>VDFB02193867.1:229817021-229904203 GCA_007258455.2 Sequoia sempervirens
ATTTGGTATATATTAAAATTCTTGAATAAAGCATGGTGCAACAATGAAGCATTGTTGTTATATTGAAAGTGCATTGTATTAAACATAGCACATTTTATAGAGCTACAGATGTGAATAATAACCAAAACATAAATGTTTTTCTTAAAGAAAAAAAAAGAATAAGTCAACAAAGACTTAAAGGTTGCACATGAAATGGATAATACCATTTATATGTTGCAAATAGAATAAATGTGGATTTCATAATGTTGAACAAGTCTTTGACCACACTATAGAAAAGGGTGCTAATATGTGAATATGTGGCACCAAATCTGTAGAATGTGAAAATAATAAGAAGTCTTAAACCTATGCCTAATTTGTTAAAGCCATGAGATTGGCATGTAACTTAGTCAAAGCATAGATGTCAGAGTTTTGAGAGGGTAGTTGACTTGAAAACCATATAAGAAACCTGTAGCTTTGTATTGATGTGCTCGACCCAGTAAAAGGAAGTCTTTTTATCACAAGCATGAGGTCAATTGAACCATTGGAAATATGAGGATTTCTATTTGTTGCGATTTAAGAGTTTTATCAGCTGAGTCATTGTGTGTGAGTAGGAAGATGGGAGAATTATTAGCTTGTTTATAGTCTTTGAAGCTCAAATTTTAGTATATATAGAGGTGATCTTTCTATCATTCGTGACACTTCTCATTTTGATTTCTCCATTGCTATTCTTTTTTATTTTTTGTGCAAGTGAATTAGAGATCTTGAGATTTAGTGAGTTGCTTTTTTATTTTGCAATATTGTTGAAAGAATTGGTAAGAAGCTAGAGTTTGGAGATTGGAAGTTCACAGACTTCTCCCTTCTCTTTGTACAAAGTCCACACTTGAATATCCTAACTACCACTCTCTTTTCCTAAAATTGAATATTATTGTCCCTTTGTAAGGGATAGAGAGGGGGAAGGAGGGAGATAGGGAGTGGTAAGGTTTGAGGGATAGAGGTGCATAAAGAGATGGTAGGAGAGGTATGTATAGAGAGAGTGTGAGAGAGGGAAGGAGGGAGGGATAATGGGAGGGGTAGGTGGAGAGATGTTGTGTATGTATAGAGAGGGATCTAAGTAGGGTGGGAGAGGTAGAGAGAAGTGGCATGTGTGTGAGAGAGAGGAGGGGAGGGAGAGGTAGAGAGAGAGGGGTAGGTAGAGTGAAGGAGATGTGGGGTGGGAGGGAGAGAGGGAGGGAGAGAGGGAAGGAGGGAGTGAGAAATAAGGGAGGGTAGGTGGAAAGAGAGAGAGAGGGGAAAGAGGGAAAAATGGAGGGAGAGGAAGGTTAGGAGGGATGGTGAGAGATGAGAGATAGAGAGAAGTATAGAGGGATGGGGGGAGGGAGAGGTCTAGCAAGGTAGCATGAGAGGGATAAAGGGAGAGAGAGGAAATAAGTGAGACACAGAGAGGTAGGTAGAGAGAGGTAAGGTTGAAGAAATAGAGGGAGAAGTAGGTAGAAAGAGTGAGGGGAGATAGGGAAAGGAGAGAGGGAAGGGGAAAGACACTACAAAAAATCCTTGTGATTAGCTCCCTTTTTTGCTTTGTTTTTTGCTTCCACCCACTGTTTTAATGTATTTTTCTCCATTTTTTGGGAAAAGTCAGTGCTATTTTTTAGGATGGTGTTATTTTTGACATTTTTTGCGCTGACTAGAATACTTCAGTGCTAAATTCAATGCAAATGAGCATTGACATTAGTGCTGCTATTAATTCCCACTGCAATGCCCTTATGAACGCCTACATTAACACGAAGATTAGCACCAAAAAATGATGCCCACTGTAATGCCCAAATTAGTGCCTAAATTGGCAACTAGATTAGCATCTACGTCAGTGCCCATATTAGTGTCTTTAGTAGCACCTATTTTAGTGCCCGCCTTAGAACCTTTTTGGCACTTAATTTAGCACCTAATTGTTCTGATCTAGCAGGGATTAAGGGTTTTAGAACAAAAAATCCTTCCCCAATAATCACTAGCCTTCAGTTTCTTTCCTACATTTCACTTGCATCAAAAGATCTACTACCTTTGGTTTTTCATTGTATTTAACATAAAATGCAACAATTTTTGTGACAAGATCCATACTATCAACAACATTCCCCATTTATTCCTCTAGATAATAATAAACAAAGCAATTTTTTTGTTTACCGCAGTACTTTGTGCATATTAAGGGTTGAGGGTTGAGGGATTAAGGGTTGAGGGTTGAGAATTGAGGGTTAAGGGAGATTTAATGTATAGGGTACTAGAGGGTGTAAGGGTTGAGGGTTGAGGCTGGTTTAAGGTTGGGGGTAGAGGATTGAGGGTATATGGTTCAAGGATTAGGGTTGAGGGTCCAATGTATAGGGTAAAGGGTATAGGGGTTGAGGGATTAGGGTTTAAGGGTACTTGAGGCCAGTTGAGGGTAGAGGGTTGAGGGTACCTCATGAGGGTTTAAGGGTTTAACGGTTAAGGGATTACTAGGGTTGACAAGGGTAGAGGGTATTGGTATGTTCAGTAAAGAGGGACGTAGAGGGTTTAACGGTTCAGGGTTTAGGGTATTGGGTTGAGGGTATAGGGTTGAGGGATTAGGGTTGAGGGATTAGGGTAGAGAGGGAGGGATGGATTAAGGGTTGAGGATTGAGAATTGAGGGTTGAGGGTGGTTTAATGTATACTAGGGTAGAGGGTAAAGCTGGTAGAGGGTGTAAGGGTTTAGGGTTAAAGGGTTGAGGGTTGAGGGTAGAGGGTTGAGGGTATATGGTTCAAGGATTAGGGTTGAGGGTACTCCGATATACATGGTAGATGGTATATGGGTTGAGGGATTAGGGTTTGACTAGGTTCGATCAGAGGGTAGAGGGTAGAGGCCAATTGAGGGTTAATTGAGGGTTAAGGGATTAAGGGCTGAGGGTTGAGGGATTAGAGAGTTTAGTAATTGGGTTTAGTGTATTGGGTTGAGGGTAGAGGGTTGAGGGATTATGGTTGAGGGTAGAGGGTAGAAGGTTTAAGGTTAGTTAAGGGTTTAGGGTTGACGAACGTTAAGGGTTGAGGCCAGTAGAGGGTATAATATGGTTGAAGGTCGATTAGTGTTGAGGTTCCAATGTAGAGGGTATGTAGAGGGTATAGGGGTTGAGGGTTGAGAACAATTGAGGGTTGATGGTTTAATGTATAGGATAGATCAGGGGGTATATGCAAGTTGAGGGTCCAATGTATAGGGTATATAGAGGGTATAGGGGTAGAGGGTAGAGGGTAGAGGGTAAAGGGTAGAGGGGTTAGGTAGAGAGTTTAGTAATTGGATTTAAGGGTTTTACTAGGGTTGAGGGATTAGGGTCAAGGGTAGAGGGTATAATATGGTTTAAGGATTAGGGTTAATTATGGTCCAATGTATATATATGGTAGAGGGTAGAGGGACATAGAGGGTGTAAGGGTAATCTATGGTTTAAGGGTTGAGGGATATTTGGGGTTGAGGGTTCAATAATGTATAGGGTAGAGGGTATAGGGGTTATGAGGGATTAGGGTTTAACTAGGGTTGAGGGTTAAGGGTAGAGGGTAGAGGGTTAATTAAGGGTTTAATTACTTTTTATTTTAGTAAATTGACTATTCTATCTATTTACTCCTTGCTTGGTAATTTACAAACCACTTGGTTAACAAAATACTCTATGCATATACATATTACTTTTTTTAAGTATTTAATTATAAGGATTGTACTATTTTTTTGGTATTTAATTATAAGTTTTTTTTTTCTTTTCCATTTTAAAATTTTGAATAGGTAAACTAAACATTTAGTAATTATATTTTTTTTAAGATAATATTAGTTGAGTATTTTTAAAATTTTAAAATTGTTTAAATAATTAGAATGCATTATAATGTACATTCTTTTTGCATATACATATTGTTTTTGTTTAGTATTTAATTAATTATAAGGATTTGTATTATTTATATTTTCTTTTCCATTTTAAACTTTAGAATTAGTAAGTATATATAATTTTTATTTATTATTTTTTTGATACGTAAGGCTATATTTAAACAAAAAGCAACAGATATTAAACAATATTTATTTATTGAAAAAAAGCAACACAAAAATTATTTAAAAAACTCCACAGCGAAAGTCTTATCTTTATCAAAAACAAAAGAATAACATATATTTATTTTTTTAAAAAATAAAAAGCATGAAATATTTATTTAAAAAAATCCACCATCACATGATATATATACTAGTTATATATTAGATTTAATAAAAAGCATACAAGCGTCTGCAATGTGGGAATTTCATTCACTTCGACCTAAGCCCAAAAAACCATCCCATACATTTGACTAGCATAGAAAGGAGATAAAATTTTGATTTCAACAAAGCATTGACCAAACCCAAAAAACTCCAAACATTTACTACCACCACCCAACTAATGCATTCAACACAGATTACAAAAAACCATTGTGAAGGAATAAAAGACCTCTACCCACCCGTCATCATCACCAACTTCCATTAAACTGAGAAACTTCTTAAGGTACTCCACAACCAAGACCACGATCATCCTGTGTCGTATTAGAGCCACCCCACTGAAATCTAGAAGAAAAAAATAGAATTTCATAGATTTTTCGTCTGTCTTTGACCAAAGGTGCTCTAGGTCTGAAGGTCATGGAATTCCAGTGCCAATTAATGCTAACTTTAGTGCCACCTCCAGGCCTCCTAACAGGTCCTTCCTGAACAAGTGAACCATCAGCTCATTCACCACCCACTTTGGGACTTGATTATCGAGCAAGGAGGCCAAAAAATGTGAAGAGATATGCCATTATCTTGACCGTACTCATTCCTATCAAGATGTCCCCTACCCAGAACCATTTTAGCCGCAACCATAGTGAGGGAATCATTATCGATCAAAATTCTTTTTAGTCTTTGGTCTGTTACCTCCCTGAAGGCCACTTGTCATTGTGTCACAATCATAGAAACTAGGGTGGCTGCACCAAACCAAACCAACCCCTTTTCCGAGACTGGAATAACAACCTTTGATCACCCAACCATTAATCTCTCTACCGTTGGCCAATACCGCCGACAAATCCAAAAACATTGAAAATGAAACAAAACAACCTAACCATAAACAAAACCACAAGCCAAAATTAATTTTAAGATGCTTCACATGTGCCACCTGATCGTTTAAATAAATACCACAAGCTCCAAGCCTACTCGCCGCCACACGAACGAAGCATCCTTTCTTGGTTTATCAAGTTGTCCTTCTGACAATATTTTCATCTTGCAACTATGGCTCCAAGAGTGAGGTATTAATTATGTGAATTATTTTTCCTGTAATTGGGAATTATAATGTACATTATTTATTTAGTACAATCATCATCGCTGTATCAACGAGATGACGATCCTTCTTCCACCGATAGCCACCTTCTCTGCTGATGAAAAACTTTCCTTCAGTCTATCAACGAAATGCCAAAATATATTACTTCGATACACATCAATTCCCTAGATATATTTTAATTATTTATAATTTATGATTATTTCGAGCCATCGGGGGAAAGCAAACATTCATTCCACTGATTTTCATTAGTTACAATGATGTGCTTACTTTTGTTGACTCTATTGGTCTATTGGGGAGAACACCTTAGGAGTTAGCCTAGTAGGGTGTTGATACATCGATGCTAGGTTATGAACTGCTTTCATTGGGCCATCAACAAGGCTATGATGGGGGCTCCGTCAAGGAGGCATTGTTAGGCGGATAGTGCTAATTTTTATTTAGGAACAAGGAAAGATTATGGAGTCTCAAACTCATTTATTGGTGTGCCAATTTGGAAATGTGGGCTACAAAATGGATCTTGTGACACAAATTTCAATAATTTGTGTTGATCATAAAGTTAAAATGTGATGAATTTCTGTGAAATGTGGAGGATAGGTGGGTGCAGGTTATTGAAAAATGTGATATTTTTCAATTCTAATAGGATTAATGGTTGAGGGTTGAGGGATTAGGGTAGAGAGTTTACTTGGGTTTAAGGGTTTAAGGGTTGAGGGATTACTGGGGTTGACTAGTGTAGAGGGTATTGGGATGTTGAGGGTAGAGTGGCATAGAGGGTTTAACGATTTATGGTTTAGGGTATACTAGGGTTGAGGGATTAGGGTGGAGGGGGAGGGGTGGATTAAGGGTTGAGGGTTGAGGGTAGAGGGTATAGGGGTTTACTAGGGTTTAGGTTTTAAGGGTTGAGGGTTGAGGGATTAAGGGTTGAGGGTTGAGAATTGAGGGTTGAGGGTTTAATGTATAGGGTAGATCAAAGGGTTTAAGGTAAGTTATTAAAGGTTGAGGGATTAGGGTTGAGGGATTCGGGTAGAGAGGGAGGGATGGATTAAGGGTTGAGGGTTGAGGGTAGAGGGTATAGGGGTTTACTAGGGTTTAGGATTTAAGGGTTGAGGGTTGAGGGATTAAGGGTTGAGGGTTGATAATTGAGGGTTGAGGGTTTAATGTATAGGGTAGATAAGAGGGTAGAGGGTTTAAGGGTTGAGGCTTGAGGGTTTAAGGTATAGGGTAGATCAAAGGGTAGAAAATTGAGTGTTAAGGGTGGTTTAATGTATAGGGTTGATGGTTGATGGTTTAAGGTTGAGGGTTGAGGGTTGAGGGACATATATGGTTCAATGATTAGGGTTGATGGTCCAATGTATAGGGTAGAGGGTATAGGGGTTAATGAGGGATTAGGGTTTAAGGGTACTTGAGGGTTGAGGGTAGAGGGTAGTGGATACTTGAGGGTGTAAGGGTTGAGGGATTAAGGGTTGAGGGTTGAGGGATTAGGGTAGAGAGTATACTTGGGTTTAATGGTTTAAGGGTTGAGGGATTACTAGGGTCGACTAGTGTAGAGGGCATTGGGACATACATTGAGGGTAGAGGGACGTAGAGGGTTTAATATTTTAGGGTTTAGGGTATTGGGTTGAGGGTATAGGTTGACCGATTAGGGTAGAGAGGGAGGGATGGATTAAGGGTTGAGGTATTAAGTGTTGAGGATTGAGGGTTTAGGGTATAGGGTTTTACTATGGTTTAGGGTTTAAGGGTTGAGGTTTGAGAATTGAGTGTTGAGGGTTTAATGTATTGGGTAGATCAAAGGGTAGATGGTTTAAGGGTTGAGGCTTGAGGGTTTAAGGTATAGGGTAGATCAGACGATAGAGAATTGAGGGTTGAGGGCCATTTAATGTATAGGGTAGAGGGTTGAGGGATGTATATGGTTCAAGGATTAGGGTTGAGGGTCCATTGTATAGGGTAGATGGTATAGGGGCTAATGAGGGATTAGGGTTTAAGGGTACTTGAGGGATGAGGGTAAAGGGTATTTGAGGGTTTAAGGGTTGAGGGATAGAGGGTTGAGGATTGAGGGATTAGGGTAGAGAGTATACTTGGGTTTAAGGGTTGAGGGATTAGGGATAAGGGATTACTAGGATTGACTAGGGTAGAGGGATGCAGAGGGTTTAATAGTTAAGGGTTTAGGGTATTGGGTTGAGGGTATAGGGTTGATGGATTAGGGTAGAGATGGAGGGATGGATTAAGGGTTGAGGGTAAAGGGTATAGGGGTTTACTAGAGTTTAGGGTTTAAGGGTTGAGGGTTGAGTAATTAAGGGTTGAGAAGGTTGAGGGTTTAATGTATAGGGTAGATAAGAGGGTTGAGGGTTTAAGGGTTGAGGCTTGACAGTTTAGGGTATAGGGTAGATCAGAGGGTAGAGAATTGAGGGTTAATGGTGGTTTAATGTATAGGGTAGAGTGTTGAGGGTTTAAGGTTGAGGGTAGAGGGTTGAGGGATGTATATGGTTCAAGGATTAGGGTTAAGGGTCCAATGTATAGGGTAGAGGGTATAGGGGTTGAGGGATTAGGGTTAATTAAGGGTATTTGAGGGTTGAGGGTAGAGGGTAGAGGTTCAAGGGTTTAAGGGTTGAGGGATTAAGGGTTGAGGGTTGAGGGATCAGGGTAGAGAGTAATTTACTTGGGTTTAAAGGTATAAGGGTTGAGGGATTAGGGTCGAGGGTATAAGAGGGTACGTATTGGCCAGTTGTGGGTAGAGGGATGTAGAGGGTTTAACGATTTAGGGTTTAGGGTATTGGGTTGAGGGTATAGGTTGGTTGAGGGATTAGGGTTGAGGGTAGAGGGTAGAAGGTTTAAGGATAGTTTAGGTTTTAAGGGTTTATGGTTGATGGACGTTAAGGGTTGAGGGTAGAGAGTTTAGTGTATAGCTAGGATGTTTGAGGGTATATGGTTGAAGGTCGATTAGGGTTGAGGTTCCAATGTAGAGGGTAGAGGGTATAGGGGTTTACTAGGGTTTAGGGTTTAAGGGTTGAGGGTTGAGGGATTAAGGGTTGAAGGTTGAGGGATTAAGGGTAGAGGGTTGAGGCTTGAGGGTTTAGGGTTGAGGGTCCAATCATGTATAGGGTAGAGAGTGCAACTATAGGGGTTGAGGGTATGTATATGGTATGTACGTTGAGGGTCCAATATTGTCTAGGGTAGAGGGTATAGGGGTTGAGGGATTAAGGTTTGACTAGGGTTGAGGGTTGAGGGTTGAGGGTTAATTAAGGGTTGAGGTATTAAGGGTTGAGGGTTGAGGGATTAGGGTAGAGAATTTAGTAATTGGGTTTAAGGGTTTCACTAGGGTTGAGGGATTAGGGTCGAGGGTACTAGAGGATATATGGTTCGAGGATTAGGGTTTAGGGTCCAAAATATATATAGGGTTTAAGGGTTTAGGGTCTTGGCCTCTAGTGAGGCTTAAAATTAAGGTTTCATGAATATTCCTACATTGGCAGATGATTTGTAATTTTTTGAATTTTGATTAATACAATCTCCTATTGTTTTTGGTGGTTGTAAGTGACTGTATTGGCTGTTAGCCTGATTGTAATCTTTTTCTCTTTTGGCAACCTTTGTTGCCTCCTTTTTGTATTATTCAAGCATTGTTTCAATTAAAATAGGGAAAAATAAATGCTAAACAAAAACAATATGTATATACAAAAAGAATGTACATTATAATTCCTATTCTTAGTATATTAGTTGACTTTTTAATTTTATTTTTAAATTGTTTAATTAGGATAAATTTTTTTCCCGTAATTGGGAATTATATTAATGTACATTATTTATTTTACATTATAATTTTATTTGAAAATGATATATATGATATTATTTGAAATTATTTTAAAAAAATTACAAATAAATTAAATAAAATAAAACAAGGGCTTTTTTATAAGTATAAGCATTAATGAAGGGCAGTTTGAGCTCAAATTTCTAATGGTGGCCTAGCATATGAAGTCGGGTATGCAAGACAACATCGTTGGAGCCTTAGGAGAAAATTTGCATAGAAATTACAATGAAGTGAAGTCCCTACAATAATTTTGTGTTGACCTACTACATCCGGTTATGGTCGTTTAAGTCATGAGTTGAGCCATTTAAATTATTCTTTGTACCAGCCTTGAGTTCTAAGTTAGTTGGTCATCACATATGGTTAATCATTTAAATGCTCCCTATAGTTGGGCCATAATATTTTTCAATTGACTTACGTTTAAGCCATCCCACATAAGGTGATTCAAAGGAGTGTTGTAAGGCGGTAAACAACAAGAAGATAAAGCATACCCCGCTATACCATCAGGAGGGTGAACAACATACGTGGTAGAGCAGTGTACACTGCAACCCCATAGCAAGAAGTCTTGAGCAAGATGGTAGAGCGGTAAGCATGGAAGATAAGTGGTCACCACAATACCACATAAGGAAATTCAAAGGAGTGTGATAAGGCGGTAAACAACAAGAAGATAAAGCATACACCACTATACTATCAGGAGGGTGAGAAACATATGCGGTAGAGTGGTGTACACCACAATCCCGCAACAAGAAGTTTTGAGAAAGGTGGTAGTGTGGTAAACATCAAAATGGAAGGGAAGAACACCGCCATACTACAATGGGTATAATAAGAGATGGCGGTAGTACGATAATCATGGAATCATTACAATTTACATCAATAAATGCCATCACACATGTCAAAATTAATTTCAAGGATTTGAGCTTGTTGGGAAACTATTTGGTGAAGAATTTGCATTAATACTGATATGACTAAATATTGCATCCTCAAAAGCAAGTGAATTTTCCTAAGATTGTGCTCAGTTGAAATGCATTGTTGTGGATGAAGTTGAGGACGCCGAGAAAAGGAGCTTTGTGAAAGATGAGCACTTGGGTAAGTGCATGAATAACCATTTGAAGAAGCTTGATTTGTGTAGTATTTGGTAGAGCTCTGTTATTTGAAGTCATAGTAGGAAAAATTGAAATATGCCTCCTAAAAGAAAAAAATCGAAAGTAAAAGAAAGTAAGGCCAAAATTAAGGAAGAAGAACCTAAGGTAAAGAAGAGACCACGCCACCAGCCTATATTAGATATGCTTCTAGGATCAACCAAGGAGGGAAATAAAAAATTTCTCATAGACATTGCACAAGGTTGTAGGGATGCTCTCATTCCCAAATCTAAGTGGGATTTATTTTGGTATTTTTACAATAAGAGAAATGAGAAGATTCGAGTGTCAAACCTTGGATGTTGGATTTAGCAAAGTTGATTATCCCAAACGTGTTTATTGATGTGGATTTATTAGATTACTAGTCAAGCATTATCACTCTACAACCAAGACAATAAGGTTTCCAAATGGCTCAATATTGGTAGAGGTAACCAAAGTTGCTATCATTGAGTGTTTTGGCTTAAACAAGCAAGCTTTGACCAAAGTAAACCTATAGAAGAGTGAGGAAGATTATAAGAGGTTAAGAAGAACATATAGAACTGATGAGCTATCCCTATATATGAAAAGAGGCATTAGTAATAGAATGATTCCAATTTCTACTTCCAATATTTAACCATTCACTGTGACAAATTTTCAATATTATTTTGTGAATACATATCTAGCTCTATGCCAAGTACTAGGGGTTGATGCTCAAGATAAAATGCTAATAAGCTTGATGATGATGGCCATGAGAATTCAAAACCCTGAGAGTAATATTGAGTATGACTTTGCTTCATACCTTGAGAGGGCGTTGGATGATGAATTCTCATAGGTCATAGAGGATAGAGCACCAATTTCATTTAGACACTATACCTTATTGTGCCATTTGATACTATACTAGAATTAGGATCATTGGACTAAACAAATGGAATTGGCTATAGTGGATGAGCAAAGGAACACCACACCTATCCAGAAGTGGTGCTATATTTGGGATAGTCGGTGCAAGAATTCAACCTTTGATATATTCTATGAAAACTTTGTGCACAGAATCCTTCAACTTCTTGGTTATTCAATGCCAAGATTGCCAAACAAAATGCAACAATTGTTAAGACCTTTGGCCTTGAGACAAGAACAGGTTCACACACATAATTTTGGTGATTGTTTCTTTTTCCTAGAAGTTACAATAATAAGAATCTATGGCTTCGCTACTGGTCCACACATACTACCAAAGTTCATGCCCCTTAGATTAGCATTTCTTGAATTTGTGGCAAATGATGTCGATGGAAAAGGATGTAATCCAAAAACAAAAGGACACATTTCTACCAAACTTAACCAAATGTGGAGATTGGAAAATAGGCTCAGATACACTGGAGGAGTTGCAATATTACTTGAAGACAAGATATGTGTTGGGTTTTGGAAAAGCAAGAGCCTTTGACCCTAAAAATCATATGAATAACATAAGGCATAATCTTCTTACCAAAATGATAGTGGCACACCAAGTAGATTATGAGGAAGATGTGATAAGAAACTACCTTACTTTTCCAAAGGTGTCCCTCAGACAGAAGAAATGGCAGGTTATAATGAAGGTTGAAGTTTCCCTGGCTATTTTGTTGAAGAAAAAGACCCCATCAGGACGATCAATTGCATAACTGATAATTTGAGGATTTATATGCTAAAAAAGAAGTGTGGTGGTAAGATAACTATAAAGCACACCCCAGACACTACATCAAAGTATCCCATGGAGCAATTTCCTCCCAAGGGACAAAAGACATAGATCATTGAGCCATTGGTACCTTAAGAGGAGAGTGAAGGGGTGGGAGATACTAAAGATGTGGCCACTGTATTGCAATCATTAAAGGGTGATATTGAGGTTGATCAACCCATCCATGAGACTAGAACCCATAGGAATGAGGAAAGGATGGATGATGCAGAAAAAAAAAGTGCAGAGATACATGAAGATGAGAGAGAAATTGTTGCTAGGAGGTTTATAGAGGATGATGATTTCATCAAGACTCCAGAGTTTAGGGATTTCTAGAAAAAGATGAAGATAAAAGAAATTGAAGAGAAAATGGAGTCAAGTGAAGTGATACTTGAAGAACCAAAAAAGAATCAAATGTTGGCACAAAAATTCAATGAATTGAGGGTTGGCCACATTGACATTATCCCTTAGAAGGATAGAGAGATGATTTTGAAGAGAAACATGCTCATTTTTCCTGGGTTGGAATTAAAGAATTTTTTTTTGATTGATCAAGTATGAGCTCAAGAAGATCTAATGTTAGTTGCAGATTTTGGCTCTAATGAAGAAGTAAGTGGAACTAGGTATAACCCCAAAATTGAAACCCTGGCCATTTGGATCAAGTAGAAAAACACACAAAAGCCTAAACTGTTGGATGTAATATAGGGAATGAAAGGGGCAGCAATGGTAAGGACAATATAGGACACCACCCCTTTGGAGGCAGCCACAATGACCATGCACTCAATCATGTTTACTTGTGCTACTATTAAGGGATTGGAGGACAGATTAAAGGAGTATGAAAGTGAACAAAAGTTCTTAAATGATAAAGTTAATAAACTGTTTATGGAGAATGTCAAATTGAAAGAATAGTTAAAAGGAGTAGGAACTTCACAAAGCAAGGAGATAGTGTTATATAAGCCTCCTAGTGCTCCATTAAATATTGTACACAACATTCCAACTCAACAAGCAAAGGCTCCTAAGAAGGAAGTGGATGAAATGAAGGAGGCTCAAGATGATGTAAAAATGCAAGTTTCTAAATTTATGGAAAAGATTCTTGAGTATAGAATAAAATTAGTTATTGATAAACTAGATAGTGTGCATGATAGTTATAAATCACTTCTGCAAGCAATTGATCAAATAAAAGCACATATGATTGTATTGGACCCCTTGTTTCAAAGGTGGTAGCCTATTCACCACACTCTATCGAAGTTATGCAAAGTTCTACAAAGGAGTCTTGATGCTCCTACAACATTAAAACCAACTGAACAAACAATAAAAATGATTGTTGATGAATTTCAGTATATACAAGGGGAGAATAAGAGGATTGTGGCATGAATGGATTCCTTCCATACCTTAAAACAATGGTATACACTGGAAATTGTGAAAGATGATGGTCAAGTAAAAGACTTGGATGGATGGAAGAAGGAATTTGGTTAGGTTATTCATAAGTGTTTAACCCATGTTCAAGGGGATAGTGACACCAGTCTTCACAGGCTCAATTTGATCATGGATGGACTGATTGCTCTTGATGTTGGATATCTAAAATTTTCCAATGATATAAAGGCACTACTGGATATTCAATGGAAGACACATCTTGCAAACATATCAAAGATCTAGGAATATCAGTGGTCATCATATTTTATGGTGTATCAATGGGAAGAGAAGTATTTGGCTTTAGATGAGTAGGTCACTAAGGTGAGGGCATATGGACGTCTATCATGGAGAGGAAAGCTTTTCTAGATCGATGATCACGGGCTTTCTACATTGATTAAAGGAAACATACGTCTAAAGTGTCTTAAGCCTTGTTATTTATTCAATTATGTAAATTAATTAGTTGTTAGTAAAAGAAGATAGATTGAACTTTCCACCCATTCATATCATATCAAAGACTTTTGCTATAAATGTATATATATTTGAAACAACATAATGGAGAAGATTGCTCATAATTGGTAATCTATTTTGGTGTTCAATTGTTGTGTTAAATTTCATGCTTATCTATTATAGTGTTGTTTCCAAAGTGGTTTCTTCAAGTTATTTAAATTCATAAGATTTATTAGGGCACATTTGTTGTTATTATGTGATTATTTTGAGCTTATGAATGAAATAGAACATCTTATTATCAGAGATTCTCCATGACTATACATTATCATTCTGTATTTTTTCTTATGTTTGTCACACTTATTTCTTCTTATATTTTAATGAATATCAGTTGTTGAGCCTCAATACTATGCTTATGTGAATGAATATGCTGATACATTAAAGCATTTACTGTGGATGTTTTTCAGTTACATGTTCAAAATTATGTTCAACATAAAAATGGAAACTATTTAAAAATAATAAAGTTAACAAAGCTTTTTATTTAAATAATTGTGAGTTATATGCATTAATATTTTATTAACTTTTGTCTTCATGTACATATGCTAATACAAAATGAATGGAAGAAGCATCCAAGTAATCGTAATTTTTTTTGCCAACAATTCATACCAAAGATTGAGCAATTTAAGGATATTGCAATAGGTAATTTGTATCGACATAAATAATATTACTAAAGCATTTCAAAGTTTGGACCATAAAAATCATCCCTTTTTAAACATGGATTGCAAATAATTTTGAAAATTTAGAAGTCTTGGTCATTAACATTATTGTCTACTACAATGTCATACAATGTATCATTGTCCATGTTCATATGTTCTTTCAAGTATTTAATATTATCATCATCCTCATCTTGACCTGCATCATCTTCATCATCATTGAAATTTGACTGTACACCATCTATATTGTTAGCATATGTATTTGGATCATTATTTTCTATACCATCCATATTGTTGTCTTCCATAACATCATCTAACTCTAGATTGTTGTCTTCTAGTTCCTGAACATAACCATCTTCAACATCATCATGGATTTCAATTTCTTCAATGTTCTCTAATCCCTCTCTCTCATTTTGTTCTCCATCAATGTTTTGCTCAATATCCACTAATGTTTCATCAAATACATGCCTTAATCTTGGTTCATAATGTATGAAAAACATCCATTTCAAGTCCAAAATATCTTCATAGAAAAATACTTGCACATGAAAAAAATATATATATTAGAAGTATGTTATAACAAAATTTATTGATTAATAAACACATGTATATATTCACAATAAACTATGAATTAATAGATTAATGATCACTACCACTTCTTGTTTGAGTTAAGGAAATACTTGCTCACAATGAATTGGTAGAACATAAGGCTCCTTATTCTCTGGTAGGAAGCATGAGGAATCTATAGAAAACAATCAACTATGGGTATCATGTATTTGTGTCCTCTCAAATGTTGCATATCATCTACACTTAAAAATACAACATTTGAAAGAGCGGTAATCCAACTCAATAATTTCTTGTATTTTCCCAACATATTGTAGATTCCCTTCAATTATATTCTTATCTTTTGAGCTTGATCGATTGGATTGTTTGAAGTCAACCATGATGCCACAATCGAAGGATTGCCTCTTTACATCTACACTTTCTACATGATAATGTCAACCATATACCCACATTGCTGGATATTTCCTTGCTTGTGAAAGACCATTTATTTTAGTGAAAACCAATATAATGACGAATATTAAAATAGTTAATAGTGTCAAAACTGTAAGGAAACAACATTTTGTAAAATTCCAATTGTACCTTTCTTTCACATCCTCTAGACATGTTGATTTCATCTTCTGTTATGTTATTTGTACCTGCATCTTCTATTTGATTTTGAATTTGTTTAGTAACCCATTCTAGTTTGTAATCTTTGCCCCATTCCCCAAGCAAATTAGTGAGAAGTGGAGTATTCTTTGGGTTCAATCTCTTAAACTTTCTCCTTGCTTCTAACACTTCTCTCTTTTTATCATATAGGTCAATCCATTTGTTCATAAAGTCCATGTTGTACATAATGAACTTGTCAAGTATAGAAATTTTGTCTACACCTATTACATGTCAACATGTTTATTTCAAAATCCAAATGTCATGTTGTTAATTTTACAAATAAATTATAGAGTAAATTAATGATTGCAAGAAAAACAACCACACTGATCATGAATTTTCTTACTAATTTCTACTTCAAAACCATTAGATTGTGGTTTTTCTCCATCAATAATATATGATTCTTGTTCTTTATCCTAGGCATGTGGCCCATCTTCAAAATCCTTACCAAGGAATTCACACAGGAATAAAAATGCTTCATTCAATACATACCCTTCAACCATGCAACCCTCTAGATGTGCCTTTTGTCGGACATATCTTTTAAGAGTTTTCATATACCTCTCAAAGAAAAACATCCACCTCATTGATACGACAACCACCAATTCAATGTCATTGACTAGGTGTATAAGTAAATGGACTTGCAGGTCCATCAAACTTGTAGGGAGCTCCTTCTCAAATACACATACAATTTCTGCAATTTCCTTCTTCCACTTTGGCACTTCAGATTTGTGGATCTCCTTAGAGGTCACCCACCTAATATAAGAAGATTAAATTAGAATGAACCTTTAGTCATAAATTAAAATGCAATATAATATCTCTATGTCTCTCACACATGAAGATTTCATATAAACACATACCTTGTAAATGTTGACAATTAACTTATGGCATTCCTTAAGTCAACTGCAAGACATGAATTCCACCCTAATTGCTAATGGCATGATACGCTATCAAACACATTTATGAAAAGGTCATTAGTAATTTTTTCTCACATAACAAAATATCAAAATATATTAGTACTTAATAAATGTTACTAGTAAATGTACTTATTGAATGGATGACATTTTTTAGCTGGCCTAGCTCTTTTTTTTCAAAATCCATGGAGCTTCTACATATGTTTCATTTTCCCTTCTTGGCCACAAATGTTTTCTATCAAATTTGGTACGCGAAAGAGCAATATATTTTCTTGAAGACAAGGAGTCATTTTTGCCTGATATATGTTGAAATATAGAATCTAAGACATTTTTGAAGATGTGTATATGATCTAATAGGTGAGATATTAATAGATCCTTTCAGTAAGGGAGCTCATAAAATATGGATTTCCTTTTCATTCATTCTAGCATTAGAACTACAACTTGTTCTGGTTCTTCAATTGAATCACCCCGATCAAAAAAATCCTCCCAAGCTTTCAATTCAGCATCTTCATACTTCTTAAGCCAATCACCTGGACCCATAATCATGGGAGGGCCTCTATTTTCAACTTTTCCATCAAATTGATTCTTCTGGCAATTTCTAAACCTATGATCTAGTGGTAGAAAAACCCTATTGTTTGCGTAAATAAATTTATGTAGATCTTTGGAATACCGCCCTTGAAATTGTTATGCACATCTTGGACATGCAAATATACCCTTTGTTTGAAGCCCTGCAATTCAACAAGTAATGTTAATAAAATAAAAAAAATAGTATAAAACTAAGTATGAAAGTTGGGATGAAAATAAATTGAGTGTAAATACATAAATATTTTATCTTACTAGAAAAAACACCAAGTCTTGGGAAATCATGAATAGTCCAACATAGCACAACATACAACATGGACCTATTTGATGGAGGACATGATATGTCATACATTCTTATGCCTTTCCATAGTAGTTGTATCTCATCAATAAAAGGTGTAAGATAAACATCCATGTTTTTAATTTGATGTTTTCCTAGAACAATAAGATTCAGCATAAGGTGCTCCTTTCTAACACTCATCCATGGGGGAATATTGTATACTATCAATCCGATTGGAAAAACACTATAATTTGAGCTCAAGAAAGAGAATGGGCACACTCCATCAATTGCAAGACCAAACCTGATACTATGGGGTTCATCTTTGAATTTTCTTGGCCATTTTTCCTCTATGCATTTCATTGCTTTGCAGTTGGCCAAAATTCACATGAATCCATCTTTACTCTTTTTCTTTGCATGCCAGTCCATCAATTGTGCAAGTGACTTGCAATGAAACATTCATTGAATTCTAGGTATAATTGGCATGTAACGTAAAACCTTCTTTGGAACTGTAGGGCCTTGTACATCTATACGATATCTCTTCTCTTTGCATATAGGGCATTCTACCTTATTCTGATATTCATCTCTATATAAAATGCAATCATTTTTACATGAATGAATTTGCTTATATTCAATCCCCAACTCAACCAATAACAGGTGCGCCTCTCTGCAAGTTGATGGCAACACATTCTCTTTACGGAATATTTTAGTTTTTAGTGCCCTGTAAGATTTCCAGAGATTAAATCAATTGAATGTCTAACTTATGATGAACGTGTTTGATATGTCAATCTATACTAGGAATATTTATATACAATATATGGTTTTAAAATCCCCTTAAATAAATATAAATGAAGTCGATGAATGTTTACGAATTGTGTACACCAATTGACAATGCAAAGTAAGAAATAGATTTCAACTCACTTCAGTAGGGTAGTGTTGATTGTTGTTTTCTACACAACAAAAACACATATAAGATGCAATATCCTATCTCTCTTAAAAGGTAAATCTCTATCAGCAAGCCTCAGGAGATAACCTCAAGGTCTGTACGTTAGGTCTTGACAATGCATAAACAAATCAGTGATAAATGTGAAATTGCTAGTAATCACAATGGGACCTTACTACAAGCAAACTATTGAATCAATTTTGTTAGATTTTAACAAGCTAGTGACACTTCAATCCTAGATTTAACCCAATAATCAAAGAAATAGCAAAAGAGTGAGGGTTTCAAAGAGATTTCTAAATCTAATATTATTCCTAAGATTAACAACGAAAGTAACCAATACCCAAAACGGACCAATCCTTCAAAATTGATTTCTGCTTGACCCAAATAAATCTGTAATCTTGTAGAAACAGTGCAATATTCTAAGTCTCTAAAGATTTTCAAACCATGAACATGCATTCAAATAAACCTATTGCAGTTAAAATGAACAACATTCACAATTGAACTAAGCACAAGGAATATAAAGTCTAGGCTAACTTTGCAAAGCAACTAACAATCAGTTGGTTGCGAAAAGTATGGATTGAAGGATTGCTGCAACATTCAAGTAGTAAATCACAAACATTATCAATTGAATCTAACCCTAGTATTAACCTTCTCAAAGCAATTTTAAAGATAGAAAACAGGAACCATGCAAAACAAAGAAGACAGGTATGGCACCAAATCACAATGTCATTTCTTGTATTCAAATTGTCCACTGTAGCAAGAATTCTGGTTTTCTGTTACAATATTTGCTTGAGTATGACTGTTTGCTAACTTACTCTACCTCTAACTGGATAAATTCTAACTATTTTTCTCTAGCTTTCTAACTATCAAAACCATCTAACCCTTTACAAAGAGGCCAAATACCGAATATATAGAGACTCCTGAGAAATTTGTCGGCCAGGCAAGGGTTTCGCAGCAATAACTCGGCACAACCACCCGGCCAAGAGAGTCTTCAAAATGGGTCAAATAGACAATAAATGCACGTCCCGTCGAGGTTAGCCTAGGATCTGTGAGGCAGCTTGGACGACACGCGGGGAGATAATGGGGAAGCACAAATCGTGCCACAACCCATCATTAGCTCTTTTCCCTATTATCCTCGCGCTGATTTGACTCTTCATGTAGCTTCAAGAACTCTCCATCTAAGTCGGCTACGGGCGGTACTGGTAGAACCCTAAGTTGCCTCTCAATGGACACAATCTCCTCCCTTGAGTGTTTGACCGACCTATCCCACTCTGCCTTATATGTCACATGCTTATCCATAACTGTGAGGTAGGTGGCTGCATCATCCAGTTGGTGCTCGAAAACAGAACCATCGTCAAGTGGTGCATACACATCATGCCACCATTCTCTCAATTGCTCCAGGCTCACGTATTTGGGCACGATCTTCCTTCTTCCCATCATGATCTCAAAGAAGGCAATGGAGCCATCATAGACACCAGCTAGGGTGTCATCAATGTGTTTTCTCTATTTGTAAATCTTTATCAACACTTTCTTCCTGATTTGCAACGTTTCAAACCATTCCCATGGCTCGACAGCTTTGGAAGAAGGAAGAATCTCATCACTCACCAATTTTTCCTGGGTATATTCTATTAGATCTCTAGTTTTCTGTAGCAAGAGGTCGATGTCCTCTTTATCCCGCACCATTACCTGTTTCAACCATTTAGTTGTCATGACAACATCCTTCCCAGTTGATAAAATCTCCTTGATAGCTTCATCACCCTTAGTTTGCACTCCTTTCAACCAATTCACAGTGGCAAGGGTGGAAGCTTTCATCTTTTCAAGCTCAGTTATGGTCTCCTGAGGCAGAGGATTGGTGGCAGAGGAAGAGGAATTGATGGATTGCAGTGGCTTCATTAATTCCTCCAAGCATCTCTTGAGATTCTCATTTTCTCTCTTCAGCTCTTGCTTGGTCTTCATTTCCCTTCTCAACCTATCCACAAGAACTATACTGAGACCTCATAATCCTCAATGTCCTGCTCAACTGATGTAGGCCCAAGATTAAAAGTCTATATATTATAATCATTTCCAGCCACATCATCTATGTTTTTGTCTAGAACAGGGGTAGCAACATGAAGAACCTTGTTATGTGCCTCATCTCTCTCAATCCTTGAGATCACCCTAGCATTCTTCTTACCTTTATCTTTTCCAACTTTGGCTAGCAGTGCATCCCAATTCGGTGGACTATACTCTACTACCACCTGTTTTCTCTTTATTTCCTTGTCAAGCCACTTAGGGACCCCGGATTCCAATTGTGCCTCACCCTGTTTCTCCTCCTGCTGACCCTCAGGTGCCTCCTCATTCAAATTCTGTTCATCAGGAGTCTCATCCACCTTACCTTCTGCTTCTTCAACATGTTCCTCCTCCTGTTCAATTGGTGGATCCTTCACTGCCTCCACTTCCCTTGGAGGAGATTCAACTGCCTCAGTTCTAATAGGAGAATCCGTATGTGCAACCATTGGGGATTGCATTATCTTTTCAATCTTTGCCTCTATACTGTGGAGATCACCCGCATGGAATTCTTCACCTTCAATATCCAGATGATCTTCAACATTTTCTTCCTCACCTGGCTCACCTTGAACTTCATGGGCGGGAGGCACATCATCATGTTGCTCCTCATGAGAAACCACCGTTGATAAGTCAGCCTCAGGCACACTGTCCTTAGGAGAAGGAGTCCTAGACTTCCCTGCATACGCTTTGGCCTTCTCCTCTGAGATTTCAACATCTATTACTGGTGGGTCAACTTTTTCCCCAACCTTAGAGCTAGCCTTCTCTGATAATTTGACAATTCTTTTCCTTTTGGGCACAGGAGCATCAGTCTTAAGATTCTGCTCGGACTTCCTAGTCCTCGTCCTCTTCTTTTCCTTTGGCTTTCTCTATTTTTCTATCCCTTGGACCTTAGTTTCTTATACACCCTTAATCCTAATTTTGAGAGGAGAGTCCAACTTATCCTTACCCTTAGGGTCCTGCTCGGAAGATTCTTCAGAAGTAGAATGGGGATCCAAATATCCCATCAGGTTGTAAGTGCATTGTACACCCTTATTCTCCAACTCCCACAAAGTGTGTTTGAGCCACATCTTGGTAAATTTGAGAACTAGATCCATCAGTTGTTTTAACTCTGTTTGTTCCTCTTCCAACCAATCTACATCACCAATCGGTTTGTCCTTTATGGCCTCATAGACATGATCTTGGATCAAGTTTCCATCATCTTCCAATTGGTCAGGAACTGCTCTTACATTATATAATTGAACTGACTCAACTGGAAGCCAGGAGAATTTCCTCTTTCTGACCTTGTACTCATCATCGGAGTTGGCCCAGTAGTCCTCCAAATTTACCTTATGGCTATATTCTCTGCCGGCCTTCTTTTGGGCCTCTCCTATGATGTCAAATCTGGATCTACTAGAATGGAGAGTCAGGCCAAGAGTACTCATTTCTTCCTCTGAAGCTTGGGCAGAACCAATGGAAGGACATACCTCTCGAGTGCCAATCCTTAGTGGAAAATCTCCACCAAATCCAGTCCTATGCTTGTCCTTCTTGACAATGGCATCAAAATCACAAATCTATCTAGTTACTTCTAACAATATAATGTGGTCAGTGGGATACCTTGGAAGTTTGTATGGGGCTTTCTAGCAGCCATCAATCCGAATGTAGGAGAAAGTCAGAAATTGAATAAACCAAGCTCCATATTTCTTGATAAGTTCCTTGGCTTGATCTGAAATTCTGACATGCTCTGCTTCCTAAAGCATTTTGGTGATATGCATGGTAAATGCATCATTTGCTCTCCTATAATTTGAACCTCCCCAATGCAACTGAGGGAAAACTTCATAAATAATATCCTATCCAAAGGTGCCCCTTGTATCTAATCCTTTGTAGGGGTGGAACCTAGCAAGTGCATAGACCAAATAGGAGGTCATTGTGAAGGTCTTTGTCTACAACACATTGTACAATTGCTTGTGAATCCCTTGGCTAATGACCCCTGCCCAATGGTATTCAATTTTCTCTTGTTCCATCCTTACTATGGCATGGCACATCCAATTCTCAAATGTACTAGCACTCTTCAATCCAACCACCCTGCTAAGAAATGTGATGGCATCATGGTACTCCCTCTTGAATTTTTCTCTGAACAACTTCTTTGGAAATTTGGAGTAATGTGAATTGGGATTCTCCAGCCAAGAGTTGATTAGCTATTGTGACTTCACAGTCTAGTCATCGTAGAACTCCTGAGCTTCCTGAATGGTGAATCCCATTACATGAGATTTGTCCGGAAATGGAGACTGGGTTTAGATTTGAAATAAATCTTCCTTGAGCACCAATTATCCTCTATGTGTCCTGATCATAGTGCCTGGAACACTCAAGGACCAACTCATAGCATTGCACTGTTGAAGGGAATCCAGCCACATGGGACATGCCTGACTCTTTCATTCTTCTAGTCACCAAAGGAGGATCCTCAGCCGATGTCCTTGCTTTAAATTCTTCATAGTACCAGAGGCCAACGTTTGTATCAGTAACTTCTGACCAGACATAAGTGATCTTACTCTCTGAGACCTTGCTCTTAATGTCTAGCTTGATCCTCTCTGCATCAGACAATGCGGAACTAGTTGCCACCTTGCTTGATTCAACCTGCACTCAACATGAAAACATAATAAAAATCATAGGAAAGCAAGGTCAATTCATCAAAACACCGTTAGAATGCATCTCATATAGTCAAGGTGTTGTTAAAATTCCTATAAAATGACTACAACAAATTTCGGGTTTCAAGCCCATCCGCAGAATCTGAGCCAGAGAGGAATTCTGGGAAATTCCAGTCTGCTCGGATTCCAACGGAATAACCAAGAAACACCTACTTAATCACTAAACTTGATCATTTTTCCTCAGTAAATCACATGAAAGATCCAAATATGACATGAATAAACTAGAAAATGCATTAAAAATCACCAACATGTCACGTTATTCAATATTCCTTTACATCTTGTCAGATTTCGGGGAAATCTGTGAGGGATGGATTTCCGCGAAAAACAAGCCAAATAGGGTTCTGGGCAGTCTGGGAGACAATGGATTTTGGAGAAATTCGGACCTGACGGACATCCACGGGCAGCACAAAGTTCTAAACCAAAGGAGATTTCGGACTGAGGGCTTCGGAAAATGTTGAGATCTCATGGAGAAGTCCTGGCGAAGCACACAAAGTCGCGCTGAAAGACGCCATCAGAAAAGGTCTTCGCCAAGACACGGTAGTTTCGGTGTAACGTCTCGGTGGAAAGGGACATAGCAAACAAATTAGTATGAGCGAAGGGTGGTCGGGGTAAGGTCTTGGAGAAAGCTTCATGTCTCACCGATTGATGGGCCCAAGCAAACACCTTGACCAGAATCAAGTTTTTGGTGGGAGGTCCCAGCGAAGTTGCGATGTTCCGCCGATTAAGGTTTGGTTTGAAATCGGCCAAAGGTCTCAACGAAAAGGTCCGGGCTAGCTAAGAATAGAAGGCCTCACTACAACATCTTGGCGAGCTGCGATAGTCATAGCGAAGGGAAGGTATCAACAGGAGTTGGAACCTCGTGGAGAGGTCTCAGCGAAAGATGAATGTCCTAGAGACAGAAAGGAATACAGTGTGGCGAAAGTGAACATGCTCGGCAGGAGGTCTCACCAAAGGACGGATGTCCTGGTGAAGCAAACGAACATCGATAAAGCCATTGGATCCCGTCATGACCTCTTGGCGACTAGGGGTAGTCCTACCGAAAGCAAGAATGAATAAGCACGCCAATAAGAGATTTCTTCACGGGGTGAGGTCCTGGCGAAAGCGAAAGGTTTCGCCGACTGATGGGCATACAAGATTCTATCGGTGTAAGAACAACAGTGTCACGGCGAGAAGGCACGAACTTAAGAGGGCCCCTCGGTAAAACACAGGGCGATCGACATGAGGTCTCGCCGACAATGAAAGGTCACAGCAAAGAGACCTCGGAAGGGATGGATTATCCCAAACTGCGATGCTAAGACGTGACTTCACCCAGACACTGATCCAACCAAGGATTTCAAAAATTCTAAACTAGGGCAAGCTAGGGATGGGCCCTTTCATGAATTTTCTTTATATTGTGGGCCCGCTTTAAGATGAAATAACCAGACATGGCCCTGCCCTAGGTCTCAAACCTCACCATTTGCCAAAGTGCACGGGAAATTTTAGAATTCAGTTGTTTCAACTATTAAGTCACCACTAGGGTTTGCGAATTACTCTCAGGCAAGACTTATTAGAATGCAAATGGACATATGAACTCAAAACTCGCCTGGGAGACAACAAGGAAACAACACCGAACAACCCCTAGCACAAAATAGATGAACACACAGGAAGCCAAATCCTACAAGCCCTCACAAAACAAACACGCTATTCATAATTCAATTCAAAGCAGAGCAATTAGGCACATACAATTATGAGGCTGAAATTGATCTCAGAGGCAGCAAACGCGAAGCTCAAGGGCGCCCACAACAAACACAGGCGAGGACGCACAAGGAACCACCACCAAATCAAACAGTTCAAGCCCGAATGCTCCGAAACAAAGTCAGTCACAACCAAAAGTCTTAAGAACGGACACTAAGGATGCAGCTCGACTCAAACAATGGAAAACAATGAGCACAACGATGCAAAAGATCTCAGAAATCAAGTATAAACCAACCTTCAAAGCACGTACAAAGCCATTAATAAAATAGACAAGATAGCCAGAGAAGGGAATCCAGGAATTCAACAATAGGGCAGAATACGGGAAAATTCGGTCCACGCGGAAATCTACGAAGATCAAAAATCCCCGAACAACAGGATCCAACTGGAACCCAAGCAGGAATCTGGGAAAATCCGACTAAGGCGGAAAATCCCGAATCAGGGCAAAAGCCCAAAATTCATCCAGAACTTAAGATTTTCAATGGATAACCTTGGGAAACACCTAGGAAATAAAAATAAACATTTAAGCATCTACCTAAAGTAAGACGAGACCCCAAAAGAAAGGGCCAAAACACCAAAACCGAAGAGAAAGAGGGTCCCTACTTTCAACGAGGCGTGTGTGCGAAAAACTGCACAACAGGTAGTGAATCCTTTGTGTGACCAACCAAATAGTGACTTAATTTCTAATAATATTAATGTTCATGCCAGTTGTGAGGTTCTACTTGCACCTGATTTGAACATAGGTGTCTTTGTTGCTTGCTTGATGGAGTCTTCCAAGTTGTTATCATCAACATTACGTTGGTGGTAATTACCCTTGCTAGCATCATTACTATTAGCCATATGATCATTATTGGCATCATTGTTTCCATCCCCAAAGAAACATGTAAGAATTTCATTCAATCCTTCTTCATGCACTACATTTTCCCTATCATGATCATCATCATTAAGGCTAGGTGGCATCTCTTTAGTGTATGCATATGTCATCAACTCTTCAAATTTCTCAGGTGGTAGAAATCTCTTCAAACTTGCTCTTTTTGCCCTAGTATTTTTTAAAGGATGGTTTGGATCATCTTGTCCAAATATTAATAACCCAATTGGATCATGGGTATTAGTATGTGTTTCATCAACATCTTCTACCTATCAACAAATGCAGGCATTATTTAATTTTTGGAAAAAAATGGATAAATCATAAATGCATCATTTTCAAAGAAATATAATCAAATATGGCTTAAAAAATAAAAATATAAATTGTATGAACATATATACATCAATTGAATAATGGAACATTATTTTATAGACTACCTTTATTATACAATAATTTAAATAAAACACAATTTTGACAACATAGTTTATAAAACATCAGTCCATACTCATTTATTATTCTTTGGTTTTTTTCCCTTAAGAACATCCTTAGGGAGGCCTTGTTCTTCCCTTTTCTTTCATGCAAGAGTGTGTTTTATGAAGGGGTAATCAATTAATAACTCATCCCCAATGGCACAGTCCTTAATAGCCTCAAACATTATCAATCTATCAACCTCTCCTTCCATATCTCCATCTTTATCATTTATAACCTCAACAAATTGACAATTTGGTCTTACATTAGGGTCCCTTCCCTTACTACTATTTATAAATCCTACAATATTTTTGTGTGTGTATGCACGTCCATCTATATACATAAGATGACCTCTATTAATTTCTTTTCCACTTTCCAATTGGAGAAGATGTGTATACATATTTGAATTTAGACCATATGCTGATGTGCTAGGCTTATATTCTGCTATCCTTCTCCATTCACCACTATAATATGATGGACCATAATATGGCATTAATCTCCTAGTGGTTTGTTTTGAATTGTTTCTATGTTTAGATCCCACATGTACATTTTCAAAAATAAAGAGGCCTATATTCACTCCATGAATACTGGAGGGTCATATCATGTAGCTGTATCCCCAAAATTGAAACACCTCGTACACCCTAGGTAGTTGTTGATCACTAGGCCAAGCGCAATATAGTCGATGATCAAATGTCTCTTTGTAAATTGATCTCAAACTCAGGGGAAAGTCATCATCTCCATCACATTCATTCTCATAGGGTATGTAGTCCACCTTCTCCCTGTCTTTAAGTAAATTATGCATATTTAAACTAGTTCTTGTTCTATGACTTATTTTCATCAATTCCTCATCTTCTGATCTAGTATATTGATACATATTTTTGTTAGATGTATCATCTTATAAATGATCATTGTCCTCTAGGCTGGAAGTTGATGATCTAGGAAACTTTAAACCAAGAACTTTATCCTACAAGTATCCATTGAGAAAAAAAATAGTTATTTAAATAATATAAAACATTGTTTAAACGAAGTATACATGTTATTTATATTAAATTGGAAAATTCCTTACCACAATTCCTATTGGATTTGAATCGATTGTAGGAGGCATACTACTAACTAGAAGCTCATCATATATGTAATGTCTTTGTACAATTTCTCGTTTGAATTGTTTATGTCCATGACATACAAAACATCCACAAACAACAATTTTCTCAAAGTATTCATCCCATGTACTATAGTCTTGACCAACCTCTTGTTTAGTGCAATCATCTATTGTGTCTGGAAGATCCATTGTCATATCCTCTACCACCCACATCCATCTACATGATTTAACAGTTTTAGGTCCACATCCACATCCTTTTTGCTAGTTGAACACCTAGGGTCTGCATTTGCTCCAATCTCCATCTAAAATAATCAACAACATGCATTAATTTATGTCAAGATTGGATAATACATTATAAATTTCAATAATACTATGAAAAAAGATGGACATATCACAAAATTCCATCAAATCATTTTTTCCTAAGTTAATTCAAAATTTGACTACCTGATGTCTCGCTTCAGCCGTTGTGTCCTCATTTGACATGACATGATTTGTTGCCATGGCCTCGTCTCACCCCTATAATACACAACATAGTAAATAATGTTTAGTACACCAATTATATCATTTCAAAAAATATTCTATCCAACACAAAACCTTACTTTAGACATACATTTGACATATATTTCACACCTTAGATGACTCATCTAGTTGTATAGGGCTCATTTATGAGTTCACAAATCTAACCTCTATTAGTTTTGCACCCACAAAATTGACATGGGGTAAGGAATAGATAAAATAGTGAGCCATGATTGCTCCCTTGGCACATATGAAGATGAAGTCAATTTAGGATCAATTTATTTATCAACTTTCAAGCAAAATACATCATTTTGCACTGATAGGCACTAAATTAGGGACAATTTGTGCCGCCTTTTGCATCCCAAATAGATTACTTTGTTTTGGATGGAAGATGATGCTAAATTAGGCACACTTTGCATCGCCTTTTGCATCCCAAGAAAATTACATTTTTTTGGATAGAAGTCGACGTTAGGCACACTGTGCTACACTGACTATTGTGCTGACAACTGAATCAAGAACAAAAATTTAAAAATTCTCGCGTCAAGAAGGAAGAGATGATAGGACAAAAAACCTGCATGAAGGAAGAGAGGAGAAAAAGGAAAAAACGGTGCGAAGGAGGGCTCAAGCAAGTAGATCATAAATTCGATTTAGTTTGCGACACCATAGGTAAGGCTACAATTTTATTTTTTTTGTTCCCACAAATATATATTTTTAGATTAAATGGAGAGATTGTACAGAAAGGGTTGTGAATGTTATTTTGTTTACATGTGAATCATTCAAGTCTCATGTGGTTGTAAAGGAGGAGGGTAAAATTGTAGACATTGCATTATTTCCTCTACATTTGAGAGCAGTGAATGCTTTTTTGAAACCCCAATGCGCTAGTTTGCTTATCATTCCCATCCCAAGCTTTCAGTTTCCAGTTTGATTTCTCATACCTTCCTTCAATAAAAAAGCATTTGAGTGCTTTCAAGACAAGTCATTGAATTGCATCCGCCCCACTGCAGTCAAATCCTGTGGGAATAGAGGTTGGTCGATACAATATGAGGAGATAGGGCTTTTGAGACAACAGTTGAATAATAGATCAATTCCTCAAATTTTTGAGACCTTCGGGCTTAAATTAGCTATTACAAATTTTGACTTATTCTTTTATAGAACAATGAGTTCATGGTTTTGAATTGATTGTGCGCACACATTGATTTTCTTTATAATCAATTGATGTGTCTCAAGCATGGGACCTATCTATGTTAGCTCTCAATAAAACCACACTTTGCTCCCTTTTTATCCCCCAAAGATTACCATTCTATTTAGGTGTGCAAGTGATGATTCTTTTACAATACATTTGTTTCATTTTGCATATATTTATATCCTTTCAAATATATCTATATTCTATATAGGTGGGAAAGTAATTGATTCATAGGTGTTTAAATCCAAGAAGAGAGTCATTCAAGGTAAAACTTTCTTACCACAAACTAGAGGAAAACTTTCATACCTGATAGTGTGTACTTTGTTTGCCTCCATGGACTAGATGAAAATAATTTTCCTTAGGTCACCTCAAAATGTCAAGTGATAGAGGGAAGAGAAGCAAGGGAGTAGACTCTGGCCACAATGAGGTAATTCATTTTTAATTTATAGAAATGTTTCCCTTATTTCTTTCATTTTTACTTTTTACCTTTTTTATTTTTAAATTTAAAAGAAGAAATTTATTATATATATTTAGGGACATGTGATTGACAAAGATAAAGAGGCATTGGCTTCCATATTGGGGGCAAAGGCAATGAACAATTTGGGTGATGCACATTGGACAATGCTTTCCAGATACATAGAAAACGATCTAGTGAAGCCCCTCAAACATTGCAAACAAATCAACCGTGTCAAAGGTAATCAATTGATTCCCCAAGAAATCTTGGATTGAGCAAAAGGTCCAAGAGAAAATCAGTAATAGTAAACTCTAGGAGTGTAGAATAGGGAGTAGAGGCTTCCACTGTCCCACCCACTCTTTGGACACAGAAGTCTTCCACCACAACATGTTTTCATTCTTGCATTGGTATCTATAGTAAGAAGATAGATACAACGTGGTTCTAGGGGAAGTTCAATTGACAGATGCTAGAAAAGGGTTTGTGAGCAGGTTGAAGGAATCATGCCTTCAACGGTTCAAAGACCATCTACATTTTCCATTCTCAAACATATCGATACACCTACAAAAAGCAGTTATCAATGACATGGAGATTGAATTTGGCACAGGTTGGTCTATGAAGAAGGTGAAGCACCAAATGTCTCAAAATTGCAAGATATTTCGGTGCAACCAAACAAAGAAGATAAAAAAAATCCCTCCTGAGCTGAGCCTCAAAAAAAGGCCAATTGATGTAAGTGTCAAAGTATGGAAAGAGCTTGTAAAAGCATATGAGAAGTTTGAAGAATAGAGGAAGTCCGATGAGGAGAGTACATAGGTATTTGAATTTGGTCATAAGATTATATCAAATTTATTAAAAGATTTTTAAATTTCATTTGTGCATAGTTAAATTGAATTAGTATATGTTTCAGGACAAGGCCTCCAAGGCTAGGCTTCAAAAACTTCGTCTCACGCATCATAGTGGCCATAAAGGTTTACATGCCTTGATCTATAATTTTGTAAGTATATTTAATATGTTAAATGATATTTTTTTTAATTCCCTAGGAAAAATTAAATGATTGCATATTAATTAGTTTAACTAGTCCATGTGCCATGTTTTGACAAGAGGAGAAATATGGCCAGCATCCAAAGCAATTTCAAAAGGAAAAGTTACAAAGCAAAAAGTGGGACGATTTTTTAATCTGGATGGAGAACGATATATCAATAGTTGACTTTCAATAACTTAGTTGGATATTGTTGTGTTAATATGTCAATTTTCATTTCTTGCATTGAGTTGTTTATTGATGTGTAGGATGAGTTCTAAAGTGCTTCTCTGTTGGCCCTAGATCCCACTCAATTGTCCCATTATCTCATGTTGAGGAAAAAAAATATTGTTTGCCTTAAAGGGTAGTTGGTGACATTCATGCCTTATTTTCATCGTATCTTTTAATTAATGACCATTGTGTTTTAATATCTCTAAAGTGTCCTCATTTAAGTTATGATTTGTATCATTTGAGTGACTTAGTCCCATGTTGATTTGATTTATCCTCTTTTCTCTCAAACATGGTATCTTAAGGAGTGCTTCCTTGAATTCATGTTGCCATTCTACTAAGTGATCCACATGCATCTTTTCCATCCTTCCTCACAATGCTGCCATTCTTTTAACATGTAAGAATTTCTTGATGCATCTTGGTAGACATCCTATAGATCTAACACATCCTTCTAGTCTACATCACTTGGCATAGCTGGTGCAGGAGCACCCAAGCTCTTCAAGGAACACTTCAAGAGACAGAAGAGTGCAGGGGACATGAAGACCTTTCAGGCACCTCAGAGCATCAACTATAACATCTTGAAACCTATATTGGCTTTTGAAATGAATGAAAGCATTAAGGGAGTCAAAAGTCCTAAGGGTCCTGATAAGGATCCTAGGACCAAAATGCATTGTAATTGAATTAATGATGTACTAGGAGTTTAAATAGGTATATAGGGTTTTATTTATGTCAAATAAGGTTGAATAATGCAATGTAATAGTTTGGGGGGATTTTTAGTCATTAGAGTTCAATAATTTGCAAGTTGGAAAATTCAAATTTTAAACTTCCAACTTTGGGCAGGAAAGTGAGTTTTAGGGGTTTAAACATCAATAATGTAAACTAATCAATCCAAAATGGTTTGAGAAGTTTGGGAAAGGTTCTACAAATCTATAGAATTCATTTTTATGGAGGTTGGGTTGTTGGTACAAGTACTGTACGGACTACTACAGGAAGAAAGTGAAAAAAATTCAGTTTTCTTGCATCTTTTGGTGTTTTTTTTTTATGAATCTTTGATCTCTTTTGGTGTAATTATCTATTGGATGAATTGAGGACTTTATTTCACATGTATTTAGACCTTTGAATGTTCTGATAAACGTTAATAACCACTTTCTTGTATCATATAGCTGATTGTCCTCAGGAAAGTTTAGATTTTACACTAATTTTAAGGGTTTTCATGGATAAATGATCCATTTCATGGAAAGTGCTGACTGTAATCTATGAAATGGATCATGGCTAACTTTTATAATACAAATATAACAATCTAATGTGTAGGAAGGGAAGATTTTAGGGTGTACACCATGATTTGATAGTGCAAAGTGCTTGAAAATGGAGGCTAAGTTATAGCAATGGGAGTTCTAACTTAACAAGGGGTATATTTTTGAGTTGGGATTAATTCAATATGTTTTCCTAATAGTGTAGAGTCAATGAACTGGTTCTGGAAGTGTTTGGGAGGCCAAGATCCAAGTAGCCCTAGTTTTGGAGCAATTTATTGAGGGTTTTGTGTTTGAGGGTCTTAAGGGTTTTAAAGAAGACTAAGACCTTGAAAATATTTGGTTTGGGAACATTTTAAGACACTATTGAAAGTTTCATAGTCAGGGGATAAGTTTAGGGAGGGGTTGCTTTGAAAAAGAGGGCTAATTAGGCCTTAAATTTGAGGAAACAACAGATTTTGGTAGGTTTGATCCAAATCAAGTGCCATCAGGGAGTTGATATGTTGTGTATCATCACAAACCACATCTGAAACAATCATTATATTGAGGAGTCCTTTGGAAAGTTTGAGAACAAATTCAAAAATCCATCGCTAGATGCCTAGTTGGGCTAGAAGGCCTAGTTAAGGTGGAAAAGTGGGTTTGCATATAAGACAAAGGTTTGAAGCTTTGTATTCATTCAAGACAAGTGTAATTGTGTCCCTTAAGAACATTCTTATCATTTGGGTCCATAAGAGAAGGTTTTGAGTCACAAGTGACTTATTGAGGCTTATCTCCATAAGGGTGCCTAGAACAGAGTTTAAGAGTGCTTCATTGTAATCCTTGTAATCTTTGTGTTTTCCCTAAAGTCCCATTCCCTTTGCATCAATATCTAACCAGCCACTTAATTTTTCGATGTAATTTAAAAGAAGGCAGTAAATTCCTATCTTCCAAGTTAAAAAAACTCCATAAATAAAGAAATCAGTTGTAAAAAACCTACAACTTGATCTGATCAACATAGAGAAGCATGTAATATGACTTCTTAACATTCAAAAGATAAATGGAATGTACTTAACACCAAGTAGAGCTATCCAATAAAGCTAACTAAAACATAAACGTGCTCCCGCATAGAATGGCCAAATGGTTGGTTGTCATAGAAATCAAACTATTTAAGTAACATCATTGATCAAGTTAACATATATGCATCATTTGCATGAAAAAATGAACCATTTATGTGCATGAATAAATAGTAGAAGGATGTATATGAACTCAATTCATTTGACTTTATGCCTCTTGGCAAGCATTCCTCTTGAATCTCTAATATCAGGTGCCTGAGACTTCTCTGTAGCTTTTACCTTTTTTGCCGCCTTTCCTCTTCACTGTCAAACACGTCTCCTTTTTCCTTATCTACATTTGTAGCTTCAAATTCCAATTCATCCTATTTTTTACCTTCCTCCCCTTCAAAATATTATTCATCTTCTTTGTCCTCATCTAACTCCACAAGAGATTCATCTTCTGAACCTTCCTCATCTGATTTTGATTCCTCTTCTACATCAGAGGGTTCATATCCCTGATCTGACTCTTTTGAATTATCAAAATCATAATCACTATCTTCCATATTCAAAAATTCCCAACCACCATCTTCAATAAATTTGTCTAGATCATTAGTAATAGTCTTCAAAAATTGTCGCCAGCTCAAGTTCATTCTGCTTTCATAATACTTTATATCCATGGAGTTCAACCATTCCTTGATGCCATCAAGTGAAGATTGAGGAATGACATCAATGTGGAGTATATCTCACTTGAAGTCTTTGAAAAAAATAGCCATATCAAATTCCTTTTTCCCAAGTCCTACTCTCTCAAGGTTAATGATATCAATCTCACTAATAGTGATTACTAAGAAAGGTAATTCCACCAACTCTACCAAATAGTTTACTGTAGGAACAATAAAAGAAAAGGATTTGAAATGAACTCCATGAAAGCCAATCTCTCTAAATGTTACATCAAACTCTAGTTCAAAATCTTTAGATGGGGCTACTCCCATAGCTCTCTTACTCGCTTGACAAATCCTTGAAACTATGCATTTATTTTATTTTTCTTGTCCCTCTCTTTCTGCTCTTCCTCAATTTCATCAAGATCATACATTGACCTTCTTGCCCTTCCTAAAGTTTGGACCACATCCATTACCTCCACATAAAATTGGACATCTTTGGTCTTCTTGATTCCCACACCATGATATGGCTATGCAAATGAAAATGAAGCAAAGTAATCATCTCCTTCACTATTGGCTGGAAGAATGCATGCTTAATGTTTTGATACATGATATCAACTCTCTCTTCTTCTCTCATGGTTGAATACCAAAATCCATTATGGTGGGTGTCTAGAGTTCCAATCATCTTTCTTCCTCTTCCAACAAATGTTGGCCTGATCCACAAGTCTGCCAGCCTAATGGCCTTTGTTTTTGAAATTTGAAGTTTCTCTTGAGTCACCAGTGTAGCTCTCTCTTCCTTTTCAGACTCTTTCATTGCTACAAGAAATTAGCACCTAATTGATTAATAATCTCAATCTCACTAATAGTGATTACTAAGAAAGGTAATTCCACCAGTTCTACCAAATAGTTTATCGTAGGAACAATAAAAGTAGAGAATTTGAAAGGAACTCCATGAAAACCAAGCTCTCTAAATGGTACATCAAACTCTAGTTCAAAATATTTTAGATGAGGCTACTCGCATAGCTCTCTTACTCACTTGACAAATCCATGAAACTCTGCATTGATTTTATTTTTCCTTTCCCTCTCTTGTTGTTCTTCCTTAATTTCATCAAGATCATACATTGACCTTCTTGCCCCTCCTAAAGTTTGGACCACATCCATTACCTCCACATAAAACTAGAAATCCTTACTTTTCTTGGTTCCCACACCATGATAAGGTTATGTGCAAATGAAAATGAAGCACATTAATCATCTCCTTCTCTGTTGGCTGGAAGAATGTATGCTTAATTTTTTGATACATGATATCATCTCTCTCTTCTGTTCTTATGGTTGAATACCGAAATCCATTATGGTGGGCATCCAGAGTTCTAGTCATCTTTCTTCCTCTTCCACCAAATATTGGACTGATCCACAAGTCTTCCATCCTAATTTCCTTTGTTTTGAAAGTTGAAGTTTCTCCTGAGTCACCAATGTAGCTCTCTCTGCCTTTTTAGACTCTTTCATTGCTATAGGAAATTAGCGCCTAATTCATTAACAATCTCAATCTCACTAATAGTGATTACTAAGAAAGGTAATTCCATCAACTCTACCAAACAGTTTACCATAGGAATAATAAAAGTAGGGGCTTTGAAAGGAACTCCATGAAAACCAAGCTCTCTAAATGGTCTATCAAACTCTAGTTCAAAATATTTTAGATGAGGCCGATCCCATAGCTCTCTTACTCACTTGACAAATCCTTGAAGCTTTGCATTGATTTTGTTTTTCCTGTCTCTCTCTTGTTGTTCTTCCTCAATTTCATCAAGATCATACATTGACCTTCTTTCCCCTCCTATAGTTTGGACCACATCCATTACCTCCACATAAAACTAGACATCCTTAGTCCTCTTGGTTCCCACACTATGATATGGTTATGTAAATGAAAATGAACAAAGTAATCATCTTGTTCTTCATTGGCCCGAAGAATGCATTCTTAATGTTTTGATACATAATATCAACTCTCTCTTCTGCTCTCATGGTTGAGTACCAAAATCCATTATGGTGGGCCTCCAGAGTCCCAATCATCTTTCTTCCTCTTCCACTAAATGTTGGCTTGATCCACAAGTTTTCCAACCTAATTACCTTTGTTTTTGAAAGATAAAGTTTCTCTTGAGTCACTAGTGTAGCTCTCTCTACCTTTTCAGACTCTTTCATTGATACAGACAATTAGTGCCTAATTGATTAACAATCTCAATCTCACTAATAATGATTACTAAGAAAGGTAATTCCACCAACTCTACTAAATAATTTATCGTAGGAATCATAAAAGTAGAGGCTTTGAAAGAAACTCCATGAAAACCAAGCTCTCTAAATGGTACATCAAACTCTAGTTCAAAATATTTTAGATGAAGCTGCTCCCATAGCTCTCTTACTCGCTTGACAAATCCTTGAAACTACGCATTGATTTTATTTTTCATGTCCCTCTGCTGCTGTTCTTCCTTAATTTCATTAGGATCATACATTGACCTTCTTTCCCCTCCTAAATTTTGGACCACATCCATTACCTCCACATAAAATTGGACATCCTTGGTCTTCTTGGTTCCCACGCCATGATAAGGTTATGCAAATGAAAATGAAGCAAAGTAATCGTCTCCTTCTCCTTTGGATAGAAGAATGCATACTTAATGTTTTGATACATGATATCAACTTTGTCTTCTGCTCTCATGGTTGAATACTGGAATACATTATGGTGGGCCTCCAGAGTTCTAGTCATCTTTCTTCCTCTTCCACCAAATGTTGGCCTGACCCACAAGTCTGTCAGCCTAATTGCCTTTGTTTTTGAAAGCTAAAGCTTCTCCTGATTCACCAATGTAGCTCTCTCTACCTTTTAAGACTCTTTCATTTCTACAAATTGTTTTTGGTATTTAATCATTTGTACCACATGGTTGATGTGCTTTGAATCCTTGGATCTAAAGGAAATTTCCTTAACATAAATATTGCTAGGGAATTTCAATGTTAGCATGTAGTTGGCATTAAAGCCAATACTTGGAACATTGAAAATTATCCTTATATAAGAATTCCCTCCATCTTGATGGTGGCTACATGAAATGGAACCATGATGCCATATATGGGTACCAGAACAACATCATTTTTCATATCAATCTAAATCATGAGCTCTCTAGAAATGGGAATATCTTCCACATTTTTGTATCAAACCATCTTAGTGGATGGCTTGGAAGAGCCATGTCCATCTCATGTACCAATGCCCCATGCAACCAATCTTCTTGCAGTCTCCTCATTCTTTTGCAGAGGGTTGGCACTTAAGGTTATGTAATAGAATTTACAGTTGATAGTTAAATTGTATAACAATTTTTTTTATGATCTTTATTAACATTTATTAGAATCATTGCATGTTTTACATCATTGTAATCACATATTAGCTGTAACTGTTTTGAAATTTTATTATGGTATGTGCACTTTGATATGATGTAATACGATTATGGTTTCATCTTATATGTTTCAATATTAGATATATAATAGAAAAAATAAATTATTGCATGAAATAAATAATAACTTTGCATTTTAAATGTTTTCTTTTTTGCAGAACACAGGCCTTCCAAAAGATCAAGATGATCCTCATCATGATATAGATCCAAAAAATATTGGTTTTTCCAGTACATATCACATGGAAAAGGATGATGATGACGACAATGATGATGACAACAATGATGATGATGATCACGATGGTGGTGGTGATGATGAGGCAGTTGCTGGTAGTACCCAATGACATTCATGATCATATAGACCGCGTCATGGATCATTGTTGATATATCATTATGATGATGATGATGATTAGAATGGTGGTGGTGATGATGAGGTAGTTGTTGGTAGTACCTAGTGACATTCATGATCACATAGACTACATCATGGATCATTGTTGATATATCGTTATGATGCCTCTTTTCATGGTTACTATCATAAGTATCATTTTCATGGCCTACATTACCATATTATTGAGTTGTATCATATTGACATTTATTATTTTCACTTATATCATTTGGACATGTATCATCTTGACTTGCATCAATTTGAGTTAAATAAATTATCATTTTTACTTATATCATTTGTACATGTATCATTTTGACTTATGTTGACTATTGGACATGTATCATTTTCACATGTTATTGATCTGCTGGCATATTTGACTTTCACTTGTTTTAGTTATATATGACGATAATCTTATCTGTATTGACTTGTCAATTTATATATATTAAAAGTGGTCGATGATTTTTGGATGAATATTTATTACGTATGATGATTTTAATTTACCGCTCAGGATGGATGTTGTCAAATTCAATTAAATTATAGATATTTGACTCACTTGTTTTAATTATAGATGATGATCATTTTATAATAATTATCTTGTTATTTAATCATATGAGTTGAATAATTAAATTACTTACTCTATAATCATATGAGTTATTTAAGAGGCATCATAAATTTAACTAATTAAATTGAATTAAACATATTAAATTAATAAATGAAGCAAAACAAGAGGCATTTTTAGAAGCAAAAAAGGAAGCAACAATGGAAGCCAAATTAGAACCAAACCAGAAGCAAAACTAGTAGCAAAACTAGAAGCAAACTTAGAAGCAAGACCATAAGCAAAACTGGGAGCAAAACAAGAAGCATATTTTAGAAGCAAAAAAGGAAGCAAAACAAGAAGCATTTATAGAAGCAAAAAAAGAACAAACAATGGAAGCCAAACTAGAAGCAAACCAGAAGAAATCTTGGAAGAAAAACTAGAAGCAAAACCGGAAGCAAAACTGGAAGCGAAATTAGAAGCAAAACTGGAAGCAAAACTAGGAGAAAAACTGGAAGCAAATCTGGAAGCAAATCTGGAAGCAAATCTAGAAGCAAATCTGGAAGAAAAATTGGAAGCAAAAATGGAAGCAAACCTAGAAGCACAACTAGAAGCAACATCGGAAGCAAAAGTGGAAGCAAAAGTGGAAGCAAAATTGGGAGCAAAGCTAGAAGCAAAAATGAGAGTAGAATTAGAAGCAAAAATGAGAGTAGAAATGGAAGCAAAAATGGGAGCAAAAATGAGAGCAAAACTAGAAGCAAAACCGGAAGCAAAATTGGAAGAAAAATTGGGCATCACATTGGAAGAAAAAGTGGAAGGAAAATCAAAACCTAACCTAGATGCTAAACTAGGAGAAAAAATAGAAGCAACAATGGGAGCAGAAATGGAAGCAAAACTGGAAGCCAACTTGGGCACCAATTTAGGTGCTATTTCTAATGACAATTTATGACGCTATTCCCAACATTAAAGGGGATGCTATTTCTGACACCAAATTTCCAATGCAAAATCCTATGTAAATATAGGTGCTAAATCCAACGCAAAACCTGATGACGAAATGAAGAAATAGGTTTTCGCCAACTTTTTCATCGTCAAATGACTCCAAAATGATGGACACAACTACACTAAAATTCAGTGCTAATTTTTTGTTGTGTTGTTGTGAGGAAGTGGAGAGAGGGGGAAGTTGGGAAGGAGGGAGAGGTGGGGTGGGATGGATTGAGGGAAAGCTAGGTAGAGAGGGAGAGGGTCAGTGGAATGAAATGAATTTGAAAATGGTTTTACAAGTTTAATATATTTTTTAAAGGTAAAATGATAGGTAATAAAAATTTAGAGCTGTAAAAAAGTTTAATTTATAGGGATGGTTAGTATCAAATTCCAAACATGGGTATTTGGTTGTGACATATAAACAAGTTACCATCTACATTAGTCAATTAATTAGAGACTCTATTTTCACTAAGATATTAATTGTTCCTATATCCATACCATTTCCCATTTATCCTCACTTTGATGAGAATGTCTTAATGCAACAATATGGTGTTATGGAGACCAATAAAACTTAGACACAAAAATATTCATATTATTTTCATTAAATAATTTGTTGCACTTAATAAATATTTATCATGCACTTGTATTTAAAAGGACAGTTACAAACAATTATTAAATGTTGGAAATGAGTAGTTACAATATTTAATATAAAATTAAAAGATGGTTGAAAATAGTAAATGTAATCACCCAAAAGAAGAGTGTTATTGGGTGCATGAGTAAAAACCAATGACCATGCTTTATTTCTAATTAATGGGACATGTGTGGGAGGGTATACAAAAACTTGGTTACAAGTTCTGAGGGTGGATGGGTGTGAAAAATGTTAGCAGAAGTTCATAGTTTAATGTTTGGAAAAACGTAGGAAGTGCCACAAGTACACGCAACAAAGACTGTGTAAGAAAAACAATGGTAAAATGTGGAAAAAATATTATTGCAAGTTTCAGTAGTTGTTGCAAGCTTTGTAAAGGTTATTTACTAGAAGTCTAATATATATTTGACCCTTTTTTGGTAGATGTAGTCTAGTTTTGGGTGAACCATGTTAAATCCTGGTTTTGTTATTTTGTTGTCCATTATTTCTATGTGTTTATTTTTCTTTATTTATACTTGTAAATCTGCATTTAATTGATAGAAATCTACCTCCAAACTCTAGCAAGTGGTATCAGAGCGAGTTGTGTATAGTTATCCTCTACATGAAAGTCTCATAGTTGAGTGGGGGTAATAGCAAATGAGGGTAAATTAAAGGTATACAAACTTAATGGGAAAAACTATTAGTTATGGAAGATGCAGATGGAGAACTATCTCTATCAGAAGGATTTATGGCAGCCATTGGAAGGGAAATCCAAGAAACTATCAGCAATGTCTGATGAGGATTGGGATATTCTATACAAAAAGGTACTTGGTAGTATTCAATTATGCCTAGCACAATTGGTGGTATTTAATATTTCAATAGCAAAGACAACAATAGAGTTTATGCAAACCCTAACGAAGTTATATGAAAAGCCTTCCACTTCGAATAAGGTATTTCTTATGAAGTGTTTATTTAATATGAAAATGGTAGAAGGTGGGTTAGTTGTTGATCATTTAAATGAGTTTAACATGGTTACCAGTCAATTAACTTCTATAAATATAAACTTTTATGAAGAAGCTATGGATCTTTTGATAATGTTCTCTTTGCTTGAAAGATGAAATAGCTTGGTAATGGTGTCTAGTAATTTTGTTTCTGATTTGAATACATTGAAATTTAATGATGGTATTGGTATTATTTTGAGTGAGTAAATGTAACATGCCCCTTGTTCATCACAATAATTTCTCCTATGTTTTACCACAAGTGAATTTAATCTAAGGTTGAGAACATAGTAATAAAAAATTCTTTCCAAATAAGATAAAATGCACACATGATAGTAACAAAATATCTTTCATATTCATTCAACAAATAGAGTACAATATTTCCAAAGAAATGTTTTCATAAACCATATACAAATACATTTTCCATCTTTTAGAGAAATAAATACAAGTTGCATACATAGCTCATTAGAGATCCATTGGCACTAGAATTACAAATAGGTCTAGGAAATCCCCATTTAAATACTTGGCTGGCCTACTAGGAGGAGAAGCATCACTCAAGCACTTTTCCACCATCCATAGACTAACGGTGGACTTGGAAACCACATATTAATAGCCTAATATGAGTTGGTGTTGTGGCCTGCATAACTAGAACTTTATCACATGCCACATCTATGTTCTACATGTATGACAATCTCATAATAGCATGAATAAGGTACAAAATGAGATGACAATGTAACCAATGACAAATTACACCACTTTGGCCAAAGTATTCATCACCCCTATTTTAGAATGGATGTCACATGCTCATCCACCATTCTAAGTTGATTTGTTAAGATCAATTGTATTCTATGCATAAGTAATTCCCTCATAAGATAGTCTAAAATCTTAGGAACAACCTATCTAATCTAAATAATTCATGACTTCTCTTCTAGGTTTAACAATTATTCCATAACCTATCTATTTAAGTCTAGCTATAAACTAAATGACCCCACTCTATTGAGTACATCCTACTAAAGTTATATAGTTACATAACAAACACTCCTTACTATGGAGTAAGTACAAACACTTCACACAATAGAAATTTCTAATATATAACTTCATAGTAATATCTACTCATACATGTTGAAGAAAATATTTTCCAAAGCTTAATACTTCTCAAACAACATTCAAGCAAAGTATAATCACATCAAACAAACAACAAACATAAAAGAGTAATAAACCCCATGCCTGTAAGATTAAAGCTTCCAATGCTCTAGTTGGATCCCAATCCTAAGCTCCTCAAACAACTTGTAACTTAGCAAAAAATCCTTTCTATACCTTCCCAAAACACTCTCACAAAGTCTCACAATACTCCTTGGAAAAATAAACTCAAACTGTCTCTCACAACACTCAAAGAAAAAAAAAAACTCTTTAGAATTTACACAATAGAGTGTAATTGTGCATCCAAATGAGGTATAGAATGCCTCTATTTATACAAAACATTAAGCTTCTAAAGGCTAACAACAAGGGAATTGGATCAACACTTCTCAATTGCATGCTTTGACTCAACAATGAAATCAAAAGGTGGCAGGCTTATATCAATTTACTCAACAAGCTAAACACAACAAATTGACTCTCTATGAGACAAGAAAACCTCTTGAGATATGCAAGGTTACATTCATATAGGTCGACTTATTCCTTTCTAGCATTTCAAGACTCATTCTTCCCAATCACTCATGGATACATTGTTGTACAGAGCTTTCATGATAGACTTCTATTTTCTATGAATAATATCATAGTTTTGACACCACATTGTCCACTATTCAAGCTCTGGTGTTTCCCTGCTCTTTGACAAAGACAAAGACTTCAATTCTATTTGAAACCAGTGTTTATATTTCATATTGACCAAGTCATATGAAAGCAACACTTCCCACTTAATATGGTGTCCACTTAACACACATATTCCATTCGTTTCATATGATGTTTAGTGCACCATTGGCTGTTCCATTCACCACAATAGTTCATACTATGGTTACATAGTGTATGCACATATCACATAATATTAATTGTGCTTAATAAACTTTATACTATGTTGTCAAAACAACAATATATATATATATATACATATATACATATATTCTATTATATATACATATATACATGTATGTATGTATATATATATATAACAAATCATACATCTCATTTGATAATTATATCAACTTATAATACTTAGACTATTATCGCATTAGTATATATATGCATATATATATACACATATGTACATATGTGTTTGTATATATATATTAATGTATTTGTCTAAACATTTGTTATTACATCTATCATACACATACATCATTATATATACTTATATACATATATGTATATCCATCGTTTATATATATATAATACTATCCACAAACATAAAGTAATAATATATATTGTCATTTATATATTATATATATATATATACATGTCTCCTTATCTACTTAATGTTCCCATGCATATGGGTAACTCGTCCATAGGCATGCATAGATATTTCTACCTCTGTATCCTTTTATATGTGATTACTCATGTGCATGAGTTCATTGTGGACATGCATATATATATGTATGTATACACCACATGTATATATATATATCATGGATCACTCATTTAAAAGAATTCCTTCAAAACACAAAATGGGTTCAAACACATACTTCAAGCATGACATGACATTCAACCAAAACCTTTCTAATAACCAATTCAAGTTATCATATCTTCACCTGAAACCTAATGACTTATGGCTATTCTACCAGTGAGCATGTGGAAGCTTAGTTTAGACTTTCCTAAGGGTTTCCATACCAAAATCCTTCTCCTAAGTGATACTTCCCCTCCTTTTGAAGGCGTGAACCTACACCTGCAACCAACTTGTCATTTTATAAAGGTATTCAATTGATCATAAAATAATCATTTGCAACATATATTAAATTAAATCACATATATAACATCAACCATTTATTCATCCCTTTTCCATTGATTCACATAAAAAAAGTATATTCACATTTATTTCCTTCAAAGTTACACACACACACACATGCAAGTATTTCATCTAGCTTGATAAAAGTAACTAAGAAAGCATACTATGGGGTTTAGCATATCCCCCCTTATGAATCATCATCCATGATGATCTTATGTAGCAAACATAATCAAATCATAAAACAATATAGTTTTCAAGAATTTCCAAAAGCATGTAAAATATGTGGGAACTTTTGCTCAATTTTAGCATAGTCCTCCCAAGTAGCAGAATCTTCTAAGGAATGGTTCCACTGGACTTTGCACTGTAGAACATCTTTGTTACACAAGCAAAGCTTATGCATTCCAATCACCTTAATAGGTTTGATTTTTACCACTCTGAGGGCTTGTACCTATAAAGCATTCCAATCAATGGCATGATTATCACTTAGTATATAATTCTTTAAGTATGAGACATGAAAAACATTATGCATCCTAGAAAGAGTTGGTGGCAATGCTATTTGGTAAGAAATAGGTTTTACTTCTTCTAGGACCTCAAATGGACCTACATATCATGGAGATAATTTGGAAAAATTTCCAAATTTAATGGAACTCTTTTGCAGTTTTACCCTTAACAACACCTTTTTTCCTACTCCAAATGTTCTAGGCACTCTTTTAGAATTTGCATAGCTTTTTTGTCATAACTTATCCTATCCTCAATCTTATCCCAACTTATAGGAGTTCTAAATTTTCAACCATATAATGCTTCAAAAGAATCCATTTTAATCGCAAAATGATATAAATTGTTATACACAAACTCCAATAAAGGTAAGTAATCTTCCCACTTGTATTGTTGATCCATGAAATACATTCTTAGTAGATCTTCTAATACTTGATTCACCCTTTTTGTTTTCCCATCCGTTTTTGGATGATATGCATAACTTATATTCAATTGATTCCCAAATGAGGAAAACAAGGTTTTCCAAAACCTAGATGTCACACGAGCATCTCTATTTGAAATAATCTTTTTAGGAATCCCATGTAGTCTAAACACCTCTTGCACGAATTTTTGAGCTATGAATGGAGCTCCATCTATCAAGTTTATAGGAATAAAATGTGCTAGTTTGGTAAGTTTTTCTCCAACTACCAATATTGCATTATGCTTATTCCTCGACATCAGAAGACCTTGCACAAAGTCCATGCTAATGACTTGCAATTTTATCTCAGGAATATCATACAAATACAAAAGACTTGCTAGATGATGATGTTCATCATTCACCCTTTGGCATTCCAAACATCTTTCCACATATCTAGCAACATCTCATTTCATTTCTTTCCAGAAATATAAAGGTTTTATATCATCTAGCATCTTTGTCACACCTAGGTGTCCAAAATATGGTGCTTCATGCACCTCTTTCAATACCAATTTCTCAATTATTCAGAATTGGGTACATACGTTCTTCCTTTATACCTTAACAATCCACTAGGTTCAAAATGGAATCCTTCATACCTTGCATCTTGTGGATTATCTATGAGTTCTTGGTTAACTTGCTCATAGTACTCATCATCCACTGAATTTTTCAATACTTGACCCTTGAAGTCAATTTGGATAGATACCATTGAGGTGATATGCATTCTACGACTTAAAACATATGAAACTCGAGTATCTTTTCCTTTGATGTAGTTGATATTGAAATCATAGTCAAATATCAACTCTAACCATCTATATTGCCATGCATTCAAGTTTAGTTGAGTGAACAAATACTTAAGACCATGTTGATCAGTCTTTAGTTCAAATGTTTTCCCAAGAAAATAATGTCTTCACATTTGCAATGCATGAACTATTGCTACCAATTCTAGATCATGAGATGCATATTTTTTCTCATAGGGTTTCAATTTCCTTGATTCATATGCAATAAATTTACCTTCTTGCATTAACACTCCTCCTATTCCTTCTCTTGACGAATCTGTGATGACTATGAAATAATCGTCTAGATCCAGTACCTTTAATATTAGAGTTGTGGTTAACATCTCTTTAAGTAGGTCAAATGTTGCTTAACATTTTTCCATCCACTCAAACTTCTTTCCTTTCCTTTGTAATGAATTAATAGGAAATGCTATCCTAGAGAAGTTTGCAACAAAATTCTGATAGTAGCCAACCAAACCCATGAAACTTCTAACTTCAGATATGTTGTTAGGTACTGGCCATTCTAATATTATTTTTATCTTGGCAGGATTCACTAAAACTCCTTTTGTTGAGATTATGTGACCCAAATATTGCACCTTCTTCTGAAAGAAAGTGCACTTAGAGAGTTTACTGAATAGTTTATTTTCTCTTAACCATTGGAGAACTATCTCTAAATGTTTGTAATATTCCTCTTCATCCCTGGAGTAAATCAAGATATCATCCAAGAATACTAAGACAAACCTATCTAAACAATCCCTAAAATATTGTTCATTAGGTTCATAAATGTCGTAGGTGCATTAGTAAGTCCAAAAGGTAAGACTGCAAACTCATAATGCCCATATCTTGTTCTAAAGGTAGTTTTATATATGTCATCTTTGATTCTCAATTGATGGTAACCTAATCACAAATCAATCATTGAAAATATAGCTGCTCCTTGCATTTGATCAAAAATATCAATCAATCCTTGGTAATGGATATTTATTATTTATCGTTGCTTTTTTGAGCATCTGATAATCAATACATAAGCATACTGTTCTATCCTTCTTTACGAAGATCATTAAAAATCCCCAAGGTGAGATGCTAGGCCTTATCAACCCCTTAGCTAATAATTCTTCCAACTATCCCTTGAGTTCCATTAATTTTATAGTAGTCATTCTATAGGGTACTTTGGAAGTAGGTTCAAATCCTAGTACAAGATCAATAGGAGAAATAAAATAACCTTTTAGGAGGTAATCCAAGTAACTCATCTGGAAATAAAAGCACAATTTTTTGTAATATGGGATACTTTTCCATATCTATTTCCCCAGTCTCTACCATTTCTCCTTCAATTTCTTGAGAATCTTATGGTTCAAAATCCATAACACTATCTTGAGGAGTGACTTCCTTAAGTTCTTCCACTTTAACAACATAAAGTTGACAACCCTTCTTTTTCACCTTAAGCATTTGCATAGCGGAAATTTGTCACAACTTAATCTCTCTTGGTGTCCCTTGAAACGTCATCCAATTTCATAAATCATCAAGACACTGTACCATCTTGGAATGACAATCCAATTTGGATTTATGTTCCCACGGCCATTTCATTCCTAGTATGATGTCATAGGATCCTAGGGGTGATACGTACAAGTTCACCTCAGTTGAGAAAATAAGAAGTTCTACCCTAGCTTCAAACAAGCATTGCTTCACTGTTGCTCTTGTTTAGTTTGTGTACTCCACAATCCAAGACGTTTCCATAAACCCATCTTTTCTAGATATTGCATTAACTACTCTAGGTGAAACATAAATTTTAGTTGCGTCTGTATCAATAAGTATAGATATAGGCATACCAAAAAATATACTTGAAGTTTCTACTGGTGTGACCTAGTATTCGGCTTGTTGATTGTCCACAGCTGCATGGATTTGCTGTTGAAATGTAGTTTGTTACAGAGGAAGTGGTTTTCTATTTTCCTGAGATCCTAAGGACTTGTTGGGACATTGAACTGCATAATGATCCCCTCCACAAGTAAAGGCATTCTTCTACAGGTCCCTTCCTCTTTGCAATCTTATCAAATTGACTAACATTCCTCTCAACATTACTGGAAATGTTGTTATTTCCATGAAGCTCTCTCCTAGATTCATTCCAGTTGTTATGAGGTCCTTTATTTCCTTTCCTTGGTACTTCTTGTGCTCCCACAAACTTCTTTGGCACTTGAATTACTTGAGTTCCATCAAACTTCTTTTGGTTTCTATTTTCTTGATAGGTTGAAATAGCTTTGAGCTTCTTCTCTTGCTTGAATACCTTTTCATGTATAGATCCATATTTATTGAACCATGTGCATCCACTTCACCACCAATTGAACTAGTTAAACCCATTATGAACTTTCTAATATGAAAGTGTTCATCCTTTTGGTACATTGGCACACTCTTCAGAAGACAAGTGAACTTTTCCCAATAATCATTCATTGACATTTCACCTTGCTCCAAATTTTGAAAATCAATTAACTTTTGGTCATAAAAGAGTTTGGGTAACCATATTTTCCAAAATATTTTAGAAAAGTCATTCCAAGTTAATGTTAAAGAACTATGACCAAGTTCCATATTTTTGTTCATCCACTAGTTGGAAGCTTCTCCTGCCAATTGAAATGTGCCCCAAACCACTTTGGTAACCTCAAAATAGTCTCTAATCTCAAAAAAAAAATCCATTTGGATTAGCCAAGCCTCAGCCTCCTCTCTGTTGGTGCTTCCCTCAAATTTCTGTGGGGTAACTTTTCTCATATTTGAAAATTTAGTTGCCACATGCTTTCTTTTTTTATTTTTAGACTTGTAAAAAGATTCTTCTTCCCTATGTTGATTTGTTTGGGTGTGATCACAAGAATTTTCTCCCTCATCCTCATTAGGTATTTCCCCATCTCCACCTAATGGAACTTTCTCATCTTTGTTTTCTTTCCTTTTTACTTCTTGCTTAATATTTTCTAACCTTGTCCTAGTTTCATCCATGATGGCCAAGATACGATCCAACTTGGTTTTATTGTTTTCTGGACCTTGTCAATCTTCCTGACTTCCTCCAAGGTTCATCCTTGTTCTCACAATATTTCAAGAAAATTTATACCTAAAGGTTCACCTATATTATATCCTATCAAGGTTTACTTTAACATATTAACAACTTCCAAAAGAGAAAACATTCACATAAAAGAAATTCTATTTTGCTCACAAGTTTTAATAAGAAATAAATTTTCATTTATTCAATCGGATTTCAATTTCCTTTCATTTACATTGAGTGACTATTCAAGTAGTCAAGAGGAGAGCATCCATTGGATTCACTCTTAGATACATAGTTTAAGGAAGTATACCCTATATACTTTTGTTCATCCCAAATTTTTTCTTCTCTATCCCAAAAAGGATAGTATCCCTCGGATTTATCTTTTGATACATAATTGCGAGGTACATAGCCTTCTAATTCACTACTTGAAGTTATTACAATTATCTCACCCATGGGTAAAAATGAGGTTCTATAAACAACATAACTGGACTAATGCTACACTTTGAAGGAATATCCCTAGAAAGTGATAGAGAGTTTGAATTTGTTGGGGAGACAAGAGGTAGATAGTTGAAATTAGCTTCATTCCTTGTCCTTCTCTTTTCTTGGCCAATTCATGACCTAGCATGACTGAATGTCTTGGTATCACTTAGCCAGATGACATTGTCGTAGTTTGTTCCTTCTTTGGTATGAACAAAGGCTTCCTTTTCCTTCTTGGCCCTTAGGTAACACTCATTCCCAATTACTAACTTTCTAGCAGTTAACTTGAGTCATACCATCCTGGCATAAGAATTTACCAACCATCACTATTCACACAATGTTGGAAGGGAAATCATAGTGATCACATAGGTTCTAGAGATAAACCTGGTAGTTCTGATATCACGTGTAACATGCCTCTTGTTCATCACAATAATTTATCCTATGTTTTACCATAAGTGAATTTAATCTAAGGTTGAAAATGTAGTAACAAAAATTTTCTTTCTATATAAGATAAAATGCACACATGATAGTAACAAAATATCTTTCATAATCATTCAACTAATAGAGTACAATATTTCCAAAGAAATGTTTGCATAAACCATATGCAAATACATTTCCCATCTTTCAAAGAAATAAATGCAAGTTACATGCATAGTTCATAAGAGCTCCATTGGCATGAGAATTACAAATAGATATAGGAAATCCCCTTTCAAATCCATGGCTTTCTAATTGGGAGAACAAGCATCACTCATGCACTTTTCCACCATCCATGGACTAACTACGGTCCCTCGCACATCTACCACATACGGAAGATGGCCCTACCCTTCATTGAAGAGATTTGGTCTAGAAACCACATATTATTAGCCTAATTTGAGCTAGTGTTGTGGCCTACATACTGGAACTTTATCACACAACACATCTATGTTCTATGTGTATGACAATCTCATACTAGCATGAATGATTAAGGTACACAATGAACTGACAGTGTAATCAATGGTGAATTACACCACTTTGGAAAAAGTATTCATCGCCCCTATTTTAAAATGGACATTACCTGCTCATCCGCCATTCTAACTTGATTTGTTAAGATCAATTATATTATGTGCATAGGTAATTCCCTCATAGGATAGTCTACAATCCTAGGAACAACTTATCTGCTCTAAATAATCCATGACTTCTCTTCTAGGTTTAACAATTATTCCATAGCCTATCTATTTAAGTCTAGTTATAAACTAAATGACCCCACTCTATTTAGTACATCCTACTATAGTTATATAGCTATGTAACAAATGATCCTTACTATGAGGTAAGTACAAACACTTCACATAAGAGATATTTCTAATATATAACTGCATAGTACTAATATCTACTCATAAATGTTGAAGACAATATTTTCCAAAGCTTAATACTTCTCAAACAACATTCAAGCAAAGTGTAATCACATCAAACAAACAACAAACATAAAAGAGTAATAAACCCCATGATTTTAAGATTAAAGCTCCAAATTAACTAGTTGGATCCCAATCCTAAGCTCCTCAAACAATTTGTAACTTAGCAACAACTCCTTTCTACACCTTCCCAAAACACTCACAAAATCTCATAGCACTCCTTGGAAAAATACACTCAAACTCTCTCTCTCAGCACTCAAAGAAAATATAATAGCTCTTTTCAGAATTTACATAGTAGAGTGTAATTGTGTGTCCAAATAAGCTATAGAATGCCTCTATTTATACAAAACATTCAACTTCTAAAGGCTAGCAACAAGGGAATTGGATCGACACTTCTCAATTGCATGCTTTGACTTAGCAGTGAAATCAAAAGGTGGAAATTTTATATCAGCTTACTCAACAAGTTAAACACAACAAATTGACTCTCTATGAGACAGAAAGAAAACCTCTTGAGATATGCAAGGTTATAGTAATACAGGTCGACTTATTCCTTGCCATAGTTTGGATACATCATTGTGCAGAGCTTTGATGATAGACTTCTATTTGTTGTGAATAATTTCATAGTTTGGCACCACATTTTCCACTATTCAAGCTTTGGTGTTTCCCTACTCTTTGAAAAAGTCAAAGCCTTCAATTCTATTTGAAACCAACATTTATATTTCATATTGACAAAGTCATATGAAAGCTATGCTTCCCACTTAATATGGTGTTCACTTAACACACATATTCCATTTGTTTCATATGATGTTTAGCATTGTATTTATCACACCATTGGTTGTGCCATTCACCACAATAGTTTCATACTATGGTTGCATAGTGTATGTGCATAGCACATAATCTTAACTACGCTTAATAAACTTTATACTACGTTGTCAAAACAATATATATATATAACAAATATATATATATATATCAACTTATAATATATATTGCATAAGTATATATATATATCCATATATATATATACATATATACATATGTGTATATATATATTAATGTATTTGTATGAACATCTATTACTATGTCTATCATACATGCACATCAATATATATATAATTATATACATATATGTATATCCATCATGTATATATATATACATATACATCTATATATAATATTATGGACACAAAGATAAAGTAATAATATCGATTGACATTTATACATTAGATATATACATATACATATATATATATATATATATACATGTTGGCTTATCCATTTAATGTTCCCATGCATATGGGTAACTCGCCTATAGGCATGCATAGATATGTCTATATTTATATGCTTTTGTGCATGAGTTCATTGTGGACATGCATATATATATATATATACACCACATGTATATATATCGCATCGATCACTCATTTAAAAGAAGTACTTCAAAATACAAAAGGGTTTCAAACACATACTTCAAGCATGACATGACATTCAACCAAAACCTTCCTAATAACGAATTCAAGATATCATACCTTCACCTGAAACCTAATGACTTAAGGATATTCTACCAGTGAGTGTGTGGAAGCTTATTTTAGACTATCCTAAGGGTTTCCAAACCAAAATCCTTCTCCTAAGTGATACTTACCCTCCTTCTAGAGGTGTGAACCTGCATCTGCAACCAACTTTTCATTTTGCAAAGGTAGTCAATTGATCGCAAAATAATCATTTGCAACAAATTAAATTAAATCACATATATAACATCAACCATTTATTCATCCCTTTTCCATTGATTCACATAAACAATGTGTATTCACATTTATTTCCTTCAAAGTTACAAACATACACACACATATGCAAGTATTTCATCTAGCTAGGTAAAAGTAACTAAGCATACTATGGGGTGTAACAGGAAATTCGTAGGAAAAGATCAAGTGGCACATCCACATTAGTTAGTGTTTTGAATGCAGAAAGTAGGGAAAAAACAAGGAGAGAGGAAATAATTCTAGAGGTCGTGGGAAGTCATGAGGAAAATCAAAGGACAAGAGGTCCCAATCTAGAGAGAAGAAGGATTGATGGTACTATGGTAAGCCGGGTCATTTAAAGAAAGATTGTTGGTCTCAAAAGAATAAAGAAAGAGACAAAAAGGAAGGCAATAAAGAGGCAAATGTAGCAAGTAATAAATTTGATGATGATGCGTCGATCATTTCCCTTGATAATGCTGATGATTCTTGGGTTTTAGATTCAAGGGTTTCATTTCAAGCTATGCCCCATAGAAGTTATTTTCTTGATTATGTCCAAGGGGAATTTGGGTTGGTTTATTTGGGAGATAAAGAACCTTGTCAAATTGTTGGAAAGGGGAGAATCATGATTAAGTTGTAGAATGGGAATCTTTGGCTACTACAAGAGGTAAGGCATGTTCCAAGGTTAAGCAAAAAATTAATTTTCACAGGGAAACTAAATGATAAAGGTTGTGTTGTTACATTTAGTGATAAAAATTGGAATGTTACAAAAGGTGGCTTAGTGGTAGAAAAAGGTGTGAAAGTAAGCACCTTATATCTTTGTACAATTCATATCATTCCTTCTACTTTAACTATTGCAAATAAAAATGAAATAGGGAAGTTGCTAGAAAAAATAGCTACAACAGTTGCTATAGGTTCAACGACAATTGTTGTGGGTTCAACAACAATTGCTACAGGTTCTGTGACAATTTTTGGAATAGTTTTTGTAGGTTTAGTAGGCTCAAAATTAGATAGTTGTTGTGGGTGAAACAACACTGTGGCATAATAGATTTGGGCACATGAGTGAAAAAGGTATGAAAATGCTTCATTCAAATAAATTTTTACCAAGTCTAAAATGTGTTAATATAGATTTCTATGAAATCTATGTGTATGGAAAACAAAAGAGAGATTTTTCTAAATGATGGGAAGAAAAAGAAAGATAAGAAATTGGAGCTTATGCATATGGATGTATGGGGATGAGCTTAGGTATCTTCTCTCGGTGGCTCTCAATATTATGTTTACTTTCATAGATGACTCAACTAGGAAGGTTTGGATTTATTTCTTTAGGCAGAAGTCTATTTTTTTGAAAAATTTAAAAATTGGAGAAGCTTGGTTGAGAATGAGATGGGAAAAAGATTAAAATGTATTTGATCTAATAATGATGGTGAGTATTGCAGCAAAGCATTTAAATATTATTGTTCCTCTAATGGAATTCATAGGTAGAAAACGGTTCCAAGGACTCCACAAGAAATTGGAGTGGTTGAGCACATGAATAGGACAATAATGGAGTGTGCAAGGAGTATGAGATTGTGTGCTTCCTTTAAACATGTGGTAAGAGGCCGTAAACACTGTTGTTTATTTGATTAATAGAGGTCCCTCTAATCCTTTGGGTCTAGTATTCCAAAGGAAGCATGGATAGGTAAGAAGGTGAGTTATTCTTTTCTCAAGATCTACACATGTAGATTCTAAAAATAGAACCAAGATTGATGCTAAGTCATATAAATGTATGTTTTTTGGATATGGAATTTATGAATTTGGCTATAGGCTTTGGGATTTTGAAAATAAAAAAATTATAAGAAGTAGGGATGTCATATTCAATGAAAAAGTGTTGTACAAAGATTAGTTGCAACGACGTGATAATAAAGAAAATGATTATGTAGTGTTGGATGACACTCTGGATAGCGATGTTCAAGTGATTCCTCATGCTCTACAAAAAAAAAAAAAACACCACAAACTCCAATGAATAATAGACAATCTTCAAGGATAAGTAGACCTCTGAAAAAAAAAATTCCCTCTTTGTATTCTATTTTATTGACTAATGTTGGTGAACCAGAATGTTATGATGAAGCTATGCAAGTAGATGCCAAGGTTCAGTGGGAGCATGGAATGGAAGAAGACATGAACTCCTTGCTAAAAAATCAGACTTGAGAATTATGCAAGTTTCCTGAAGGTAAAAAGGATATACCAAAAAAATGGGTTTATAGGTTGAAAGAGGAATATGGAGGTAAAAAAATATTTAAAGCTAGGTTAGTTGTAAAAGGATTTGCATAGAAAAAAGACATTGATTTTGATTAAATATTCTCTCCGATTGTTAAAATGATTTTTATTTGTACTATTTTAAGTGTTGTGGTCGTTGAAGATTTGTATTTAGAACAACTTGATGTTAAAAAAAATTTTCTCCATGGTGATTTGGAAGAGGAAATATATTTGGAAAAACTACAAGGATTTGAGGTCAAAGGTAAGGAGAAATTGGTGTGTAGATTGAAGAGAAGTTTATATGGCTTGAAGCAAGCATCTCGGAAATGGTTTATTAAATTTGATAGTTTTATGGTTTAGCATGGCTACAACCAGTGGAATTTAGGCCATTGTGTTTAATTTAAAAGGTTATATGATGATAGCTACATCATTTTATGTTTATATGTTGATGATATGCTTGTAGCGAGGTCTAACATGGATTACATAAAGGAGTTAAAACAACAGTTATAAAATTCATTTTCCATGAAGGATTTGGGGGAAAAAACAAATCCTTGGTATGAAAAATAGAAGAGATAGAAAAAATAGATAATTGTTTTTATCTCAGATCAATTATGTTGAAAAGGTGTTGCAGAGATTTCATATGGAGGATGCAAGAGTTATTAGCACACCTTTTCTTAGTCATTTTAAATTGAATAAGGATATGTGTCCATAGACACAAGAGGGGGAAGAAAAAATGTCCAAAGTACCATATGCTTCAACTGTAGGCAGTTTAATTTATGTCATGGTATGCACAAGACTAGATATTGCACATTTTGTAGGAGTTGTTAGTAGGTATATGAGTAATTCCAGAATTGACCATTGAAATTTGGTAAAATGGATTCTCAGGTATTTGAGAGGTACATCCAATAAATTTTTGTGTTTTGGGGGCTCTAATACTGATTTAAGGGGCTATATTGACTCAGATTTGGCAGGGGATATAGATACCAAGTGGAGTACCACAATTTATGTATTTATAGTTAGTGGGATAACAATGAGTTAGATTTATTGGTTGTAAAAAGGTGGTTTTTTTATCCACCATAGAGGCAGAGTATGTTGTTGAAATAGAGACAAGAAAAGAGATGATATGACAACAAATTTTCATGGAAGAATTGGGAAAACAACAGGCTGAAATTTTCTTGTTTATGGACAGCCAAAGTACTATATATCTTGTGAAGAACTTTTCCTTGCACTCAAAAACCAAACACATGCAGCTGGGATATCATTTTATTTGGTCAGTGTTGGAGAATGGACAAGTAAGGCTAGAAAATATTCATACTGATGAAAATCCAATGGATATGTTTACAAAGGCGGTGACAAGGGAGAAGCTAAGCTCCTCTTCAGCTTCAATTGGCCTTCAACATTAAATTTAAATAAAATAGAACAAGAAGGTCCAACGTGCTTCTTTCCAGTGTGAGTTGTAGGGGTAGTGGTGTTATGATCAATCTCCATGTGGGAGATGGTATGGAGTGGAGTCTAATTAGTCTCCAAGTAGGAGATTATTGTGTTATGGAGACCAATCAATCTCAGATGCAAAAATCTTCATATTATTTATTTAAAATATTTTTTTGCACTTAATAAATATTTATGTTGCACTTGTATTTAAAAGGATGGTTACAAAAAAATATTAAATGTTGTAAATGAATAATTACAATATTTAATATAAAATTATAAAATGGTTGAAAATAGTAAATATAACCACCCAAAAGAAGAGTGTTATTGGGTACATGAGTAAAAACCAATGGCCACACTTTGTTTCTAATTAATGGGATATGCGTGGGAGGGTATACAAACACTCGATTATGAGTTTTGAGAGCAGTTGGGCATGAAAACGTTAGTATAATTTCATAGTTTAGTGGATGGAAAAATGTAGGAAGTGTCTCAGGTACATGCAACAAAGGCTGTGTAAAAACAATAGTGGTAAAATGTGGAGAAAAACGTTGATGCAAGTTGCAGTAGTTGATGTAAGCTTTGTAAAGGTTATTTCCTAAAAGTTTAATATATATTGGAACCTCTGTTAGCAGATGTATCCCGGTTTTGGGTGAACCACATTAAATATTGGTATTGTTCTTTTGTTGTCCATTATTTTTGTGTGATTTTTTCTCTTTTTATACTTGTAAATATTTATTTAGTTGATAGAAATCTACTTCCAAACTCTAACAAGCAATATATTTGTAAAGGACATATATTCTCGTCTTTAGTTCATGGCCTAATCCCTATCCATCTTCACTGTACCTTGTTGCACTCTAATTCCCTATCCATGCAATCTAATTTTGTCTATATGATTATTCATCACTCTTTACAATCCAAAATTTTAAGAAAATAATAATCCATGCAATCTACATGAAATCACCCAATAAAAGTTATGGTATTTTCCTAAACTTGTTGCAAGAATTGATCCAACAGTAGAATATTTGGATTGTAAACTAAAAGGGTCTTTATCGACAAATCTAGCTTGATTCTTTATCAATAAATCCTTATGAACTAATTTCAATCCTCCTTTCACCTAATCTCCCACCTAGTTTCATTATGTAGTGTGAATTGACCCATGTGTTATTCAAATTCAAAGAGGTTTGTTATTTTTCCCTACCAACTTGAAGTATTGAATATTTTAGATTATTTTATATGGTTTTGTATAAAGTAGAATGCTAATTCATTTTTACACATCTATAAAAAAGGAAGATTAGTCTAGCTCTCACTTATTACTTTCACCATCATTCAAGGTGCATATTTGAGAATTCACTACCACATCAACATCTAATTAATTAGTGGCATTTATGATTATTACATGGTTTCTTTCAATCTTGAATCTTTGTTCACAAGTCATTTTTAATCAAATTATCAATGGTTTAATTGAGGATAACATGAACCTGACTTAACAATCTCCTTAAAGGTGATTTAAACACCTTGAGTTCATAATTATAGATTAAAATATTAGAAGGAAAGACAACCCAATTTTTGGATCACATAACTAAATGAGTTGACCACATAGTACAAATTGACTATGCAAACAAAGGTCTATTTTACATTACTTAATTGTTCACATTATAATTTCACCCAAGATTCAAATAGAATTTGGTTCACTTTCTGTCAAAGTATAATAAGACTACATCTAATACAAAACCATGTTTTGGATTATTGGCACCTTATATTTTGTAGTTGAATATAATCAAGTTATGTACCTAGATCTAAATAATCCTAATCCATAGTTATAATTTCAAAAAGCATGCTTCTCTATGCCCAATTTAATATTTAAGCTCATAGATCTTAGGGTAGCTCTAATTATTGTTAAATTAAGTAATCTATACTTTGGATCTTTCAAAAAAATGTTCTCATTTTCCTTTCAATAAGAAATTTTTATAACCTAGAATTATCTTAAAATAATAGAATGGAAGATTTGATAGGTGAAATTATTTTTTATCTACTAGTAAGATTTTAGTGCTAAAACTTAAAATATTAACATTTATAGTTTTGAATAAATGTGTTACTATATAGATGTATTTAAAAACATTCTAAATAATTAAATAAATCATGTTTGAAGAAAATGATTAATCACAACAATGTGTGATCATAGATTTATGATAAATATAATTTTTTAGATACATAGCTAGCATTTTTTTTATAATATTATTTATTCCTTATGAGTTTGTTTATTCTTAATAAAAAAAAACTATAATTTATTTCAAGAGTTTGGGAAAATGGTAGTCCAAGAACTCAGTGATTCAGCTCAAAGCTACACCCTCCTAAGGGTTATGGGGAAGCTTGATGGAGTTCCACCTTATTCAAATAACAAAAACACCATTGTTTATGTTATTTTGTAAATTGGAAATACTTTTCCACAATAGGGGTTACAAAACACAATGAGTTTTGGGTACCATGTGAACTGCAGGTTATAAATCACAATGTGTTTTGAATCTTGCATTTTTTTATACCCAAAAACACTATCTTGAAATGATGTCATTATTTGAAATAGAGACCTAGATATGTATAGTTATGAATTTATTATGAGAAATAAGAGGTTACAAAGCATGTTGTGTTTCAAAACACACCATGTTTATTAACATGTAATTCACAACATACCCAACCCATGTGTTTTTAAACTATGTAAATCTATGTCTCCAATTCAAATATCTAGAAAATATGTTAATTGAGTACTTTTTCAACCTACTATGTTGAGGCACATTCACCTTATCTCTAGAAAACATCAAACAATTGAAAATTTCCCTTTTATTCCATTAATCAACCTCATCATCACATTTAGGAGAGGCAAGAATGGAGAGAGTTAGGGAGAGAGGGAGGGATAGGTGGAGAGAGGGAGGGAGAGAGAGAGTGAAGGAGGGAGATAGGGAGTGGTAGGGTGGGAGGGATAGAAGGACTCAAAATAGACTTACTAGGAGGGGGAGATGTGATGGTGGATTGTGGGACATAGGGACCCAAAAACACTTGAAAAGAAGAAGACCAAAGTGAATGAGATAGATAATGTATTGACTAAAGAGATTCTTCCTGCTCTTGAGAAGTTGAGGAAGGAGCATGTGCACTATGTGCAATGGGTAAATGGAAATGTATAGATAGAGACAAGAGGTACTAGAATATATGAAATGAAAAGGAATCTTCTCTAAGAACACTTAAAAATAAGCAGACCAAAGTAAATGAGATAGATAATGTATTGAATAAATAGATTCTTCCAACTCTTGAGAACTTAAGGAAGGTGTGTGTATAGTATGTGCAATGCAAAAAATGGTAATATAGAGCTAGAGCATTGTTGGCCTCCTACAATGATTTAACAACTAGGCCTTTACAGTTGTGATTCAGAGATTGGACATCTAACCTAAATAGCTATTTCAATCATCATGAAGGTGCATTTAACTTGTCAACCCAAGGACGTGAACTTGAAATGGGTCAGCACAATATGTGCACTAGGAACCCAAAGTAGCCATTTTCATTCTACAAGTAGTAAGTCATAGTGCTAAAAGTATATTGCTTGGAAAGGAATAACATAAATGTTGAACATCAACCAAAAACTATATTAAGCTTGAAATGCATAACAAAAATGAAATTCTAAACAACAAACTAGAAACTACTTTGTCTGCTTTAGTTGCAGGAACAGTCACATAATGGAATTCTAGTGGCTACAGGAACAGTCAGCGCCGAATTCTTAACTAATTACTAAAATGAAAGTAATAACTAGGCTAAACTAAGCTAAAGAATAGATTGCTCACCAAGTGGGCCCCCTTGGATGAGTATCCTCTACTACTAATGAAAACTCAGATGCACAAACTTAGAACTTCATTTTATTCATCAGGAAACATAAGTACAATAGAGCAATGTAATTGTATTACTGAAAACTAAGAATGCAAGTACAATATCAAATCACACCTATTAAGAAGGAGCATCTAATCCTTATTTATACTACCAACTGAGCAAGGCGGTCAACTCCACAAACTAGGAGGATGCCATTTTAGAGAAAGTAGAGAAAGTGGAGAGGTGGTTACATGCATGGAATCTAGTCAGAATTCCCTACCTCAACATAGCTTTAGCACAACATTAAAGTCCACTACAAGGTAGTTGCATTTGATTTGCATGAGGAATCTCCTACCATCGACCTCCTTTGGCCTTTGAACAAATCCCTTGCTAGATGTTATGGTGCATGCCCAGCTGGTGGTGTCTTTCTCATTTTAGTATCCTTAAATTATATCTACATGAAAATGTTAGCACGCACAATAATTGCAATTTGTAACCACCTTAAAGAACATTCATTAACCACATGCAGAATTACTATAAATAGTCCATATAACATGCCAATGCCATTAAAGATTTGCAGAAATAATATTAGGCCCAATGTCTATAGTTTTGAGGAAATATCATAAAAATATCAACACTTATCATCAAGTTCCATGACAACTTTAGCAAATAAATCATAAATTCTACTCAAAATTAGACCATAAACTAGACTCATCAAGCATTAGGTACAAGAATGTATAAAGTGAAAAAGGAATCTACTCTAAAAATAATTGATAAGAGGAAAACCAAAGTGAATGAGATAGATAATGTATTGGCTGAAGAGATTCTTGCTCAAAAAACACAATTTTTACTCTAAGTAACAATTGTGGTAAATTTTGAAAGTGTCTTTTATTACATTTGTACCCTCTAAATAAGAAAAGGTTTTCATTACAATAATTATAGGCTGGAAAACATTGGGTGTTATGAAACATGCAACCCACATAGTGTTGCAAAACTCTCTACACATAACAACCCAATTGGTTAATCACCCCTTAGGTCAATTTGATTATTTTTATGTATCGCCCACCTACAAATCCTACCCGATCTCTCCACCCTTGAGCTTAGAACAAGCACAATTATATCACTCACAACCTGCTATGTTTTCCAACTTGAGATTATTTTGCACAATTATTTTTCCATTATATTAGGAAATATTAATGCAACTTTTACTCTAAGTAACAATTGTGGTAAATTTTGAAGGTTCCTTTCATTACATTTGTACTATCCAAATAAGAAAAGGTTTTCATTACAATAATTACATGTTGGAAAACACAAGGTGTTATGAAACCTACAACCCACATACTGTTGTAAAACCCTCTACATGTAACAACCCAATTGGTTACTCACCCCTAAGGTTAATTTGATTAGTTTTATGTATCCCCCATCTACAAATCCTCCCCAAGCTTTCCATCCTTGAGCTTAGAACAAGTACAATCATATCACTCACAACCCACAATGTTTTCTAACCTGTGATTATATTTGCAATTGTTGGAAGTGTTAAAACTATATCAAAAAAATGGAAGACTAAAATTAACCACTTAGAAACGGAAGTAAAAGATAAAAAGAATATTTTATCATCAAAAGAAAAGGAGGTTAATTTTTAAGGTTACTTTCATTACATTTGTACTCTCTAATTAAGAAAAGGTTTTCATTACTATAATTGCGTGTTGGAAAACACTAGGTGTTATGAAACCTGCAACTCACATACTATTGTAAAACCCTCTACACATAACAACTCAATTGGTTAGTCACTCCTTAGGTAAATTTTAATAGTTTTATGTATCCCCCACCTAGAAATCCTCCCCAAGCTCTCCACCCTTAAGCTTAGAACAAGTAGAATGCAATCACTCACAACCCATTGTGTTTTCCAACCTATGATTATTTCGTGCATTTTTTTCCCATAATATGAGGATATTGAAACACAATTTTAACTCTAAGTAACAGTTGTGGTAAATTTTTAAAGTTCCTTTCATTACATTCGTACTCTCTAAATAAGAAAGGGTTTTCATTAAAATAATTGTAGGTTGGAAAACACTGGGTATTATGAAACCTACAACCCACATATTATTGTAAAACCCTCTACATGTAACAACCCAATTGGTTAGTCACCCTCAAGTCCATTTGATTAGTTTTATGTATCCCTCACCTACAACTCCTCCCCAAGTTCTCCAACCTTAAGCTTAGAATAAGCACAATCATATCACTCACAATCCATTATTTTTTCCAACCTGAGATTATTTTGTTCAATTATTTTTCCATCATATCAGGAAATATTAATGCAATTTTTACTCTAATAATTGTGGTAGATTTTTGAAGGTGTCTTTCATTACATTCGTACTATCGAAATAAGAAAGGGTTTTCATTACAATAATTTTAAGTTATAAAACACAAAGTGTTATGAAACCTACAACCCACATATTGTTGTAAAAACCTCTACATGTAACAAACCAATTGGTTACTCACCCCTCAAGTTAATTTGATTAGTTTTATGTATCCCTCACCTACAACTCCCTAAGATATCCATCCTTGATCTTAGAACAAGCACTCCAACCTTGAGCTTATAACAAGTACAATCATATCACTCACAACCCACAATGTTTTTCAACCCGCGATTATATTTGCAATAGTTGGAAATGTTAAAACTGTATCAAAACCATGGAAGACTAAAATTAACCACTTAGAAAATGAAGTAAAAGATAAGAAGATGATTTTATCATCGAAAGAAAATGAGGTTAATTTTTAAGGTTTCTTTCATTACATTCGTACTCTCTAATTAAGAAAAGGTTTTCATTACTATAATTGCATGTTGGAAAATATTGGGTGTTATGAAACCTGCAACCCACATAATATTGTAAAACCCTCTACACATAAAAACTCAATTGGTTAGTCACACCTTAGGTCAATTTGACTAGTTTTGTGTATCCCTCACCTAGAAATCCTCCTCAAGCTCTCAACTCTTGAGCTTAGAGCAAGTAGAATGCAATCACTCACAACCCACTATGTTTTCCAACCTATGATTATTTTGTGCATTTCTTTTTCCATCATATGAGGAAATTGAAACACAATTTTTAATCTAAGTAGCAGTTGTGGTAAATTTTGAAAGTGTCTTTCATTACATTCATACTCTCTAAATAAAAAGGGTTTTCATTAAATTCACCAATAAAAAAAAGGGTTTTCATTAAAAAAAATTCAGGTTGGAAAACACTAGGTGTTATGAAACTTGGAACCCAAATATTGTTGTAAAACTTTCTACACATAACAACCCAATTGGTTAGTCACCCCTCAAATCAATTTGATTAGTTTTATGTATCCCCACATGGAAATCATCCCAAAGCTCTCTACCCTTGAGCTTAGAACAAGAATAATTCAATCACTCACAACCCATTGTGTTTTCCAACCTACAATTATTTATCTATCTCTCAACTTCTTAAGAGCAGAAAGAATCTCCTCAATCAATACACTATCTATCTCATTCACTTTGGTATACTTCTTTGCAAGTATTTTTGGTCCCTATGTCCCATAACCCACCAACATGTATATCCTCCTCCTACTAAGTCCATTTTGGATCCTTTTATCCCTCCCACCCCACCATTCCTTATCAGCCCCCTTCCCTCTCTCTCTCCCTAGAGTATGTTTCTTTTTGTCCTTCATCATAGTGTAAGTATTCTCTTTATAAAAATGTATGAATTTATTGATTTGTATATTCTAAAGATACTTATATTTAGTCTTGTATATATTTCTAAAAGATACTTCTGCTTAGTACTAGTTCTTTATCGATACCATCATTGTTTAACAAAACTCTTTTCATGATCAATGACACACACACCACCCCTCTCTACCTTCCCACCCTGCATAGATCTCTCTCTCTCTACCTACCTCTATCTAGTATGTTCACCTTACCTCTCTCTACCTACCTCTCCCTATATCCCTCCTTCCCTATCTCACTCACTCCTTCCCTCACAACCTCTCTCCACCTACCCTCCCTCCCTCCCTCTCTTTCTAATTCCCTCGCTCTCTCTCTCCACTAATAGAATCATCTATTTTGAATTGGATTTTTTCTGGATGGAATTCTTAAGTTCATAAATCTTTGAATTTATTTTTTCAACTCCACTTATAGCATCATCTCTCATATCTCATTTATGCAACCAATTCTTTCATGAAATTCTCACCTCCCCTAAAAAATAAAGGCTAGGTACAAGGTTCTAGTGCATATTATTTAAAAATTACTTCAAGATAATACATATGAGAGTGAGATAGGAATGATAAGTAATTAAATTTATTGCATAGTGCAAGAGAAGGTATATAAGGAGCTCATGGTGAAGATGAATGCAATACAAACAAAAATTCAAATAAAGTAAGTTATTTGGTTGATAGAAATAACTCAAATAAACTCTTTCCACGATCAATGACTCGCCTCTCTCTAATTTATTTATTGGGATTTGTCATTTTCTTGACTCTTCATAAGCATTGTAACTTTTATATGTAACCTTTATGTCTTCGACCAATACTCCATTTTCTTTGGAAACATTCAAATACTCCATGTCCTTCTATTCCACATCTAAAATAAGATCATAAGAAGGATGTTTCACTACATCTACCATATAGTTCTCCATCTATCTAATATTCATCTATTCTTTTATTTCATTATGAACTACTACTTCCTCTTTCTTCAATATCTTCATCATAAGGTCTTTCAACACCATCTTTATGTCTCTCTTTGGATTAATCCATCATAATTGTTGTATTAATCCATTAAGTTAAACATTAAAACCTAAACCCTAAAACTAACATCTATTATCATTGCATTAATCCATTAGGTTCATTTTAGGCTAATATAAATTTATTAATCTAAGAATCTTTCGTCCATCATAGTCCTTTCATTATCCATGCATCTTTCCATCCTAATCATCACATATATCCCTTCCCATTAACCAAATGATCTTAAATACAAAAGATTTATTTTGGATGGAAATGATTCTTGTACCTATTCAACCATATTATTTTGATCTACATACATTTTCACAAGGAACCAAAGGTATTTTCTTTTCTTTTGGAGATCAGTACCATAAAATATAGTCATTCATTTTTCTAGTCTAAGGACAAGAAAATGAAATAAGGCAATAAACATAAAGATAAAGAAAATAGATAATACATTTTACTTTAAATAACCTTAGTCCTTAGCTAGAGTTAAAATGGAGTGTTCCCTTGCTCTATTTGATATGGTTTCTCAGATGCTTGATTAAATACTACTAATGGAATGTGGATTTCTCTTTAAACCAACATAATCTTGTTATAGTTGGATTATTTTTAATAGAAAAATGGTAGTACACACCTACTAGAAAATATATTGATGATAATGAAGGGTAAATGATTCTATTTGTAAACTCTTGTTGTGAGGAATGATGTAATTCAAAGATCAAAGGATCATTTAATGTATTTGAGATATCAAGAAAGAGGAAATAACCAAGTGTTAAGAGGAGGTTTATTGGAAAGGGTGGCTAATGATATGGATTGGACAAAGAAAGGGGAGATCTTTGTAGGATTTTCAAAAAACAAAATATTTAACTTTTTGAATACTCACATTATTCACAATGTTGGAAAACACACCGTCCCTTGTCAATTATTTCCTTATGATTTTTTTTTGTTTCATATGCACCAACAATGTAATGAAGTCCACCTTAAAATTTTAGAACAACTCTTTGATAGAGTAAAAATGACATTTCACTTAATCTAATTGGAACAAAAAAATGCTCACATTATTTGTAGTGTTGGAAAACACATTGTCCCCTGTTAGTTATTTCCTTATTAAATTTTTTTGTTTCATATCCACCAACAATGTAATGAAGTCCACTTTTAAATTTCAGAACAAATCTTTGGTACAGTAAAAATGAGATTTCACTTTCTTCATCTCATTGGAACAAAAAATGCTCACATTATTTGCAGTTTTGGGAAACACACTGTCCACTATCAATTATTTCCTTATGAATTTTTTTTGTTTCGTATGCACTAGCAATGTAATGAAGTCCACCTTAAAATTTTAGAACCCTTTGGTATAGTAAAAATGAGATTTCACTTTCTTCATCTGATTGGAACAAAAAATGCTTAGATTATTTGTAGTGTTGGAAAAAACATTGTCCCTTATCAGTTATTTCCTTATGAATTTTTTTTTTCATATGCACCAACAACGTAATGAAGTCTTCCTTCAAATTTTAGAACTCTTTGGTACAATAAAAATGACATTTCACTTTCTTCATCTGATTGGAACAAAAGAATGCTTACATTATTTGCAGTGTTAGAAAACACATTGTCCCTTGTTAGTTATGTCCTTATGAAAAAAAATTGTTTCGTACGCACCAACAATGTAATGAAGTCCACCTTCAAATTTTTGAACAAATTTTTGGTACAATAAAAATGGCTTTTCACTTTCTTCATTTGATTAGAACAAAAAAATGCTCACATTATTTGAAGTGTTAGAAAACATATTGTCCTCTATCAGTTATTTCCTTATGAAATTTTTTTGTTTTGTATGCACCAACAATGTAATGAAGTCCACCTTCCAATTTTTAAACAACTCTTTAATATATAGTAGAAATGGAATTTCACTTTCTTCATCTGATTGGAACAAAAAAGTGCTCACATTATTTGTAGTGTTGGAAAACACATTATCCCCTATTAGTTATTTCCTTATGAAAAGTTTTTGTTTCGTATGTAACAACAATATAATGAAGTCCACCTTAAAATTTTAGAAAAACTCTTTCATACAATAAAAATGGCATTTCACTTTCTTCATCTAATTGGAACAAAAAATGCTCACATTATTTGCATTGTTGGAAAACACACAATCCTCTATCAGTTATTTCTTTATGAATTTTTTTTTTCATACATACCAACAATGTAATGAAGTCCACCTTAAAATTTTAGAACAATTCTTTGGTATAGTAAAATGGAATTTCACTTTCTTCATTTGATTGGAACAAAAACTGCTCACATTATTTGTAGTGTTGGAAAACACACTGTTTGTCAGTTATTTCCTTATGATTTTTTTGTTTTGTATGCACCAAAAATGTAATAAAGTCCACCTTCAAATTTTAGAACAACTCTTTAGTATAGTAAAAATGGTATTTCACTTTCTTCATCTAATTGGAACAAAAAAAATGCTCACATTGTTTGCGGTGTTGGAAAACACACTGTCCCCTGTTAATTATTTCCTTATGAAAATTTTTTGGTTTCATACACACCAACATTGTAATGAAGTCCACCTTCAAATTTTAGAACAACTCTTTGGTACAGTAAAAATGATATTTCACTTTCTTCATCTGATTGGAACAAAAAATGCTCACATTATTAAGTAGCATTGGAAACACACTATCCCCTATCATTTATTTCCTTATGAAAGTTTATATTTCATACACACCTAACAATGTAATGAAGTCACCTTCAAATTTTAGAACAACTCTTTGGTACAAGTAAAAATGACATTTCACTTTCTTCATTTGATTAGAACAAAAAAATGCTCACATTATTTGCAGTGTTGGAAAACACACTATCCCCTATCAGTTATTTCCTTATGAAAAGTTTTTGTTTCATACACCCAACAATGTAATGAAGTCCACCTTAAAATTTTATAACTCTTTGGTATAGTAAAAATGACATTTCACTTTCTTCATCTGATTGAAACAAAAAAAGTGCTTTCACATTATTTACAATGTTGGAAACTTATGGTATCCCCTATCAGGTTATTTCCTTATGAAAAGTTTTGTTTTGTGCCTTTTAATAATGTAATGAATTCCACCTTTAAATTTTTAAGAACAAAATCTTTGAATGCGGTAAAAGCGACATTTCACTTTTTTCATCGATTGGAACAAAACAATGCTCACATTATCTATAGTTTTGGAAAACACATTGTCCCCCGTCAATTATTTCCTTATGAAAAGTTTTTGTTTCGTATGCACCAAGAATGTAATGAATTCCACCTTCAAATTTTAGAACAACTCTTTGGTACAGTAAAATGGAATTTCACTTCTTCATTGATTGGAACAAAAATTCTCACATTATTTGCAACATTGGAAAACCACTGTCCCTATCGGTTATTTCCTATGAAAAGTTTTTGTTTAGTATGCACCAACAATGTAATGAATTCCACCTTCAAATTTTAGAGCAACTCTTTGAGTAAAAATGGCATTTCACTTCTCCATCAGTTGGAACAAAAATGCTCACATTATTTGCAACATTGGAAAACATATTGTCCCCTATCAGTTATTTCCTTATGAAATTTTTTGTTTTAAGTACAAACCAAGAATGTAAGATCCACCTTCAAATTTTATAACACATTTGGTCTGATAAAAATGGCATTTCACTTCTTTTATCTAGAATTAAAAATAATGCTCACATTATTGTGTGCATTGGATAGCACACTCTCTTGTTAGTTATTTCCTTATAAAAAGTTTTGTTTCATATGCACCAACAATGTAATGAAGTGTTCCTTCAAATTTTATAACTCTTTGGTACAGTAAAAATGACATTTCACCTTCTTCATCCAATTGGAAAAAAAAAGTTCACATTACTTGCAATGTTGGAAAACACACTGTCCCTTGTTAGTTATTTCCTTATAAAAAGTTTTTGTTTCATATGCACCAACAATGTAATGAAGTCCACCTTAAAGTTTTTGTTTCATATGCACCAACAATGTAATGTTTGAAAACACACCATCCCCTGTCAATTATTTCCTTTTGCAACTTCAAAGCTATAGGGTGGGGAGGACAAGGAGGAGTTGCATGCGGTGGATACATAAAACTATCCAATTTCACCTGAGGGGTGAGTAACCAATGGGGTTGTTCCATGTACAGGGTTTGACAAAAGTATGTGGGTGGCAGGCTTCTTAACACTTAGTGTTTGCCAACATGTGAATTTTGAAGGTGCCTTTCATTACATTTGTACTCTCTAAATAATAGAAAATTTTCATTACACTAATTGCAAGTTGGAAAACATTGGGTGTTATGAAACCTGCAACTCACATAGTGTTGTAAAACCCTCTACACATAACAACCCAATTGGTTAGACACCCCTTAAGTCAATTTGATTAGTTTTATATATCCCCCACCTACAACTGCTCCCCAAGCTCTCCACCATTGAGATTATAACAAGAACAATCGTATCATTCACAACCCACTATTTTTCCAAACTACAATTATTTTGTGCACTTTTTAAAAGTTTGGAGACTATTGGTATTTAATACCATAAAGAATTTTGTTATGTCACAAGGAGATATCACCTTTGATCAATCCATTGAAATTGATTAATTTTGAAAGTAATAGACAAGTTCCTAATCAAGTGGATTCTTTACTCTTTTGGTTGCACCATATTGAATGTGTTGTTATGTATTATTCTCTAGAATAATTGTCTTATGATCTCTTAAATATTATTGAATGATAAAGTTATTAAAATGAATGCATTAAATATCTTTAAATACTATTATTCAATATCAAATTATGTCAAGAGTGTCTTTAGTCAAATCAAGATAAAAGGATAAGGGAATCATTCGTCCAAATTTAAAAATTTAAAATTAAATGAGTGGGTTAAATGTATTTTGTTTTAGAATTGATCTGATGAAAAGTGAAGTTTTAATGTTTTTTTAAATCAGTTTATCATTATTATAAATTTATCTATTTTGATCCAGTGAATGTCTTAGAGTCTAAAGTGATTTAAGAATCTCTTGGGTCAATTCTAACTATCATGAACTTGATATATCATACAAGATTGATTTGAGTTATGTGAGATTGATCTAATAAAATGTATATTTGAAAAGATGCTCACTTTTTCCTCTACATATCTATGTTAAAGTGGTGTCTAGATACATTGTTTAGGAGTTTTTTAAGTCAAATGAGAATGCATTCTCCGAGGTCAAGCCCGCTAGGAAATTAAATTAATTATGATGAGATTTATCAAAGACAGTATTCACAAGCATGCAAGTGGCCTATATTAGAAACACAATACATTAGGAACAAATAAGAAATAGAAATTCTCTATAACAACACTTTGAGTATGTAAGAAATTTTCAGAGCCAATTAGTAAAATATAAGGTTAACCTTTGCAATGAGAACATTAATTGCAAGTTTTAGCACTTGCGTATTTTCCATAGCCCTACAATAAATTTAAATTTGTGTTGTACCTAAAAAATTAAAAAACCAATCCATAAAATCTAATCAAATATCTTGACACCAAGTTATATTTATCCATTATTTTACATGTATTTATGAATGTATTCAAAGAGTTAAAGTAATCATGGAGGTTTTATTAAATTCCCGACAACTTAAAAAAATCATATTAGCAAATTGAAAAGCCTCCACGGAAACATTTCCTTGGAAAGACTTTAATTCTCTTAAATATTGAAGCATATATACTCTTTTTCCATTATTGACCTGACGTAGGGTAGCTTATTATAGATAACAAATTGGTTTGCTTTTGCTTTCCAACACCTGCCAATGTCCTTTGCATTTTGTTTGGCGTCCATTAAAATGGAAATGTCTTCTGCAATTCGTGTGGTGTCCATTGAACACCTAGCAAGATTTTTTTTGAATCCCACTGCATACAACCCATTTTTTCCCTTCCATCTATAGGAAAGGGCTTCTTAGGAAGCCCATCCTTAGAAAAAATCACATTCCTAAACAAGATAAGAAAGATCAGATTTAGACTACAATAAATCTTGTGAGAGTAACAGTTCAAATCCAAATAATAAGATAAGAGCAAAGTAGGCTTTTGATTGGGTTTGCTTTTTACCTTTAGTCAAGAGGGCACATTACTTCTATATCTAGTTGCAAGAATTACAATATCAAATTTGTCTTCCTCATTTATCCAAATCTATGTCTACACATATTATTCTCAACTATTTCAAAAATCGAAGGTTTAATTCAATTAAAAAGAACTTTAAATCTCTTTAGAAAGCTTATTTGGACTTCGAAACTTTAAAACTGAATGACAATAAAATTTGGTTTCCTTAATATTTTCCTTTTTAACAACATTCAATACTTTTTTTTAATTAATATAATTAGATCGTTAATGAATTTATTTTTAAAACATAGAATCTATAGATGCCTTCTAACATATTTCATGCCCCCATCCTTGTCAACAAGGCTGTTGATTTATGGAGGCTCTGATGAACTTTTTTTTTGGGATGAATCAACGCTCTTGTCACTCCTGTCTCTTTTCTTGGTTCTCCCTGATGCGGACTATGTAGGACTTGGAGGATGTACAAGGTTAGACTTTGACCTGCTTAATAGAAATGTAACTCTAAAAGTTGAAGAATGGAAAGACTAACTTATTTCCGTCAGTTAACTAAAAAAATATAAAGATGTTTGGTTGCAAATCTCAAGGTAACTTTTATGCATACACTTAAACAGTGTCAAACAATGGAAAAATAGTGCTTATATTAAAATTAATCAGTATGCAGTAATAATATGGTAAGCTTTCAATGATTAAGAAAGCTTCGAAGGGCCTTTCAGCAATAGACCAGGGTAACAGAGGGCTCCACGGGAAAGACCCCGAAGTTTTCGTGGAGTTACAGATATTACCAGCCATGCCATTAGAAGGGAAGAGGCTGCTGATGACAAAGGTGCTGCTAGTAAGACAAAAGCCACAAAGAGATCGCTGCCAGAAAGAACAGATGTGAAAACCCTAAAATGAATATTGCATCGGCAGAGAAAGGTGATCGAAGGGAGTTTTTTGAAGTCATACCGATTATGAAAGTCACACCGATGAAAGAGTATATCGGCAAGAGAATGATACTCAGAGTGAGTATTTACCGAAGGTGTTTGTCACGCTGATAGAGATATAGCAGTGAAAGATAGGAAAGAATAAAAGTCATGCATTTAGAAAACAACACTTTTCGAAAATAATCTGCATAAACAGTGACAATGGGCGATTTGCGACATCAGTCCGTGTTTAGAGGGCATTTAGAGGCACATCATCCAGTGACAGGGGGTAAATCTGAGTCATGGATCCCTCAATGGGTGTTCCAGAACAAAAAATGGGTTGATGTTTGTAGACCCAAAGGGGGACGTGATTGATGGAAGGTGCCCACAACCGGAAAAATGGTAAATCCTTTGCATTTTCAGAGCGTCTCTCGCGGAAAACAAAATTTCCAGGAGGATTTGCGTCATCAGCCCGCGGTCAGAGGGCATTTGGAGGCACACCATCAAAGGAGGTTTCTTGCCCGCCCTTCACAAGTAGATTGGAGAATTCAAAGAAATGCTCGTACCCCTCTAACCCTAGGGAGAAGGGGGTTTCTGGGATGGGGATAGAAACAATGAAAAATTTCAAGCTCGGGTGGGAATAAACCCTAACATGATTCCTATCTTCCCCACAACAAGGGAAGGCAAACCCTTTAATCCCCATTGCCGAAGAAAGCTTGGTCAGGACTTCATTGGGATATCTTCAGGAGGAGAGAAAGAATCCTGAGAGCAGGAGAGGGAAAAAGCAATCTTCAGATCCAAAATATCAGATGGAAGGCCCTTCACAACAACAGACTGTTGAAAAGATTTTCAGAGCACACATCCACAACATATCAAAAACAAAGAGGAGATCTTATATGGAAGCAGAAAGAGATAAAGACAGGCCCACAACCCAGAGATACAGGGGCGAGATTAGAGCAAGCAGAGAACTAGGGGGTTCAGGGAGAGATTTACAATTCAAAGCAAATAGAAAAACAAGGAGTATCTGGAAAGCCCCAGAAATATCAGTTGGATTACTCACTTGGGAACGACACCCCTAGAGGCGCTGGAAACATCCATCATCTTTTCAAAGGAAACACTCAAAGAAAGGATGAAACGTCTCCAACAGCAAGCCATCATCATTACATATGATCATCTGGAGATGGACTTTACCTCCCCTTTTAAAGAAACAAACATAGTCAACCATCCAGATGGGGGGCTGGTAAATACTTTGGGAGAGGACCCTTGTAGCAAGAATCCTGCTAGGGAATCAGATAAAGGAGAAATGGGGATGCCCTGGAAGCTATCCACAATGAAACCAAACATTCTTTTCCCAGAAATCAGCAGTATAGGAGATATTTGGGAAGAGAGTGAGGCTTCCGATGATAAAGAATTTAGGGATAATGTCACTCTTATGTTGTGGACCCTTTTTTGGAGATGGATACATTTCTACAACAAGATTCAAGGAAAGAAGCTCTTATCATTAGGTAATAAAGGGCTTAGTAAGAGACACAATCAAGGCTTTGAAATCTTTAGTGAAGTAAGGATGGTAAACCTTGAAGAGTTGAGCACAACATTAGAGGATGGCAATGACAACAGCTAGCTAGCCCTAAGTGATAAAAGAGGTCCATATCAGAGAAGAGGGGAAAGAAGTATTAAGGTGAATCTCCCCAGCACTTGGTAGATTTCTAAGGGTAGAGGCTCACTAAGTGTTGAAAAAAAATTCATTAGTCTTTCATCACTTGGAGGAAAAATGATGTTAAATCGCCATAGCACAACTATTGGGGATTACTCCAAAATAAACCATCCAACATCAGTCATCGAGAAATGGAGATGTTAATTGAACAATGGCTGGAAGAAGTTCAAGAAAATATCATAATAGAGATAGCAGATCAGGTTTTGGCAGAAAGAACGGGTCTGGAGGATCACTCAATTCATAAGCAGGAGTCCTCTAGGGCAGAAAAGAGGAGGTGGATATCTAAGACTGAATTCATAGAGAAAAATGAGGAAAGGGAGGCTGAAAAGCAAGCAAAGGCGGTTAGGAGGAAGGTGGTTAAGGAAAGTTCAGCTACTAATCTAAGAGAGGTAGTTAACTTTAACAGCAAATCTGTATTAGGAAGACAAGGAAAGGTTGTGGAGAAGTCTGCTGAATTAGACTCAAGACAAGATTGTGATGACATTCTACAGGAAAGACTCATTGATATATTGAAAAAAAGTAAAAGACAATCTATCACAAAGGGATCAGAAGTCACTCAGCGTAAGGTTAGTGGGGAAAGTCTAAAGGAGAACCAACTAAGCAGAGAAGATGATGAGTCATATTATGGTAAATCAGCAGCCTCAAGGGAAATCAATGAATCGTCCCCCCAAAATCAAATCAGGAGTATGGGCATGAAAGACAAATTGGACTTGGAAATGGGTCAAAAATCACATGTTGATACGACGCACACAAGCAGCCTCAATATCGGTAGCTGGAAGTCGGCAAGACTAATGGAGAAAGAAATGGAATCAAGATCTCATTCTGCACCTTTTAAAGACAACTATAAGCAGTTGAGAACAAGGAAAATTGCAGGGTCAATTGGGGGGGAGTATAAAGTTAACGATCCCAAATTGGACTATTATCCTTCTAAGGAGATCAACAATCAAAAGCCACCAAACTTAAAAGAGCTTGGATTAGTGGACAACAACACTCTAGCAGAGGATATCAAGGGTGGGTTATTTCCACTTACTAATAAAAATTGGAAAAATATTAATGGAAGGCTAGGGAAAGAGAATATGTTGATCAAAAATTCAGAGGAGAAAGCCCTAAGCCCACCTCTCTCACCTAGACTTAAGATAGTATATGAGCTCTTTGGAATGGTAGAGAACAACACGTTATTAGAAAAGGATAATGAGAAAGAGAAGTGTAAGCTTTCCTTTGTAGATAGACTTTTGGATCCAGATTTCCTAGAGGAAGAGGAAAGGATTGAGGACTTGGAAGGATTGTCACTCTTAGAGGCTTTGGATAAGGAGAAGTCATGTTACAATTTGAATGGATATGATCAACTAGAAGAATCAGAGAGACCTTCTCTATCTCCAAGTAAGTCTGAAGTGTTTAACTTTAGCTTGGGGATTGAAAGATCAATATCAAATAAGAAGCTTCCAGATTGTGGGGAAAAGTACAAGAAAGGAAAAGGGCGTAAATCCTTAGCTTTTTTAAGGACCGAAGAAGGGGAGGAATCAGATCAAACCAAAATCACAGACTATATGCATGTAGGGAAGGGGAAGTTCCTTCCCAAAGAGAAATGAAGGTTATATCGTGGAATGTTAGGGGCTTAAATGCTCCTAACAAGCAACGTTTGATCAAACGTTGCATTTTTTCCTTCAAAGCTGATATTGTCATGATGCAAGAAACAAAAATGAGTGTTGATCAAATGGTAAAATTTAATAGATCAATAGGAAGTTGGGATATGGAATTTGAAGAGGCTAATGGATCCTCGGGGGTTGGCAATTATGTGGAATCCAAGAAGAGTTGATTTTATCAAGTGGAAGGTAGTACCAATTGGATTGGTGGAACAATAAGAAGTCTAAACTCTAACTTGGAATTCTCTATTTTAAATGTTTATGGTCCAATCCCCACAAAGAAGAAACTGGAAGTATGGGAAGAGATCAGCAGCAGATTTAGGATTTGGGCAAAAAAGAATTACATTATTGGAGGAGACTTTAATGCCATTGTTCATCTTTCGGAGAAAAGTGGAGGGTTACAAAGAGAATCTCAACCTCAGACAGACTTCAAAAACTGGGTGCTAAAAGAAAATCTCTTAGAAATTGAATTGGAGAATGGAACCTTCACATGGAACAACAGAAGAATGGGATTTAGTAACATAGCTGAAAAATTAGATAGGTTCTTTTATAAAGGAGATTTAACCACCTTCCCATTTGATTTCAAAGCTTCCATTTCTCCAACATCAGGATCAGATCATTTTCCTATTCAGCTGGAAATTCTAGGAGAAATCAAACCGTTGCTATGCCCATTCAAATTTGAGAATATGTGGATGAAAGATGAAGAGTTTGTGAAACGTATTGAACAATGGTGGAAGGAATGTCATGTTGAAGGGTCTAAACTTTTTTGCTTTATGACCAAATTGAAGAAAATTAAAAAAAACCTTCTTTGTTGGAACAAAGATCACTTCAAAAACATTTTTTATTCAAAAAGCTCAATAGAGCAAAACATTAAAGACCTCAATGAACAAGTCATCCAACAAGGCATGAACTCAGAGATGTTTTGCAGGGAAAAGGAGCTTTTAAGGGATTATGAAGACATTTTGGCCAAAGAAGAGATTTTTTGGAGGTAGAAATCAAGAGAGATTTGGTTGGAAGAAGGGGATAAGAACACAAAGTTCTTCCATAACAGTACAAAACAAAGGAGAAGCACTAATAGAATCCACAAAATCAATGATGTTAATGGGAAAACCTTAGATGATCAATCTGAGATCCAAAAAGAGATAATTCAATTTTATTCAAATCTTTTTAACAATCATGAAGGTTCACATCTTGCAGCTCAACAAGAGTTGCTAGAAGTTATCCCTAGGCTATTTCAGAGGAAGATAATCAGATGTTAATGGAAAAATTTACGGAGGAAGAGATACTAAAAGCACTAAATCAGCTTCATCCAGACAAGGCCCCAGGCCCAATGGATTCCCAGCAGGTTTTTTCCAGAAGTGCTGGCCAATTTTGGGCTCGGAAATGACTGAAGCATTAGAAACAACAAGATCATCAGGAAGATTTTTGAGAGAAATCAACAACACTTTCATTGTTTTAATTCCTAAGAAAGATAAAGCACTATATCTAGATGAATTTAGACCAATATCACTTTGCAACACAATATATAAGGTACTGACAAAGACTCTTGCAAACAGATTGAAAATGACATTGCCAAAAATTATAGGAGAAGAACAGACAGGCTTTGTTCCGAGAAGATCCATCTTTGATGGAGTGATAATTGCTCAAGAAGCAATTCATTCTATTCAAAAAAATAAGCAGCCAAGTATGATCATAAAACTAGACATCAAAAAGGCATATGATAAAGTAGACTGGAGATTTTTATCCAAATGCATGGAAGGGTTTGGGTTTTGCAAATCATGGATAAACTTGTTATTTTACTGCATTTCTACCCCAAAATTCTCTATCCTGATCAATGGGAATCCATGTGGTTTTTTTGAAAGTTCAAAAGGTATCAGACAAGGAGACCCACTCTCTCCCTTCCTTTTCATCATCATGGCTGAAGCTCTTGGTAGGAAGTTATGCAGCCTTCAAAGATCTAGTTCTATTAGAGGTGTGGAGGTGACATCTTTGGTTTAGCCAATCACACATCAACAGTTTGCAGATGATACAATTCTCTTTGGGAAAGGTTGTAGAGGAGAGGCCTTACAGATGAAAAGGCTGCTATCAATATATGCTAAGGCCTCAGGACAAGTAGTCAATAAAGAGAAGTCACAGATTTTATTTTTTCATGTCAAAACAAGAGTCCAAAATCAAATACTAAGTTTATTAGGATTTAAGGAAGGTAGACTTCCATGCACTTACTTAGGGATTCCAGTTGATAAATCCTTGAGATCTTCCTCAGCCTAGAAACCAATCGGGGAAAAGATTGATAGGAGAATGGAGTCATGGAAATCAAAGTGGTTATCATGGGCAGGGCGAATTATAATGTTGAAAGCAACTCTATCAGCCATTCCCATTTATCTAATGTCTTGCATTTCAATGCCAAGTGGAGTGTACATGGCCCTGATGAAGAAGTTGAGAAAATTCTTTTGGCAAGGCACAGACACAAAAAAGAAGTTTGCTCTGATTGCATGGGATAAGGTCTGCAACCCAATTGAGCTTGGAGGCACGGGTATCAAAAATCAGTTATGGCATAATAAGGCTCTTGGGGCTAAGCTATTCTAGAAAATACACAAGGAACCACACCTCAAATGGGTCAGGATCATTAGAAGCAAATACCTCACTAACTTAAATAGTGAAGAGGCATTAAGAGTCACAAATTTTCCTAGGGGATCCCGTATTTGGAACTTTATTGCTAAATCTAGTGATATTATTCTTAATCATATATCATGGAATGTAAAGGATGGGAAGAAAGCACTATTTTGGAATGACTCATGGGGAGGTTACCCTATTATTAGTAATTTGATGGACACAGACAGAATTAGCCAAATTTGTTCAGAAAAATGGGGTATTCATGTAAGTGACTACATTATTTTATCAGACAATAACCAAGCTTGCAAATGGGAGTGGAAACAATTTGAAGACCTTGACATTCCATTGGTGGAGATTAATAACCTTAGACAAGTATTAAATGACAGATTTATTTTGTTTAAGCAGGAAGGGGACGAGATTATCTGGAATGGATCAAAATCAGGCTGGTATAATGTGAGGGATGGCTATAAAATAGCATCTGGGCAGCAAGGAAGAACCAAAACCCAGTTACCTATTCAATTATGTTGGAACAAAGTGTGCATGCCAAAGGCTGGTATCTTCACATGGGCGGCTTTGCAAGGTAGAATTTTGACAGCAGATTGGTTTAAAAGAATTGGATATCAGGGCCCTTCAAGATGCTCACTATGTTACAATAGTGAGGAAAATGTCAACCATTTGCTTCTAACATGCCCCTTTTCCCTTGAATGTTGGCAGTGGCTTTGTGCTAAACTTGGTTGGATAACAACATTGCCAAATGATATATTCACACTATTCAAATCTTGGCCAATTCTTTTTAGGGACAGCTTGTGTGGAAATTTTTGGATCATTTCTCCTTCAATTTTGTTATGGGAACTATGGAAGGAGAGAAATAGGAGAGTATTCCAAGGGAAATCCATGGAGATAGAAATGCTTATGATTAAGATTGAAGCTATCATTGTGGAAACAATGAACTCAAGAATTCATGCCCAAAGCAAAAAAACAAAATCTTATACAGGCTGGGATGGCAGTATGTTCAAGAACTGGTTTGGTTTAAAAACTCCTCAAGTTATTGGGAAAGGGTGTCAAGTCAGCAAACAAAACAGAGCAAATTGTAAATGGAGACCTCCAAATATTGGATGGTTCAAACTGAATTTTGATGGAGCGTCCAGAGGGAATCCAGGTCCATCAGGAGCAGGTGGTGTGATTCACTCTTGGCAGGGAAAAACTATTGCAAGATATTCAAAACCATTGGAGATTGATACAAACAACATGGCAGAATTTAAGGCTCTAGTATTAGGGCTATCCCTTTGCATAGAATTGAACTTGGCAAAGGTAGAAATTGAAGGGGATTCGACTTTTGTGGTAAATGCAATAAGAGCTAAGAAAGTGTTGAGCTGGAAACTACAATCTTTACTAGATTCAGCAATAAACCTGATGGATAAGTTTGAAAATGTAACGATTAACCATATTTATAGAGAAGGCAATACAATGGCAGATGCATTGGCAAATATGGGAGCTGATGGGACGACACTTAAACAGATAACTCCATGAGGAGCAAGGATTTTTGTGGTTAAGGCTTCTAAGATCATCTGTGAGGAAGAGGAGTGTGACAGTTATGTTTCTAAGAGTGGAGAGTCAAGTAAGAAGGCAGCGAAGGAAACAATGGCTTCTACAAACACCATTTGCAAAGAGATCCACATTGCAGTATTGGTTTCACTCTATATGTATTATTTCAATAAAAAATGTATTGCTCACGTGCTGCCCTCATCTGGCTTTATAATGGGGACCACGTTCTAGACTTCTTCAAAAAGTATTTCACTTTTAGATGGACTGATGCATCAATATCTTACTAATCTTTAATACTTGTTTTACAGTAATCTTCTGTAGAATATTCTACTTGTTTTACATGTAGTTTGCAGTCAGGGAGTGCTGTGAGGTTGCCACGGAAAGACAGTCAAAGTGTGCTGGAAGGATGTCGCAGAAAGATAGTCAGAGAGTACTGGAAGGTTGCCAGAGAAATAGTCAGCTGGTGCTGGAAGGTTGGTGCAGAAAGTCAGTCAGTTCCATGATCTGCTTGACTCACACTGGCTGCTTTACAAATGCCTTCCCTGCTGCCATCTTGCGGTTTCAAATGGTCCATGGTCCCTGTATACAATGTTAGTTGATTATTCCCAGCATCGTGATGCTTTCTCTGTTACATGATGGCTTCAATGGTCAATGGCGAGGCAGAGGATGAGGTGATGCACCATCATCACACGAGCAGGTCACCTGTTGTGATCCAACATTAACTATACTTGTGTTGTTCCTCCTCTTCTTCTTTTCAGGATCCATGCTTGCTTAGCTGATTTTGCAGGTTGAAGATAGCTTGGTCACACTTCAAATGAAATTGAGGCTTGAAGAATTTCATTTGTGGAGTTACTAAGAGCAAGAGAAGTTTAAGTCATGATTCTATTTGTTTTATCTTCTGTTGAGGCTTCAAGTCTTGTAAACTCTTATACTTTTAATTTTAATACAACCTTCTCGGCTTTGGCCCCTTATTTATCAAAAAAAAAAAAAATCTCAAGGTAACTTTTCCATCCACTCACGCTTTCTTGAAAAATTAATGAAGGAGGGCAGGGTAAAATATAAATATCTAACAAAAAAAATTATCTTCTATAAAACAAATGACTGGTTTTTAGTTACCTTCTATAAATTGAATATCCAACAACAGCGTGGAGTCCCACTCCAAATTTGGGTACAGAAATGGTGCAATGAATCTACCACTTGTAGCATCTACATGTATTGGAGTGTCCCACATAGACATTCACATAATCACATTTGTAAGCAATACTCAAATTTCTCCAAAATTTCTGAGCAATACCCTGTAAAAGATTTAAGACCCATTCAAAAATTCTACTTCTACTTTGATCAAAATAAATAAATTTTTGAATAATTTTAAAAACTAACTAATTTGAATTATTGCATACTTTGTTTTATTGTTCTTCTCCATCAAAAGATCATTGAGCAGTTTCACATCCTCAAATTCGTCGTTATAAGTAGACCCTAAAATGGCAACAACACAAATGGTGTTTTCATCAACCAATTCTACAACTTTTTGAGGGTCCATAACATAATATCCTTCTCTCATCTTCACCTCTTTTAGTTCTACCTCAAAATACCAAGCAAACTTCTCCCAACAAACCTTAAAAAAAATGTCATAAACAACATCAATTAGCATTACCAAAAAATGCAGAGCCCGGATAATCATTTTTAGATTGCAGGAAAATAGAGTAAAAAGAATTGCTTGTAAGTTGAAACCTGAACATTGACACCAGTCATAATATTGGGCTTGTCATAAGGCTTCCCTTGATCTTTTCTCTTGTTCTACCACTTGCGCTTGAATGCAAGGCCAACCAACATTATAGCCTTTGAAGATCCCACTGTCCCAACACCAATAGCTTGCTCTTTATCAGAAATAGGTGCATGGAACATTCGAGCTATCATATTTACACACCGGTTCTAAGTTCCAATTCACAAAACAAATTAAACACCTTCCATCTCCACATAATTTCTATCATCATGCTGACATACATTCAATCCAAATAGATTGATTTTATAATTCTATGTAAGGACCCAAATTATATTTACAATAAAATAGAACACTTCTTTTCTAAAAATAAAAAAACAGTTTAAAAGAGATCTATCAAGATAAAATTTGTAATGACTTTCTCCAAACCATTCATCAACCCAATGTCGTCACAACTTAATTGTCAGATGTAAAGAACTAATCAAGTAATAATACATCCTTGTTGAATTGAAAATAAACAATGACCTAAAGCTCAGTGGTGACAGGGTACTCATCCATATCAACATACTTCTTATTGATAGCTTCCACTATCAACTTATTGCACTCAGGCTCCAACCAAGTTGTGACAAAAGAGGCCAAATTAAGCCTCAGATTGTTATCAAGCATAAGCTCATCACTGATGATCTGATATGCAACCTCCTTTGGAATTGATTTCTCAAGAAGCTCAAACCTGCAAATTAATTCAATAAAAGATCTTCAAATAACTTGAATTCAAACTAGGTATGACATATTTTGACATCGAACCATTTTATGAAAGAAAAACAATGCTTGCATACTTTCGTAGATAATTTTGAAGATAATGGGAGGCAAACATAGAATCAATGCCACCATATGAACGTTGGGTACTTTCGCTAAGCTCCATTTTTCCTTGTATTATATTACCACTGATGCAAGCACAAGCATTTCTTGCAAGAGCTCTAGACATTCAATCCTATTCTTAGACACTTTTGCACATTTTGAGACCGGATACCATACCATGGAGAGACTTGCAACTGCCCGTTGCACATGCGCTATATGATCGTGTATATTTCCCATGATTTTTTTTAGCTTCTCTCAACTGAAAAAAGAAAATTCAATAAAAACATGACTTAGAAAATAGGAAAGGAAAGTATCAAGAGCAACATATATTATTAAATGCACAATGCAAGTAACCAGCCTTAGCATCAATTTTTAGTTTCTCAGTGTGATCGATAACAAATTTTATGAGTTGGCCTCCGCTTTGTATAATAGAATCCTAGTTTGAGAGTTTCATAGCACTATGAATAAGAAAAACGGATGATGGCCTTTACATAATTGCAGGTCCTAGTTGTAATAAATGGAAAACATTATGACCAAATCTGTCCATAAGGAAACATGTGGAATCCCAAATTTCTTGGCTATGCGTGTTGGGATTAAGGTGTCTCAACCTTAGAGTACATAGTGAATTATTTTTAATTAATTGTTGCATAATTATTTTTATCTTAAGTTATTAACTTGGTAAGTTGTCATTCATCTTTGTGGGACCTTTTTGTGAGGTGGCATCCTACATGGCAGGTGATGACATGCCATAATCCCTATTTTTTAGGAAGTTGGAACTCACTTGGAAAATACTATATTTTGGGGAAATGTCATCATATATTTCCATTTAGGAGTGGAAATTGATTTGGCAATTTCCTTTGTTGACTAAAAAGTCTTGATTTGCACATTCTATTATGGATTGGAGTTGTATTTTAGCAGTTGACATTTATGGTGGAGATCACGTTTGTTAAGTGGTGTGAGGTAAGGAAAGCACCTATTCTTGGTTACTACAGTTTCTATGTTGAACTTACATAGGATTTGGCAAGATGACCGTTATAGATGAAATAGGTGTTGTTGCTTTTGGAAGTTGCTATGTGCAATGTTTCATGGATTAGCAAGTTATTGTTTTAGACACAACCTACCTCTTGGGCTTTGAAGTTGGTTTTGGAAACCATGGTAGCCTACCTTTTCATGTTGAGCTTTATTTATATGTTGGTTCCTTAGCATGTTTTATGAGACAGGTTGAAGATTTTTCAGAGACACCGTTATGTTGCTCAAATTATTCAAGAGTCCTTTAATAGTGTGAAAACTCCTAAAGAGTATAGCTTTGAGATTGTATTGTAGCTATTGTTGTTGTTGATTAATACAATTGAGTTGGGTGTTTGGAGTGTGGGTTTTTTCCCGAAAGGGTTTTCCCACGTATATGTTGTGTTATGAGTTTATTCTGTTTTGAATATTTGTTTATGTGTTTTTAGATGTGCATCTAAATTTGTAAATGTTAATTGGCTTAGAATTTTTTGCAACTCTCTCTTGATAGATTCAATGTAGGAAACTGTTTCGGCCACCAATGTTTCCTTTCAGTTGGTATCAAAGCCTGATCACCTTTAATCTTAGTTGTGGGGTTTGTTGGGTTTTTTGTATTGATCTAAGTTTTAGTGGGAGTTTTGCATAAATGATTTCCTTGATATCCTATTGCAAAAAAAGATGGAAAGCACATCTAGAAGGATTGAGATGGAGAATAATTATTTTGGTGAGGCATTGGTTACAACTTTGGCAACGTAGGCATTAGAAGATGTGTGGTTAATTGATTATGGGGAATCTTTCCACATAACATCACATAGAGATTGGTCCTCCAAAAATGAAGAATATGATGATAGAAAGGTTTATCTCGGTGATGATTCTCATCTGAAGATAGTTAGCCGTGGAAGAGTAGGGATACAATTCCCGGATGGTAGAGTGAAGGGAATGGATGATGTGTTGCATATCCCAGGTTTGGCATGAAACCTACTTTCAATGAGTAAATTGAATGATGCAAGTGTGCAAGTTGTCTTCTCGAGTGGAGGATGTAAGATGACTAGAAGAGCTATGGTTTTGGCTAGAGGAGTTCAGATAGGAACTAGAGGAGTTCGGATAGGAGTCGTGTACAAGCTGGATGCATGTGTGGTACAGAGCAATAGTTCTTCTGATAGGTCGAAGATGAAAATTTTATATTCTTCATCCTCATCATTAAATAAAGCAATGAAGAAATCTGTTGCATCTACTTCTGATGGTCGTGTTTTCTAGGTACCAAAGGGTGGTAACTCTTTGGAGATGAAGCTACCACAGAGAAGACAATGTTATGGCACCAAAGACTTGGCCATATTGGTGACAAGGGTCTCAAAACCTTGAAATCTAAGAGCCTTGTAGAAGGCCTTGAAGATTTCAATCTCAAGTTTGACTTAAATTTGAGCATTGTATCTTTGGTAAACAAACCATGTGCAATTTTATAAAAGTTCTTATCATAAGTCTTATGGGATTTTGGACTATGTGCATTCTAATGTTTTTGGTCCTATGAATGTTCCTTCATTATCAAAATATGTATACTTTGTTTCTTTCATAGATGATTACAATAGGAAATTTATTTATTTTCTCAGAATTAAATCTAAAGTCTTTAGTCAGCTTAAGGAGTTTAAGTCCTTGGTAGAAAATTGGACTGGTAGATAGATAAAGTGTTTGAGGATTGACAATGGTGGTGAGTTTTGTTCCGCATAATTTGATAAGTTTTGTAAAGAACATGGGATTGAAATATATAAGACAACCCCATATACCCCCTAGCAAAATGGAGTTGTAGAAAGAATGAACATGATGTTGATGGAGAAGGCTAAGAGTATGCTAAGTGCAGCTGGCTTTGAACAAAAGTTCTGGGTTGAAGTTGTTGCCACTATATGTTATCTGGTAAACAGATCTCCTACATTAGCTCTTTTTGATAAGACACCTATGGAGGCATGGTTGGGCAAGAATCCCTTTTTGAGACATCTTCATGTGTTTTGTTGTGAGGCATATGCTCATGTGCCAAGGGAGAAAAGGTCAAAGCTGGAAAACAAGGTTGTCAAGTGTATCTTCATTAGATATGGTATTGGTGTGAAAGGGTACAAGCTTTGGGATCCAATGGCCGAAAAGGTTCTCTACATTCAAAGTGTTATCTTCAGAGAGATGAAACCTTCTTCCACCATTTTGCAGCCTACAAAAGAACAAAATAAAGATGTGGTTCAACTTCCTCTTGACTCTAAGAAAGTTGAACCTAAAGCCCAAAATGGACCTGATGATGAGGAGAACTTGAGAAGCTCAGAAAGTTTTGAAGAAGATGAAGAACCTCAACCTCAGCTAGTGAGGAGGTCTACACATGAGAAGCGACAATCAGATAGATTTGGATATTCACCAAAGAGGTTTGGATATTCATTGTTGGATTCAAATTATGTTTTTGCTTTGATTGCTAACACTGATGAGCCTAGGATTGTTAGAGAGGCTATGGGTTTAGATGATGCAGATTCCTAGTTGAAAGCCATGGATGAAGAAATTACTGCATTAAAGAAAAATGATACTTGGGATTTGGTACCTTTGCTTGAAGGATGCAAACTCATTGGTTGTAAATGGGTGTTAAAAAAGAAATTTGGTCCTGATGGTCGTGTTGAGAAGCATAAGGTACGATTGGTCACAAAGGGGTATTCTTAGAAGGAGGGAGTTGACTTTGGTGAGATTTTCTCTCCTATAGCGAAGTTGACATCCATTCATTTTTTGTTATCACTTGCTATAGTGTATGATTTATAGTTTGAGCAGATGGATGTGAAAACAACGTTCCTTCATGGTGACTTGGAGGAAGAGATTTACATGTCACAACCAGAGCACTTTGTGGTTGAAGGTAAAGAACATCTAGTATGTAAGTTGAAGAAATCTCTTTATGGTTTGAAACAATCTCCTAGGATGTGGTACCAAAAATTTGATACCTATGTGTTGAGTTTACGATTTCAGAGATCTAAATCTGACCATTGTGTGTATTTCAAAACTGAATATGGTTGCATTCTCATTATTGCATTGTATGTAAATGATATGTTGTTTTTTGCAAATGGTAGTATGATTTCAGATTTGAAGTTCCAGTTGTCAACACAATTTGATATGAAAGATCTAGGTACAACAAGGCATATTCTAGGGATGGAGATTAGAAGAGATAGATCTAGCAAAAAGCTTTGGTTAAGACAAAGCAAGTATGTGAACTCTGTGTTGGAGAGATTCAACATGTCTTGCAAATCCTTGGTAGTTCATGTTTTCCAAGGGATGAAGTTATTAGTTGAGGATTGTCCTAAATCTCCTATTGAGATTGAGGACATGACTATAGTACCGTATGTGAGTGTTGTAGGAAGCTTGATGTATGCTATGGTTTGTATGAAGCCAGACATTTCCCCGTGAGTGGGATTCTTAGGTTAGTTTATGGCTAATCTTGGATGAGTGCATTGGGATGCGGTGAAGAGAGTGTTCAGATATTTGCAGGGTACTTCTGAGTATTCCTTATGTTTTCATGGTTATCCTACTGGACCTCAACATTCAGTTTGTATTCATGGGTTTGTGGATTCATATTGGGTAGGTGACATTGACAGTAGGAGATCCACTAGTGGATATGTTTTCATGATGTTTGGCGGTGCTATTAGTTGGATGAGTAAGTGACAAGCTGTAGTCGCTTTGTCCATGACAAAAGCAGAGTATATGGCAGCCATTCATGCTTGTAAGGAATCCATTTGGCTTAAACGATTGTGTTCTGATATTGGTTTTGATGCTGGACAAATTACGATCTATTGTGACAGTCAAAGTGCCATTAGCTTAGCTAAGAATCCTACTTTCCATGCTAGAACAAAGCACATTGATGTACAGTTTCATTTTGTTCATGATATGGTAGAAGATGGAAAGGTGAAGTTGGAAAAGGTTGATACTTTGGTGAATGTCGCAGATGCATTGATGGAGCCAGTGAACACTGAGAAGTTCAGATGGTGTGCTAATTCCATGGGCCTTGGGGCCTTGAGTAGTTGATGCTGTAGACTCTTGATGGGTCTTCGACAAGTGGGAGAATGTTGGGATTAAGGTGTCTCAACCTTAAAGTCTCAACGTGGTGAAATATTTTTAATTAATTGTTGCATAATTATTTTTATCCTAAGTTATTAACTTCCTAAGTTGTCATTCATATTTGTGGGACCTCTTTGTGAGGTGGCATCCTACATGGTAGGTGATGAGATGGCATAATTCCTATTTTTTAGGAAGTTGGAACTCACTTGGAAGATACTATATTTTTCGGGAGATGTCATATATTTCCATTTTGGAGTGGAAATTGATTTGGCAATTTCCTTGTTGACTAAAAAGTCTTGGTTTGCAAATTCTATTATGGATTGGAGTTGTATTTTAGTAGTTGGAATTTATGGTGGAGTTCAAGTTTGTTAAGTGGTGTGAGGTAAGGAGAGCACCTATTCTTGGTTATTGTAGTTTCTATGTTGAACTTACATTGTATTGGCAAGATGACCGTTATAGATGAGATAGGTGTTGTTGCTTTTGGAAGTTGCTATGTGCAATGTTTCATGGATTAGCAAGTTATTGTTTTTTGACACAACTTACCTCTTGGGCTTTGAAGTTGGTTTTGGAAACCATGGGAGCCTACCTTTTTATGTTGAGCTCTATTTATATGTTGGTGCCTTAACACGTTTTTGAGATAGGTTAAAGATTTTCAGAGATGCTATTATGCTACCAAAATTATTCTAGAATCCTGTAATAGTGTGAAAACTCCTAAAGAGCATAGCTCTGAGATTGTATTGTAACTATTGTTGTTGTTGATTAATACAATTGAGCTGAGTGTTTGGAGTGTGGGTTTTTTCTCGAAAGGGTTTTCCCACGTATATGTTGTGTTATGAGTTTATTCTGTTTTGAATATCTTTTTATGTGTTTTTATATGTGCATTTGAATTTGTAAATGTTAATTGGTTTAGCATTTTTTACAACTCTCTCTTGATAGATTTAGTGTAGGAATCTGTTTCTGCCACTCGTGTTTCCTTT
>VDFB02193867.1:229904303-230077686 GCA_007258455.2 Sequoia sempervirens
GTGTTGGGGAGGTCTGAAAGTGAGATGGGTGTGAAACACACGTGTGTAAAAGTGAGTTTTCTTTAAGAAAAATGGTGGTTTTGAAGAGTTAAATTGTGTTTTTGTGTAGGTCAGCATTATTTTATGATTTTTTGAGCTTGTGTAGGGTATCAAAAACTTTTTTGAGTAATTTATAGGTTGTGGTTAGCTTTGGAAGTATCATTTTCAATAAACCCCTAGGGTTTAGGCTACAATAGAGGGTTTTGTGGTTTACCCATTGTACAGTGGTACAACTGAGATATAATTGTGGATTTTGAAGTTTGATACCTTAGAATTGCTGCTTCAAGATTTGGTAAGGTTTGGATAAGTCTAGAGTATAGACCCTTTGTTCAACTAGATCGATCCCTTAAGGGTCCAAAGGGAAAAATGGCTGCAAACTTTAGCATGAGGTTACTTGGACACCATGATGCTTAGAAACTTCTCGTCTAATCCGATGGGATCATGTTGGGCCCCTCTAGAATAACCTCTCTTGGTTTTCATTATATCAGAGTGGTTTTCCCGTGGTGTCTAGATTTTAGTTGATAGAAAAAGTGTCAAATGGAAGTAGTGAAAAGTTTCCAAGTGGTGCAACTTTCGTTCTACAACTCGTGTGACCAAACAAACTATTCCAATGCATTTGAATAGGAATTTTTACACTAGGCATGGTCCTCTTTTGCACCCAAACATGTGGAATCACTCTGAGCTATGTTGAACCAGATCAATCCCTTAAGGGTCCATAGGGAAAAATCACTACAAATTTCAGCATGAGGTTACTCAGACACTGTGATGCTTAGAAATTTCTCATCTAATCCCATGGGATTATGTTGGGCACCTATACAATAACCTCTCTCAGTTTTCATTATCTCAGAGTGGTTTTCCCGTGGTGTCCAAATTTTAGTTGATGGAAAAAGTGTCAAATGGAAGTAGTGGAAAGTTGCAAAGTGGTGCAACTTTCATTCTATAACTCGTGTGACCAAATGGACTATTCCAATGCATTCAAATTGGCATATTCATGCTAGGAATGGTCCTCTTTCTCACCAAAACATGTTGGTTTGGCCAAAAAGTTTTGGAGGGGGGTTCAGTTCATTTTGGGTTCGTTGGTACAAAAAACATGTAAAATCAAAATATATATCTATGCAACCTAGAAGCATGAATTAGGATTAGAATATCACATATGATCATATAAACAACACAATCACCATAAACTTGAATGTCATTTAAAACAACAAAATTGGAAAAAAAGTGTTTATAACCTGCAAAAAAATGTGAATAAAATCACACTAATTTTTCGCATGAAAAAAAACCATGAGACCATAGCTTGTTGCTTACTATTATGCTTTGATAGATTTTTTCCAAGCATCCATAGCTTGTTTGAAAGTAATTTTTTTAGGATTTTAGCCATAGCAGCAAGGCAGTGGGAATTGTTTGATAAAGGTAGCTTTGGTAGACATGTATAGAAAAATGTGGTAGCATAGACAAGATTGAGTGAATTGTTTTGAAAAATGCCACCGAAAATGTGGTCTCATGGTGATGGAATGGCACATGGCGAATGCCATGACAAGAAAAATTTCTATGGTTACATCATGGAATTCCACCACCATTGGAACCACATTCTTTGGGGGCTTTTAAGCAGTTCAGCACTTGCTTGTCTATGCTATTGCTTATTAAATTATGCTTTGATATATTTTTTCCAAGCATCCATAGCTTGTCTGGAAGCATCTATTTTAGGATTTTAGCCATAGGAGCAAGGAGGTGAACTGTTTGATAAAATGCTTTGGTAAATACATATGAAAAATGTGGTAGAATAGAGAAGGTAGCGAACTGTTTGAAATAATGCCTCAAAAGAAATATAATCATGGTGATGGAATGACATTCTGAGATACCATGACAAGAAAATTGCTATGGATTGTCATGGAATTCCACCACCGATGAGACACATTTCTTTGGGGTTTTATTTCAAAATAGTTCCTTTCTATAAAATTACTCTTCCCTTATCAAATTCCTTAACGATGAGATTTTCCCGAAGCATGCATAGCTTGTTTAGAAACACCCTATTTTAAGCTTTTAGCTATAGCAACAAAATTGAACTATTTGATAAAATGCTTTGGTAAACATGTATGAAAAATGTGGTATATAAAAGGCAATTAAACTATTTAGAAAAAATTCCTCAAAGAAATGTGGTCTCATGGTACGATGAATGTTCACCATGACAAATGTCGTGACAAAGAAAATTGCTATGGATTGTCATCACATTCCACCACCATTGAGACCACATTTCTTTGAGGGATTTTATTCAAGCAGGTTTGTTACCTTGTCCCTATACTAACACTACTATCAAATTATACTTTGATAGATTTTTTCAAAGAAGCATCCATGAAAGCTTGTTTTAAGGAGAAGCACCTTTTAGGCTTTTAGCCATAGAACAGGAGATTGAAGCTGTTTGATAAAATGCTTTGGTAAACACGTATGAAAAATGTGGTAGCATAGACAAGGCAACGAACTATTTGAAAAAATGCCTCAAAGAAATATGGTCTCATGGTGATGGAATACCATGATGAATGCCATGACAAGAAAATTGCTATGGATTGTCATGGAATTCCACCACCATTGAGACCACATTTCTTTGAGGATTTTATTCAAACAATTTGCTGCCTTGTCTATGCTATTGCTTATTAAATTATGCTTTGATATATTTTTTCCAAGCATCCATAGCTTGTTTGGAAGCACCTATTTTAGGCTTTTAGCCATAGTGGCAAGGAGGTGAACTATTTGATAAAATGCTATGGTAAAAATGTATGAAAAATATGGTAGCATAGACAAGGCAGTGAACTGTTTGAAAAAATGCCTCAAAGAAATATGGTCTCATGGTGATGGAATACCATGATAAATGCGATGACAAGCAAATTGCTATGGATTTTCATGGTATTCCACCACCATTGAGACCACATTTCTTTGAGGATTTTATTCAAATAGTTCGTTGCCTTGTCTATGCTATTGCTTATTAAATTATGCTTTGATATATTTTTTCCAAACATCAATAGCTTATTTTGAAGCACCTATTTTAGGCTTTAGCCATAGTAGCAAGGAGGTGAACTATTTGATAAAAGGTGCTTTGAGTAAACAGTATGAAAATGTTTGGTAGCATAGACAAGAATGGCTCGCTGTTTTGAAAAAATTCCTCAAAGAAATGTGGTCTCATGGTGATGGAATGCCATGACAATCCATAACGTTTGAAAGCACCTATTTTGGGATTTTAGCCATAGCAGCAAAGGAAATGGAATTGTTTACGATAAAATCTTTGATAGACATGCATGAGAGAAAAATGTGTTAGCCCTAGACAGAACCAGTAAAGACTCTTTGAAAAAGCGCCTCAAGGAAATGAGATGCTCATGGTGATGAATGCCATGACAATCAAAAGCATTTGATTTTCTTGGCGTTCCATCCTATGGACCTCGACTTCTTTATGGCATTTCAAAGAGTTCCTTTACCTGTCTATGACCTAATAACACTTACTATTATGCTTTTTTGATAGATTTTTTGAGAAAGAATCCGCTAACTATTTCAAAGCACTTGTTTTTGAAGCTTTCTCCATAGCAACAAAGGCGTTGAACTATTTGAAAAAATGCTTTGGTAGACATGTATCAAAAATGTGGTAGGCGCAGATGAAGCGTTAGAATTTGTTTGGAAAAAATTCCTCAAAGAAATGTGAACTCATAAAATGCCATGACAAGCAAATGCACAATTAGGAGCTGCTCCCTGGTTATTGGTTATGCAATGTGGAAGTAATTGTATAAGAGTAGCTTGGGTTGACTTGTAAAACTGCATATATTGGTAATAGAAATTTTACAATCTATCGACATCTAGTTAATGGATTATGCAATGTGAAGAAATGCTGAGTTTCAAATATGTCTGATACAATGTAATCAACGATATGAATATAAACTACAAAATCTATTTTTTACAATTTATTAGTTAAACCTTTATTTTATTTTCTCTTTATATCTCTATGCTATGGAAATGCCTTTAAATTTTTTTAAAAAAGTTTTTATCTTGGAAATTGTTCTACTTTTTTTTACCTTTCTTTTAAATCTGTTTTTTTTCGATTTTTTCTTGACTTTTTTTTGATTTTTTCAAAAAATCTTATACTTTTGGTTTGTCGATTTTTTCCCCCAAATTTTTTTTCTACTATGGTATAAACACATATATTTTTGTAATATCAAGGATACTTTTTGAAACTTCCATGCATTGCTAATCTAAAAGGAAAAGTCTTTTGCCTAATTTGTATGCAGCCATGCTTTTGACATTGTCAAAAAGAGCAAATATGGACACCATCAATAAAAAAGATTTGTATTAACAAATAGCCATGTACACATACATCAATATATGTCGATATAAGTATAAAATATAGTTACAAAATAGCCATATAGGCTTACGCTCAAATGCCATATATGCATACAATGCCAAATATATCCAATACAAGATATGTACAAAATTGCCATGTCTAGGCATACAACAAAGGGCTCTAGAATCAAAATTCATTTCTCTCCATGCTCTGGAAATAAATTCTTTCCCTTTGTTTGGTGATCTAATGGCAATAAGTCCATCTATAATTTCTGTTGTGCTCGAGGAGTGCTCCTATTGCTCCTCCTATAGTTTAGCTCCTGCTGAAGTCTTAACTGTTACAATAAGAAGTAAAGACATTAATACATAGAAATTACATTATAAGAAATGATATATTTAACAAAATAATCACTTACTGTCAACTCATGATCACTCTCCACAATGGAAATATTTGCATGTCGATTCTCAGGCGTGCTCAAGCCCTATATAAACCATCCAAATAGGAATTAAACTGTGAATCAATAACAGTTTGATTTTTTACTAGAACTAACATCTATAACAGCAAATGTAAATTGAAATTTAGTAATTTGCCTCATACCTCCTCTATCAGAACCATGGAGGATTGAATAGTGGATGAAACACTGATATCCATTACCCTTGTAACATTTGGAGGTGTTCCCACAACCAACACCTGAAAATGAAACAAAAAATTATTCAATCACAAAAAAGTTACGATAGCGAGATCCACATCATGACTTATAATGTATGAGATCTAATGAACAAAATTTTGAGTACAAGTATTAAGCTATATATTTCTGGTAGGCCTTGGCACTTCAATAGGAAGACCAAGAATCATGGGGAGAAGAACACATACTCCATTATGAAGGATGGGAAGACTTACAACCTTTCACCTCTCCTAGAAGAAGACAAGGCAAAGCATGAAGGGCCTAGTGTTTTGATGGTGGGTGAGAAGGAGTTCATGAAGACCTTGAATGAAGGAGGAGGAAGAGGATTCTTCCTAATTATGAAGCCAAAAAGTGAAGTAGATCTGCCCACAAAGAAGAAGGAAGATGCACCAAACGAAGTCCAAGAGTTGTTGGAAAGGTACAAGGACATAATGGTGAATGAATTACCTAGTTCCCTACCCCCCATTAGGGATATAAGCCACCTTATTGATTTGATTCCAGGGGCTGCATTGCCTAATAAGGTTGCATACAAGATGACACCTGCTCAAAATGAGGAGATTGCAAGACAAGTGCAAGAGTTGATGGATAAAGGGCTAGTGAGGAAGAGTTTGAGCCCATGTGTTGTTCCTACTATCCTAGCACCAAGGAAGGATGGGAATTGTATGCTTTGCACTGATTCAAGAGCCATTAGTAGGATCATGCAATCAAATATATGTTCTCGATGCCAATAATGGAGGACCTCATGGATTGTCTATCAAGAGCATCTTACTTTTCTAAGATTGATCTAAAGAGCGGGTACCATCAAATAAGGATTAGAGAGGGGGATGAATGGAAGAAAAATTTTAAGACTAATGAAAGGCTCTATGATTGGTTGGTGATTCCCTTTGGGTTATCAAATGCCCCTAGTACATTTATGCGCCTTATGAATGAGGTATTGAGACCTTTCATTGGAAAGTTTGTTGTAGTTTATTTAGATGAAATCCTAGTGTTTAGTAGGTCTAAATAAGAAAATTTGAAGCACCTTGACATGGTACTAAGGAGGTTACAAGAGGAGAATTTTCTGATCAACATGGAAAAGTGTGAATTCATGAAGGAAGAACTAGTCTACCTTGGTTTTTTCATCTCTAAGGGAATTTTGAAGATGGATCCTTCAAAGCTGCATGCTATTCTTACTCAAGGCCAATTCCAAAATCCATGGGAGATGTGAGAAGCTTCCATGGACTTGCAAGATTTTATAACAAGTTCATCAAGAACTTTAGCCAAATTTGTGCACCAATCTTGGACACCATCAAAGGAGGTAACAAAGGTAAGTTTTCTTGGACCAATGAGGCTGATAAAGGGTTTGAATATCTAAAAATGAGAGTAGCACAATAGCCTATAATTGTGCTCCCTGATTTTGATAAAGTTTTTACCATTGAGTGTGATGCTAGCAATCAAGCAATAGGGGCTATTTTGAGCCAAGAAGGAAGATCAGTTGCATTTTACAGTGAGAGGCTGAATGAAGCAAAGAGGAAGTATTCTTCCTATGATTTGGAATTGTATACTATGGTCCAAGCCCTCAAAAAGTGGAGGCACTACTTGTTACCAAAATAATTTGTTGTTTATACTAATAATCATGCCTTGACTTTTTTGAATGCATAGGACAAACTCAGTCATAGGCACATGAAGTGGGTAGAGTCTTTGCAAGCCTATACTTTCACAATAAAGCATAAGAAGGGCCAAGCAAATAAGGTGGCTAATGCTCTCAGTATAACACTTGTAGTGCAAGAGATCCAACTCCAAAGCATGGGGGTTGAAGCATTGAAGGATATGTATCATGAAGATTCAGATTTCAAGGAGGTATATAATGTTTGTGAGCAGTATTTGAATTCTTTTCATGGTGAATTCTTTGAATTTTTATTGTAGAATGGTTTTCTCTTCAAAGGAAGCCAATTGTGTGTGTGTAAATGCTCAATGAGGGAGAATATCATAAAGGAGAAACACAGTGGGAGTCTTGGAGGTCACTTTGGCCTTGACAAGACCTTAGAACAAGGTAGGAGATTTTACTATTGGCCAAAGTTTCAGGTGGATGTGAGAAGGTATGTGGAAGGCTGCATAATATGTCAAAGGGCAAGAGGAACTTCATCAAATGCAAGACTCTATCAACCGCTGCCCATTCCCAATAGGCCTTCGGAGTGTGTAAGTATCAACTTTGTCTTAGGGTTGCCTAGAACCCAAAATTTTTTTGATAGTATCTTTGTGGTAGTTGATAGATTTAGTAAGATGGCACATTTTCTTCCTTGCAAATGCACCAATGATGCATCTCATATAGCAGGTTTCTTCTTTAAGGAGGTTGTTATAATACATGGACTACCTTTAAGCATTATTTTTCATAGGGATTCTAAATTCATTGGTCACTTTTGGACGACCTTGTGGAAGAAACTCAAGGCAAAAATCTATACTTTAGTTCAACATACCATCCAAAAATGGATTGACAAACTAAAGTGGTGAATATATCATTGGGAAACCTCTTAAGATGCCTTACCAAGGAGCATGGGCAAGCTTGGGATCTGATTTTACCTATGGCTGAATTTGCATATAATGACTCCATGAATAGGAGCATTGGTAGAAGCCCTTTTGAGGTAGTCTATGGCATGCACCCTAGAGGGGTCTATGAACTAAGATATCTACAAAGATTTGCTAGGAGAAGTGCTCAAGGTGAGGACTTTGCTATTACAATCAGGGATATTCATCAACAAGTGAAGGAAACCCTTCAAAAGAATATTGAGAAGTATAAGGAAAAGGAAAATTTAAAGAAGAGGAATGTCCAATTCAAGGTTGGAGACTTGGTGATGGAAAACTTGAAGAAGGAGAGACTTCCAAAAGGAAAGTATACCAAACTCATGATGAAGAAGATAGGACCTTGCAAGGTGGTCTACAAGTTTGGCCAAAATGCTTATAAAATAGAGCTACCTCCTGGGGTGGCAATCTCTCCTATCTTCAACATTTCTGACTTGTATCCTTTCAAAGCTTTTGTGATATGATTGAGTACTTGGTTACTATCAAACTAATGATATGATTGATGTTACTAATTTTTTTTAAGGTGTATAAGACAGGTTTGGTGACTTTGATGGTTGGATGTGTGACTATTCTGAAGCCTTTTGAGCAGATTGGTGATTAACCACAAGATGATAATCAAGATTTTGTCATAGCAGGAGTTTGTAACCTGTAAATAGACTATTGCAGTAAAAATATGGTGAGTACAGTGCTTGATAATGGACTGATAATAGTGAGGTATGGTTTAATTGATTTTTTGCCTTGGTGAATAAATGAAAGGATGAATTGTTCAAGTGTCAATAATCAAGTTTATGTTGTTTTTATGGTGGTTGAGAATGATGTGAATCTAATTGATTAAGTCAAAGTTTTCTTTAATATGGTTTTTTCTTTGAATGAATCAATTGGAATATTGATTAGTCGAATGATGAATGATGGCCTATGGAATTGCTAAGAGAATTTGAGTGGATTTTGGTTGAATGAAAAGTAAATTTATGATGAAATTATATTTGATCTTCTCCTGATTTTATTTGGGATTGAAATCCCTTGAAGAAATGATGTTGATGGTGTTTGTTGGATGCTCTACATCAGATGTACCCTGATTGAGTGTTTTGATATGATGCTTTGTATCACTAATTGCCTTGTCTATGATATTGCTTACTATTATGGTTTCATAGATTTTTTCCAAGCATCCATAGTTTGTCGTGGTGGTGCACCTTTGCAAGCACATGCATCCATGTGAATTAATTGCATTGTGTTGCTTATGTTAACTTTCTAAACAACTATATTGTACAGTTGAAATTTTGTCATCTATCAACATCTAGTTATTAGTTATGGAATTTGAAGTACTAATGCTTTGAGTTTGAATGATGTGTAATGCAATGTAACCAACAATATGAATATAAATCACACAAATCTATTAAGTAGAATTCATTAGTTAAGTTCTTTTTATTCTATTACCTCAGTGTACGTTTGAGTGAATCCACTGGCACTAGGGGGTGTTTTCTTGAAACCACCAATATTAGCCTATTCAACATCCAAAATCACATGTGTTAAAATGCCATTTGTAAAACAATGCTATTAACATGTAAATTTATAATTGTTTACTAGTTACATACCCCACTAATAGGTGTACTACAGAAATAAGTAGGTGGAGGACCGGTGTATCCAGTCTCAACACTGTGACCCTGCAATTTTATTAAAATAATAAAAACTAAATTAGTTAATCATGCATTTGAGAATTGAAATTTAATAAATTAAATTTATTGAACTTACTGACGTTTACCTGACTATCAATGCCATATGCATGATGCAAAATGTCAGCTGTCCTCTCCATCCCCATAGCAACATTCAGATCCTGTGTAGCAGCATACAGATCTTGCGTAGCAACATACGGATCCTACGTAGTAGCCTCCTGTGTGTCGGTGGGGTCATATGAACAATTCACCCCACAAGATTGACACACATGGGTTCGAAGGCAACCACCTGAAGACTCCCCTGGATGGCATTGTAAAATAGGGCTACTATGATGGATGAAACTCTGGGTCAAAGTGTTGATCACCTGCAATGTCTCTACATCAGCACTCTCCTTTGCAACAACAGGCAGAACAATGTGCTCACAAGGCGGCCTAGCGAAAGGTCATCTCCCTTGCTACGCAGGATCTAGCTGTGCACTGAGCTTATCCTGAGCTGACCCCCCACCTCTCCCCTAGAACTCCCTCATATTAAAATAATTTGGGATTTGGTTCAATACGAACTCATTGTATAGTTTCCTAATAAAATATTGGGGGACTTCACAATTATTGCACGGTGGGTAATCAAATACCAAATACCATCTATCATAAAAATGGTTCCTAATCTCTTGGTGGTGGCACCAATGAATAGGAAACCTCTTTGCATTGAGGGTAAGATTTTGATTTGTTTTAGGGTCAGTGAATAGAGAGCACAAATCACCTTTAGTAATTTTTAAATCTTTTATTTGTTTATATGATAATTTGTCTGCATAATATGCCCTGGTTGCCTGCCTCCTATCTTGCCATACAGATATTTGTTGGGTAATTGCATCTATATTTTTTAACATCTCTTTCAATGAATTTGCTAGACACATTCTTTCTGTGGTTGAAGCATTTGGATCAATCAACCTATTGATAAGATCCTCAAGTTGTTTTCTATTATTCTCAATTTCACTCCTCAAATTTTCTTGAGTGATTGGTGGGGGAGGTTGATTTTGTTGTTGAGATTGATTTTGGTAGGGATTTTGTTGGTGAGGATTTTCCTCCTCTTCTTGTTGAGGATTTATAGGAGTTCCTAAAAATAAAAAATAAAAATCAAATCTAACCTAAAACAAGCAAAATCAATTTCAAACTAAGAAATTCAAAACAAATAGCCAACAATACTTACCTCCCGCACCTCTTTTTCGTTGTGGTGCCATATTTGCAAAGAAAATCCAACTATTGTTGATAAAAATTTTAGAAATCCTTCCTCCTAGAATGCAAGCGTGTAAGTGAGGGTTTTTGGCTACGGGCAAAGCTGAGAAACAGTAAATAGAAAATGATAGTTTTCATTTTTTTTGCTTTTAAAACAACATAACGCACTCGTGTTATCTCTTTCCATTCCAAAAAAAATTTTGGCCACAAAAGTATGACCAACTTCATGCACCTGCCCTCCTCTTGACTCTAAGAAAGTTGAACCTGAAGTCCAGAATGGACCTGATGATGAGGAGAACTTGAGAAGCTCAGAAAGTTTTGAAGAAGATGAAGAACCTCAACCTCAGCTAGTGAGGAGGTCTACACATGAGAAGCGACAATCAGATAGATTTGGATATTCACCAAAGAGGTTTGGATATTCATTGTTGGATTCAAATTATGTTTTTGCTTTGATTGCTAACACTGATGAGCCTAGGATTGTTAGAGAGGCTATGGGTTTAGATGATGCAGATTCCTAGTTGAAAGCCATGGATGAAGAAATTACTGCATTAAAGAAAAATGATACTTGGGATTTGGTACCTTTGCTTGAAGGATGCAAACTCATTGGTTGTAAATGGGTGTTAAAAAAGAAATTTGGTCCTGATGGTCGTGTTGAGAAGCATAAGGTACGATTGGTCACAAAGGGGTATTCTTAGAAGGAGGGAGTTGACTTTGGTGAGATTTTCTCTCCTATAGCGAAGTTGACATCCATTCATTTTTTGTTATCACTTGCTATAGTGTATGATTTATAGTTTGAGCAGATGGATGTGAAAACAACGTTCCTTCATGGTGACTTGGAGGAAGAGATTTACATGTCACAACCAGAGCACTTTGTGGTTGAAGGTAAAGAACATCTAGTATGTAAGTTGAAGAAATCTCTTTATGGTTTGAAACAATCTCCTAGGATGTGGTACCAAAAATTTGATACCTATGTGTTGAGTTTACGATTTCAGAGATCTAAATCTGACCATTGTGTGTATTTCAAAACTGAATATGGTTGCATTCTCATTATTGCATTGTATGTAAATGATATGTTGTTTTTTGCAAATGGTAGTATGATTTCAGATTTGAAGTTCCAGTTGTCAACACAATTTGATATGAAAGATCTAGGTACAACAAGGCATATTCTAGGGATGGAGATTAGAAGAGATAGATCTAGCAAAAAGCTTTGGTTAAGACAAAGCAAGTATGTGAACTCTGTGTTGGAGAGATTCAACATGTCTTGCAAATCCTTGGTAGTTCATGTTTTCCAAGGGATGAAGTTATTAGTTGAGGATTGTCCTAAATCTCCTATTGAGATTGAGGACATGACTATAGTACCGTATGTGAGTGTTGTAGGAAGCTTGATGTATGCTATGGTTTGTATGAAGCCAGACATTTCCCAAGCAGTGGGAGTCCTAAGTCAGTTTATGGATAATCCTAGACAAGTGCATTGGGATGCGGTGAAGAGAGTGTTTATATATTTGTTGAGTACTTACGAGTATTCCTTATGTTTTCGTGGTTATCCTACTAGACCTCAACATTTAGTTTGTATTCATGGGTTTGTGGATTCAAATTGGGAAGGTGATGTTGACAGTAGGAGATCCACCAATGGATATGTTTTCACAATGTTTCGTGATGCTATCAATTGGATGAGTAAGTGACAAGTTGTAGTCATTTTTTCCATGATAGAAGTAGAGTATATGGCAGCCACTCATGCTTGTAAGCAAGCCATTTGGCTTAAATGGTTGTGTTTTGATATTGGTTTTGATGTTGGATAGATTACAATCTATTGTGATAGTCAAAGTACCATTACCTTAGCTAAGAATCCTACTTTCCATGCCAGAACAAAGCACATTGATTTACAGTTTCATTTTTTTTGTGATATGCTAGAAGATAGAAAGGTGAAGTTGGAAAAGGTTGATACTTTGGTGAATGTTGTAGATGCATCGATGAAGCCAGTGAGCACTAAGAAGTTCAGATGGTGTGCTAGTTCCATGGGCCTTGGGGCCTTGAGTAGTTGATGTTTGAGACTCTTGATAGGTCTTCGACAAGTGGGAGAATGTTGGGATTAAGGTGTCTCAACCTTAGAGTCTCAACATGGTGAATTATTTTTAATTAATTGTTGCATAATTATTTTTATCCTAAGTTATTAACTTCTTAAGTTGTCATTCATCTTTGTGGGACCTCTTTGGAAGGTGGCATCGTACATGGTAAGTGATGAGATGGAAAAATCCCTATTTTTTAGGAAGTTGGAACTCACTTGGAAGATACTATATTCTGGGGAGATGTACTGTCATATATTTACATTTTGGAGTGGAAATTGATTTGGTAATTTCTTTTGTTGACTAAAGAGTCATGGTTTGCAAATTCCATTATGGATTGGAGTTGTATTTTAGCAGTTGAAATTTATGGTGGAGTTCACATTTGTTAAGTGTGTGAGGTAAGGAAAGCACCTATTCTTGGTTACTGCAATTTCTATGTTAAGCTTACATTGTATTTGGAAAGATGATTGTTATAGATGAGATAGGTGTTGTTGCTTTTGGAAGTTACTGTGCAACATTTTATGGATTATAATTTTTTTTTTTTGTACGCAACTTACATCTTGGGCTTTGAAGTTGGTTTTGGAAACCATGGGAACCTACCTTTTCATGTTGATCTCTATTTATATGTTGGTACCTTAACACGTTTTATGAGATAGGTTGAAGATTTTAGAGATGTTGTTATGCTGCCAAAATTATTCCAGAGTCCTGTAATAGTGTGAAAACTCATGAAGAGCATAGCTTTGAGATTGTATTGTAACTATTGTTGTTATTGATTAACAAAATTGAGCAGAGTGTTTGGAGTGTGGGTTTTTTCCTTAAAGGGTTTTCCAACATATATGTTGTGCTATGAGTTTATTATATTTTGAAAATCTATTTATGTGTTTTTAGATGTGCATCTGAATCTGTTAATTGGTTTAGAATTTTTTGCATTTTTCTTCTGATAGATTCAATGTAGGAAACTGTTTATGCCACTCTGTTTCCTTTTAGTGCAGTCTACCCAAACAAAAAATGTGTCAGTGATGATGCAATAGACTGGAGGGCCTTTTCGTTGTAGATCCTCTAGCTAGAACCACGGTAGGAAGTGAAATGTTGTGACTACATTGTACCAGACCACTGGTTGGGAACTTAGCAACAAAAACTCAATTTCTCTCTCCACAAAAGTATATGAATCAAATTTTTTTAACTCTTGCTTTTAAATTTTCCATTCTTTTTAAATTTTTTTGAAACATTCGTCTATTTCTCTGCCTGTACATCTATTTCTCCAACTCCATCCGTTAGCTCCATTTGTTCAATCTTCCTATCGAGTGAGTTTTGTCAGGAGATTAGCATGAGGATGGGGTATTATGTTATCATAGGCATGTCTTGGTGCATTTTGTTGAGAGATGAGCTTCTTCAAATAGAAAATTATCAAATAAACCACTAAAAAAAGAATGATTTGAAATTCTCTCAACTAAATTTAAGAAAAACACAATTTAAATAATCAACTATTAAACCCTCTTCCCTAATTTGCACCATGTTCATTTACCATTTTCCAAAGCGCGTTGGGGTGAGTGAGAGGTGGACATTATGAGTTTCATGTACAAGCTCATTCCACAGAGGAAACACGACTGACTGGATTCTTTTCCTACCTCCATTCTCCATCCTTGCATTATTCCAAATGAGAGGTGGACATTATGAGTTTCAAGTACAAGCTTGTTTCGCAGAGGAAACACAACTGACTAGATTCTTTTCCCACATCGAGTCTCCATCCTTGCATTATTCCAAATGAGAGGTGGACATTATGAGTTTCAAGTAGAAGCTTGTTCTATGGAGGAAACATGGCTGACTAGACTCTTTTCCCACCTCCATTCTCCATCCTTGCATTATTCCAAATGAGACTTGGAGATAATGAGTTTCAAGTACAAGTTTATTCCATGGAGGAAACACAACTGACTAGATTCTTTTCCCACCTACAATCTCCATCCTTGCATTATTCCAAATGAGAGGCGAACATAATGAGTTTCAAGAACAAGCTTGTTCCACAGAGGAAGCATGGCTATCTAGATTCTTTTCCCACCTCCATTCTCCATCCTTGCATTATTCCAAATGAGAGGTGGACATTATGAGTTTCAAATACAAGCTTGTTCCACTCAGGAAACATGGCTGACTAGATTCTTTTTCCCGCCTACATTCTCCATCCTTGCATCATTCCGAATGAGAGGTGAACATTATGAGTTTAAGTACAAGCTTGTTTCACGGAAGAAACATGGCTAACTAGATTCTTTTTTTTCCTCCATTCTCCATCCTTGTATTATTCCAAAGAATTTACAAAGCGTAAGTTGTGCACAACTTCTCTGTTTCTTCTCGTCAAATCTTAGTCATCAGTACCATTCTTATGACTCTCTTTCTCGAGACTTCGAATTGTTCCAAAAGTGCAAGTCACGCGTAAGTTATGAATTTCTTCCCCATGGGGGGAGGGGGTGCAGTTGAGATGGCTTATAGCAAATAAAGGGAGGGCTTGAGATGGTTGATAGCAAATAACATATCCCAGCACTTGTATTTTCTCCTTCATTCTGCTATTTTGGGAAATCAGTTTCACAATGGCTAAGGTGCTGATTGGGGGAGCTGCCTTGGGGTTTGCCTTCACAGTGGTTTATGATGGTGGTAAATATGTGTATAAATTTTTCAAAAGTAGTAATTGAAGGAACTTGATGAAACTCTGAATGGTTTGAAGCCGATCCTTGATGAGATACGTGAAGTGTGTTTACAATTGACATCAGACACATGGATGCCAAAAATTGAAGAGTTCCAAGAGAAGCTCCAACAGGCACAAAATATTAAAAAAAGTAAAAATCCCTTCAATAAGGAAAATCAGAAAAAGAAGACGGAGAAGGAGATCACCAATTTCACGCAAAATGAGCTTGTGCCCACAATAGCATTGAATCAAATTAAATTGATGAATTATTCCCAAGAAATGATGGATTGTTTCTCCAACCAACTAGAAACTTTGTGTGGGTTGGTAAATAAGTTAAGCTCGGAGCAAGAAATCGGTTTTAATAGTGTAGCCTCCAAATTTGATGAAAAACATGCTGATTTTTCCAAGAAAATAAATTAGATTTCATAGTAGGACCGGGAACTCTGCCCCACCCCAGATATGCCAAGCTGCTTAACGGGATTCAAAAGCGTGTAATGGAATTGAAAATTTTTGTATTGGAGTACAGAGTGGACGTGGCTGGAGTTACATCAATTAGCGGAGCTGGAAAATCAACACTTGCTACAACCCTTTGCCATCATCCTGAAATCAAAGGTACTAAAAGCATATGCTCTCTTTTGGTTTCTACCATTTCATGTGCATAAATCTAGCTCAAAAAAAAATCTTAATTAATGTTTCAGAATTTCGTTGTAGCTTCATTTTTCCCTTCTTTTATGATTGTATCTGTTAACTGGAGTTTTACCTTGTAGATTATTCAATCCTATTCAATGGAGGAACAAACAAAGTCTATTGGTACAAATATTACATAAATATTCCATTAAAAACAATCTAATCTTATATACACTATTCTCATGAGTTATAGGGTACTTCAAGGAGAGAATCATATACATTGTCGTTTCAGAAAGCCCAAATCTCCTAAGTATTCTGAAGATCATGTGAAGAAATATTGTCGATGTCCCTGAACCTCATTTTACAAATGTTGAGGACACACATAAAAAATTGCGAAGGAAAATAAAGTCAAGAAGAAATGAACATGAACCGATTCTGGTGGTATTTGATGACATTTGGCAATTTTCTAACCTGAAAGAACTGTTATTCAAATGGGAGCAATACATTACTATAGTAACCACCAAAGATAAAAATGTCATCTAGTCCATCTCACCCTGGTTCAACCAAGGCCATTATCCACTATCATCCTTGCAAGAGAAGCATGCCCTCTCACTTTTCTGCTGTTGTGCCTTTGGCATGCCCACCATTCCAGAGACATAATGAAAAATTGGTCAAATAGATACCCTACTGGCTACAACTCACAAAAATAGCACGATCTTCAATTTTCTTCCCCAAATCTAAATGCAAGCTTAATTTAGACTTATTAATGTGCAGATACAATTAGAGTGTAAATGTTTGCCACTAGCTCTTCGGGTAATTGGTAGCTCTCTATATGGTAAGCCCGATTGTGTGTGGGAAGCTACTAGGGATGCGCTTGCAAGAGGAAAAGCTACAGGTGATAATCAGAAAAATGTCCTTCTTAAGCACTTGAAAAGAAGCATAGATGTGTTGAGTCTCAATGAAAAGCAATGTTTCTTGGACCTGGCTATATTCGTAGAAGGACGAATCGTTCCTGCAAATGAATTGTTAGACATTTGTGTTGGGTTATCTGAAGCCCAAATTAGCATGTTTCCTTAATAATTCAAAATAGTTTCTTACTTTGTAATTACTTCTATTGGCATGTATTGGCCAATTTAGAAGTTGTCTATTTCGAATGGATTTTTCCATTTAATTAGATTGAAGACGGATTTATAAATACAGCTATTGGCTAAATGTAATTTATTCAAAACTTGAGAATAATATGAGATAATCCCTAAGTGTGGACGTAGCCATCAAATTGATGGTGAACCATGATAAATTTGCGTTCTTTTTTTGTGATTGATTTTAATCTTTTATTTTTTCAATTTCTTTTTCACTTTTATTCTACAATTATATTCAACAATTGGTATCAGAGTAGGTTGGAGAAATTTGGTGCAGGAAATTGTGAAGAACTTCTGCAACCACAGAAGATGCAGACAAGTGGAAAATTGAAAAGTTTACAGGACAAAATTTTAGCCTTTGGAAAGTGCAAATGGAATCCCTTCTCATCAAGAAAGATCTTTCGAATGCATTGGCTGGCAAAGCCAAAGGGAAAAGGTCTCTATCAGATGAAGAATGGGAGAAGCTGGACAAAAAAGCAAGAGCTACAATCTTCCTGTCACTGTCTAGCAATGTTTTATTTAATGTCTCTGCAGAGAAGACTACACAGGAGCTGTGAGATAAATTATCTTCAAAGTATGAAATGGCATCTGCTTCTAATAAGGTATTTATTATGAAGAAATTGTATAATTTAAAAATGTGAGAAGGAGGGATTATGTCCAATCATTTGAATGAATTTAATACATCAGTTACCCAACTGATTTCTGTAGGAATTAATTTGGATGATGACATAAAAGCGCTTTAATTATTGTGTTCTTTACCAAATAGCTGGGAAGGTGTTGTGATGGCAGTGAGCACTTCGGTGGCTGCCAAAAGCAAGCTGAAATTTGATGATGTTACAGCCACTTTACTGAGTGAAGATATGCAAAGAAAAAATCAAGAACCCTCATTTGGTGAGGCATTAACGGCTGTAAGTATTGGGAATAGAGGTATAAGTAAATAAAGAGGCAAATATAATAATCGAAGGAGATCAAAATCTAGATTGCAGTCAAGAGGAAAAACGGGTGCCTGTTGGTTTTGTGGCAAACCAGGCCACACAAAGAAAAATTGCTAGAATTATAAGAAGGCACAGGACAAAGTCAGAAACAATGAAGCAAACATTGCAGCTGAAAAAGATGATGGAGTTTTAATCTTGGCTGTTGGAGACATGACTGTAGACTCTTAGGTACTTGATTCCAGAGCTTCTTTCCATGCTACTTCGTGCAGGCACGCTTTCACAAATTTCAAAGAAGGTGTTTTCGGTAAGGTTTTTCTTGGTGACAATAAAGAGTGTGAAATTGTTGGTAAGGGTGATATAGTTTTAAATTTAAAAAATGGCAGTCAATGGATTTTAAAGGATGTTAGATATGTTCTTTTATTGAAGAGAAATTTAATTTATGTGAGTCAATTAATTGCTTCTGGGTGTGATGTTAAATTTTCTTTAGAAAATTGACAAGTAACAAAAGGGGTTTTAGTGATTGCAAGAGGCAAGAAGTTGGGTAATCTTTATACTTTAAAATGCCATAGTGAAGTGGGAGTTGCCATGATAGTCATGGACAATAACTCAAAAATTTGGTATAAGAGGCTCAATCACATGAGCAAGAAAGGGCTTGAAGTAATGCTTCAATGAGATCAGCTTCCTGGCTTGTAATCGGTGGATTTGCAGTTTTGCAAACATTGCCTTTATGGCAAACAAAGCTGGGCCAGCTTCTTGAGGACAAGCCATGATCAAAAAACAACTCCTTTGGCACTTGTGCATTCAGACGTTTTTGGTCCCACTGAGGTAACTTCATTTGGTGGTACAAATTAATTTGTTACTTTTTTGGATGATTGCACTAGAAAAGTTTGGATTTACATACTCAATAAAAAATTAGAAGTCTTTTCAAAATTAAAAATTTTCAAGGCTCTTGTTGAAAATCAAATAGGGCATAAGATTAAATGTCTGAAAACTGAAAATGGGGGAGAGTTTTGTTCCTTGGAGTTTGATAATTTTTGTATAGACAATTTCATTCGTAGAATAAATGTGGTACCATTCACCCCTCAGGAAAACGAAGTAGCTGAGCGGTTGAATCGGACAATTTTAGAGAGAGCTTGTTGTATGCTCTCCAATGTCAGGTTGGGAAAATAATTTTGGGTAGAGGCATGTAACACTGCAATATATTTGATCAACCGTGCCCCATCATCTTGTTTAGATTTTGACATTCCAGAGGAGAGATGGCTTGGGAAAAGAATTTCGTATCATTTGTGGGCGTTTGGCTGTGAAGCATTTGTGCATATTCTAAAAGAACAATGAACAAAGCTTGATTTCAAATCAAAGCGGTGCATTTTTCTAGGCTATGGAGAAGATCAATTTGGTTTTAGGCTATGGGATCCTGTTGCCAGAAATATTGTGCGCAGTCAGGATGTTGTCTTCAATGAGAAAAAATTCTTAGGTTTGCAGCCTTTAGATAAATCTTCTGATGAATATTTTGATGTTGATTTCTTTGACAATGGTCATGTCAAGCAAACTTCTATGTCATTCTCCCAGCCTTTAATAATTTCTTTAAACAAAAATACACCTATTTGTTCACAACCATCTATTACAAACACTCTACCTTCAACTTATGTTTCTCCTGTTTCTCATAGCACACAGACTATGGCAATTCATACGCAACCTCTTTTACTTGATTCACATCCTCCACCAATAGTATTGCATCCAAGTCAAAGCCAATCACTGCCTTTAAGAAGTCACACACAGCCTTTAAGAAGTCATTCATTGCCTTCTTTGTTTAATTCGCATCCTCTGATACAAGAGGTGCTTCCCTCTATACATTATTCACTATCTTCACAAGGTTATTCACAACCTAGCATATTTCATTCACTTCCTCCTATAGTCACAATGTAGCCTGTCACCAATCCATCACTACCTTCATTATTTAATTCCCTGCCTCCTAACAATGAATCACAACCCTTACCATTTCAACTACTGCCTTTGATAAACCATGAGTGGCCTATCACAAGTGAGGCCCACCATTTAATTAATTCACACCCACCTATCGATAAGGCTCATCCCATACCTATCTATGTGCAGCCCACTCAAATACCAGCGTTGCCTTTATCATTTGATGCACAACCTTTAACAAATGAAACACACCCTCCATTATGTATTTCGCAGCCTTGACAAATCTTCACATAGTCTTTTCCAGTGGGAGTTGGTGGTTCTCTTGATCAGATCAATGTTGGTGCTTAAAGTAATATGAAACAGGGGATTATAAGAACACAAGGTATTGAAAATAATTTACAAAATAATGAGGAACATGTACAACAACATGGTGTTTTCTAGGCTGAAATTGATCCTAAATTACGGAGATCAACTCAGAAGAGAGAACTACCACACAAGTATGATGACTTTGAATTAATTTCTTCTGATAACTATGATTATGAATTGTTGCTTTGTGGTGAGGCAGAGCTAGCAACTTTCAAACAGGCTTGCAAAGATGCAAATTCGATCAAATGGATGGAGGCAATGAATGAAGAAATAGAGTCTTTGCATGCTAATGACACTTGGGATTTGGTTCCACTTCTGCTAAATTGGAAACCTTTGAAGAATAAATGGGTGTATTGTGTGAAAGAGGAAGAGGGAGGTCATCAACATTACAGGGCTAGATTAGTTGTCAAGGGTTTTGCTCAGGAAAAAAGCATTGATTTCAATGAGATTTTTTCACCAGTTGTGAGAATGACCACCATTCGTACAGTATTAGGCTTGGCAACCATTTGGGATCTTGAACTTGAGCAATTAGATGTCAAAGCTGTTTTTCTTCATGGATATGTTGAAGAGGAATTATACATGGAGCAGCCTGAAGGTTTTGCAAAACCGTGTCAAGAGTATTTATATTGCAGATTGAAGTGGAGTTTGTATGGGCTCAAGCAAGCCCCCAGGCAATGGTATTTAAAATTTGACAACTTCATGACTCAACAACAATTTATTCGTTGTGATTCGGACCCATGTGTTTATTACAAGAAGCTTCCAAATGGTGAGTTTGTCATTTTATTACTTTATGATGATGATACATTGGTTGTTGGCAATAGTGTGAGGATAGTTCATGAGTTAAAACATCATTTATCTGAGTGTTTTTCCATGAAGGATTTAGGGGCAGCAAAGTGGATTCTTGGGATGAATATAATCAGAGATAGGAAAAAGAGAGAACTTAGATTATCTCAAGAAAAATATATTATAAAAATCTTAGATAGATTCAATATGAAGAATGCCAAATCTGTGAGTACTCCTTTGGTTGATCATTTTAAGTTATCCTCAGCTATGTGTCCTAAAATAGAAGAAGAAAAAGAGTACATGAAACATGTCCCTTACTCATCCGCAGTTGGCAGTTTAATATATGCCATGACTTGTACTCGTCCGGATATTGCTCAAGCACTAGCAGTAGTGAGTAGATTTATGAGTAATCCAGGTAAACAACATTAGCAGGCAGTAGAGTGGATATTCAAATATTTGAAAGGCACTTCTGATTGCGGTTTATGTTTTGGTGGTAAGGACATTCATCTACGAGGTTATGTTGATTCAGCTATGGCTGGAGATCTGGATAAAAGGCATTCTACCACCGGTTATACATTCACTTTTGCTGGGGCAGCGATCAGTTGGGTTTCTTGGTTGCAACAAGTGGTTGCACTTTCTTCTACAGAAGCAGAATATATTGCTCTTTCTGAAGGGGCCAAGGAAATGATTTGGTTGCAGAGATTGATAGGTGATTTATGGTTTCAGCAATCGATTTTCATTCTCTTTTGTGATAGCAATAGTTCTATTCACTTGTCAAAGAATTCAGCTTTTCATAATTGAATGAAGCACATAGAGCTGCGATATCACTTCATTCACCATTGTATCGAAGAGGGGAAGCTGCAGGTGGAGAAAATTGACACAAAGTTGAATCCAGCTGACATTTTGATGAAAGTAGTTCCAAGGGAGAAGTTTGAATTTTGTAGAGCTTCTCTCGGACTTGTGCAACTCTGACATTAACTCTGCAGCGGTGGGATATCTCTGAGCAGCAATTTGGTCTTCAAGTGGGAGATTGTTGGGTTATCTGAAGCCCAAATTAGCATGTTGCCTTAATAATTCGAAATAGTTTCTTACTTTGTAATTACTTCTATTGGCATGTATTGGCCAATTTAGAAGTTGTCTATTTCGAATGGATTTTTCCATTTAATTAGATTGAAGGAGGATTTATAAATACAGCTACTAGTTGAATGTAATTTATTCATAACTTGAAAATAATATGAGATAATCCCTAAGTGTGGACATAGCCATCAAATTGATGGTGAACCATGATAAATCTGTGTTCTTTTTTTGTGATTGATTTTAATATTTTATTTCTACAATTTCTTTTTCACTTTTATTCTGTAATTATATTCAACAATTTGGGTGTATGTCTGTCAAAAGAGACAGAACCATGCTGTTCTTCTTCTATGGAAATTTGCAGCTTGCCATCTGTTGGACTTGAAGAGGGATCCCTGGTAAGGAACATTACTACTTATTTCAACTGTTTTCTACTTGTGCTTGATACAAAGGGTTTTGAGAACAATTTCCAAAAGAAAATTTTAGCCTCACCATATAAAAGTTTGAATCTTCCTTAATTATATAGGTATAGATTTATTTTAAGATTTGGGAGTAGTGTGTTAGTGACTTGCACAAAAATTCAGACTCTGCCTGAGTTTTAAAACAAACTTTCATATGGAGGAGAGCAAGTAAAATCCTTTTTTAATGTTATTCCAAATTTCTAGACAAGGGATGTAGTTTTGAGGACAACAATTTAAAATAAATAAAACAAGTCGATATAGAGTAATTTCAAATAATAATAGGGGATAAAAGTTGAAACAGAGAGGGGACATTTTTTCCCCAAGGTACATTGAATTCATTTTTAAGTTTCACCTGATTTCTTATAATAACCAATTTTCCTAACGTCTGATGCCAGGACCTGAGAAAGCATAGATGACTGCATGAATAGTTACTCCTTTACCCAACATGATGTAATGTGACAATTGGCTCTGTATTTGGTGGAGCACGACAATGAGATTCATTTTAGGAGGCTAAACATGCCTCTAAAGCAATCTGAATTTTTGACAGAGTGGCAAATAGACAAAGATCATTCATCTAGAGCTCAGATTGTTTCGATTCACACAGGTAACTCCTACAGCTGGTTTTTTTTATTGGAATTCAAATATGCATGTGGTATTGCTCTCTATCCAAAACATTGAAAATTTATGACTCAAAGATTTTTTGAAACAAAAATTAATCATAGCGTAGAATTGACTTCCATGATTGTTGGGAATGTATAAGGGCAATGAAAGATACATAATGGTTGGGAATAAAGTTCACTGAGGTGAAAGCTTTGGTTTTATATTTCACTGCAAGATAATATTGCATTCCAACATTTTTGGACAAAATGACAAAACTCAAGGTTCTGATAATCCATAATGACAATGCAAAACGAGCCAAGCTCAATGGATTGGCTGGTTTCCAAGCACTTTCTCAGCTTAAAACTCTGCATCTTGAAAGGTTGATAGTTCCTCCTCTACATGAGAACTGCAAAGGCTTTAAGAGTTTGTAGAAAATATCTCTGAGTCTTTGTGAAGGGCTCGGTGAGGATAAAATGTTCAACTTGTCGGCGCTCTTGGAATTCAATGTGGGCCACTGCAGTGATCTGGAGGAGTTGTCAGCAGGAATCTGTTCTTCAAATTCCCTGGAAATTTTGTCAATTACTCATTGCCATAGCCTTGCAAAGTTACCTGATGATTTGGGCAAGCTTGGATCACTTAAGGTGATAAAATTGTGTCAATCTCCAAGCTTGAAAGCACTCCCACCTTCCGTATGCAGTCTTGGACAACTAGAATTGCTTAACATCACATCGTGCTTGAAGTTGTGTAGGAGTAAGAGCCCTGAATTGAAGAAAACCCTTCAATCAGTAACCCAATTGGCATCCCTAAAAAAGGTGATTTGTGATTAGGATATTGAGCAACTGTTCAGCAGAAGCTCCAAGTCTGATCTTAAAATTGAACCTGTGGAAGAGGAATTCAATTTGAAGTGGTTGGGAATCCCTGAAATAGGTGATTTGTGATGAGGATATTGAGCAGCTGTTTAGAAGAGGCTCCAAGTCTGGTTATAAAATTGAACCTGTGGAAGAAGAATTCAATTTGAACTAGCTAATTGGGGAATATAGTGAATTTGGGATATAGAAAGATTTTTTATAGATGTATGTTGAATGACTGTCATTACATTTCCTGCTTTCTGGCACATGAATATTTGCTATCCACTATTATTTTATTAAGAGACGTTGACATGGCACCTATCCACAAGATTCTTTCTATCATTTTAAGGTCTGCAAATATTTTTTTGATTACACCGAAGCCGTGTTCTTATTTGAGCTTGTGAAACTCATTTTGCCAGTCATTGGTTCAAAATGCCCAAGAGACCATGGGGGAGAGGGGCCAGTAGTCATGCAGGGTCCAATAGTTGTGCACTCAATTGTGATTATTCATATCAATACTAAAATAAATTTATATCATATCTTGTATTTATTCATTTCACATATTAATCAAAATAATACCAAATATGTGACATTATGGGATCAATAGTTGTTCAAGTAAAAAAAAAAAATGCATTCATGAACAAGTGAAATAAATATTTTTTTGTCTCAAATAAAATATCTAAACTATTCACTATAAGTGTGTCATTTATAAAATTAAATGCTCATTTGATAAAATAAGACATTTAAACAAGTATTGTTATCATAGTGAACAAATATTGTTCTTATGTGTACAACTATTAGGGTAGCAATGTAAAGCATTAGAGTATTTAATATTAATAGTTTGTCCTATCACAAATTTAAAAGGTGAACACAATAAATACCATGTATTTTTTTAATAAATGTGAAAGATTTTCAAAAAAAAATTAGTGTTCAACTATTGGTCCATTTTTGTTTGATATAAGTTGTAATTTAAATAATTATGTGTTATTTTTATAACAACAAATAGTTTTTATGTGTTCAACTATTGGTCCATCTGTGTTGAATATAAAAAGTAGAGATAACAAAGATTTATGGTTACCAATAGGTATTTGGTCCCTTTAGGTTGCATACAAGTTTTATTTTAAATAAAAATATGATATTCTACAAGCAACAAATGATATTTTTTTGTTTGACTACTAGGGGTACCATCATTAAGATTTGGTCAAATCTTTAAAAAGTCAAATTTTGGACACTTCTCAATAGATGTGCTGATGTGGCAAGTTGTGTGATGAGTCACACCTCCAAACCTTAGTTATAGATAGATAAGAAGCTAGTCCACATTTCAGAAGAAAAAAAAAAAAAAAACCAAGGTCCTACAATATTCTAGTCAATCGCTACATGCTGACAAAGTTAGCTCGCACGACTACTGGCCCCTCTCCCCTACAAGGGGGTTAAACCAATCTCAGTCGTGCATCATTTTTCGTCACTTTTTCGACTACTTTTTCGCTGCCTCCAATTTGATGGTTGTTTTTTCGTCGTTTCTTCATCTGTTTTTCACCCTTTTTCCCTGCTATTATTGGTTCCCACTCCTCCAAACTCTTCCTCGTCTGAAAATAAGGTTTCGAAAATGGTTTCAAACTATCTTTAGCCGTTTGTTAAGAGCTAATTATGGCATAATGTGAATATATAATTTTTCGCTCTCAATGTTTTCGAATATTCTTTGGCAAAGGAATTAGGAAATTCAATGGATATATAATTTTTTGCTCTCAATGTTTTATAGATGAAACTTCAATAAATGCCATTCGATGTTATTGAGCCCTTATTCATTCGTGGGAAATTGCACTAAAAGAGGGTCGAGCCCTCTCAAAGTTTCTTTTATTCCTTAAAAGGAATCTTAGATTCATTCGATAAAATCCCTTAAAGTTTATTACTTTTCTTCTTAACTCTAATATTGTTTCTTACATTTCTTTTAACACATTTATACTTATACAATTAATATAATTTTTCTTAAGATAAAGAAATGAAACTCTATTCATGCTAAGATGGTTATTATAAATTATAAATTTTAGAATATTTATTTTAATATAAATTCTTAAAAGTTTATTTTAATAATTATTTTTATATTTAATATGAATTTAATCTATTGTCATTATATATATATTTTATTATTATTATAAAAGTGATAATTTTGATATAAAAGAAACATCTTTATAATATATAATGATATTTTATTGGCTATGGAGTGTGGAAGTCAGTTGGAGTAGTGCAGGATCATATGTGAATCTGATTCCCAAGTTGTGGTGAACAAGTGTTGAATAGGCGGCAGTTAGATAATGTTAGTTAGCATCTGCCTTTGGTTATTGATTACATTCTTCACCTTTGCACTTCTTTGGATTTTGTTACTTTCACTCATATTCCTAGAGAGTGGAATGGTGTTGCTAACTGTTTGGCTAAATGGGCTTCTGATCATATTTAGGATTGGAACTTGGTGGATTAGGGTCAATTACCCCCTGATTTGTCTCAACAGTTGGACCATTTGGTGGAGCTTGATAAGGCTATTTAATGGCCTTGCTTTGTAGTTTTTTCTTGTTTTAATAAATTTTTATCCCTCCTTTATGTTTAATATAATAATCAATAGAATAGTTAATAAATAAATAATAAATGTGATATAATAATACAATAATGACATAAATATAATAATATAATAATAAATACATAAAATAATGACATAAATAATAAATATTTATATAATAATATAATAGTTAATACATTATTCTATAATAAAAATAAAATAAAATTAATAATAATATTAAATTCATTTTCTAAATGATCTCTCAATTGATCTCATTTACTACACAAATGTGTGCAAAACATAAACCAACTTTTTCCTAATGAAGCTTCCACACCTCTTCAGTCTACCCATTGCACAAAGTGCAATAGCTAGTAATAATTATATTGTTTCAATATAAGATTGTTAATCAGGTAACATATTACCTTTTACTTCTTTTTTAATAGTTTTACAATGAACCTATTTTTGGCATGGAGTTTTAAGTTTTTTTTTATAATTTTTTTACAAATTTTATCATACAATTTTGTAATGATGAAATTTATATATTTGATTTTTATTTAGGGTTAGATTCATTTTGATGGAATGTCTTAATAGGATTATATATTGGCATGTGGTATATTTTTGTGTTAATTTTGGCTCATTCCTCAATTCTTATCTATCCTTATTTATTCTTATTATCATGTATTTTTATACTTGCAATTTTATCTTTATCTTATGTACATTTGTTCCCACACATTCACCTCAATTATTAGCCTATACTTCCACATATTCATTATTTATTTTAAGATCTAAAGTTCTTCATCCTAGGTCAATCTCACAAATTGTGAGAATGATTGTGTATGGCATGAATTTAACCCAAAATTCAAATTATTGACTCTTTTTTTGTCACTAGTCGGTAAGAGTTGACTTGGTACACATTTGTGTGATTATTCAATATGTCTTAGTAATATTTAGCAAAATTCATTCAAGAACATTTAACCACATCTTGGAATCATTAAGAAATCCTAGAACATTTTCACTTCAAGGAACATTTCATTTTGTAGCATTAAAAGGAATCAATATTTACATTAGAATAATCTAAGACGGTGTATGCTTGACCCAGTTATCTTTTATCACTTGAAAAAGGTCATAAAGCTAGTATACATAAAGATTAATTGAGTAAAATGTGAGTAAAATGTGAGTAGTTGTAATCATACAACTCTCCTTGGGTATTTTTAAATACTCTCAATCCTTACACATCAATAGACAGCAAAGAAAGAGGAGAACTAGATTAAAAAAGTATATAGTTTATTGAACCTCTCTCTCTCCCTTTATCCTTCTTTAGACCTTTGTCTCTCTCCAAACCTATCTCTTTATCTCCCCCTCACTCCCTCCTCCCTCTCTACTTCTCTGTATCTCACCTATCTCTCCCCTCACTACCTCTATCTGTCCCCCTCCTTCCCTCTCACTTCTCTATATCTCCCCTCTCCCTCTCTCTCTACCCACCTCTCCCTCCCTCCCTCTACCTCTCTCTCCACTCTCTACTTCCCTCTTCCTCTCTCTCCCCTCTCTACCTCCCTCTTTTCCCCATATCTCTAGACTTATCTCTCTACATGTCCCTCCCTCTTTCCCCCTCTCTAGACTTGTCTCTCTACCTCTCCCTCCCTCTCTCCCTCCCTCCTCTATATACCTTTCTCTACCTCTCTCTATCTCACTCTTTCTCTCCCTAAGCTCTAGACCTCTCTTTCTCTCTTTATCTACACTTATCCATGTGTAATACTCTTTCTTTCTTATCCATATTCTATATTACGCCACCTTACACTTCTAGTGATTCCCCTCTTCTCCTTTCACATCTCTACAAAGTGATCCTAATCCTTAATCAAATAAATAATTCTCATCTTGTCTTATCCCATAAAAATTCCCTCCTATATGTTGGTTTTACCTTATGGATCACCACAAATTCTATCCACACCCTTGCTCTTTCTTGGCATGACTTCTAGTTTTATTTTAGATAACTCTTTAGCCTTAGATTATCTTCTCTTCATTCTCCTTCCATTGAGATTTAGACATACGCCTGCACATAAAAGAACTTGCATGCCTCATTTTCTCCTTCTTGCTTAGAACTTAACTAAGTTTAATTCTTCAGACTAGTGTAGGTTACTCCTACTTCTTCATCAACTTGCACTTCCTCGCACTTATGTTTAAAATCTATAGAGTACAATTTAATGAAATTTCATAATTAATATGGGTCGCACACATGTGATGATATAGAAGAGAAGACTTGTTCTAGATAAAAGGCATCAAATATTATTGATTTTATATTAGGACTATTTTTTCCTTTAGAAAAGCTATCATAAGACCCATTTCCAATGCCTAAAACTATATTTTAACCCTCAAACATGTGAAGGAGATGTAGGGAGTCATATATTACAATTTTATTAAGATTTACCATCATTTTTATATTGATATTTTGGCATGAAGAGAGGGAAAGGTTACTATTTTGACTATTACAAAAGTCTAATCAGGATAAATGGGTTAAAATGCATTCATAATTTCATGATTTCATTCCATTTTTAGGAAAACACTAGGTTGAAAAGGAAAAAATCAATGAATTTGATCAAGATTTAATGATTTCACATTGGGTTTTGTTTCAAAAGTAATCATGAGGTTTCATGTTTCAGAATTAAGGTTTGGTTGCCAATGGCGACTCACCAAACCCTACTGTCAAAATTATGTAAAGGTTATTTCCAAGGCCATGCAAAGTTGACTATCCATAAATTTCATGATTACACCATGAAATATATGGAATATATCATTTTAATAGATCATGATAGAAGAATTATGAATCCATTACACGAGGAGGTCATTGAAAAAAATTAGATGTTTGAAACCTCCATTATCACTATCAAAAGAATAATAGTCATATGACAGTTTCCTTAGACTATCAACCTTTCCTAGGAAGCATGAGATCATTTGGAAAGGAGGACCAAAGTTTGTTTCAATTGGCATACAATAAGACATTAGTGAGGGTGACTTAGGTTTAATGGCATTTGGCATCTCATCAAATACCTTAAGGGTTTATTGACTTATGCCCTAGGAATATCCACTATCATACTTAGCCATTATAGTCATATAGGATTTTTATCATGTCATTTGGAACCCTAGTACTCATGAAGTCACCATGAAAGACGGTTAAAAATTTGCATTAAGGTTTATATAAGATCACTAAAAGAGGTAATGATTGATATATTCATGAAAAATGAGAGTTTTCATGAGTTTAGGGCTTCCACATAATAATCCATTATTACATTAGGACAATCATAAAATCCTACAGGATTATTGAATTCCAAGAAATACATGTTAGAAAAATTAAGTATTTTGGTTGCTCAGAGTATTATACACCAAGATGTAGCTATAGGGTATCATTATGTCCACAAAAATGATAAAAATAAGGTAAATATGATTGTTGTAGAGCTATAAAAAGAGTTGTTATAATGGTCATAAATAGGACAACCCTAGGTTGGCCATGAGAAAATAAGAATCTAGGTGTTTTGAGGGATGAAGTAACTTAACCTAGGTATATCATAATGTTGTCCAAGCATAATGGGATGGTACTTATGGAGAACCAAAGAAAAAATGAGAAAACAATTATTGAAACAAAGTTACTAAATTGCAAAATTGTAAAGTTGTTAGAACTTGAGAGCAGTGTAAATATGGAAAGAAGAATATATTCTTTATTTTGTGCATCTCAGGAAAATATAAGTTGCTCCAATATGTTCATATGGGTGTGTGAACACTAGGGAAGGTCTTTTTTCATTCCCCAATCCACCTAGTCATTCTAGAGTACACTATTTTGGTGCATACACTATTTTAGTGCAGTTTCTTAAAAGTCCTAAGAGTAAAAAATTTCCAAACTATGATGGAGTAGTTCTTGGAGCTCTTGATACCTAGGAATGTTTTGTCTAGAACTACAACTAAATATGAGATCTCTCAATTTTAACCTCTCTAGATTTTTGGTCAACACAACACTATTTGAGCTTGTAAAATCCATGACCATTTTGGAATTTTTGAGATCTTTAGGGTTCTGAATTGCATACAGGGCTTAAACCCTCCTAAAACCCTAATTGTTCCATGCGTGAACTTTTTTTTCTATCCCCTCATTGACCTGTTGTGCTCGGTCCCTGATCGGCCAATTTGTAACTTCAAAGTCCTAGGCATTCATTCTTAAATTGGCCCTTTTACTTTTCCTTTCCAGTTGTGGCCCCATTCAAATATTTGATCATTATCGAGCTAGGTCGAGGAATTATTTTTCCTAAGTGTTATTTACTTAGGAATGGTCCCCCTTTTATGAACATCATTTGTGCACATGCAAATTTGAACTTTCAATGCAGGCAGTTGGATCTAAGTGATTCGATCCTAACCGTACCCCGCTTGCCTATTTGTCATAACCCAATTTTATTACATATTTATTATAATATAGTAAATTGAATTATTGAAGAAATTCAATTAAATATTAAATGGAAATTTTGGAATTTTCAAAAATTGAATGAAAGAAGTTGACTAATTTCGATTGCAAACTTTTGAAAATTATTTAATATGTTACCAAGAATTGAACATTACTGATTAATTTGTAAGTGCCATTGTTTGCAGTTGCAGGGTGACAGGTTGAAGGACAAGAACACAGTTGAAGTAGGATTGTTTAGCCAGATCGAATAGTAAGCCAGTTGGAATCTAGGTGCACACACCACAAATGGCATGACGAATTGCATTTGAACTACTTTGCATATATAGAAGAATGTAATTTCATGTCTTGAGTTGTTTTAGTGATTGAAAATGAAGGGCTTGTAGATTGAACTTTCTACTCAAAATCTATGTTTTGAAGGAAATGAAAGAATGATTAAAAAGAAATTATTTTATTTTATATGTATGGAAGCTCGAAAAGAAATTAAAGTTCCTTGATTTAAATGATAACATATGAAACTTATAAGCTCTTCCAAAGAAACAATTTGCACAAGAATGTATGTATGTATGTATGTATGTATGTATATATATGAATATATGAATATGAAACCATTTAAATACATATATATACATACATATATATATACATACATACATATACATATTGTGTGTGTGAAATGTGGAAAATATTAGTAAATCAACACAAACCTTAATGAAACAAATTATATCAAAGATTTGAATCAAGTAAACTACTCTATTTTGAAATTAAACAAATATTTTAAGAACGTATTATTGTCCTCTATTCTCAAGAATTTATTAAACCATTTGGCCCTCAAATTTCTATGTGCAATATGGTTGTTAAAATTGCAACTTGAGAAACGAGATAACATTCAACATGTAAACTAATTAAATTCCTACATGAAACTATATGATGAAAATGATAATGGATACTATGATGAATGGATGATAGGGTTAGATTATACAATGTAAATAATATGATATGAAGCTAAGATGATTCTACATATGTTCAAATGCTAACTATGAATATGCTAATCTAAAATACAACTATGATGCAAAGGATGACATAAAATGCAACTATGAAGCAAAGTGTGATTCTAGGATGTAACTACAAAACAAAACATGATATGAAATGTAACTATAAGAATCCAAAATGCTTCAATGCTCAAATTATATTCCTACATGATAACTCTACTCAAATGTGGATACAAAATACAATGCCAAAGGGTTGTATTATAGCCTTTTCCAAGCATCTTGTGAGGTGGCAATGATCGACAGTCCATATTCGAACAAGAGGGATGAACAGTGGAGATGAAGAGAATCAAGAAGGTGTCCCCTTTACCAAAGACAACATGCTAAATGGATGAAGGAATCTCTTGACCAATAGGAAACATGCCAAATGGATGGAGGAATCAAGTGTGGGAAGAAAAGACCATGTGTTTGAAAATTGGTTGAAGACATGTGTGAGGAATAAGACGTGTTTGAAATTGGTTGAAGATAATTCTAATTTAAAATTTAGAATTATTTAATTTCATGTGACCTTGGTGAGGTGGCACAAAAATTTGTAGAAATATGCTTGAATTCCTAATCTAGGATTAATGAAACTTAATTAAATAAAATAAGCTTATGAATTTTTTTTATTTAATTAAATTAGAAGAATATGATTTTAGATTTGAAGAATTAGAAAGTATGAACAATATAAATGAATTGAGAACTTATTTATACATAGTTGAATATTAATTAAATAACTAGTATTTAATTAATTAGATGTCATGAACAATTTTAGGTGTATACACATATATATGTACATATATTCAAATTCATATCGAATTCAAATTTGATAACTGATATATTCTAAATCGGACTATTGAAATCAATGACAAATCACAATTCAAATCCATGAAGGACGTGGATTGCCACGATTTTAATGACAATGTTCAAACCAAGTAGTGGTTGATGGCAGGTAGTAATGCCTTCACCCAACAACATGCAAAAGGAATGGTTGTTTCGATTTTCAAATATACAACTTTGGTGAAAAAGAAGAGAGAAGAATAAAATTGTTTGGCTCAAAGGAAAAAAGTAGTGAAAGAACTTGAGACATTGAAAAATCTAAGGAAATCTTTGAAAGCTCAATTTGGAGGTAATTCGACCTCATGTTTTATTTATCATTGATAAAAATATGCTTTAAGGTATTCCTTCATTTTTATTGTATGTTTTCATAGCACAAAAAAATATGAGTCATTTTCTGTGTTGATATGACCTTGAGCTGATTTGCATGAGTTTGTCAACCACTATGTGGAAATGCATGGCCTATGGCCTGCATAGTAGGGAAAACCAAATTATGTATTGAGCCTTCACGGCTATGTGCAGAAGCTTGGCCAAGGCTTGAAGAACCATAAATGGCTCAGTCTTCATTTCATTTCACATAATGGTGGTAGCCTTATTAAGGCTATTTGAATTTAGTCTGATTGATAATTTTTTATATTTTATGGGTTACCTTTGATTTGGATCAACAAGCAATCCAGTGGGAGAGGTATGAACATCATTTGTGCACATGCATATTTGAACTTTCAATGCGAGCAGTTGGATCTAAGTGATTTGATCTTGATCGTTCCTCGCTCTCCCATTTGTCATAACCCAATTTTATTGCATATTTGTTATAATATGGTAAATTGAATTAGTGAAGAAATTTAATTAAATATTAAATGGAAATTTTGGAATTTTTGAAAATTGAATGAAAGAAGTTGACTGATGTTCACTTTGTGAACTTTTGGAAATTATTTTTGATGTTACCAAGAATTGAACGTTATTGATTAATTTTCAAGTGCAAGTGTGTGCAGTTGCAGGGTGACAGGTTGAAGGACAAGAAGACGGTTGAAGTAGGATTGTTTAGCCAGATTGAATAGTAAGCCAATTGGAATCTAGGTGCACACACCACAAATGGCATAACAAATTTTATTTGAACTACTTTGCATATATAGAAGAATGTAATTTCATGACTCGAGTTGTTTTGATTGAAAATGATAGACTTGTAGATTGAATTTTCTACTCAAACTCTGTGTTTTGGAGGAAATGAAAGAATGATTAAAAAAAAATTATTTTATTTTATATGTATGGAAGCTCAAGAAGAAATTAAATTTCCTTACTTAATTTAAATGATAGCATATGAAACTTACAAGCTCTTCTAAAGCAACATTTTTTACAAGAATGTATATATATGAATGAAACCATTTTAAATACATACATACACATATATATATATATATACATATATACGTACATATATTAAAATTCATATTGAATTCAAATTCAATAACCAATATATTCTAGAAATTGAACTATTGAAATCAATGAAAAATCACAAGGCAAATCCACGAAGGACATGGACTGCCATGATTTTAATGACAATGTTTAGACCAAGTAGTGGTTGGTGGTAGGCAATAATGCCTTCACCCAGTAACATGCAAAAGGAATGGTTGTTTCCCTTTTCAAATAGACAAATTTGGTGAAAAATCAGAGGGAAGAAGAAAATTGTCTGGCTCGAAGGCAAAAAGTAGTGAAAGAAATCGAGATAGGGAAAAATATGAGGAAATCTTCAAAAGCTCAATTTAGAGGTAATTTGACCTCATGTTTTATTTATCATTAATAAAAATATGATTAAGGTATTCCTTCATTTTTATTGTATTTTTTCATAGCACAACAAAATGTGAGTCGTTGTCTACATATTGATATGACCTTGAGCTGATTTGCATGAGTTTGTCAACCACTATGCGGAATTGCATGGCCTATGACTATGTGCAGAAGCTTGGTTGATGCTCGAAGAGCCATAAATGGCTCGCCCTTCATTTCATTTTGCAAAATGGTGCTAGCCTTATTAAGGCTATCTAAATTAATTTTGATTGACAATTTTTTATATTGTATAGGTTACCTTCGATTCAGATCAACAAGCGATCCAATGGGAGGGTTATGAATCCCAATATTTCATTCTTATTATTATTTCTATTACTCCATATCATATGGGCCAATAATGGAATGGGGTTTTATCAATTGTTATTATAATTTCATAAATACATATATGTGTATTTTTCTTTTGTGTGAAGTCAACCTCTCTAGAATTGAGAATCACCAAGCCTTGCTTGGGTTGATCTAAAGGATCAATAAGATGATTTCTAATTATGTATAAGTCATAGACATAAGTCTGCATGTTGATTTTAATTGTATGCATGGTACAAACCAACAAGCCCTCATGGGCTATTTGGAATATAACTTTTGATGTTAAGAAAGAAAGCATCCAACTTGTGAGATTGGTTGAAATCCAAAAAAACCTTGGTTTGTTAGTTACAACTTGAATATGCAAGAGTATTGTTTGAAGTTGAAAATTCTATGCCTTCTTTGACTAAAATATTTTCTCAAGTATTTCTTCGACAAGCATGTTGAACTTAGTTTTCTTATAATATTAAAGTTTCTCATTGAATTTCCAATGATGAAAGTGATCAAGATCTGAATTATAGACATTTTTCCCTTATGTATGAAATTGGGCTATTTGATTTGTTTATTTTCAATACAATGTGAAAAAACCTATTATATTTTTAAGTAGTGAATAGTTACTTGTAAAGTGATCATTTAGCATGTAAATAGTTTGAGATCAACAAACAAAGTAAACAATATTATTTGTCTTTAAATGTAACTATTAAGTTTGAAATAGTATTGTGTTGATGTAAACAGTGGTTATTCTTTTACAAACTACATTGTTTTGTTGAGAAGTTATTTTTGTAGCTAAAAGCAACCCTTCTCATTAAACTATTTAATTGAATAAAACTTTGAAATTTTTAAAACAATGAATGTTCATTTATAAACAGTTATAACTTTTTAGTAGGAAACAATACTTTTTTCTGCTTAAACAATGAATGTTCATATATAAATAAATTGTCTTATAATTGTTTAGTAGGAAACAATACTTTTTATGTTTAAACAATGAATATCTATATGTAAACAAGTTGTCTTATAACTGTTTAGTAGGAAACAATAATTGTTTTATTTAAACAATGAATGTTCATATGTAAACAACTTGTTTTATAACTGTTTAGTAGGAAATAGTAGTTGTTCTATTTAAACAATGAAAGTTCTTATGTAAAAAGAAAAGTTAAAGTATCATAGTTGTGAGAATGAAAAAATAGTATGTGTGAAACTATTAATATAGACTTGTTTTGATTCATTATTTTGACAAAAATTGTCTAATGGAATACTATTTTAAGATTGCAATTTGATTTAATGATTTATTTCAGAATTTATACACAGATTTTAAACAGAAGTAGGCACATATATGTGTATTCAAATAGACTTTGTCTATGTACATAAACATACTTATGACATAACTTCTTTTGTTTTTAGTACATGTTTAAATAGAAAATGCTTATGATGAAAAGTAAAAAATAGTCATAAGAATGATATGAGTGATTGATGAATTACTGTATGAATCATAAATCTTATTTCTATTTAGAGAGTAAATTAGTAATCTAGTTCTTCTTTTGAAGACATTTGTGAAAGAATATTTTAATACTTGAATAGAATAGTGATACTTTAGTTGACTAGAACATCTCAGGGTATATGCTGCTAGAGTATAGATAGTTGAATTGAGATGTATATTTGAAAGTTACCTATCAGGACAGGTGCCAAAATGGAGTTTAGAGGTATAGGTTTTCTTTAACAGAACCTATTGTTTGTTGTTGCAACACATTTATTATTCTTGGCCAAGCAATGTAGTTCATTTGTATGTATGAACTCTATGATTTCACTCTCTATCATTCCTAGCATACATCTTGCACTTTCTTTTCTAATTTGTAGATAGAAATTGCATACTGACGTATGGGCATGCACCAGATTCTACCTTGCATATTGTTCTCTTGTTAAAATTTCCACATAGGGTCAGGAATTCTTCTAGTCAGAAGAATACCAAGGAAGCGTAAGCTTCATGGTTGGGAAATAAAGCTCTTCGACCATGTTCTCGTCCACCAGTGGAGGTGAGCATCAAAGAAGAACCTTATTTGTTCACAAGACTATTTTAGTCTAAGATGTAACTTGATGTAATACATTCATGTATTTGATGTAAAGTGAACAATGTAATGACTTTGTGGCCTTAGGAGCCAAGTCAAACTTGATATTATAATTTGACTTTTAAATTGAATATATGAATCATTGACTCATTTTAAATGGACATGTGTAGCTATGATTGATTTTAGCCACTAGTTATGTCTTTTTAATTTGGAATAGATTCATTTGTCAAATACAATAATATTAATTAAGTAATAATTTAGGATGGGTTATTACATTTGGTATCAGAGCTTAGGGTTCAACTCTAGGACTTTTGAGTCTACCATAGTTGACTAGGGTAGTTGAACCTTGACCCAAAATTTGGATGTCCTGAGAATTGATTGAACTTGAATTGAATGCAGGATTGGGAATGTCAAAGGCAAGACAAAGGAAAGGGAAAACTGTTAGAACCTCATGTAAGAATGATGTAAAGGAAGGAAACACCAAGGCAGAGGTTCAATCAGAAATTCTCAATGATGAAACTCTAGCTCAGGCTCTTACATGACTCAAGCTAGAGAGAGGCTTGAAGATTGAGGAGAAGCGAACACCTAAGATCAAAAACCTTTCCCTAATCTGAGACTGGCCTCTAGGGTGTAGACCCAATGCACCCTTTTTGACTAAAAAGGAAAAGGAGAGCATGTGTGCTCAACCATCCTCTTCTATAAGGTTTGATGTAAATTCAGATGAGGACCCTGAGGAATGTCCTCTTTCTAATGTTGAGAAATCAGAATGATGTAACAAGAAGGCTATTGTAAATAAGGGTCTGTTGAATCATCTTAATATAAATAAAATTAGATAATATTTTTTTGGTGTGTTCAATGAAGGACTCTAAAATGTGTGTGTTATGCATGAATGTGTAAGTCTTCTACAATGAGGGATGTATGCATATGAAAAATTATGTTATGTAGCATAAGAACATTTATTCAGATAACCTTGTGTTGACATACGATAAATATGAATGTGATACAAGATAAGTGTGGGACGTCATGGTGACCACCAGGCAAGATAGGGTGGTTGATCTGATAATGGACCTAACAAGAGGCTAGAGAAAATTCTAGAGCTTTTGAATTGGCAAGATTCCCACATGGATCCTATAGAGAAAGAAGTTTGAGTGGCACATAGGGAACGATACCACAAGAATGCAGAAGGAAATCAAGGAGATGGTGGTCCAGGGGTAGGTCCATGAGCATGAATTGAGGAAGAGCTTGGGAAGACCTCAAAAGAGTAGCACCACCCAAGTTCGATGGTAAATCTATCAGAGTAAGAGCTAAAGCTTGGATTATAGAGATGGAAAAAATATTTTAGGCTCCATAACATTTCTGAATAGACCAAGGTGACATGGGCTATGTATTAGCTCTCAAGTGAAGCAGCGACTTGGTGGGATAATAAGAAGTTAGAATGAAATATTCATCCTACTGAGATCACTTGGGAACTCTACCTCCAAGCTTTTAGGAAGAGATGGTTATTGCAACTTTTCTTTGACAAGAAAGTGACGGAATTTCAAAACTTAACCCAGGGAAATACAATTGTGATTCAGTATTAGGAAAAGTTCACCAACCTGATGAAATATGTGCCCTAGTATTAGGGAGATGAATGGTTCCATATCTAAAAAAAATATAATGGGACTCAGACCTCACATAGGAGTTGAATTGGATATACATGAACCTCAAGCCATGAATGAATTATTCTAAAAGGTCGCCAAACAAAAACATAAACTGTAGCAACTGTCCAATCTTCGTAGCGACTCAAATTCTAAGTCACGGTACAAGAAGAAGAAATTTCATAAGGGAGACAAGAGCCATCAGATCTGTAATCTCAATAGGGGAGGTGAGTTGTAGGAGAAAGGTGAAGATGGTAATGGTGTAAATAACAAGAAAGCAAACAAAGGGAAGGGTAAGGATGACCATAAGAAAAAGGGGTTTAGAGAGGACAAGCCAGGAAGTCGCAAAGGGCCTTGAGATGGATGTTATACTTGTGGAGGTGATCATTATGCCTTGAATTGTCCTTAGCAATCAAAATCATGGAAAGAAGGAAGCTACCAGTAGACTTAACATCACGAAATCCACACTACAGTGGATAATAGACAAGTGGAGTATCAGGCTTTGCCAATTCAGCTGATGGGTAAGCTCTATGGCTAATCTATCTCTATCTTAATTGACACTAGAGCTAGTGAATGTTTTATAGATCCTAGAATAATATCCAAGATACCTGTTAGATCTGGATACATGGACAATTCATGGACATTCTAGTATGGTAATCGAGCAAAGCAGAGGGTAGATACCTATCTCTTTTGTAGTGAGTTAGAGCTTCCAACCTTTCAAACTTAGGTCAACTTGTATGTGGCACCTTTAGGCTCATATGGTGTAATTTTACAAATAAACTGGTTAACTGAGCATAAGGCTATAGTGAACTGTGAGGATAAGGTGGTCAACTGTTTAGATGATTATAAAAACCCAGTTGAGGCTTGTGGAATGAAAAGACACTTAGAGCTTAGACAGATTTCTATAATGTAGCTCAAGAAGGCTCGTTGAAAGGGGTGTGAAATTTATGTGGTGCATGTTAGTAATCCTAATAGTAAGGAACCGTATTTAGATGACTATCCTATTCTCAAGGATTTCTAAGATGTATTCCTTGATGAACTTACAGATTTTCCTCTAAAGTATGAAATCAATTTTTCTATTGGCCTAGTTCTAGGAGTTGAGCCTCAATCCAAGGCACCCTATTCGATGACCACCACAAAAATCTACAAGTTGAAGGCCCAGTTAATGGAATTTATGGATAAGGGACTTATAATACCTAGTGTGTCTCCTTGGGCTGCACTAGTTATTTTTGTGAAAAAGAAGGAAAAAACCCTACATTTGTGTATAGATTATTGGATGTTGAACAAGGTGACCATCAAGAACTAGTATCCACTCCCGAGGATTGATGAATTGTTTGATCAAATGAAGGGAGTGATGGTGTTCTCCAAAATTGATCTTAGGTTAGGGTACCATAAATTGAGAATTAAGGAAAAATATATTCCAAAGACTACATTTAGAACTCGATATGGACATTACTAGTTCATAGTGATACCTTTTGGTTTAACTAATGCACTAGTAGCCTTTATGAACCTTATGAATAGTATATTTAGAGACTACTTGGATGATTTTGTTCTAATTTTCATTAATGACATTCTATTGTACTTAAAGAGTGTTGAAGAGAATGATAGACATTTGAGGATAGTTTTTCAGTGATTGAGAGAAAGGAAACTCTTTGGGAAGTTGTCCAAGTGTTCATTTTATCAGGACAGAGTGCACTATTTAGGCCATATTATTTCAACTGAAGGAGTCTCCATAGACCCTGAGAAGATCAAGGTGATCGTGGAATGGCCAGTGCCTTAGAATGTGTCAGATTTTTGTAGCTTCGTGGGCCTCATAGGGTACTATAGGAAGTTTTAGCAAGGGTTATCCCATATTGCATCTCCTATTACCTCACTCCAAAGGAAAAGAACGCGGTTTGAATGGACCAAGAAATGCAAGCAAGCATTTCAAATCCTGAAGGAGAGGCTCACACCAACACCAGTGTTGACTATCCTTGATCCTAATGGGAGATTCACAGTAATCACAGATGCTTCAAGAGAGGGATTGGGAGTAGTGTTAATGCAAGACAAACAAGTGGTAGCTTATGAATCAAAGAATATCAAGAAGCATGAAGTGAACCACGTGCCCCATGATTTGGATGCAATTGGTGGCCATAGTTCATGCCTTATAAATGTGAAGGAAATATCTTTTGGGAAAGCCATTTGAACTCAAGATAGACCACTTAGGATTGAGATACATATTTACCCAGCCAAACCTTAATGTGTGACAAAGAAGGTGGTTGGAATTCCTTTATGAGTATGAATTTGGAATTGAATATATAAAAAGAAAGAGAATTGAGTGGGTGATGCTCTTAGTAAATGAAGGCATATGGCAGCCATGATCTCAACAAGGTCTAACTTGAGGCAACAGGTAATGCAGAATTTTCCAAGGGGATGAGCACTATGAGAGAGTGAAGAGCGCCCTAGCAGTAAATCTTTCAGATCATCAGTTTGATGGGTATGAGATCAAAGAAAATGGTATTTTGAGATGTCAAAGAAGGATTATATTCCTAACTTTGGAGAGCTACAGAAGTTGGTTTTAGAAGAATTTCACAATGCACCTTATTTAGGACACCCTAGAGTATCCAAGATGATCACAAAGTTGAAGACTCTACATTTTTGGCCTAAACTCAAGAAGGATTTAGTGGAGTATGTAGCCAGATGCTTGGAGAACCAGTGAGTCAAGGTTGAGCATGCACATCTAGCTGGGTTATTGTATCCTCATGACATACCTAAGTATAAATGGTAGGTGACAAGTATGGATTTTGTATAGGGGTTATCACTGAGGAAGAACAAGCATGAAGTTATCTTCGTCATGATTGATAAGTTGACTAAGTTTGTTCATTTCATTCTGGGAAACCTTAAGGATGGATCATTGACCCTGGCTAAGAAGTTTTTCTAGGAGATCTTATGCTTACATGGAGTGCCAAAGATATCATTTCTAATAGGGACTCATGGATGACCTTGAATGTGGCATTGGGACCAAACTAAATTTCAACTTGGCTTATCATCCCTAGACTGACGGGAAAACATAGTGGGTGAATCAGGTAGTTGAAGACCTCCTCCGAACATATTGTATGGACCAATAGTATAAGTAGGAAGAATATTTTCCTTTGGTAGATTTTTCCTACAACTCTCATTATACATCCTTAGGCATGGCACCATTTGAAGCCCTGTATGGGTGGAAGTGTTGTACCCCCATCAGTTGGGATAAATTGAAGGACATGATCATAGTACAACCTGAAATGCTTAAGGAAATGGAGGAACAAATGAGGGTCATTAAGAGTAGATTGAAAGAGGTGGCAGACTGACAGAAGAGTTATGCTGCAAAGAACCGAACTCCTAGACAATTCAAAATAGGGGATAAAGTTTTCTTGAGAGTTAAACCTCATAAAGGTTCTATTACTTTTGGAAATTCTTCCAAGTTGGCTCCAAGATATGTGGGACCGTTTGAAGTCTTGGAAGCGATTAACCTAGCTGTTTACAGACTATCTCTACCACCTACTCTAGCTCATAATGTGTTTCATGTTTCCTTGCTTAATCCATATCACCCTAATGTGACTCATGTGCTTTATTGGAAATCCTTGTAGGCATAGGATCTAGGAGTGGTGCTAGTGGATCCCATTAGAATCTTGGATAGACGTAACGTTAAGTTGCAAAGAAAATATATTGCTTAGTTTAAGGTCTAATGGGACCAATACTTAGAGGATAGTGCTACTTGGGAGGATGCAAAAGAAATATAATGCTCCTTTCCACATTTGCTTTCTTGAGAAATAAACTTCAATAATTTTATTTGAAATTTTTTGGATTGAGATACTATGATATTTCATGCTTTAAAATTATGATGTGATGTTGAAATATATATATATATATATATATATTCTGATGTGATGTTGAAATAGACATATATTTTGATGTGATGTTGAAAAAGACATATATATTTTGATATGATGTTGAAATAGACATGTATATTCAAATTTGATATGATGTTCTTTTATTTTGACTTACTAGACATTAGGATGATGTCTCTTCCAAGAGGGGAAGGATGTCATAACCCAATTTTATTTCATATTTATTGTAATATGGTAAATTGAATTATTAAAGAAATTCAATTAAATATTAAATGAAAATTTTGGAATTTTTGAAAATTGAATGAAATAATTTGACTAATGTTGACTTTGTGAAATTTTGAAAATTATTTTATATATTACCAAGAATTGAACGTTATTGATCAATTTGCAAGTGCAAGTGTGTGTAGTTGCAGGGTGACAAGTTGAAGGACAAGAACACTATTGAAGTAGGATTGTTTAGTTGGATCAAACGATATGCTAGTTCTAGGTGTACACACCACAAATGGCATGATGAATTGCATTTGAAATACTTTGCATATATAGAACATAATTTCATGACTTGAGTTGTTTTAGTGATTGAAAATGAAGGGCTTGTAGATTGAATTTTCTACTCAAGCTCTATGTTTTGAAGGAAATGAAACAATGATTAAAAATAAATTCTTTTAGTTTATATGTATTGAAGCTCGAGAATAAATTAAATTTCCTTACTTAATTTAAATGATATCATATGAAAATTATAAGCTCTTCTAAAGAAACAATTTTCACAAGAATGTATATATACATGTATGTAAACAAATACAAATATATATATATATATATATATATAATTTGAAAACATGGTGAATATGAATGAAACCATTTAAATACATATAGATATTGAACAACTGGGAAATGGGTGCTTTATAACCTAGCTCATGGACACTATTCTCTAATTGTCATTCAAGAATTTCCTAGGATCCCAAATTGGATTGACTATCAACACAAAGGTGAGTCAATTCTCAACAAAGGAGACCTAGGGGAAGTTCTTTAGGATTTGAGGGGTTGACCACCAAGAAAAATCTTGGAAAAGACAACTTAACATTCAACTCACAAAACCTAGTGTAGACACGTAAAATATACTGATTGACATTGTGCAGTTGATCCTGACTCACTAACATCGTTTCTTCTTGAATCATCCCTCGATCTAACTATTTAATCAAATTTCCTTATCTGATTAAATTCATCAATTTTTCTCTCTTAATTGAATAAATCATTAAGTCAGTCTGTTTTGTTAATTAAATCAATCCATCTGATCTAATTATCCCTATTTAATTAAATAATCAATTTTTTTGATTAAATCTCTAAAGTATATCCATTAAATTGAATAAATTAAAACCTTATTTGATTTAATCTAACACCATCTCTTTTAATTAAATAAATTAAAATCTTTATTTAATTAACCTCTTATCATATTCCTCTCTTATTTGATTTAAATAAATACATAAGTTTGAGTCAAATAGGTCACATCATCTAACCTCTCTCATTAAATTAATTAGCCCTTGATTAATTTAATCCCATCTCATGTCCCATCCACTAGATAGTGTAAGTTGCACATGAAAATAGATTTAATTCATTTATTAAATCTCTATTTTCCTCACAAGGCATCTTTTAGAATATTCTCTCAATTTGAATTCAAAAATTTGAAGTCAACATGTACATCCAACAAGGCAATAAATTCATCTTACATGTCCTTTGCCTTGAGCCAAGTGGCATTTATTGCATTTTCCCTCCCCTCTTACATGTGATTTCAACAAATTTGAAATTCAAAATTATGCATTTATTGGCACAAACCCCAAATCTTGCACATCCTTCATCCATTCATAGCTTGACAAGTGGCATCTTGCCATTGGATGAATGTTAGTCCCACATTGCTCAAATTTGGACATTCATCCATCTTGGAATTCTATAAATAAAGAGCTCATATCCTCATTTGGAGATCCACAAATTATGAAAAGTTATTATGCTAAAATATTTAGCCATTCTCATCCATCACCATTGAAGTTCTTAGCTAGGTTTTTGCAGATTTTGGCTTGGAGCTCTCATTCTTCACCATCAAAGTGGATCAATCTCCAACAACATATCAAGCTTGCATCTTAGGAATTTGGAAAGGGCCAATTTTCACATCAAATTGGCACCAATTCCACCATGGGATCATGAGTTTGCACATTTAAATTAGGATTGAATCTATATTTACTTGTTTCTTTGTGTTCTTCATTATTTTCTTTCCTATTTTGAAGTTTTTAAATGGATTTCATGGGGAATCCTTGTTCATACTTGCAATCTCTTGTCTAACTTGTTTATTCTTGTTGTTTTGCAGGTACTAGGATTGGGGTTCACACATTTGGTGCTAGAAGGAGGGCTAGACATCATTCTTTCTCATCTTTTTCCAAAATTTCTGCATTTTTTCCTCACACAGAAAATTCTAATGTTGGGAGCTCAGTGTCGTTGTTTTGGCACTGTTGTCTCTTCAACATCGCTATATAGCACCACGAGAGACTCAAAGTGCGACACTAGATTCTTCTCGCCAAGAAAATCTTAATTTCTAACTCCACTGTTGGGCTCGTTGACTCACATACATTTTAAAAAATAATCAAACTACGACATTGGAAGAAAATTTTGACACTGGGAGAAAAGTGTGACGCAGTTGAGCTCTCTATCCTGACATAGAGCGACACTTACTTACAAGCGGCGCTATGAGGGCACCGTTGGGAAATCAAACTGTGATGCAGTTACAAGTTGCGACGCTGGAAGGGAGTAAAAAGGGAAAATTTAAATTTAGCACGTGCTCTTTGATTAATGATTAATTTTCTCTTTGTTTTTTACTTTTTTATCTCTGTATTTTCACGAATCTGACTAGTTTTTCTTCCTTGTAGGTTGGAAATCGAAATCAAAGAAAGAGGAAGCATGAGGAGGATGTTTCATTAAACCAAAAAAATTTTAAACACTTTAGTGTTTTCTTAACACTTTGTTAAGAAATTGTTATCTTTTTCTTCCTTAGGACACTAGTTTTCATTTGGGTTTAAAAAGAATCTTTCAATTTCTTCTTGCAAAGGCTAAAATGAACATTAGGATCACAACATACTATATTTTTCTTCTTGGATTAACAATTGAAAAAATGTCTCTCATTTGTCTTTTGGTGCTTAAAAAGAACTCACATTTTTCTTTGTGGATTTAAAAACAACTAGTGCAACTTTGTTTGTGTGAAAGATTGCTTGAACTAACCTCATTGGAAAAGGATGTATGCGCTTCTCTCACGCTTTATAGAGATCTTGAGAATCAAAAGGTCTTTTTCATGATTTTAGGTTAAGACAAAGTAATCACCTCCACACTTCTATTTGGGTTTAAAATTGAACATCTTGTGTGTGTGAGTGGGGACATTTTCACGTATATTCTCTCTCTTTCTTGCCATCAAAGATTGATCAAATTACGGATCTTGTTTTCACTCACTTTTGTTTATCCTAGAGGGCCTTCCTTGGGGAAAAAGTACTCACCCAAGGGAATGACTCAATTGGTAACACTCTAAAGCCAAGAGAATTTCCAACCGGTATATAAATGTGGGTATTGGAGTAAACTCCAATATCACGCTGTTGATTCCGATAAGATGGATCTGAAAGGGGACTCTTTCCGTATGGGTCAATCTCCACGAATGGAAAGTCCTTACTAAAACCCATGTGCTAGAATTTTCCAAGATCCTTTAATCTATTTGTTGGTGCAATAATGGTCATTCTGAATCTAACCCACACTTTTATAGTCTTTTAGTAGAAATGGAAAACATGCCATGGGAGTTTCATGGGTGTTGATGCTTGGCTGCCCCGTATAAGTGAGTGTCATGGAGGGGAGCCAGTGGGGTCAAGCATCTAACCATTCGCTAAAGATAAGCATAGCTAGACATGTCCAAGTGGGAATCCAACAAATATTGTCTTACACATCCATAGGGTTTGTACTTATTCTTGGATTACAAAATGCATTGCTTGATCGAAAAATGTCTCAAAAATAAACACTTAACATCATCCAAATTTCAAACCCTTTCAAAGACAAATACCATTGAATCAATCTATATGTTATTGCTTGCCCTTGGGATTCACGTCCTTAGAGGTTTCTAAACATTGGATTATATCTCGATTTGTCTCCTTAAGTAAACAATAGGGAAACCCTTGCCTTGAGTTCATCAAATTTCTACATAATATATCTTGTGGGGTTTGAGGAAATTAAGACATTGGACATCTTAGTTTAAAAACTTAATCAAAGAAAGTGTTTTTGGTAAAATAAAACCATTAAGAAAAGCTAAGAAAAAAGAACTTTCATGTGTGTTGAAGACTCATGATTTCAAAATCCAAAGCACAAAGATCATTGGCTCAAAATCCAAAAATGTGTGTTCAAATCGAATCATTCTTTTATCTCAAAGCTCTATAGGAAGTATTTGCATGTTTTTCATTACCTAGGTCTAGGCAAACAAAGTGTCTTTTTTAGGTTCATTTTAGGATCAAAAGAAAATAAAAATATTTTTCATCCACCCTTCAAAAACATCAAACATCATCTCACCACCACCTTTTGGAAAATATTGAAATCATCCTTAAGTGTTAAGCCTTTTGGAAAAATCAAACATCATCAAATCCTTGAGACTAAAATCCTTGAAAATTTTATCAAAATCACCTTTGGCTAGGTAGGTGTAGATGCATCCTTTTGCGTATGCTTAGTCAAAGTCATCAAAAATAATCTTGTTTAGCTTTGTATACATAGATGCATCCTTCTTCGTATGCTTAGCTAAATTATGATCTTCTTTGAATAGGTGTAAGTAGAAGCATCCTTCTCCCTACACATATTCAAATCATCATCCCTTGAAAAAAGCTATCCCTTAGATAAATTATCCAACATCTTAGGGTATTTTTGTTCAAAATCAAAACAATCAAAACCAATCAAGATCAAAGACAAATTCAAAAGGAAAACTAAAATTCGAAAAATATCCAAGAATCCCAAAATCCTAGCACCTCTCATCAAGATTAATCAAAAGACCATAAAATCCACATCATCCATCCCTTACATCATCACCATATCACCTCTTGACCCTTAAGATATCCTAAAATTTTTACTTTGGACATAAAGTAAAGATCAATCTAAAGAATCCAGAGATTCATTTCTCCTATTCTTGAAAATTGATCCTCATTTTATGGTTCAAACTAGATCTCAATAAAGAAGAGCATGGAAGCCAACAAAGAAACACCCGCTTCAAGTGATCTTAGCCAAACAAATGTTGAAATGAATCCTTTTGAATCAAGTAATCCTTTGACTATTTCACCATCACAAAATTCCCAAGAAGAAACCCAAGGAGAGGATCTTACCTTTGGAATGTCTCACGAAGAAATAACTGAAATGCTCCAAAATCCGGACAACCATAGAATCATCAACATCATGATGAGGCTTAACCCTTCATTATACATGCTTGAACTAGCAAAAAAAGAGGCCAAACTACCCTTAGATTTTGACGTGAGTACCATAGTGGAGACATCATTTCCTCCAATTTCATCCACCATTCCCATATCATCTACACCCCCATCCCAAAATATCACGTAAAACATTCTGAAAATCATGACATCTTTTGCTCCAACCCAAGCCAACGTTAACAAAGGAAATGCATTCCTCAATGCTCTTCAAGCACACCCCCTTGTTAATAATCAAAACTTGGATGCAAACACCACCTTGGAAATAAACATACTTGAAAACCCATTACATAAGAATGTTCTCCTCACCTTCCATCATGATCCATCATCATCATTTTTTTGCGCAATGCCTCAAACTCCTCTCCTCACAAATCTGCAAGAGGAAGGAGACATGTTCAGACTAGGGGGCATCTTTGACACCACAAAATTTTCACAAGAACTTGCACCCCTCACATTTCCACCTCTTCCACCATTACCATCATCATCCACATCACACCTTGGTTTAGGGCTTCCCCCTCTACCAAATATCAATCAAACCACCATCCCAAATATCAATCAAAACATTATACCAAACTCTCAAAAATTTTCATTGATATCGCAACAATAGATGAAAAATATGCAAGAAATTGCAACATCATCAAACACCCCTTAACATCACAAAGTATGGTCTCTCAAGGACCAACCACATCAATAGCACCATCCATCATGAAAAAAATCAACACCACCTTCAAAAACATCATTCCAAATCCACCACCACCCCCACCACCAACTTCCACCACATCAAGCCAATACAACGCAGCATTGTAAGCTACTTTCCAAAGAGGATACCATCAAGTACAGAAACAAAAAGCTGAACAACTAGTTGCTTAGAAAGCTATTGCACAAGCTGCCCAAGCAGCACAAGCTGCATTACAAGTGCAACAAGCCCAAGAATTATTGCAACAACAACAACAACAAGCCACCCAAGATGCTCAAGCATTGAAATCATTGCAAGCACAAGCCCAAACATAAGTGGCACAAGCAAAAGCAGTGCAAGCAAAAGCTCAAGCTCAGGAAAATGCCCAATATCAGGCACAACAAGCCCAATTTCAAGCACAACTCCTTGCACAAAGACAAGAAACACAATTTCAAGCATATTTGCAAGCAATAAAGCAATATCAAGAGCACTAAGAAGCAATAGAATGGGCATCCCAACAACAAGCGTTGTTGGAACAATAGCAAGCACAACAACAAGCATTGTTGGAACAACAACAAGCGTAACAACAAGCACAAATATTAGTGCAGCAACAACAAGATCAACATTAGGAATTGTTCATACAAAAGCAAGTGGAATCCTACCTAGCTTGGAAGAACATACAGATACCATCAAACAACACACCAACCAACCCACCCATCCAACCCACAATTGAAACACCCCAAAACACTTTCATCCCACTCCCTGATCTACAAAATGATGTGACAACACAAATCAGGTTGCTCTTGCAACAAGTGTTTGATCTTCAATCAGGAAGAACAACAAAGACACCAAACAACTTGTGTCCCTATCCATTTGATAGGAGCCTATTAATGAAACCATTCCCTAAGGGATTTGAGATCCCAAAATTTGACAAATATCAAGGGATGGGAAACCCTGAAGATCACATCAGGGAATTCCAGGTTCATTGCATGGAAGTCGCATATGATGATACTTATCTGATGTGACTATTCCCTAGGAGTTTGGTAGGCCATGCTATGGAATGGTTCTCTCGCTTACCTTCAGGAATTAGAACATTCCAAGAAATTATAGATGCATTCATTAAGAACTACACATGCAAAATTACAATGGATGTTATTCTAGAAGTACTCTCAACTCTAAAACAAGGAAAGGGTGAATCATTCGCTTCATTCTTACAACGATGGTGATCCAAGGCCAATTAGAGCAAGTGCAACATGCCAGAAGAACAAAAAATTTACACCATTATAGCCAACCTTGAAGGCCACTTGGCATTTCATCTCAAGGTTCAGGGCATCACCACATATGATCAATTGATTCCCAAGGTGCTCGGCATAGAAAGAGTTCTCATGAATGAACTCGAAGAATCAACATCATACCATGAACAACAAAACTGCCCACCATCCAATTACAAAGATAAACCTCACACATGGGCAAGGAACAAAAACGTTAATAATGATGGTGTCGTTGATGCCAAGATGGTCATTAGTGCTCCTCATCAAAATCTACCCACACCACAAATCCAAAACCAACACCACAACAATCATCATATGACACAACAACCAAATCACAATCCAACAATCAATAATCTCAATGAGCAAAGAGGAACACCCCGATGCAAGAGTTACCCCAAGTGAAAGTACACCTTGGGGGAACCACTTGAGGAAATAATGAAAAAGTTGATAGATGAAAAACTCATCAAAGAACCTACATTTGAGAATTACCAAGAACCAAATGTCAAACCTCCTTGGTATAACGAGAATCAACTTTGCGAATTCCATAAAATCAAAGGCCATACTACAAACAATTGCATGAGATTGAAAAACATCATTCAAGATTTCATCGATAAAATAATTATAAACGTGGAACAACCTATAGGAAATCAAAATCTTAAGATATATATGAATCTGATGCCAAATCATGGTAACGAAGGGAATAAAAATGATAAAGGGAAATGCACCAACTCAAACTTGAATCATGTGTATGAAACAGTCATCACCTCCCTAGATGAAAACTACATGGTCATCACCATCAAGGGTGCTTATGCCAAAGATTGTGGAGTCACCACAAGAGGTGGAAAAGTAACCATCGTAGGATCATCCTAGCCAAACAAAACCCCTGCATCTAGATCCATTCCTAATGGCTATAATTTCCTAGATCAACTCAAGAGAACGCCAGTGCAAATCTCTATCATGGAGTTGCTAAAAATCTCATCTACCCATAGGAAAATTCTTGAAGAAGCGTTGGCCTCATCCACTGTCCTTGTAGACCTTGATGCAGAGCAATTCCAAGCTATGGTCAAAAACATCATTACGCCTAATCTTCTTACATTCTTTGACCAAGATTTCCCAACCCAAATATCTCACAACTGTGCACTTCACTTGGAAGCCATAGTACATAAGAGAAAAATCAAAAGGGTCTTGGTGGATGGAGGTGCGGGTTTGAATATTTGTTTTCTCAGCCTCATCAAGCAGTTGAAAATATCAGAAGATTCTATCAACAAAGGGAAGGGTAGCACGATAAGAGCATATGATGATCAAGAAAGAGTATCTCAAGGCATGATCAAACTCCCTATCCAAGTAGGGATGACTCTCATGGAAACCACTTATCAGGTCTTGGACCTTGACTTGCCATATAACATCCTCCTAGGATGCCCATGGATTCATGCAATGAAGGTAGTACCGTCCACTTTCCACCAATGTGTGAAATTTAGACATGACAGACAAGAAGTGACCATCCATGGAGATCCTGAACCTTTCTCATACTACAAAAATATTGAAGCAAAGTATTACAAAATCCCCCAAGTACCAAAAAATGATGAGGGCCCATCCACACCATACATTCACCCTGGCACTCTTGCGTCCACTTCTGTGATAGAGACACCCGCCATTCCCACCATCTCAGACATCAATCTCATCATCCAAGATGATAGTTGTGGAAGCTACAAGCTCCCTAACAATGATTTTGTGGTAGGAGTTACCACAATGTCCTAGATCACGGGGACGTCCACAAGAAAAGAAAACTTCCACATCACAAATGTCTCTTGAAGACTATCCCAAATTCACAAAATGGGGAGACCTTGGTTAGGAGGTTATAGAGGTGGATCCATCACACATGTTATATCAAGATGAAAGACCAGTACCAAAATTACCAATGGATGACAGAAGCAAGGGTCTGCAAATGATGCTAGCAATGGGTTATGATAGAAATCAAAGATTGGGACAAAATGACAATGGGATCATAATACCTATCATGCCAGAGACGTGACCCATAACAAATCTTGGCCTTGTATGTACCCCTCCAAGTATAACCATACGTGGTCGAAGTCCTCCAGTTAGAATGGCTAATAAACCTTGTCAACCAACCACATTAGAACTACGACTACCAGTATCCACAAGTCGTGTCCTAGACAATTATACCTTTGATATAACTGATGTCTGTAGTAGCAGTGATGAAGACGACCCCATGACCAATCTATGTAGGTTATTTGAGGATAATTCCCTTTGCATGATTAGTAACCTCTCCTTTGAAATAGACAATCAAAATCATGAGATTCATTTAGTATACCCCCAACTCATCGAATACGACCAATGAGGACCACTAGTTCTTGATACATTCAAAAATGATGAGGCACTCTCAGAATTCATGGGATTGAGGGATAACATTCCAAATGGAGATCATAAAGCAAGGTTTATAATGGAGTTGGACACACATGCATATTATGGGGAAATAATTGAATCCTTCAGTCACAAAAGTGAGAAACTAAGAATCATATCCAAGTCCTTGAGTGAAAACCACATTGTGGAACTCTCTGACAAGAAAAAAGTAAAAAGAAAGGACGTATCCAATGGTGAAAACCTCTCTGAGGCACCCAAGGATGGGGGATTCAATCTTCCTTTAAGAGCCATTCATCAAGAAAAGTTAGCAATCTTCTCTAAAAAATGCAATCTGGTCAACCTAGGAATAGAGGAGACTCTGCATATCACATTCTATGCAGAATCACTATCATCAGAAGAGCAAGAACTCCTAGTGGCATTCCTAAGGGAAAGACAAATAAACTTCACATGGAGTTATGCTGACATTCTAGGGCTTGATCCAGAGACTATGGTTCATCACCTAGTAGTGTATCTAGAAGCAAAGTTGGTCAAACAAAAGCTTCAAAAAATGCACCCTTAGATCACTCTATTAGTCAAAATGGAGCTAAAAAAGCTATTAGATTCAAGATTCATCCGACCAATCGATTACCCAGAATGGGTGTCAAATTTGGTACCTATTTCAAAGCCTGATGGAGCCATTAGAATCTGCACAGACTTCAAAGATTTGAACAAAGCATGTCCAAAAGATGACTTCCCACTTGCCAACATCGACATGATAGTAGACATGACAGTAGGACATGAGATGTTATCACTAATGGACACATTTTTAGGATACAATCAGATCATGATAGCTAAAGAGGACCAGCATAAGAAAAATTTCACTTGTCCATGGGGGACTTATTGCTGGAACATGATGCCATTCGGCCTAAAGAACGTAGGAGAAACATATCAACAGGCCATGACATTGATATTCCACGACATGATCCATAAAACAGTCGAAGACTATGTTGATGAAATTCTAGCTAAGTCAAGAAAAAGAAAAGATCACATAGAAACCCTAGGTGCCATCTTTGATAGACTAGAGGAGTACAAGGTCAGATTGAACCCAAAGAAGTGTGTATTCGGCATACAATCAGGAAAGCTCCTAGGATATATAGTATCAGTGAGCAGTATCGAGGTGGATCCAGTGAAGGTGAAAGTAATCCTCGAAATGTAAGCACCAAAGACATTAAAAAAATTGAGAAGCCTCCAAGGCAGACTCCAATCTATTAGAAGATTCATAGCACAACTGGTGGACAAACAGAACCCATACTCTCACCTACTCCACAAGGGAGTAGCGTACAAATGGGATAGCAAGTGTGAAGAGGCATTTAACAAAATCAAGGAATACCTACTAACACCACCAGTCTTAATGCCACCCATCCCAAAGAAACCATTGATCTTATATGTATCAGAAACAACAGTAGCCCTTGGAGCTCTCCTAGCTTAGCATGATGAAAATGGAACAGAAAGGGCTATCTACTATATCAACAGAACAATGGTCGGTCATGAAATAAACTATTCATTTATCGAAAAAGCATGCCTCACAGTAGTGTTTTCATCACAAAAATTCAAACATTACATGTTGGCACACAAGATAAAGCTCATCACCAAAATTGATCCTCTCAAGTATCTACTATCAAAGGCAATGCTCACAGGAAGAATGGAAAAATAGGTGATGATATTGTCAGAGTATGACATTGAGTATGTGGAGCAAAAAGCAATTAAGGGACAAGTTATTGCAGATCAACTAGCAGAAGCACCTATTTATTCTAAGAATCCTCTTGTCTCAGAGTTTCCAAATGAATCCATTTTCAATCTCAACGTAGTTGACCACTGGAAACTATACTTTGATGGCTCATACACACAACATGGATTAAGAGCTGGTGTCTTCTTCATCACCCCACGGGGGGATTGCATACCAAGGTCTTATAAACTGGCATTTCCTTGCACTAATAATATTGCAAAATATGAGGCCTTAACCATAGGTCTCAGAATAGCAGTGCAGTGGAATATCATAACTCTCAGGGTATACAAGGATTCTCAATTGATCATAAATCAAGTGAATGATGAATACCAAACCAAGGATGACAAGCTCACTCCATACAAGAAATTGGTGGAGTCTAAAAAAATCCTTCATCGAAATAACATTTGAGCAAATTCCTAGAGCCAACAACAGAGCAGCGGACGCCATGGCAACAATTGGGTCCTTATTAGACATCCCTCACAATGTTCCAAAATATGAATTATTGATTGAGCAGCTTCGCATTCCCACATTCGAGGTGCCCAATTTAGAATATATGTGCAAAATCGTTGGTCCCAATGATGCTTGGTATCATGACACCTACACATACCTTTAAATAGGAATCATACCCACCAACCTACCTTCAAACCTAAAACAAACCTTTGTCAAAAAGGCATCCAAATTTGTTATCCTAGGTGATGCCCTATACCGTATGATCATAGAAAGTACCTTACTGCATTGCTTAAACGTTGAGGAGGCATTAACCACTCTAACTGAAGTACACAATGGTATCCATGGTTCACACTCGAGTGGAATGACCATAGCTAAGAAACTATTGAGGATGGGGTATTATTGGCCCACAATTGAACGAGAAGCACATGATCATGATAGAAAATGTCTACAATGTCAGCAACATGGGGACCTCATCCATGCTCCAGCTCAAGAGCTTCATCCTATTGTCACACCATGTCCCTTTTCGCAATGGGGACTCGATCTCATTGGGAAAATCACACCCACCTCATCTAACGGCCATAAATTCATCATAACTGCAACTGAATACTTTACTAAGTGGGTGGAGGCCATACCCATGACATACATAACTGGGAAGCAGATTTTAAAGTTTATCCTGAACTACCTCATCTGTCGTTACGGTGTCCCACAATCCATTATCTTAGATAATGGGACACCATTCAAGAATCAAGAGGTTCATGACTTATGTGAGAAATTCAAAATCCAACATCGCTTCTCCACCTTGTACTATCCCTAGGGCAATGGCCAAGCAGAAGCTACAAACAAAACCATTTTGAAAATCCTCAAGAAAGCAGTCAATGACATAGGTCATGACTGGCATTTGCAGCTTAATCTCACTCTCTAGGCCTATCGAACCAGCATCTACACACCCACTAGCACCACCCCCTTCTCCTTGGTTTACGGATTAGAAGTACTCCCCATTGAGATTGAGCTCCCATCCCTTAGGATATCACTTCAAAACCTCATCATAGATGAAGAGTATCGGGTATCAAGACTAAATGAGTTGGAGTTACTGGATGAGAGACATATAGATGCTTTGAATCATTTGCAAGTCTATGAGAATAGAATCAAAAGGATCTACAATAAGAAAATCAGGAGCAGGACGTTCCAAGTTGGAGAATTGGTCTTAAAAGAAAATCAGAAAAATGTCCCAAACCCAAGCAGCAAAGGCAAGTTCAAACCCAATTGGCTGGGACTTTTCATCATAACAGCAAGTTATAAGTTGGGGGCATATCAGTTATCAACACCTGAAGGGGAACCTCTGCAGGAGCCCATGAATAGCTCCCATCTCAAAAAGTTTTATGCCTAAATATTTCAAGGTATAAAACCAAAAAATCTAAAAAATCAGAAAAAGTCCTGAAAAAATGGTTACTTCAGCGAAAACTTGGCAAACAGGCATCTTAGTGACAACAAGAAAATAAAATAAAAAAGCAAAAAATCCAAAAAATCATAAAAAGGATTGAAAATAGTAAAGAAAAAAATCGTCCTCTAGTGAAAACCACTTGGGTGGCACTTTGGGCAAGTACCTTGGTGAAAACCTAGCAAATAGGCTCCTTGTGTAAATAAACACTTCCATCCACCAGGACCTTTATGGCTTGTTTTGCATCATCCATCCATTGCACTTCCATAATCCATTGCATTTAGGTCTCCATCCATCACTCATCCACTCACATTTGCACCATAGCTTGGTCATGTGTTCATATCATGATCTCACCTACTATTACTCGGCCCATTCTCAGGGTTAGTTTATCCTGCCTTTATCAGAGTATCCTATTGCATCACGTTGGGGGCATGTTCTTATTAGATCGGATTTGTGTATATTCTTAAAGTCCTAAATGTTAGAAAATCCAAAAACATCAGAAAATCAAAAAAATATAAAAACATCATAAAATCATCAAAATCCCAAACACAGGTCAAAAAAGTCAGTCAAAAAGTCAAAAACAAAGTCTTCTTGTTGAACTATGTCATCTCTGAGCTTGAACATAGGCAAGGTTGATTTTTTATCATCCCTCGAGACACTTAGGTCAGTCCTTTAGGAGTATGTCAAAATAAACTGACATTTCATCATGTATATCTTCATCTGTAAATCAGTCAAGTCATCTTGTCAAACTATGTGGTCTCTGCATGTATAACGTAGGCAAGGCTAATCTGTTGATCAGCCCCTGAGACCCCTAGGATAGGTCTTTAGGTTAGTCTCTTGGTCAAAAACCTAAAAAAATCCCAAAACATTGGAAAATCAAAAATCAAAACATTTGAAAACCTCAAAAAATACCAAAAACAGCCTCAAAACATTACAAAATTTCAAAAACATCCAAATATTTGAAAAAATCCATTCGCCTCATCTCACCTACACCCACAATAAACACCACTCATAATAAACTGATCATCATCCTCAATCTTTGGCAAAATATTTAGAAACAAGTCTAGCAGGTCGAAAGTGAAAAATCAAAACATCAAGTCTTAGGTCTAAGATAGTACATAAACAAGTTGGTCAATTCTTGGTGTCGATAGTCCATCATCCAGATAATCTTATAACAATCATCTGATAACATCATGTCCTAGGATGAATCCTTCCTACAACGGGCATTATTTATCAGAGGAAACGCTTTGGATAAACGAAATGGTGTGCCACCATCCACTAACATGTCCTAGGATGTATCCTTCCTACAATGGGCATTATCTTTTGGCAATAGTTTTGGTTCTTATCCTAAAAAATACATCCTCCTTTGGTTAGCGGTATTGAAGAATATCAACTTGTTTTTTTACTTTGTCTTTATCTTTGCACTTATCTTATTTGCACTCATTCCAAGGACCTCTCGATGATATCCAAATGAATGATTTAGATAAATAGGAATGGAGCAACGATCATTATCTTTTTGTCTTCTATGCTTGTTGGGCATTCTTGTAATATAACCTCGATGAATACTTTCTTTGTTAGGTATGTATGGAGGAGGTCTAGAACAACTTGTTTACTATTGCATAGAGAGGTCTACCTTTTTGTGTTTTGGTTCGAGATGTTCGAAACTTCTAAAGTGCATCCTAGCAAGGTTTCTGTATGTCAGGTGTGAACAAGGATACGCCTATTTTCTTGTCAAATCAAATTCCATCTCACTAGGTACAACATCATCCTGGTTTTCTATACCTTGATGCATCGTACCACGTGTGTTATCAAAAAAAAAAAATTGGCCCTTTGAAAATCCCAATTCCTCGACAAGTAATCATCATCATCATCATTTGCATTTGCATCATCTTGTGTTTTTTTGAAATGACTTCTTCTTTTCTGGCTAACCACACTAACAAGGTACTATGACAGTTCATCATCATCATCATCGTCGTCTATCCTACATCCGCAAATCATTAGCATATGGCATAAATATATCATATATACACCGCATTTCCATCATCATATAAACATATCATCATAAGCATTTTTAGAAATAAATGCATCCATTTCATTGCATTTCACCCATTACATGACATCCAAATCATCACATAACATTTACAGAAGCATTTCATAATCATTTTTTGCATAAACATACATAATAGGTATATAAGCATTTAATTCATTTTCATGCATACTTGCATAACATCATGGTGCTATCCCATTACATTCATATTACATTACACATCATCACATCACTTTGCATTAACATAACATCACATCATATTAAATGTATCACATACATTTCATCATCATTTAAATAGATTTAGGATAATCACATTTGTCATTATAAACATCGTCACAATACCATCTCATTTGCATTGCACTATTTCATTTACATCATATCACGACCGTCACATTCATATTACATCATCTATAATCATCTCATAAATAACATCATAAATCATTTATTTCATAAATCATCCAACATAAGCATAAATCAAATATTCCATCACATAAAAAACATACATCCATTCATAATCATGTTATAAGCATAATTCATAATCATTTCGCATATACACTTTGCATATTAAAATCCATATCACATATCGGATCATCTCATTTGCATTATCATAAATAGATCATCATATAGATAACATCATTACACATCATATCATAGGTTAGCATAATATAGATCTAATCATTGCATAAACATCATTAGAAATAAATGCATCCATAACATATAGAAGTAGAACCATACACACATAAATAAAGAGAACACATTGTATCACATCAAAATCGGCTCATATATATATCATCAATTGTCATAGTATAAAGAATAAACTGGATCACTATACATATGTGTCAATCAATACAGAAGGACCTTCGAGCTATCAAAAATGAGCCCATAAGGCACAAAAAGTACCAAAACATCTCGATTAGGCTCGGCCTCTATGAATGCTACCCTCGCCTCTGTCACCATGACCCTCTACTAATTTGTGGCTAGCCCACTATGAATACTCTGGTACCCACTTTGCTATGGGTACAGCCCCGTGATAAAACCATCGGTAATACTCTACCTCTCGGACAACATCCATGTAAGAGAAAACTAGAACTGTACCCTGGGAGGAGGAGGTTGTCATACTCTCTATCTATTGTCTCCGGCCTAGCTCAACGCCTGCCTGTAGCTCTGCAACCTGTCTCTACTGAATAGCCTGATCCCTCTCAGCCCTCGCCTAATCTCTTTCAACTATTGAGGCCTGGACCTAGGCCTATAGTTGTGCAATCAAAATGTCTCATGCATCTCCCTGTCTCGCTGGCCGCACTTGTGGCCATACCTTTGGATGCACATGTGGCTGCACTTGAGGCTGATCCTCATCTCGTGGTGGCTCCTGCTATTGATCCTGCATAGGCACATCTCCCTGATCTAGCTCGATTGGAGGCACAAGTGGTAGATCCTATAGAATCTCGGCTCTCTGTCCTTGTCCTCCCCCTCTACCTATGACTCTCCGCATATCAGGGACTGCACCTGGAATAGTCAGCCGAAGTAGAGGTCGGAACCAATCCCTGTAGGCCTGCATGGTGCCTAGGTCTACTAAACCCTGATCATAAGCCCATGGTCAGTCTACTAGCTGCATGAAGTTGTTGACTACATCCAAGGTGGGAATATATTGCCCCCATGAGACCTGTGTCATGGTGCGGGTGAAGATAACTACATAATTGTCATTGGGACAATCCTGCGGTTCCCCAAACTAACACTGCACGTGCCCAAGTAGATACCTCTAGAGCATAGTATGCTCCTGCCCCTGCATGAAATGATCCTAGCGGCAGAAGAAAATCTAGTTAGCATCATTGGCCCATCCAGGCTGATCGAGGTATGGGCGCTAGGTAAAAACTTGCATCTCATCTAGAACCCTCCTCCAGTAGGGGATCACATGCTCGCTGATGTGAGTGAATGACACACTGCCTCTGTATCGTGCCACAAGGGGATCATCTACCCCCATCAGAACTAGAATGACACATGGACATAGCACAAAAATGTGCTTCCATGCCCAAATGTGAAGAAGGGTCACCCACGCTCCCAGTGCTCTCCCATCCATGTAAACATACTCATGGAGGTCTCGGTATAGTGAAGCAAGAAGGACGGGCTCCCATGCAAAATGAACTGGTCTGTCTTAGACCATCCGCTCCCAGTAGTATCCCCAGCCAGGATTGAAATATCTCCCTCGCTTGTCAGGGGAAACAAGGCCCGAAATGATAATTGCAACCACCCAGAGGTAAGGAGGTGCCAAGATCTAGTGGTGCTCAAGCTCTATTTTCCCCTCGTAGAAGATAATCTCATTTGTGGCAAGGACTTAGAAGCAGGCCTTGCATCCCTCGTCCATATCAAAGATCACCTAATGACCGTGAATAGGCAATCATAGAATCTGCCAAATGTCCTCTAAAGTGACGGTGGCCTCACCAGTGGGGAGATGGAATTATGACATCTCGTTGTGCCATCTCTGTGCCAATGCTGACAGCATCCCTAAGTGAGTGTGGATCGGCGCTGCATACACAATGTACCACAACCCACAATCTGGAGTCAGTCCTGGTCCCTTTTGCTTGGGTCTCTCAGATAGCCAACCAAGTCCCGCGACCTGTGCTCTCGGGAGTAGAGCTCCCTCACCCCATCCTGCATCAAGGAAGGTCATCATGTTAAAAAATTTGAAAAATTCTTCATCAAGCGTTCAAGAAACTTCCCTAGCGGTGCAACCCACGATGGCATCACAGTTTGATTTCAATCAAACTCCAATGCTAGGGCTTAAAAGAGCCAAAATGCACCGCCTCGGTGTAGTTTCCCTCCCAGTGGAGAACTTTGGACAAAATTAAGGCTGTCACATTACACTTTGTAAATTCACCCGCCGGCCCCGAGCTCAGTGTTGGAGTTTCTAAACTCCAAACTGCACCGAGCAGCATAGTTTGTCTTCTGAGCGGCGCCATATAGCACTACAGCAGATGAACCGACTCTCTAAAGCATTAATTGAAGCATTAAATGAAGGAAAAAGCTCGCATAAGGACCACTTACCGGTGCCCCAATGCCAGGTGGTCGCTGGTATGTTCGAACTCGATCCAAAATGTGTAGGGGAAGCTATCATTGTGCCATATCGTCTAGAGGTTTGAGCTCAAATCTCGAGGTCACTATTGAAGGTGTTTGAAAATGACTTGAAAGTGACCCCTTGGGCCCCATTTAAGCATGAAAATTAGGTTTTTTTTACCGTAATTAGCTATCTTGGTAGGGTTTTGGATCCCACAACCTGTTTTTGTCTAGTCGAGGCTTATTTTTCATCATTTTATTGCATTTAGACATGTTTTTAGTCTCATAGAGCCTTCTCGGACCTATCAGATATTTTGTCCTCTTTTTTCACGAGATCACCCAAAAATTGGAATTTTCGTCCAATCTCTCGAGGGGGCATTATATTGGCATATTCTCTCCTACTAGGCAGTAGTGGGGAAAGTTTTTAAATATAAAAAAAAAATTGGCTTTGATCGAGATCATTTATTCTTTGAACCAATGCAACAAGTGCATTGCTTCAAAGAGGGGAAAAATGTATACACGTAAAATATACCGATTGACATTTTGTGGCTGATCCTAACTCACTAACATCGTTTCTTCCTAAATCATCCCTTGGTCTAACTATTTAATCAAATTTCCTTATCTAATTAAATTCATCAATTTTCCTCTCTTAATTGAATAAATCATTTTATCTAATTAAGTTAGTCTCTTTTGTTAATTAAATCAATCCATCTGATCTAATTATCCCTATTTAATTAAATAATCAATTTTTTTGATTAAATCTCTAAAGTCTATCCATTAAATTAAATAAATTAAAACCTTATTTAATTTAATCTAACACCATTTCTTTTGATTAAATAAATTAAAATCCTTATTTAATTAACCTCTTATCATATTCCTCTCTTATTTGATTTAAATAAATCCATAAGTTTGAGTCAAATAGGTCACATAATCTAACCTCTCTCATTAAATTAATTAGCCCTTGATTAATTTAATCCCATCTCATGTCCCATCCTCTAGATAGTGCAAGTTGCACATGAAAATAGATTTAATTCTTTTATTAAATCTCTATTTTCCTCACAAGGCATCTTTTAGAATATTCTCTCAATTTGAATTCAAAAATTTGAAGTGAACATGTACATCCAACAAGGCAATAAATTCATCTTGCATGTCCTTTTCCTTGAGCCAAGTGGCATTTATTGCATTTTCCCTCCCCTCTTACACGTGATTTCAACAAATTTGAAATTCAAAATTATGCATTTATTGGCACAAACCCCAAATCTTGCACATCCTCCATCCATTCATAGCTTGACAAGTGGCATCTTTCCATTGGATGAATGTTAGTCCCACATTGCTCAAATTTGGGCATTCATCCATCTTGGAATTCTATAAATAAAGAGCTCATATCCTCATTTGGAGATCCATAAATTATGCAAAGTTATTATGCTAAAATATTTAGCCATTCTCATCCATCACCATTGAAGTTCTTAGCTAGGTTTTTGCAAATTTGGCTTGGAGCTCTCATTCTTCACCATCAAAGTGGATCAATCTCCAACAACATATCAATCTTGCATCTTAGGAATTGGGAAAGGGCCAATTTTCACATCAAATTGGCACCAATTCCCCCATGGGATCATGAGTTTGCACATTTAAATTAGGATTGAATCTATATTTACTTGTTACTTTGTATTCTTCATTATTTTCTTTCCTATTTTAAATTTTGTAAATGGATTTCATGGGGAATCCTTGTTCATGCTTGCAATCTCTTGTCTAACTTTTTATTCTTGTTGAACATTTTGCAGGTACTAGGATTGGGGTTCACACACCTAGTAATGCAAGTCAAATGAAGAATGCAAATGATGAAATTAAGTATCAACAAGTTAGGATGTATGTACCTGGGAAGTCTAGAATTTTGATGAGGATTCTAGAAATACAAAAATGTTATAAAAATATTCTAGGGAGGACTAAGACACCCTTACAATTGTGTTATTCTCGCTATTATTTTTTGGGGAAAATGGAAAATCTTCAGATGTCAAAACAGAATTTGAAAGAATCTCTACAAAATACCCTTGGGAGGACTAAGACACCCTTACTACCGGCTTAGTGTCATTTTGAATTTTTGAAATCTCTAAATGTGATCTTGAGGTTCAATTTTTGCACTTCCTTCTTCTCAGATCTTAAGTCTTGAAACCTCCAGATCTGGCATGTAGGTGACTTTTTGTGAAGATGACAACTTTGCAATGCAACTTTACAACTTTACACTTCAAATGATCATCAACCTAAATATGGAAACATAGACACAGAAGAGAAGAAAAACTTGTTGATTTATAGTAAATGGGGGTTTTCCTTGGTCAAACCCCTTATTGGTAATTAAACCTTGGAATGAAATGGAATAATGAAGGGAAATGACAAATGAACAAAGTGCTATGTTGCAACTCACCAAACCCTTGTTATGAAATTTACAAACTTGTATGAAGTGGATAGCTTGAATGTAGATCTTGAATCAAATGAATGCTTGATAGATCTTGACTTGAATTTCTTGCACAAATGTTAGCTCAAAAACACACACATGATGCAAAAATATCTTTGACATGATGCTTGAATCTTGATGATGGTTCCAAATGTTTGATGGATTGCTCTTGAATGCTCTTGTGAACTCAAACTTGCTATTAGAAATGCTTATTCAACTTGCTAGATGAGAAATGAGTGAAAGAACCTTGTATTTATACTTATGGGTAAACCCAAAAAAGTGGTTTACAATTCCAGTGAGGAAGGAAAAGTTGCAAAAAATACCCCATGCAAAAAAATTGGTTTTTGGGGGTTCAAACAAACTTTTGGTTCTAGCGAACCCGCTTTGGGTTCACTAGAACCCCCCTTTGAGGAACCCATTAAATGTTGGGTTGCACATTTTCCAAAAAAATAAGCAAAGAAAATGGTTATGGAAAGGGGGTTCACTCGAACCTTGGTTTGAGTGAATCCCCCTTTTCCCCCCTTCTCCCCCTCTGGCACTAAAAAACTCTAAAAATTTTCCCTTCGAAGCTCGGGTTGAGGATGAAAATGGAGGAGACTTCATAGACACAATTGGATGATGGTAGTCCTCGGAATGAGTTATCCAACGAATATAATTTTAATATGTTTTGGTTTCATTATGTATTTATTTTTTTAGTTTTATTAAACATAGGTTTTTCACTGAAAATAAAGCTCTATGTTATGCACATGTGGAAAAATAATAGATTATCAATTTTTTTTTGAAAAATATGAGTGCACTAGATATTGAAGTCCTTGATCCAACAAAAAAAAATTGAATTTCAATACATACAAAAAAAGTTACATTGTATACGGTCCGCCTATGTCTGAATTGTAATTGGTTTGACTTTGAGACTTGATTAAGGAGAAAATATTCAATAAAAAAATATGAAACCAATTGGAAGCACTAGATATCATAGTTACAAATCTAAATTTGAAAAAACTAGAATTTTATCCTTCATGGAAAAAAGGTTATGTTGTATATGGTGAGCGTCACTCCTTAAAAATGGTGTTTACTGAAAAAACTAGTTTTCAAAGGAGATGGAAAAAGAAGTGCAATTTCATTCCAAAATTTTTGAAAACAATATATTTAGAATCTATAGACAAAATGTCATAAATCACTAGTTTTCATCATCTTCAAATTCCTCACAGTTTAGCCACTATAGGTACCCAAAAGTGAAGATTTAATTAGAAAAAAGTATTTCAGTGTCTAGTTTGGCCAATAATTGTAAACCAGTATTGTGGGATCACCTTTATCCATGCTTAACATCTCAAAATTACACCACAACAAGCTGACATATGAATTCATTAATTAAAGGAGGCTAAATCTTGCCAAGATTTGAAATTATATCCCAAAAATAACTTGAGGGGGACTAAGATGCCCTAGGTGGCATCTTAGTCCTGAGGCTTGAGACTCGGGGCACAAACTACAAAAAGGGGCCCATTTAAGGTGCATTTGAAATCAGGGTCCCAATACCTTTGGAGCACAAAGATGCTCTAGGTGGCATCTTAGTCCCAGTCCAAAAATTAGGGACACGTAGCCAAAATCATTAAATTATCATTTATCTTTTGATGTTTGTTGGGATTATCCATAAAAAGATATAATTTATTAGGTGTGTGGATGCAAAATAGGACCAATTAAGACATAAATGAGGATAAATAAAGCAAGGCAAGCCCAAACAAATGTGAAAATTCAAGGGTATGCATTTTCCTATAGTACATTTAGCCCCACTTTAGTGAGAGGATGAACTTGCTTCAAACTCACACTAAAGTAGCCAACCACGCAATCAAGAGGGGTTCAAATGCACAAATGCTAGTAAGATAAGATGATAATAACCAAGAGGCTGGTAAAGCCCCCATGATCAAGATCCTATGACAAACCAACATAGGCATAAAGGAACACACTTGTGGATGATATATGAAGCTATAACCAGATCACAAGCATACACCATTGGAAAAAGGAAAAAGAAAAAAAATGCAAAGGATCAAGCTTTGATTGGTCATCCAATGCGTTGTGGATTAGTTCTAGGTTGTTTTTCCAATAAAGGTTTACAAGTGGAACACATTGTCCACTATGCAAACAAAATGCATGCTCACAAGGGCTAGTGAATCTAGTTGTTCACTAGGTGAGACCTAAGAAATCCATATCAAAGTCATACCCCCATGACTACGATAAGGGAAAAGAAAATGGGTGCTCACAAGGGCTAGTGAAGCTAGTTGTTCACTAGGTGATCCCCAAAGAACCATATCAAATCCATACCTCCATGACTTTAATAAGGTACAAAGATGAAACACAACAAGAAAGAAGGATGTTTGAAGGGATTTTTCTTAATTTGTACAAGGTCTCTCTTCTTAGGAAACATTGTGCCTAATGTATCTAAGAGAGGACAAGTCAAATAAATATCACACTCTCAGAGGAAATCAAACCTAATGGCACCACCAAGAAAAGAATGCATCATAAGGAGAAAGAAAATCACACAATGAAACATGAGTGTCGATGTATTCCCCCACTTTAAAGTGGTTGCTAACACCATTGTTGTGAGCAATTGCTTTAAAGTAGAAGAAGACATGAGAGCTTATTTGGAAAGCCATATGCCGAGTCACATGTTTCCAATAAGCTACGTCATGCAAAGGGAAGGGGTTATCTGCAAAATGCATAACTCAATATGTCACATGTGAGCCAACTTAAGTTATGTCGGTCACATCCCAAGCTTGCTCTTTTATGTACATGAGAGGTGGTCAGCTAGCCAAAAGAGATAATGACAAGTGACATATGAGACAAGGCTTCCTAACCCCTTGCCCCCACTTAGTGCAAGAAAAGGATGAGCCAAATAAGATGAAAATAAGTATCAGTTAGAGGAATTAGGTGCATTAACACAAGGAAGAGCACCACACTCCTTGAGTTGTTGAATTTTGTTGCTTAAAGCCTTACATTCATTAGTAGAATGACCATGAACTCTATGATATGCACAAAATGAACTCTTGTAGTAAAATTTCTTTTGTGTTCTTGGAGGGAGAGATCAAAAAAATTGGGAGGAGTCTCAACAAGATAATTTATTGATCAAAAGTAGAGGATGTTTTGTTATTTTTTAGCAAATACATCTCTTGCTTAGTATTAGTTGTCATACATATACAAGACTGTTTAGATTGTGAGATTTTGTACCCTCCTTTACGAGAGTGTGTAAAATCTATCAAATTTGAATCATAAGTGTTTTCCATGATGGAATTAATGTTAAGCGAGAATTTCTTTGTTTCTTTCAAAGGATAAAAAACAAGACTACTAGTGTCTATCAACTCAGGGTGCACTATTGTTAAAGTTGGCTTAGAGGAATCTTTCGAAATAGTGTTGATATTGAGTGAAGGCTTGTTTGTATCTTTCAAGGGACAATAACCAAGACCACTAGTTTTTTCTTGTGTTTGAGGCTCTATAGAGACATGGATACTTTGTTCTCTAGCACCACATCCTTTTCCACTATATCCAAGTTTTTTCATCATTTCATAACCTTTTCCATAAAGATTCTTCATCTCTTTTGGATTCGGTGGTTGCTCATAATTAAATTCATCAAAGTTTGTTGTATAATTTATTTCTTCTTTTAAAGTGGTTGAAGTGGATGCTTTTGAGACTTCTGAATTTTGTGTTGACATTAATAATTTTTATTTTCCCTTTTCAATGTCTTTTCTTGTGATCTTGTATTCTCCCATGAATGTAGGTTCAAATTCTAGGGAACCCCAATCATCTTCTAATAGCTTTGCGACCTCCTCAATATGCTTTTATTTATCTTTCTATTGCATGGGTTCCACTTGTGTAGTTGGTATTAATGTTGCCAAAGGGTTCTCCTTGTTTTTCTCAATGTTCAAACAACTATTTAGGTCAGGGTTAGCTTCAAGTGTGTACACTTTGTTGTAAATATACTTCATTTTATGATGAAGAGTAGAAGGCACCCCATTGATTGCACGAATCCACAGTCTATGGTGCAGGAGCACCTAGGCAACACCAAGAGCTAAAGAGTGAATTGACGGTTTAGATGTTTTCCTTCATGGAATTTTTTTATGTTTTCTATGTTTTCAAATAAAGGTCATGTTGACCATAGGTGAGGAATAGTAAGTTTTAGTCTAATGTTGAAGCTTGGCAATTTTTGCAATTGTTGACAATTTTTTCAAAATAAGGCTCTTTTTCAGTTTGAGCAGCCAAAAGGTGCCCATTTGAAGAATAAATATTTGAGAAGCATATTTAAAGGTTGCCTCGACCTTTTTCTAAGGTTGGATGTTCATTTGTACGGACTGTTTTATTGGAAGTTGAAGAAAAATAGTGTTTTTGCCAAATTTTTCTGGTGTTTGCTCAAGAATAGTGCTAAAATGGATTGATCAAGGCGTTTAGGCCTATGTAGGATGTAGAGTAGTGTTTTTACAAGCTTTGTGTGTTAATAGATAGTCATTTTATTCCTTTTCAAGCATTTTTTGTAAATATTTTGGAATTCACCCTGTTGATGGCCTGAAACAGGCAGTTTTGAGAAAATGGAGGTTTAGAGCACCTTCCCACCATAAAAATTGTATGGAATTTTGGGAAATGTGCCTAGAATCCATGCCTGTACATATAGTAGAAATTAGGATTTTTTTGGTTGTAGGAGTTTCTAGCAAAATGATGCCCTAGGCGAGCCAGTGTAGGTCCAGCTAGGAAAAGTTTGTTGTGCAGGTCACATTTCTTGTAGGGGTGATCAAATATGGATGATTTTCTTCTGGGAGGAGTTAGGGTGGTGTGTTACCTTGTTTCTATATGAAGGAGAAGGCTCCATTTTTCCATTTAGTGTGTAAACAAGTTGGAAGTTTGAAAACTGCCAGGAAAGGCTTGAAACCCTAGAGAAAGACCATTTTCAAGATTGAGCACTGTACGGACAGTTAGGGCACAAGACCTTGAAAATATTTGAGAGGGCTTCAAATGGACTGGGAACCTTGAAGACAGCTTGGGGACCCCTTTTGAGATTTGTGAGTTATAACCTATTTTGTTGGTGAAGGAGACCTAATAGGGGCTCAAGGGCTACTACCCTTCCAAACCCTAGGTGTAAGTTTGATGGGAGCGATGGATGGATGTAGACTTGGTGAAATTTTAAAAACCCTTGGAGGAAATTTTGAGGCCTTTTAGGACATCTCACCACCCCTGCAAGAGTTAATGGAGTGTTGAGGAAGATTGGTCTTTAGTATGGTGTAAAGGCTAAGGAAGAGTTGTGGCAATGAACCAAGGTGGACTTGGTGGTTGGAGTTTGTGATAGAAGAGGGGTTGGTCAGACAATCTAGGGGCACCTGGTCATGAGTAGGGACCTATAGGTTAGATTGGTGAAGCAAAACACCAAGGTGGTCTTACAAGGAAAGGCCTAGAGTAGGAATCGGTGATTGATTCCTCCAACCCCACTCCCTATTAGATTGGTATCAGAGAAAGTTAAAGATTTGGGAAGCATCTTATATGTCAGAGGTTGAGTCTAGTGATTCTTTCACCATGGTGACCAATGCAGAACTGGCTAAGATGGTTGAAGGACAAGAAGAATACAATAGGATATTGAGAGAGAGAATAGCCCAACTTGAGGTAGCAGTGAGGAGTGCATAGTTTGAGGGAAGAATACCAAAAGAAGAAGAGGTTGCAGAGGAAGATAAGACCCCTAAACCTGACCTTGTTTTGAAGGAGGATCCTTTCTTGAAGGCATTGAAAGCTTTGAGTGGGAAAGCACTTGAAGGCATACCACTTTTTAGTGGAAAAATGGAAGCAGACCTAGTCATGGATTGGATAGAAGGCATGGAGAATCATTTTGAATGTGATGGAATCACTGAAGCACAGAAGGTTAAGGTTGCTAAGTCAAGATTGAGAGGATCAGCCTTGACATGGTGGAAGTTCATTCAGACAGAGAGGGAAAAAGAAGGAAAACAACCCATATCAACTTGGAAAGGAATGGTTGCTAAAGTGAAGGAAGCCTACATGCCAATTGACTATGAGATTCAATTGCACAAGAAGATGCAAAGTCTAAGGCAGAAAGACCAAGATGTAAACACTTATACTAAAGAGTTTCAAAAGCTTTGTATGAGGTCTAATGTGACAGAGGATTAGAGTCTCAAGGTGGCTAGGTACCTTAATGGCTTGAAATGGAACATTCAAGAGGTGATGGCTCTACTAAGTCCCAAGACAGTACACCAATGTTACCAATTGGCTATCAAGATTGAGGAAAGGAACAAAAGGAAGCAAGATCAGACTTCTAAGGGTAAAGGCAAAGGCAGAGATCAAAGAGGACAGCATGGTGGCTACCAAGGTAGAGGCAGTGACCAAAGAAATCAAGGAGAATCAAAACTCACTGAGCATGGAGGTAAAACATCTTCAAGAGGAGGATATAACAGAGGTAGAGGACCTCAAGGAGGTTCAAATAGAGGAAGAGGAGCAGGTAGGAGTAATTCTTACTTTGCAAACATGAAGTGTTACCATTGTGGACAAATAGGTCATCCTGCTTATAGGTGCCTGGAGAAAGCTTCCTCATCAAGCAATGAAAAGAGAGTGGCTTATGCACAAGAGGACACCATGAGTCCCAAAGCATCTGAGGTTAGTCATATTGAATTTGAGGTAGGAGAGAATATGATGTTTAACAAGGTTTTGATCAGACAACCGGTTAAAGAGGAACCAAAATAGAGAAGAGCTCTATTTAGAGTGAGGTACAAGATACTTGGGAAAGTATGCAAGGTTATAGTAGACTCAGGTTCAATAGATAATATAATCTCAAAGGAGGTAGTAGCAAAACTAAAATTGGAGAAGGTACCCCACAATAACCCCTACAAGGTCACATGGTTGAACAAAGGGCAGAGTGTTTTAGTTAATGAGCAAGTAACGGTGGAATTTTCTATTGGAGGATATAAAGATAAGTTAGTTTGTGATGCATTACCCATGGATGCATGCCATCTACTACTGGGCAGACCATGGCAATATGACAGAAGTGCTATCTATGATGGGAAAGAGAATACTATTTCCTTCAAAAAGGATGGAAGGACCTTCAAGCTGCAGTCACTGTCAGAAGAAGAAGAGGGACAGTCAAAGGCACCAAACATCATGTTGAGTAGTGGTAAGGAGTTCCTTAAGGACCTACACCAAGGGAATGAAGGATATGTGGTTGTATTGCAACCTAAAGAGGAAGACAAGGCTGAAAAGACAGTCTTACTAGAAGCAGTCCAAAAGTTACTTGATAAGTACAAGAGCATAGTTAGTGATGGTACACCTGCAACTCTACCACCAAAGAGAGCCATAAGTCATCAAATTGAATTCATACCTAGAGCACCATTGCCTAACAAAGTAGCATACAAACTTACACTAGATCAAAACCTAGAGGTAGCTAAGCAAGTGCAAGAATTGTTGGATCAAGGATTGATGCAAAAGAGCATCAGCCCTTGTGTAGTGTCAGTGGTTTTAGCAACCAAGAAAGGAGGTAAGTGGAGACTTTGTACTGATTCTAGGGAAATAAATAGGATTACCATTAGGTATAGGTTTCCTATTCCTAGAATTGAAGACTTGATGGATTGTCTTGGAGGTGCTCAGTTCTTCACAAAGTTGGATCTCAAGAGTGGATACTATCAAATCAGAATTAAGGATGGTGATGAGTTGAAGACAACTTTTAAGACAAATGATGGGTTATATGAGTGGAAAGTGATGCCATTTTTCCTCTCAAATGCCCCTAGCACATTCATGAGACTCATGAATGAAGTACTTAAGGATTTCACAGGGATATTTGTGGTAGTGTATCTTGATGATATACTCATTTTTAGCAAGACAGCAGAAGAAAACTTGAAGCATGTTGAGATGGTTCTTAAAAGGTTACAAGAGGAGAAGTTGGCAATCAATCTTGAGAAATGTGAGTTATTCAAGCAAGAGCTGGTCTATTTGGGTTTTTTAGTGTCCAAAGGCTCATTAAAGATGGATCCAAGCAAGGTGGAAGCCATCCTAAACTGGCCTACACCAACCACAGCAACAGAGGTAAGGAGTTTTCATGGATTGGCCCAATTTTATAGAAAATTCATAAGCAACTTTAGTGGTATATGTGCACCAGTTCTAGACACAATCAAGGGTGGTTTGAAAACTAAGTTTGTGTGGACACAAGAAGCTGAGAAAGGGTTTGAGAAACTAAAACAAGAAGTGGCAACTCAACCAATTCTCTTATTACCTAGCTTTGATAAGTTGTTCACTATTGAATGTGATGCAAGTGGAGTGGCAGTAGGAGGAGTGCTAAGTCAAGAGGGTAGGCCTATAGCCCTCTTTAGTGAGAAGCTCAATGAAGCTAAGAAGAAATATTCAACCTATGACTTGGAACTTTATGCTTTGGTTCAGTCACTTAGGAAATGGAGGCATTACCTTCTACCCAAGGAGTTTGTGGTTTTTACTGACAATCAGGCACTTAGCTTTATCAACACTCAAGATAAGTTGAGAAATAGGCATTTGAAATGGATGGAATACATCCAAGCCTTTACTTTTACCATCAAGCATAAGAAAGGATAAATGAATAAGGTGGCAGATGCATTAAGCAGGAGATTGTTGACAGTGCAAGAGATACAGCTCAAGAGCATTGGCATAGAGAGTTTCAAGGATCTATATGGGGAATATGAAGACTTCTCAGAGGCCTATAAGGTATGTTCTAACTTTGAGAACCATTTCCATAGCCAATATTCAGAGTATACTTTGCAAAGTGTGTTGTTGTTTAAAGGAAATCAGTTATGTGTTCCAAGAGGGTCAATGAGGGAAAATTTGATTCAAGAAAAGCACAATGGTAGTCTTAGTGGGCATTTTGGTATCAATAAGACCTTAGAGCTTGTACAAAGATTCTATTATTGGCCTAAGTTGGAAAGAGATGTTAGAAGGTATGTGGAACAATGTGTTGTGTGTATGAAAGCTAAGGGAGGAGCTAGCAATGTTGATTTATATCAACCCTTGCCCATTCCAAACAGACCATGGGAGTGTGTGAGCATGGATTTTTTGGTAGGCCTTCCTAAGACCAAAACTGGTTTTGACAGTGTTTATGTAGTAGTGGACAGATTTAGCAAGATGAGTCACTTCATTCCTTGCAAAACTACTCATGATGCTAGCTACATAGCTCACCTTTTCTTCAAGGAGGTTGTAAGGATCCATGGCTTGCCTCTAAGAATTGTTTCTGACAAAGATGTGAAGTTCATGAGTCACTTTTGGAAGACTCTATGGAGCAAATTGGGTACAAATCTGTCATTTGGATCAGCTTACCATCCTCAGACTGATGGTCAAACCGAGGTGGTTAACAAGGTGTTAGGTAATCTTTTAAGGTGTCTAACTAAGGAATATGGATAGACATGGTATATGGTTATCTCACAAGCTGAATATGCTTATAATGATAGTGTCAATAGAACTACAGGGAAAATTCCTTTTGAAGTTGTGTATGGAATGCACCCAAGAGGCATTTGTGAGCTCAGAGACCTTGGATCTATGGAGAATAGGAGTGGACATGCAGAAGACTTCACTTAGACCATGAAAGAGATTCAGGAGCAAGTCAAGAAAATAGTCACAGCAGCAACCCAAAAGTTGAAGGAGAAAGTTGATTTGTCAAGGAAGGATGTACAATTTGTAGTAGGGGAATATGTCATGGTCCACCTTAACAAATCCAGATTGCAGAAAGGAATGTCAACCAAAATCCAAATGAAAAGAGTGGGACCATGCAAGGTGTTAGCCAAGTATGGAAAGAATTCTTACAAGGTGGAATTACAAGCAGACCTAGGAATATCTCCAGTGTTTAATGTGGTTGATCTGATCAAGTATAAGGGGATAGCCACTGACATGGATCAAAATAGCAGGGAGATATTCAAGGATGTCAACAACATGACACTACCAACTCTAGACAAGCTACAAGTAGAGAAGATCTTGGAGTCAAGAGTGAAGAAGGATACAAGGCACAAGGTGTACATGGAGCATCTGGTCAAATGGAAGAACAAGCATGAATCTGAAGCTACCTGGGTAGAAGAAGCAAACTTTAAGAAGCAGGGCATTGATATGTCTCTGATCTCTCCTAAAATTCCTTAGTTGTTTGTGTTGAGAGGGGGAGAATGGTGCAGGAGCACCTAGGCAACACCAGGAGCTCAAGAGTAAATTGATGGTTTAGATGTTTTCTTTCATGGAATTTTTTATTTTTTCTATGTTTTCAAATAAAGGTCATGTTGACCATAGCTGAGGAATAGCAAGTTTTAGTCTAATGTTGAAGTTTGGCAATTTTTGCAATTGTTGACATTTTTTGCAAAATAAGGCTCTTTTTGAGTTTGAGTGGCCAAAAGGCACCCATTTGAAGAATAAATATTTGAGAAGCATATTTAAAGGTTGCCTTGACCTTTGTGTAAGGTTGGATGTTCATTTGTACGGATTATTTTGTTGGAAGTTGAAGAAAAATAGTGTTTTTGCCATTTTTTTTGGTTATTGCTCAAGAATAGTGCTAAAATGGATTGATCAAGGAATTTAGGCCTATGTAGGATGTAGAGTAGTGTTTTTACAAGATTTGTGTGTTAATATATAGTCATTTTATTCCTTTTCAAGCATTGTTTGTAAATATTTTGGAATTCACCCTGTTGCTGGCCTGAAACAGGCAGTTTTGAGAAAATGGAGGTTTAGAGCACCTTCCCATTGTACAAATTGTACGGCCTTTTGGGAAATTTTCCTAGACTCCATGCCTATAAATATGGTAGAAATTAGGAGTTGTGTGGTTGCAGGAGTTTCTAGCAAAATGATGCCCTAGGCGAGCCAATGCAGGTCTGGCTAGGAAAAGTTTGTTGTACAGGTCACATTTCTTGCAGGGGTGATCAAATATGGATGATTTTATTCTAGGAGGATTTAGGGTGTTGTGTTACCTTGTTGCTATATTAAGGATAAGGCTTCATCTATCCATTTGGTGTGTAAACAAGTTGGAAGTTTGAAAACTGCCAGGAAAGGCTTGAAACCCTAGAGAAAGGCCATTTTCAAGATTGAGCACTGTACATATAGTTAGGGCACAAGACCTTGAAAATATTTGAGAGGGATTCAAATGGACCAGGAACCTTGAAGATAGCTTGGGGAGTCCTTTGGAGATTTGTGAGTTATAACCTATTTTGTTGGTGAAGGAGACCTAATAGGGGCTCAAGGGCTACTACCTTCCAAACCCTAGGTGTAAGTTTGATGGGAGCGATGGATAGATGTAGACTTGGTGAACTTTCAAAAACCCTTGGAGGATAGTTTGAGGCCTTTTAGGAAATCTCACCACCCCTACAAGATTTAATGGAGTGTTGAGGAAGATTGGTCTTTAGTATGGTGTAAAGGCTAAGGAAGAGTTGTGGCAATGAACCAAGGTGGACTTGGTGGTTGGAGTTTGTGATAGAAGAGGGGTTGGTCAGACAAACCAGGGGCACCTAGTCATGAGTAGGGACCTATAGGTTAGATTGGTGAAGCAAAACACTAAGGAGGTCTTACAAGGAAAGGCCTAGAGCACGAATCAGTGATTGATTCCCCCAATCCCACTCCCTATTAGTTTACCTAAAAGGATATTGTATGAAATATCATGAGGCATAACATGGATCAGTGTTTCTAATGTGGCCTTTCCAATGTAATAGGTAAAGTGATCACTCCAATTGGTTGCTTTCCTACATTGTCAAATCCCTTAATAGATAAAGAATCAAGTTGAATTTTTTATTTATCTATGCCAAAACTATCCAAAAGAGTCACAATACACACATTAAGGGTTGAGCCATTCTCAACAAGGGTTCATTTTATCCCTGTCCTTTTATATTGAGATATTATTATGAAAGCATCATTTTATTTTTGCACTTCCAAAGGAGGGAGCTCACTTTGGCAGAAAATAATGTCAGTATTTAGTCCTTGAATCATGGTTGCTAGGTCATTCAGTTACACATTAGAAGGGATATGAACTTGTTGTAAGGTAGTTTGAAGCATAGTGTGATATTTAGGTGATTTTTGAATCAAGTCCCAGAGGGATATCTTCGCATGAGTATTAGTAATTTGTTCAACAAGATCATACTCCTTTTTGCTTTGTGAAGGAAAATGAGGGGGACCTGGTAAGATAGGATTAAGCAATGGGAGGGATGTTGAAGGTGTTTGTATTGGTTGTGGATTGTTCCTAGTGTTGTATGTATGAGAAACGGTATTGTAACTCGATTGTTGCAAAACATTGTTCTTAGGTGGTTCGAGGATAAGGATGGGTTTGTTTCAAACTTGTGGTTTTAATTGTGAGAGGGTGGATAAATCATAAGTTTAGGCTCAAGAGAGTACTTCAAGGGGTATCTAATGTGCATAACCTCATAATACTTATCCTTATTTTCATGATCTCTTAGTGAAGGGGAGTCTAATGTCACTTCATCATCTTCATCTAAGGAATTATTGTTATCAACGTTCTCATTTTCTTCCATCATGATATCTTCCCTAGTAGGAGAGTTTTTAGGAGAACAACAAACCAAATGTTCTTGACATTTACAGATTGGTTCTTCCAAAATGACTTAATCGCAAGTAGGGAAATGATCAATGGTTGAATTTTCTTTCTCAATAAAGGTTTCTTTAGGTGAAGAGGGACAACTAAGATTCTCATGAGTTTCATTGATCAAAGTATCTTCTTCACAAATAAGAGAGATACTAGGAGAAGAACAAGTATGATTTTTATAATAATTTACAATTTCATTCCTTTGTTCCCTAATGTCTTGTAAAATAGGATAGGTATGGGAAGGATCATAAAGAGGGTTATAGACCTTAAATATTTGATCATCTAACACCAACATATCCTCATCATTTACAATCTCATTATGTTCTAAATCATTTTCGCAAGCAAAGGGAGAATGGAAGTTAGGTAAAGTGATGTTTAGAAATGTGTCTATGATCTCATTCTCTTGTGCTATAATATCTTCCCAAGGGGATGAGGAGAAGGACAAGCAATACTTTCATGATTCTTAACAATTTTATCTTCTTTCACTAAGATACCTTTGTCACTAAAAGGACAGGTACCAAGAGAAGAACAATTATGATTGTCATGAATGTCCATGCTTGTATCATCTTCTATCACATCATTCCCACAAATAGGATAGATAAGAGGGGGTGTAGGTTTAATGAAAGCATCACTATTTTCACTCTCTTGTGATAAGAGACTCTCATAACTAGGGAATGCATTGAATGAATGACTAACATGCTTATTGACTAACATTTTCTTTGCAAACTTGGAAAATACCGATGCCAAAATTTGTGAAAAGTAATCTATGTAAACTCAAAATGCAATGTAAAGGCCTAAAATAAAATGTGTAGATACAATTTTTAGATTTCAAACAAGGTAATTTATTGATTACACTATGCAATGAAATGTTGTGAATGCAAATTTGGAATGAAGCAATGCATGAAATGAACCAATTTAGGCTAGATTTAGTAAAATGCATGAAACAAAAAGTCAACCCACTGAAACAGATAACCAATGGCAGCAAATAGGAGCACAAAAAAATAGATTTAAACCCTGAAAACTTCAACTTCAAAATCCACAGGGACTAAGATGCCAGAAAGGGCATCTTGGTCATGCTGATGTAATTTTAAGGTTCTAGAAACTAAAACAGATAGAAAACAACTCAGATAGGGTTTTGAGCCAAAAACCCACAAAGGGACTAAGATGCCAGTAAGGGATTTTTAGTCTTATAGAGGTTTTTTTTAGAAAAACAACTAAATATAAGTTGATAATAGTTTTTCCAAGTTTCCTACTCAAGGACTTGATGTTTAGAAAATAAAAATTTGTGCAAATGAATGGAAGAAAAAGTGACTAATGAGAATCAATTGAATGCAGTTGTTTTTTTTATTTTAAATGTAATAAAAATGTTCCTAAATTCAATTAGGATGATTGACAATTCACTTTTTTAGTTTTTCAATGAGATAAGATGATGCAAGAAAGAAAAAAATGTAACCTATATGCACTTTCACTAATGAAAATGTGAGAAACCATAGATGTACTTTCACTAATGCAAGATGCAATGTAAGAATGAATGCAACCTAGATCTATGACCTTAGTGAACTCCAAATCAGAAAATGAATGCCCAGAATGTCAAGTTCACCAAAATGAAAAAAGAGGAAACGGGTGCTTTATAACCTAGGTCATAGAATACCACTATTCTCCAAGTGTCATTCAAGAATTTCCTAAGATCTTAAATTAGATTGCCTATCAACACAAAGGTGAGTCAATTCTCAACAAAGGCGACCTAGGAAGGGGGGTTCTTTAGGCTTTGAGGGGCTCACCAAGCAAATTCTTGGAAAAGACAACTTAACATTCAACTCACAAAACCTAGTATTGCAAGTCAAATGAAGAATGCAAATGATGAAATTAAGCAATAGGAAGTTAGGATCCATGTACTTGGGAAGTCTAGAAATCTAATGAGGATTCTGGAAATGGAAAAAAGCTATCAAAATATACTAGGGAGGGCTAAGATGCCCTTATTTTTGTCTTAGTCTCACTGTTATTTTTTGGGGCAGATGCAAAATCTTTGGATGTTAGAACACAATCTAAAAGAATCTCTACAAAATACCCTTGGTATGACTAAGACACCCTTACTACTGACTTAGTCTCATTTTGAATTTCTGAAATCTTTGAATGTGATCCTGAGGTTCAATGTCTGCACTTCTTTATTCTCAGATCTTAAGTCCTAAAACCTCCAGATCTAGCCTATAGGTGACTTTCCATGAAGATGAAAACTTTGCAACTTTATAACTTTACAACTTTTCACTTCAAATGATCTTCAACCTAAATCTGCAAACATAAACACACTGTAAGAGAAGAAAAACTTGTTGATTGTTAGTAAATGGGGGTTTGCCTTGGTCAAACCTCTTATTGGTAGTTAAACCTTTGAATGAAATGGAATAATTAAGGGAAATGATGAATGAAAAAAGTGTTATGTTGCAACTCACTAAACCCTTGTTATGAAATCTACAAACTTGAATGAAGTGGCTAGATTGAATGTGGATCTTGAATCAAATGAACACTTGATAGATCTTGACTTGAATTACTTGCACAAATGTTAGCTCAAAAACACACATGACGCAAGAATATCTTTGATATGATGCTTGAATCTTGATGATGGCTCCAAATGCTTGATGGATTTCTCTTGAATGCTCTTGTGAACTCAAACTTTCTATTAGGAATGCTTATTCAACTTGCTAGATGAGAAATGAGTGAAAGAACCTTATATTTATACTTATCCATGCTTAATACCCTAAACTTACACCACAACAAGCCGACATATGAATTCATTAATTAAAGGAGGCTAAATCCCACCAAGATTTGAAACTAAATCTCAAAAATAACTTGACAGGGACTAAGATTCCCTAGGTGGCCTCTTAGTGTCGAGGCTTGAAACTTGGGGCACAAACCCCAAAAATGGGCCCATTTAAGGTGCATTTGAAATCAGGGTCCCAAGACCTTTGGAGGACAAAGACACCCTAGGTGGCATCTTGGCCCTAGTCCAAAAATCAAGGACACAACTAGAATCATTAAATTATCATTTATCCTTTGATGTTTGTTGGGATTAGCCATGAAACGATATAATTTATTAGGCTTGTGGATGCAAAATAAGACCAATTAAGACAAAAATAAAGATAAATAAAGCAATGTGGGCCCAGAAAAGTGTGAAAATGCAAGGGTATGCATTTTCCTACACTATATATATATATATATATGCATATATATATATATGTATATATATGTATGTATGTATATATATATATATTACATATATATACATATACATATACATATACATATATATGTACATATATTCAAATTCAATAACTGATATATTCTAAATTGGACTGTTGAAATCAATGAAAAATCATAAGGAAAATCCATGAAGAACGTGGACTACCATGATTTTAATTACAATGTTCAGACAAAGTAGTGGTCGGTGGTAGGCAATAATGCCTTTGCCCAACAACATGCAAAAGGAATGGTTGTTTCCATTTTTGACCAAACAACTTTGGCATAAAAGTAGAGAGAAGAAGAAAATCGTCTGGCTCAGACAAGTGTGAAAATGCAAGGGTATGCATTTTCCTACACTACATATATATATATATATATATGTATGTATGTATGTATGTATATGTATGTATGTATATATATATACATATACATATATATGTACATATATTCAAATTCAATAACTGATATATTCTAAATTGGACTGTTGAAATCAATGAAAAATCACAAGGAAAATCCATGAAGAAAGTGGACTACCATGATTTTAATTACAATGTTCAGAAAAAGTAGTGGTCGGTGGCAGGAAATAATGCCTTTTCCCAACAACATGCAAAAATAATGGTTTTTTCCATTTTTTACCAAACAACTTTAGCAAAAAGTAGAGAGAAGAAGAAAATATGCTTAAGGTATTACTTCATTTTTATTGTATGTTTTCATAGCACAACAAAATGTGAGTCATTGTTTGTGTTGATATAGCCTTGAGCTGATTCGCATGAGTTTTTCAACCAATATGTGGAAATGTAGGGCCCACGACCTGCATAACAGGGACAAAAAAATGATGTATTGAGCCATCACGACCATGTGAAGAAGCTTGGCCAAGGCTTGAAGAGCCATAAATGGCTCGACCTTCATTTCATTTCACATAATGGTGCTAGCCTTATTAAAGCTATTGGAATTTATTCCGATTGACAATTTTTTATATTACATAGGTTACCTTTGATTTAGATCAACAAGAAATTTAATGGGAGGGGTATGAATCCCAATATTTCATTCTTATTATTATTTCTATTTCTCGATGTCAGATGGGTTGATAATGGAATGGGGTTTTATCAATTGTTATTAGAATTTCATATATACATATATATGTATTGTTCTTTGTGTGAAGTCAATCTCTCTAGAATTGAGAATCACCATGCCTTGCTTGGGTTGATATAAAGGATCGATAGGCTAATTTATGATTATTTATAAGTCACAAACATAAGTCTACATTTTGATTTTAATTGTATGCATGGTACAAACTAGCAATCCCTCATGGGTTATTTGGAATATAGTTTATGATGCTAAGAAAGAAAGCATTTGACCTGTTAGATTGGTTGAAATCTAGAACAACCTTGGTTTGTTTGTTATAGCCTGAATAGGTAAGAGTATTGTTTGAACCTAAATCTTCTATGCCTTTTTTGATTGAAATATTTGTTCAAGTATTTCATCGACAAGCATGTCAAACTTAGTTTTCTTATAATATTTAAGTTTCTCATTGAATTTCTAGTGATGAAAGTGATCGAGATCTAAATAATAGAAATTTTTCTCTTATGTATGAAATTAGGCTATTTGATTTGTTTATTTTAAGTATATTGTGGAAGAATCCATTCTTTTTTTAAATAGTGAATAGTTACTTGTAAAGTGATCATTTAGCATGTAAACAGTTTGAGATCAGCAAATAGAGTAAATGCCATTATTTTTCTTTAAATATAACTATTTAGTTTGAAATAGTATTGTGTTAATGTAAACAGTGGTTATTCTTTTGCAAACTACATTGTTTTGTTGAAAAGTTATTTTTGTAGCTAAAATGGCCTTGCTCATTAAACTATTTAGTTGGAAACAACTTTGAAAAGTTTAAAACTATGAATGTTCATTTATAAACAACTTGTCTTATAACTATTTACTAGGAAACAATACTTGTTCTGTTTAAACAATGAATGTTCATATGTAAACAACTTGTTTTATAATTGTTTAGTAGGAAACAATAATTCTATTTAAACAATGAATGTTCATATGTAAACAACTTATCTTATAGTTGTTTAGTAGGAAACAATACTTGTTATGTTTAAACAATGAATGTTCATATGTAAACAACTTGTCTTATAACTATTTTGTAGGAAACAATACTTGTTCTATTTAAACATTGGATGTTCATATGTAAACAACTTGTTTTATAACTATTCAATAGGAAACCGTAGTTGTTTTGTTTAAACAATGAAAGTTCTTATGTAAATAGTAAAGTTAAAGTATCACAATTGTGAGAATACAAAAATTGTATGTGTGAAACTATTAATATAGACTCATTTTGATTCTTTATTTTGACAAGAATCATCTAATGGAATACTATTTTAAGATTGCAATTTTATTTAATGATTTATTTCAGAATGTATGCACAATTTTTAAACACAAGTAGGCACATATATGTGTATGCATATAGACTTCGTCTATGTACATACACATACTTGTGACATACCTTCTTTTGTTTTTAGTACATTTTTACATAGAAAATGCTTATGATGAAAAGTAAAAAATAGTCATAAGAATGATATGAGTGATTGATGAATTACTCTGTGAATCATAAATCTAATTTATGTTTAGAGATTAAATTAGTAATCCGGTTCTTCTTTTGAAGAAATTTTTGAAAGAATATTTTAATACTTGAACAGAAAAGTGATACCTTAATTGACTAGAGAACCTTAGGCTAGATGCTGCTAGAGGGTAGATAGCTATTATGAGATGTATAGTAGAAATTTACCTTTTGGGATGAGTGCCGAAATGAAGTTCAGAGAGTATAGCTTTGCTTTACCATAACCTATTGTTTTTTGTTGTTGCAACACATTTATTATGCTTGGCCAAGCAATGTAGTTCATTTGTATGTATGAACTATGTGATGTCACTCTCTACCATTCCTAGCATAGATCTTGCACTTTCCTTTCTAACTTGTAGATAGAAATTGCATGTTGATGTATGGGCACACACTAGATTCCACCTTGTAGATTTTCCTCTTTCTAAACTTTTTGTGCAAGGTCAGGCATTCTTCAAGTCGAAAGAATACCAAAGAAGCATAAGCTTTTTGCTTGGGCAGTTAAGCACTTCAACCATGTTCTTGTCCACCAGTGGAGGTGAGCATCAAAGAAGAACATTAGTTGTTCACAAGACTATTTTAGTCTAAGAGGTAACTTAATGTAATACATTCATGTATTTGATGTAAAGTGAACAATGTAATGACTTTGTGGCCTTAGGAGCCAAGTCAAACTTGATATTGTAATTTGACTTTTGAAGTGAGAATATGAATCATTGACTCATTTTAAATGGACATGTGTAGCTATGATTGACTTTAGCCACTAGTTATGTCTTTTAATTTGGAATATATTCATTTTTCAAATACAATAATGTTAATTAAGTAATAATTTAGGATGGGTTATTACTTTGTTGGGTTTTAATATTCATTAAAATATTCCAACGGGCTAGCGTGTAGGTGTCACGTGTCTTATCAGTTAGTGGGGCCCATTATCAAGTAAATGTAGTGAAAATTAAGTCTTGTGAGATCAATGGTTGATATTAGGTGCTTCAAGTTAATCCTAACCATTCCCTGCTAGCTTGCAGGGGACCCAACATCATCTCTTTCCTTTCAAAGGGGAATCCAGCAGGTGAAGTGTGGTGTGGTGGTACCCGATGGGAAGGAAAACGAGGTGGTGGATTGTGACATGTAGCCAGGTGGTGCTGCACGATTGCTCGATGGGCCAACTCACATTGTTGTTGTGAGTTGCACTATGTTGATAAGGATGATAGGTGGTAAAAAAAATTTCATTAGAGGGACTCAAATGCAACTCACTTTGATTTGTTGCAGTCCCTTCGATGATGGTTATGCAATTTCTTGGTGATCAACAGTTTAGATTAAAAATGGGGGAATTCACGGTCATGTTTTAAAGTTTGTTGATGATTTGATCTTGGTCATCCTTCTCACATTTGATGGTTAGAATTCAAAGTGTAATAGCTAGTTGCCTCATTTCATAGAAGAATAATGGTGTGTCTGTATCTCAGCTACCAAATCAAATCAAAACGACTCTAGATCAAATTTTGGTGCTTCTTCCAAGCCAAATTATGTGAGATCTTCAAGCCTCAATTCCAAAGAGTGAACTTGCTCCATAGGAACCTTGAGAGTAGCTTGCTCTTCTAAGGAAGTAGAAGATTTTGAAGGAGAAGATGGAGGGGTATGCACTTTGGCATGAGGAGGGGAATATCTAGTTGAGAGTCTTGTAAAGTACTCTTCAAATTCTGGATCTTTATGGGGAGGACTAAACCTACCCTTAGATCCCATCTTCGTGTGTCAGTAACTCCTTCTTACTACGTATCTGAAGGTAGTGGATTGGGTCATGAAGTTCCTAAAAGAGTTTCACAATGCACTACCCAATACATGTCTCATTACAAGAGAAGAAATTTTTTCACATAAATATCAACAAAGAAAAGAGGTTCACATTAGGTTCACCAAAATATAGAGGAGATTCACTACTCTTAAGTCTCTAGGTCAGAGAAAAGTCTACAAGGAGAAAATTGTCCTCCACTACCAAGCAAGGAAAAAACTCAAGTGACAAGAGATGAGCAAGGGAGAGTTTTTGATATGTTTTTATGTCTTATGGAAAATGACTTTAGGAATTGAGTGAATATGCCTTAGAGGTCTTGAGAGATAGAAAAAATATCTCTCAACCAGAGGATGAAAGTGAAAACCAAGGACTACTACGCGGCGTGTTGGCGTCTTGTACAAACCAAAGACAAAGTCAGTCACTAGGAACTCACAAGGCTTATTAACTACTCTGAAATTGAGGTCCAAAATTTTTGACTAGTTTAATAGAATGCAAAGAATGCAAGGACAATGCAACAAGAATAATAACTTAAATGAACAAGTAAATAAGCTATTACATTAAATGACAAGTAGTGGAAGAAAAGTGATGAACTCACGAGTGGTCCAGCCTCCCACAAATCTCGACATAGACATCCCACACATGGAAACAATAAAGTGTTGGGGTTGTTTTTGGGGTTGTGTTAGTCAAACCCATGTTTTGGTGTTTCCACCTCCATGGATAACCAAATAGACAACAAGATAAAAATGTAGATAATAGATTGTATGAAATGACAAGATAAAGAAGTAGAACATGCAAGATATCAATATGTTATACAATAAGAACAATAATGCAAAAAATTAAATGTTACCATCCCTCCAACGAGCTTATGAAGTTGAGAGGAAGCATAATGCCTTATGAGAGCTTGAGATGGGCATGCAAGAACCTCAATGTAGAAGAGCTTGAAGAAGGAAGAGTGAATTAGAAAGAATGAAGCAAGATTAATAGAATGAGAGAAATAAGTACTAAGAGAGAGAGTGAAGAACTTGATAGATTAAGAGATTGATAGAATGAGAAGAATGAAGCTTAGATAGAAAAATGCATGCAAAGAAGTCATTTTCAAGTGGGTTTGTGACTGTAGGAGGTGTTACACTTCGCAGGTTAGAAAAAGTATAATGTACTAATACCCACTAACCCAATAATCTTGTTAGGACATTTGTGTGATGTGCAGGCATTAAATATCATGAAAGTGTCCCCAAAAGAATTCCCCCATCGACAGAAAACAACAGCGTGAAGGGCGAAATGAATGCTAGAGGGACGAGAATTTGGATTATTATCTCATTAGGCTAAAGTGAAGGTTGATGTAATGTGAAATTGCATAAGGGTGCAATCTTATGATATTACTAGTGGAATTATCAAATAGGGGGGAAGTTTTGGATTGTTGAGGGGAATTTTAGGGTAATGCAAAAACTAAAACTTGAATGAAATATCAAGAAAGAAAAGAAAATAAGTGTGACAAAAGAGAGGCATTATTTGAATCAACTATTAAACCTTCTCATCTTGAAATGCATCAACTGAGCACATAAATGAAAAATCAAAATATCATTATTAGTAAAAACTAGCACTTATGGGAAAAATCTTGCTCATAAATTAAGGGTTTTTGCCTTTAATCCTAAAAGGAAAAGGTGTATGAAGACTTGACATGTCCTAAGGGAACCTATAGTTCAATATTGATCAAACATTACTTGTATAACTAAATATATTTATTTGTTCAACGCTAAGCTTATATCAAGTAGAATCTAATTTTTCAAAAAGTTAAATAAAAACAAATCATTCATTTTAACTTTTAGTTCAATTTTTTATATAAATATTATTTTTAATATGTATCTAAACTTTTAAATAGATGCATGGACATATAAACATATAATAAGTAGAGAGATAAGAAAAGGAATAAAAAACTATTTATTTTGACATTTACTTAGAAATAATTTTATTTTATACATTAATTTTTTAAAAATAAATAAAAATTAAAGTATTATACCAAGAGGTGTAACTACAATAAAAAAGAGGTGGAATATAATGGTGTGAGCATGTTAACAAAGCCTAAAAATAATTGACAAACATATTTCAATTATAACTATATTTAAATAACTTTTAAGTAAATCAAAATAAAATGATTCATAAGTAATTCTAAGGTTAAAGTAACTCTTAAGTAAACCAAAATAAAACGATTTATAAATAGTTTTAAGGTAAGAGTAAATACTCTTTGTTAGGAATTGCATGCACAAAAAAATCAATTAAATGCAAATAAAGATTAAATAGAGGAATGAAAAACACAGAAATAATAATAGCGAGAGACAATTTTTAACATGGTTTACCCAAACTCAGGCTACATCCACCAATAGAGAGTCCAATATTATTATCCAACAACTCAAACTGATTACAACCAACAATCCTTGCAACTCAATACCACTGCAAATACTACAATACAATATCAACGGAAACCCTAACCCTTAGTCATTTTATCAAGATTTATGTCAGTTACAAAATAGGGTTTTTTTATGTTGGCCAATAGAAAAATAACTCTCGACACCTTTAAAAAATAATAAAAGTCATTTGAGGTTTTGGGGGTGCTGCCCCTCAACCCCACCCTATATCACAACAAGGAGCACGCCAAGGGTGTTGCCCTTGGACCCTACAAGGGGTTTTTCCCCTTGACCCCGTCTTGGGGGCACTACCCCCAAACCCTCATTGAATAATTTGGGGGGAAACTACATTGATAAAAGTGGGGAAAAATTAAACTCTAAGTCTGATTAGGCTCCATATAACAAAAATCTTAAGTAAATTACCTCTAAGAAGTTATTAAGTAAATAAAATTAGCATTCCTATCTTTACAAAAATTAAAATATGTCAAGAGATATTATTCTCTACCTGCACTTGTTATGTATTGGACTTTTTAAAGATAGGTATGCAACTTTACTTTTTAACTCTTATATCAAGAACTATTTTATTCACAAATAATATGCAACATGCAAATAAGTATAAGATATTTTATTTTTATTTTTATTTATTTAATAATGATCACTCATATTATATTTATTATTTTAGATTAATGATTTGACATGTAAATGGTTATTAAATTTAAGTTAAAATTATTTTATTAAAATACTGACATCCTTACAACCCATCTTTTTTATCACTATAATTATGTCTCTTAACATTATTGATAATGAAACACTTATGTTTGTGCATTAAAAGGAATAACAAATTTAAATGCAACATTCTTGGGTTCTTCCCTATAGTCTTTGATCTTTTACAGACATTTTTGGGGTTTACTAGGTGCACATGTCCCTTTGCAATATAATGGCAGTCTTTCCATGAGTATTTTTAAATGCTACATGTCTTTGATCTTTTACACAAATCTTTGGAGTTGATCTAGGTGAAAATGTTCCATTTTGATATGATGATAATCTTTCCAAAGTATTTGTAAATATTAGGAGTTTCCAAATATTAAAAAAGAGCTAAGAAAACAAATATCATTCAAATATGTTATAGAATAGAAATACACACTAAGCAAGGTCAAATACATGACTACAGAGTAGACCCAAACCCATAAAGTCAAAATTGGTGACATTATAGAGATTTAGCACACATTTCAATACATTTGACATAAAAAATACATTTTAATAGGCTAGTAACAATCAAGAACATATTCTTTATCAAATGGCATGCATTCTTCAATCATAGAGCAAGTATCTATACCCTCTATATTTAATTTTATAATTTAATAATTAATATGAAAATACAATAACCAACAAAATTACAAACAACCCTTAATTATTAGTTTGTATTAAATTACACTAAACTATAAGTATATTGTTTAATTAATTAATATTATATTTATTCTCTAAGAATTGGTTGGGTATCCGACCCTAACCGCCCTCCAATACCACAGGTTTGGGGGGAGACTAGACCTTGTGACCTCTTGCCTGCAATAGGATGCTTTAGCCAATTGAGCTAGCCCCCCTGCCCCAAAGGATTATTTGTATTTGCATAATAGTCTAGTTTAATTTTATTTACTCAATATTTAAGAAGAATTATTTTACTTTTGGATGTAAATTTAAAATTTATGTTTTAAAAAATATTATTCATTATTTCAATAAATTTATTTTATTTTTTAAAAATATTTTAATATAATATGTTTTAAAAAACTTGTACTTGGATTTGTAAATGATTATCAAATTTAAGTTTAAAGATAGGAGTTTCTATTAACATCTTCACCCCTTGACATGATTATTATATATATAAATGCCAATTTTTAATAATAATTTAAACTACTACATACATATAAACATATTCATAAATAAAAAATATTAATAAAATTTATTTATTTTTATTTAACCAATTAAAAATCATTTTATTTACTTAAGTAAGAAAAAATTAAGTCGAAAATAAAAAACTATTTATTTTATTTAATAAATCATAAATTATACTTAATACAACAGTTTCCAGCATAAATACATTTATGTTACACAAAAAAAATTGTGCATCGATTCTGTACACACTTGAAAACCATGATGGTCACAACTCACCAACTCAATTAGTTACCACAAAATGGTAACTAAGAAAATGGTAGAGTTAAAAGAATTTGAAAAGAGGGTGAAGTTAAGAGGGGCTCACATGACACAACACTCAAGCACTCAGCGTTTAAAGTGTGTTGGTTAAGTCCAGGCCACCAAAAATAACATATAGGGGAGAGGACTCAATAATGTTTCAATAGTTGTGATAGTAGTTGTTTATATAATGCTCAATATTTTTATCAATATTGGACCAATACTTGTGACTTTAAAGTTACTAGTGCTGATGATGACTACTCATAATTAAACAAAATGTATTCCTTTGATCTAAAAAGCAAACAATGATGTGATGCCACATCAACGCTCAACTACTGGGTGATGTGAATGCACAAGTATTGGTATCGCATTTTTTTTGGGCCTTTTTGGACACCTTGATAAAAAGCATGCTAATGTGGCATCATATTTGATGATGTGGCCTTGAAACCTTAGCTATAAGCAGGGGACTTGCCAAGTAAGCTACTATAAAAAATTGGGAGTGATTTGAAATTTCCACGTAGGATAATTAGAAGCATGAAGTTAGGGTGCTCAACTACTGGATCCTCTCCCCTAGTAACACTCAACTTGACTATAATTATGTTTATCTCCAACATGTAATAGTTTCTAGATTTGAAAGTGCTTCATTTGACTTTCAAATTTCCTAAACTTGCTTATTTGGCATTTCTCAACACTTGAACTTATTAATTGTAATTGATCATAGTGACTTCATTTATATCGTTATTTGATTTACATTTAATAAATATAAAATAAAGAATTTAATAATTTTCTAGATTCATAAACAATATTGAAGAGGTTTCCATTTTTTGATTATCTCATCTAATAAACCCACCATGAAATTTGTAGTAGAAAGCATGATTTAGTTGTACCTATGATGTAATTAGTATGATATATTCCAAAACATTAAGCCATCGTCCATCGAACATCTAAATTCTTGAAAATGATCTTCATTAAGGTACATTTCATTGATAAAATCATAAAGAGAAACATGAAGAGATAATTACACCAAGAATGTTTGGGGAGAAAATCTAGTAGTTGAGCATGTTGGAATAGTGGTGATAACATTTGTTGATTTAATGTGTAATATTTTTAATAGTATAACACTAGTAGTTGTGATTTTAAAGTTGTTTGTGTTGATAATGAGTACTCATAATTGAATGAAATGTATTCCTTAGATCTAAAAAACAACAAATTATGTGATGCCACATTGACACAGTAATAAAACATTACTTAATGCACAACTAACACTCTTTTTTCTAATCTTTTTTAACACCTCAACAAATATCATAATAATGTGATATCATATTTGATGATGTGAACTTGAAACCTTAATTATAAACAAAAAGTTTAACAAATAAATCACTATAAAAATAAAAAGTAATTTGAAATTATCTGAAATAAAATTTAAGAAAAAATAAATTAAATAATCCACTATTAAATCCTCTCCTCTAATTTATTTATTTATTTTCCAAAGCATGTTCGAGTAAGTGAGAGGTGGACATTATGAATTTTAAAGTATGCAGTTGTTCTCTTCCATGTTTTTCATTCTTAAGTTAGAACTAAGTTTCTTCCCCATGGGGGGAGTGGGTGAGGTTGAGATGGTTGATAGCAAATAAAGGGGAGTGGGGTTGAGATGGTTTATAGCAAATAACATATCCCAACACTTGCATTTGCTCCTTCATTCTGCTATTTTGAAAATTAGTTTCACAATGGTTGAGATGGTTGATAGCAAATAAGCAGAGAAATGAACTAAAAACAAAATATAAAGAACCAAAAAAAAAGCCACAAATTTTTAGTGGTTCGATAAAATGATTGTTGGGTGGTGAAGCCCAAACACCAAACATTTATTATAATCGTTAGAATTACTCTGCCACTCCACTAATTTCATTTATGTTTCCTTTGTTATTCTTGGCTAGGTTTGGCTGATTTAGAATAATAAAAATATTTTTGAAGGTGTATAAATAATATGGTGATGTGCATTGTAATGTATAAAGAGAAGAATAAAAGATTTCCCTACTTGAGAGTGGATGTAGGCAATTACTGAACCACTATAAAAAAATTTTTTGTTGTTCTTTTAATTTTTTGTTTATATTTTATTTCTTTGCTCGTTTTTAATATTTAACAATTTGTATTAGAGCCATGGAGAATTTTTAAGCAGAGATGGAAGACTATTGGGTGTTAGATCTTGGAGTTGATGCTTTTAATAGTGAAGAGACAAGATCTAAGTGAGCAGCTATTGGATCAAATGTTTTTGGATGAATTAAATGATGAAGTTGATTTTATTATTGAGGAGTTTCTTGGCATGATGGAATTAACAATGACATTGAGCTAGATCAAACTGTGCCAATAGAAGAAGATGAATCTCTTGTTGTTGATCCTAATTCCTTGAGCACTACCCAAGTGAGGTATGTGTGGGAAAGGCCTTTGCAAGATTTGGGAGGCGATAATTTTGACATGCACAAAGAATCAGAGAACCTACAAAGGTTGAAGGAACTAGAGGATACATCAACAATAGATGTTGATGTGAAAGCTCCAATAAACACCATGTACATTGGTGGGATGGTTGGACTAATGAAGAGGATTCGGTTGAAGAAGAGAAATTGCTAGGTTTGGAATTTATCTGAGCCAGAAGAGTTTTGAGAAGATCTAAAATTCAACTTAGAGCACTTCTTGTTCGCACAAATGATGCCCAACACCAAAAATCCCTCATGGACGAGTTGCAAAAGAGGGAAAAGGCTATAAGAGTGGTAAGTCTGTGAAGGACCTGATATTGCTCCTCTATGCAAATGGTTTTTCTCACTTTTGTCTTTCGCGTGGATGAATAAAATGCCTTTGCTTCAAGAATTCTTAGGATGTTGGAAGCTAGGTATCATCATTTATGAAGAAATGATGATGTGCAGGCATAAATTCCAATTGAAACCTTGGATGAGGAGGTCAAGTGCAAATGCTACCGTAATCTCAGAGGTGAAGGAAATCCAAGGTAACAGCTGTGGAAGAGATGTTTGAAGACTTTGAAAAGGTTTCCTTCAGAAAAGTTGAGAGAGCTAGAGGCAAAGCTAGGGTAGAGCCAGAGGTAAATGCATTTTTGAACAACCATGGTGCAAGTTAGCTTTTATCGCAACTATGCTAAGATTTTTAAGAAGCCTTGTCGTCACAGAGGAAAAGTGAACAAGGTTGAAAGCCTGTATCAAAGCTTCACAAGAAGGAGTCAGTAACTATTTTGGAGACCTTAATAGGGTTGTGTCCTCGCATACTAACAGTATGATCCGGTCTAGAAAAATGGTATGCCAAACCTACAACGTCAGCTCTAGGATGTTTTTTTCCCCTTTGTTTCTGAATTCCTTCTCCTATTCAACCCTAACAATGTTGGGTGGTTCAGCCTTGAACTCTGATTAGGGGGAAATTGAATAGAGATGGTTCAGTTAATGAGTCTAGAAATAGTAATAACAGGGTTGCTTCCCACATGACATCATCTTTACCAAGGGTTCCATTGATATAGTCCACGATGCAACTTTCTTAGAAGGATATAGGAGTAGATGAGGGAGGTGCTTTTGCTACAAAAAGGGCATGGTTCCTAACATAGAATCACCAGAAACCTCACTACGGACCATTCTCTCAGATCCTCTTACAAGTGCACTTATGGATGATGCCACGATATTATCAGGTGGACTCTCCTTTGGAAGTGGCGGTCTCCAACATGTCCTTGATGGTGTAGTATATTGTGAAATGATCATAGCCAGCAATATAGGACAGTACAGGGCAGTGGATGGGGTGATGATAGCTCATTCAGGCAGGTCAGTTGTTCCCTTGTTCAGGTTTGGAGATGCAGGCACAGACCACACAAATACTTGTATGGAAGAAACATGGAGTATAGAATACATTGTGTTCAATGTGTTGGGTCTTTCCATGGAGGACTTCCATTTTAAGTGGGCTTTGCTTGTGTTTGATGAAATGATAATGGAAGGGCCGGAGCTTTACCAAATCACCTTTAATTTTCTCATTGTCGTATGCAACTATGGGGGACTGTGGGAAAAAGAACAAGGTATGTATCTTGAAATAAAATATGGTGGAGGTTTATTGGATTTTGAAACTGGGGTCAATAGGGAAAGTTAGAGAATTTTGATGGAGCTATTGACTCAGATGGAAGGATTTTCTCGGATTAGAAAATCTGAGGTTATTAAATTTGACTTGTTTTGGAGAAGACTCATTCGGAGTGTGCTAGAACAGAGTCTAGCAAAATTAAAATCTTCTCAAGGTTTCATTGTAATGTGAATTCAAAATGGATGTGCAGGGAATGTTACAGTGCATGGTTGTACTAGTTGGCCTTCGAGGGGAGATTGTTGGGTGGTGAAGCCCAACCATTACAATTACTCTACCATTCCTTTTCTATTCTTGGTTGGGAGTTGGATGAGTGTTGCCAAATAATAAATATATTATAACTAACAAGTAAGCTGAAGATGTATAAATATATGGTGTTGTGCATTGATGAATAGATGATAAAAGATTTTCCTGCTTGAGAGTGGATGTAGGCAATTTCTGAACCACTATAAAATCTGTCTCTGTCTTGTTCTTTTAATTTTTTTATTTCTGTTTTATTTCTTTGCTCATTTTTAATATTTAACATATATACACTATTCTAATGAGTTTCAGAGTACCTCAAGGAGAGAATAATATACATTGTCATTTCAGAAAGCCCAAATCTCCTAAATATTCTAAAGATCATGTGGAGAAACATTATTGGTAGCCTTGAACCTCGTTTTACAAATGTTGAGGATGCACATAACAAATTGTGAAGGCAAATAAAGTCAAGAAGAAATGAACATGAATTGATTCTAGTGGTATTGGATGACATTTGGTAGTCTTCTGACCTAAAAGAATTGTTATTCAAAGGTAATACATGACCAGTAACCAGATTAAAAAAAAAATGCCATCCAGAGTGCTATCATCCTTGCAAGAGAGCATACTCTCTCACTTTTCTGCTACTATGCCACATTCCAGCTCGGTCTTGTCTTCCCCATTCTAAATGCAAGCTGGGTGGCTCCACTGCTCTTGAGCCAATTGGTGGCTCTCTGAATGGCATACCCAACTATGTTTGGGAAGCCACTAGGGGTGCACTTGCAAGAGGAAAAGTTGTAGGTGATAATCAGATAAATGTCCTTTTCAAGTGCTTGAAAAGAAGCATAGATATGTTGAGTCTGGGTGAGAAGCAGTGTTTCTTGGACTTGGTTGTATTCGCAAAAGGATGAATCATTCTTGCAAATGAATTGTTAGACATTTGGGTGTATCTCCATCATATGAGTTGGAACAATGTTGTTCTTCTATGGAAATTTACAACTTGCCATCTGTTGGACTTGAAGGGGGTTCCCAGGTAAGCAACATTACTACATATTTCTAACTGTTTTGTACTTCTACTTGATGCAAAGGGTTTTGAGAACAATTTTCAAAATAAAAGTTCAGCCTCACCATATAAAAGTTTTAAGATTTATTATTTAGGTATAGATTCATTTTAATATTTGGGAGTTGTGTGTTACTGATTTGCATAGAGAGTCAGACTCTGCCATGAGTTTTAAAACAAAATTTTATTTGGAGGAGAGCAAGTAAAATCATTTTTTAATGTTATTCCAAGTTTCCAAGACAAGGGATGGAGTTTTGAGAACAACAGTTTAAAACAATTAAAACAACTCGATATAAAATAATAACAGGGGATAAAACTTGAAACAGAGAGGGGGCATTTTTTCCCCAAGGTACACTGAATTCCTTTTTAACTTTCACCTGATTTCTTATATTAACCAGTTTTCCTGACGTCTGATACCAAGACCCAAGAAAGCATAGATGATGGCATGAATAGTTACTCCTTTTCCCAACATGATGTAATGTGACAATTGGCTATGCTTTTGGTGGAGTAGGACAATAAGACTCCTTTTAGGAGGTTGTACATGCCTCAAAAGCAATTTGAATTTCCCCCAAAGTGGCAAATAGATGAAGATAATTCATCTAGAGCTCAGATTGTTTCCATTCACACAAGTAACTCCTGTAGCTGGTCTTTTTTATTGGAATTCAAATATGCATGTGGTATTGCTCTCTATCCAAAAATTGAAAATTTATGACTTGGATAATTTGAAACAAAAAATGTTCATAGCATAGAATTGGCTTCCATGATTGTTGGAAATGTATAGGGGCAATGAAAGATACATAATAGTTGGGAATAAAGTTCCATGAGGCGGAAGCTTTGGTTTTATATTTCACTGCAAGTGAATATTGCATTCCAACATTTTTGGACACAATGAAAAAACTCAAGGTTCTGATAATCCATAATGACAATGCAAAATGAGCCAAGCTCAGTGGACTGGCTGGTTTCCAAGCACTTTCTCAGCTTAAATATTTGCATCTTGAAAGGTTGATAGTTGCTCTTCTACATGAGAATTGTAAAGGATTTAAAAGTTTGCAAAAATATCCTCAAGTCTATGTGAAGGGCTTGGTAAGGATAAAATGTTCAACTTGTTGGCACTTTTGGAGTTCGATGTGGACCATTGCAGTGATCTAGATGAGTTGTTGGCAAGAATCTATTCTTCAAATTCCCCAAAAATTTTGTCAATTACTCATTGTCATAGCCTTACAAAGTTACCCGATGATTTGGGCAAGCTTGGATCACTTAAGGTGATAAGATTGTGTGAATCTCCAAGCCTGAAAACACTGCCACCTTCCATTTGCAATCTTGGACAACTAGAATTTCTTAACATCACATTGTGCATGGGTTTGAAGTCATGCAGGAGTAAAAGCCGTGAATTGAAGAAAACCCTTCAATTAGTAGCCCAACTGGCATCCCTGAAAGAGGTGATTTGTGATTAGGATATTGAGTAGCTATTCAGAAGAAGCTCCAATTTTGGTCTTAAAATTGAACCTGTGGAAGGGGAATTCAATTTGAAGTGGTTGGGCATCCCTGAAACAGGTGATTTGTAATGAGGATATTGAGAAGCTATTCAGAAGAAGCTCCAAGTCTAGCTTTAAAATTGAACTCGTGGAAGAAGAATTCAATTTGAACTGCTAATTGGGGAATATAGTGAATTTGGAATATCGAAATATTTTTTACAAATTAATGTATGTTGGATGACTATCAGCTATGTACGTCTTTTACATTTCTTGCTTATGAATATTGTTGGAAACTTGCAGCCAATTTAAGACAATTTCCACATAACCCATAAAGAAATCTATGCATCTAAGTATTTAGAATCCACATGCAAGAGAATAGACAATATACCCATGAAAATATGACAAAAGATATACGTTGGGAAAACCCTCAAAAGGGAAAAAATCCAGCCTCCAAAAGCATCCATCTCTCATGTATTATTCAGCAATAAATATTACAATACATCTTTTGAGTCTCCATGAACACCATTGAAGCAACAAGCTCTCTCCAAGAAATCCATGTGAACAAGCATGCAACCACACATCCTATGCCATGTTTCAAACCCTCAAAAATGCTAACTAGAGCTAACATGCAAAATTGCATCTCACAATAACTACCTTTGTGGTTGCTTTTATAGAAGCAAGCTCCCACAAAACCACTAAGTGTTATTACACAAAACCATGTTACTAAAACCATGAGATTACAAACCATGTCTCCTTATTTAATATTGGGTGCTTTATTTATTATTTTCCCCAATATTAAATAATTACATTTTTACAACTTAACTTATGTCCTGATGTTACATGCAACATTAAGTGGCCCCCAAGAATAATTAATTTAAATACATTATTGCAAGGTGTACAACACACCTTTTCCTAACATTATCCCACTTATTGTATACATTGAATAAGGGGAACAAGTAACTCAAAACATTAATGAAATGAACAATCCGTATAGCCACATATACGATCATGGAATCAAAGTGCTCCATGTGCTCCATCAAGATACCTGCAACAAGAATCAAGTGACTACCATCCCAAACATGAATGCTCTCATCCTCCATCATGCCAATGCAAAAAGATAAGAAGCCATCCAATAGATAAGCCATACAATTTGTCACAATGAAGCATAAGTCTCGCTCAACTGATATCCCAAACACAAACACTCAATCCAAAGGTATCAATATGCACCAGTAGTTATCAAGATACACAAACCCATAGCTAAAATAACACCCACAACAAGTTCCAATACATCCAACTGTCCATACCTTCAAGGTATACAAAACATAGTAAACTCATGCCATAAACATATAACCCATAAACTGCAATCATAAACTCCATGTGCAAAACCTGTCAAAAAAAGGCATACACATCCGAGAGATCCCACTACATGGGTAATGCAAATCTAAAAAAGATCAAGGCATGCCAAGTCTACCAATAACATCATATAGAAAGTGTAAAAGACATCATGTAGTAACAAGGAATCATCCACAATGATATGCAAACCTATAAGAAAAATCTCCTACACACACCTCTAAATGCCAATTGTGTCAAGTATGATCTCCTCCACATGAACACCCCAAAGAAAAGCCATAACAACACCCAACCGTTTAATCACCAAGATCAAAGTTAACATATGTATCATGTAATCAACATGGATGTAAGCCTCTCATAACCAAAGAAGATCAAACTAAATCCATTCCCAATGAAGGAAATAAGCCCAATACATCTCCTAAACTCAACATCAACGAGTGTAATCACAATGCATAAGGAGATAAACATGACAACAATCTTCAAATGAACCGTCCAAAACCATATATCCATAGCTCGAGATCCAAATGCATGAGAAGATAAAGCATAAAACATAAATCACCTGAAAGTAACAATGAGCAATACCTCTTAAGTGAAACTACCGAGTAGACCAAGAGTGAGGAATGAGAATGCTCCTCCAAGACATCCAAGTCATCATGACTCATTCAAGAACACTCTCCTCATAGGTCCATGTTGAACTCACATCCAACCAAGGTGTAGGCTCCTCAAACTTCCTACTGAAATCTCATCAAGAGTAACCATCTCAACACAAGTCTCTTATCAAAAGAGAAATCTAGCCTCACCTATGTCTCCAAAAATCCATGAGTACCTGTAACCAACCAATCCAAAACTCCAAATGCAACATAGCACCATCATGAAGTAATCAAGAAAATGATAAATGTACCCAATACCAAGAGAACCTCATAAGATCAATGTCAAAAAGTCCAATCATGAATCAAGAACATAACATGACAACATGATCTAACCATCTCCTAATAGATCACATGCACCAATAACATATATACATCCTAGTCTCAAGAGAACAAGTACCCTTCTAAACTCTAAATGTGTATCAAGAGTAAACCATGATATAATAGCAAAACACTCTAAACCAAGAAACCATATCCCCAATCACATGATAATCATACCAAATGATGCATCCATGTCACTGTCAACAACTCCCACTGAACTGTGATACTGAGTCACACATGGCATTATGACAACCATCCTCTCCATGAAGATCATCCAGGTCTACACACATAACTGAAATGTCAGTAACATAAAAAGTAGAACCAAAATCTCCAAGCCAAGAAGATACCTTCAACCGCCAAACCATCATAAACATATCCATCACCGCCAAAACCATCACTGTCAAAAGCTCCCACTGAAAAGTGTAATCAAGCTATCCATGACATCATGATAAAAATATCCTTATGAAGATTAACCAAAGGCCCTCACAAAATCAAAGAACTCAAATATAATAAGAGCTTCCAAAAGGAAAAGTAAAACCATGATCCTCATACCACGAAGATACACTGCCACAACCATAATTAGGAACTAATCCAACACCACCAACAATGCACCTACATAAACCATCATGACATGCCAAAGTCTCTAAATCATAAGAAATATCCATGACACCATGATCACCACCAAATGTAACAACAACTCAACCCAACCGTGTCCGCATATCTGCATAAACATAGTCAATTAAATAGGTCTCATATCATGATTGGACCTCGTAATACCATCTCACCTCCTCAACATGACAACAAAACTAGTAAACCAAGTGACTAAACCAAGTCATCAAAACTGAACATGTATCAACATTCAAATATCAATGAGAAAAAAACCCATGTCCAAGTCATAAATGCAACATGTAAGGATAGACTACTTACAACATTGCACAATTTGTAGATACATCAATGAAGTATATAAATCCAACCATATACTGATAACCATGTCAAAAATAGAATAATCTAAGATGTACAACTGAGCATACAATGAATCCAACATCAAATCTTCAAGATCCGATCATCCATAAATTCATAATATCACCATAATCAAATAAACCCATAAATAACTCAGATAAAGAAAATAATAAATAAACCATGCCAAAATATCTCCAAACCTGATCCATTGTATAGTGCTTTGAACAAGCTTTCCGTCAACTATTTGAAGTTCAAAATTCGACTCCGTATGCACCTGATATCACCTCTCGAAACTCAAAAAGAACACTTGACTTTGACCAAGCAAAACACTATCAAAACTATAGAATCTAGAAAAATCTTTGTCACCTTAATGTAGAGCTCTGAGTCAGTTTTCCAATAAATCCAAGAAGTCGAAAAACGGAACACCTAGATGAAAGTTATTCCCCTCGGAATAAGACTGCTCCAATTAAACTATATAGACAATTTCAGGTGGGTCCCACTCCAAAATAAAACAAATATTAATTTTTTTAAAAAAATTGGTGACCTTTTTCTATTTAATATTATAAAAATTAAATCTCATGAAATCTTTGAATAGTTTTTAATTAAAAACTTTCTTTTATTAAAGATTCCCTTTTAAACTTATACAGCCACTTTAACTTTAAGTGATTCAAATTCAACCTTTTAATATTTACTCACATGTGGGAAAAAGGAGAAGTGGGCCAACTAACATGGCTACGGTACTAACAGGGATAATGCTACCCTCACGGATCGTCCTCCCATTATTATATATATATTTTATAATTTCAATCAAAGCTTTTCCATCGGCTTTTTCACCATATTTTAATTTTATTTTTTTAGGCTCTTGGGATGAACTCTGGTTTTTATTTTTTATTTTAAATCCGTATGGCCTATAAATTGGGCATTTTATAAAAAAAAATTGCAATTTTTTTCAGTAACAAAAATAGACAAAATTATATATCAATTTTTGTCTCTCGGCCAACTCAGATCCAACCGTGAGGTTTATTTTGGGCTAGGAGATCATTTGTAAAAGCTCATCCCCAAAACCTCCATTTGAATACAAAACCAAGAAACCCATTTCACCCAAAATTTCTCACATCCCAAATTTGCAAATAGCCCATCATAACAACAAACCCAAAACCCTCAGATTTGTAATAGAGAACCTGCAAAGCCCTCATATCTTGCATGTCTTTGATTCTCACATGCAATACATAAATTCAAACTCAAACAAGATTTTTCTCAACTAAAGGTTATACAACCACAACCATAGGTCTGATACCACTTGTTGGAAACTTGCAACCAATTAAAGACAATTTTCACATAGCCCATAAAGAAATATATGCATCTAAGTATTTAGAATCCACATGCAAGAGAATAGACAACATACCCATGAAAATATAATACAAGATATACCCTGGGAAAACCCTCAAGAGGGAAAAAACCTAGCCTCCAAAAGCATCCATCTCTCATGTATTATTCAGCAATAAATATTACAATACATTTTCTGAGTCTCCATGAACACCATTGAAGAACCAAACTCTCTCTAAGAAATCCATGTGAATAAACATGCAACCACACACCCTATGCCATGCTTCAAACCCTCACAAATGCTAACCAGAGCTAACATGCAAAATCGCATCTCACAATAGGTTGCTTTTATAGAAGCAAGCTCCCACAAAACCACTAAGTGGTATTACACAAAACCATGAGATTACAAACCATGTCCCCTTATTTAATATTGGGTGCTTTATTTATTATTTTCTCCAATATTAAATAATTACATTTTTACAACTTAACTTATGTCTCAATGTTACATGCAACATTAAGTGGCCCTCAAGAATAATTAATTTAAATACATTATTGCAAGGTGTACAACACACCTTTTCTTAACAAATATTTTTTATCCACTATTATTTTATTAAGAGACGTTGATGTGCCACCTATCAACAAGATTCTTTCTATCATTTTAAGGTTTGCAAATATTTTTTTAATAATAATTAGATTGTCTCGGTATAAGATTGTGAATCAGGTAACATATTGTCTTTTACTCCTCTTTTAATAGTTGTAGAACGAACCTTTTTTGGGGGGCTAGGGAGGGGCGACGTGGAGTTTTAAGTATTTTTTAAAGATTTGTTTACCAATTTTATTATACAATTTTGTAATGATAGAAATTTGTATATTTATATTGATTTTTATTTAGGGTTGGGTTCATTTTGATGGAATGTCTTAATAGGATTATATATTGACATGTATATTTTTGTGTTAAGTTTGTTTTCTTCTTCAATTCTTATCTATTCGTATTTATTCTTATTAACACACATTTTTATATTTTCAGTTTTCTTTATCTTATGCACATTTGTTCCAAGAAATTTACCTCAATTATTAGCCTATACTTCCATATATCTATTATTGATTCTAAGATCTAAAGTTCCTCATCCTAGGTCAATCTCACAAAGTGTGAGAATGATTATGTATGGCATGAATTTAACCCAAAATTCAAATTATTGACTCCCTTCTTTTTCACTAGTCAATAAGAGTTGACTTGTTAGACATTTGTGTGACTATTCAATACATCTTAGTAATATTTAGAAAAATTCATTCAACAACATTTAACCACATCTTGGAATCATTAAGAAATATTAGAACATTTGCACTTCAAGGAACATTTCATTTTTGTAGCATTAAAACGAATCAATATTTATATTAGAATCATCTAAGTGTAAAATCCACTTTGTGAATATCCTACAATTAGGGCAGTCCATGAGAACAAGTTTCTTTGAGGCATTATGTCAAACAATTCACGTGCCTTTTCTATGCTTCCACATTTTGGATACAAAATCTCACAAAATTCCTGCATAGGTGTGCATAACTCGTTCTAAAGCTACATTGTTTGGAGACCTGTCTATTGTGCACTTCCTCATGATGATACCCATGTCTTCTAACTTTTGCAGTGAGATATTACACCTCCTACTTTGCTCTTGTCCTCCTCTTGAGAAAATTTCATTTTTCCTTCTTTGCTCATCCCTCCATCCTCTTTTCTCTCCCCTTACCCTACTCGATACTCTTCCTATGCCCTCCCTTTTCCTATGTCATTTTTTGAATTATAAAACTAAATGTGAATAAGAAATTAGAGAGGTCGTGGGGTATTAAGTCTGCCCTACCATTTTTCTCAGAAGAAATGGGTCACCATGCTCATTTAATGACACCCATTGCCATGCCTTACCTCTTAATTTCATTGTCTCCTATTGTCCTTTCTAGTTTAATGCACACACAACAAGACCATCTTATAGCCCATGCCTCTCTTAAATTTGAAATTAACTATATTATTTTATTTTTTCAGTTTTATTTTGATTTCTTTGCTCTCCAATATACACTATGTAGACGCTGACGGGGATGTGACATCCTCCCCCTGGAATAAGTCATCTCGACTTATTAGGAGGTTGCATTTATGAATTTCTTTAGTATTTTAGGTTATTAGCCAAGTTAACTGCCTTTGAACCCCTTATCCTTGCCTCTTATTTGGTTCCCTTTTCTCAAATTTGACCATTTTGGAAGTATTTTTATTAGATTTAAGAGGATGCATACTAAAATATATGCCCTTGAGTAAGCATTCTCAATTAACTCAATCGTTTAGGTTGAATTTATCAGTTTTTTTTCCCCTCTTAAGAGTGGTTAATTTTGTACTAATGAGCACACATATTTACCAGTTAACCCTTTGAAGGTGCCCAAGCACCATGCATAAATAGCACTCTTAGTAGTCAAATACACCCATTATTTTAAAATTACTTTTAACTATGCCATGATAGTTGCCCTGTGCCATGGGATAAAATCATATATAACGAATGGGTTAGGGGAATAGTAATCATCAATAAATAACCTTCCACTATGCACTCTGATTTTCATTTACAATTCATATATCAAAATTTCCATGTTCAACCATCCACGATTAGGACTACCCATCCATTCTTAGGAGGTTAAAAGTCCATTTAGGATATTAAAAAGAAAACCATACACATCAAGTGACCAACTTGGTTGTGGTAGGTTGGTAGTGTAGGACAACAAAACCCAGAGTCAAGTGAGCTTCATAGGTCCATAGTTTGAACCTGGTTGCTTTGATACTAATGTAAAATCTACTTTGTGAATATCTTGCAATTAGGGTAGTCCATGAGAACAAGTTTCTTTGAGGCATTCTATCAAATAGTTCACATGCCTTTTCTATGCTTCCACATTTTTGATACAAAATCTCACAAAATTTATGTATAGGTGTGCACAACCCGTTCCAAAGCTATGTTGTTTGGAGACCTGTCTATTGTGTACTTCCTCATGATGATACCCATGTCTTCTAACTTCTGCAGTGAGATATTACACCTCCTACTTTTCTCTTGTCTTCCTCTTGAGAAAATTTCATTTTTCCCTCTTTGCCCATCCCTCCATCCTCTTTTCTCTCCCCTTACCCTGCTCGATACTCTTCTTGTGCCCTCCATTTTCCTATGTTTCTTTTAACATTATAAAACCAAATGCGAATAATAAATTAGAGAGGTAATGGGGTATTAAGTCTGCCCTGCCATTTTTTCTGGAAGAAATGGGTCACCACACTCATTTAATGACACCCATTGCCATGCCTTATCTCTTAATTTCATTGTTTCCTATTGTCCTTTCTAGTTTAATGCTCACACAACAAGACCATCTTATAGCCCACGCCTCTCTTAAATTTGAAATTGACTATGTTATTTTATTTTATCATTTTTATTTTTATTTCTTTGCTCTCCAATATCCACTGTGTAGACGCTGACAGGGATGTGACACTAAGACCTTGTATGCTTGAGCCAATTATCTTTTATCACTTGAAAAAGCTCATAAAGCTAGTGTACATAAGGATTAGTTAAGGAAAATGTGAACTATTGTAATCATACAACTTTCAAAAAATGTGAACTATTGTAATCGTACAACTTTCCTTAGGTATTTTTAAATACTATCAGTCCTTACACTTCAATAGACAATCAAGAAAGGGGAGAAATAGGTTGAAAAATTATATAGTTTGTTGGACCTCTCTCCCTTCCTCCCTCCCCCCCACACACTTATCCATGGGAAATACTCTTGCATTCTTATCCATAATCTATATTACACCACCTTACACTTCTAGTGATTCCCCTCTTCTCCTTTCTCATCTCTACATAGTGATCCTCATCCCTAATTGAATAAATAATTCCCCTCTTGTCTTATCCCATGAAAACTCCTTCCTATATGTTGGTTTTATCTTATGCATCACCAAAAATTCTATGCACACCCTTGCTCTTTCTTGGCATGAATTCTAGTTTTTTTTAGATAACTCTTTAGTCATCTATCTTATCGTCACTCTCCTTCCATTGAGATTTAGACATAGGCCCCCCATAAAAGAACTTGTGTGCCTCATTTTCTTCTTCTTGCCTAGAACTTATCTAAGTTTAATTCCTCACACAAGTGTAGGTTACCTCTACTTCTTCATCAACTTGCACTTCCTCACACTTATGTTTAAAATATATAGAGTATAATTAAAATACATTTCATATTAATATGGGTCCCACACATGTGATGATATAGAAGAGAAGACTTGTTTCATATAAAAAGCATCAAATATTATTGATTTTATATTAGGACTATTTTTTCCTTTAAAATAGCTATCATAAGACCCATTTCCAATGCTTAAAACCATAGTTTAACCCTCAAACATATGAAGGAGATGTTTGGAATCATATATTATAATTTTCTTAAGATTTACCTCCATTTTTATATTGATATTTTGGCATGACAAGAGGGAAAGGTTACTATTTTGACTATTGCAAAAGTCCAATTAGGATAAATGGGTTTAAATGCATTCATAATTTAATGATTTCATTCCATTTTCGGAAAAGCACTAGGTTGAAAAGGAAAAGATAAATGAATTTGATCAAGATTTAAGGATTTCACATGTTTGGTTTTGTTTCAAAAGTAAGGATGAGGTTTCATGTTTCATTATTGAGGTTTGGTTGCCAATGGCAACTCACCAAACCCTACTGTCAAACTTATTTAAAGGATGCTTTGATTAGGTTTAGTTGATTATATGTTTGATATACTATTATTTTACCTTTAGATCTAATGTCTATTTTATTGATGGTAAGGTCATTTCCAAGGCCATGCAAAGTTGGCAATCCATAAAGTTCATGATTGGACCATGCAATTTATGGAATAGATATCATTTTAAGAGACCGTGATAGAATAATTATGATTCCATTGCATGAGGAGGTCATTGAAAAAATATTAGATGTTTGAAACCTCCATTACCACTGTCAAAAGAATAATAGTCATATGACACTGTCCTTAGACTATCAACCTTTCCTAGTAAGCTGAGATCATTTGGAAACGAGGACCAAAGTTTGTTTCAATTGGCATACAAGAAGATATCAATGAGGGTGTCTTAGATTTAATGGCCTTTGGCCACTCATCAAATGCCTTAAGGGCTTATTGGCTTCTTCCCTAAGAGTATCCACTATCATACTTAGCCATGAAAATCATATGGATCTTTATCACACCATTTGGAACCCTAGTACTCATGAAATCATCATGAAAGAAGGTTTAAAATTTACATTAAGGTTTACAGAAGATCACTAAAATAAGTAATGATTGATATATTCATGAAAAGTGAGATTTTTCATGAGTTTAGGGTTGTCATAATCCACATAAGAATCCACTGTTACATTGGGATAATCATAAAGATTATTGAATCCCAATAAATACATGCTAGAAAAATTAAAGATGATGGTTGCTTAGAGAAGTATACACAAAGATGTAGCTACGGGGTATCATTATGTCCACAAAAATAATAAAAAATAAGGCAAATATGATTGTTGTAGAGCCATAAAGAGATTTGTTATAATTTAGTCATAAATAAGACAACCTTAGGTTGGCCATGAGAAAATAAGAATCTAGGTGTTTTGTGGAATGGGATAACTAGGTATCATAATTTTTTCCAAGCACAATAGGACGGTACTTACGGAGAACCAAAGAAAAAAATGAGAAAATGATTGTTGAAACAAAAGTTATTAAATTATAAAATTGCAAAGTGGTTAGTTGAGAGTAGTGCAAATATGACAAGAAGAATATTCTTTGTTTTGGGCATCCTTGGAAAAAGTAATTTACCCCAATATGTTTGTGTGGGTGTGTGAATGCTAGGAAAGTCCTTTGTTCATTCCCTAGGCCACCTAGTTATTCCAGAGTACACTATTTTGGCACAGTGTCTTAAAAGCCCTAAGAGTAAAAATTGTCAAACTACAATGGAGTAGTTCTTGGAGCTTGTGATACCTAAGAATGTTTCATCTAGACCTATAATTTAATATGGGATCTCTCAATATTAACCTCTCTCAGTCTTGGTCAACACAATAATGTTTGAGCATGCCAACAATGAGCGCATTCTTGCAAATAGTGTTAGTTAAAAGCAAGGTAATCATGGCAACAAGCATATTTTGCATTGTGTACATCCTAGGGAAAAATTGACTGCTCCAACACATTTGAGTGGGTGGATGAATGCTAGGAAAGACCTTTTTTTTATTCCCCTAGTCACCCAATCACTCCAAAGCACACTATTTTGGCAGTCTCTTAAGAGCCCTAAGAGAAAAAAATATCCAAACTATGAAAAATTGGTTCTTGGAATCAATGACACCTATGAATATTATTTTTGTACCTAAAAATACATAGAGGGTCCCTCCATAATAAAATCACATTTTTTATCTCCAAACTATTTGATCATGGTGATAATGGATGATCTATTATAAAAAAAGAATCATTCACATTCAACATAACTTGTTGAGAGCCACATTTTGTGTCTCATGTAGTGTGGGGAAAAAATGACCACATCAACATGTTTGGCTAGGTAGTTGAATGCTATTGAAGGCCTTTTTTCATTCCCTAAGTCACCTGATCATTTCATGCTACACTATTCTGACAAAGTCTCTTAAGAGATCTAGGTACAAAAAACTAGAAAACTATGACATATCGGTTCTCAAAATCTGTGGCACCTATGAATGTTTCCCTTGAACCTACTAGTGCATGTAGGGTCCCTTTGAAAGGAAGCTGGGTGAGCAAAAATAGCTTCCTCTAGTAATCTAAGCAAAGGAGAATTACAAAAAAAATGTTTTAACACCTTATGTTGTTACAATATGAGATACATAGAGACTAATGGAAATAAAAAAAGTACACAAATGCAATAACAGATATACGTGGGGAAAACTATTTTTGGTAAAAAACCCCACCCTCAAAAAGCATGGTACTTTCTCTATTACTTCAAATAATGAATACAAGATATCACCTGGAAGTACAAAGCTTCTTCAACAAGTGTTTCAACACGAACACCTGTTCTAGAGTGATACTGGTAGCACTTCGTTACCTAGAAACAAACAATGCATTCTACACCTCAAGGAACTCAATAAATAGAGTGTTACAAGCTTCAAGAAACATCTAGAAGGTGAGGAGCATCCAAATCCACATGGCATAATAGTCAACAACTTATACATGCATTGGGACACATGTACAACATTCCCTTACACCCTTGAAAAGTCTCTAACATGCAAATATTCTTCTTCCAAGCTTCAACACCTAGAATATGCTAAAAATATCTTATGATAGATGCCTTAAAACTATCATAAAATATGTCATAAATCTGCCATAGAATTTTTCATAACTGGCTAAAAATAGTCGATTCTCTTACATCCTATCATAACCCATCTTGGGCACCAAATTTTTCCATGTATTCAAAGATGCCTTATGATGCGTCATAGAATCTATCATATGTCATAGATTCCAAAGTGGGATTCTTAAGCCCACATGGGATGATTATGTGTCATCTAGTCACCTCTAACAGGGATGCCACCCAATTGGTGGGTCCCAATTAATGACATGACACCATAGACAATTAAATAATACAAATAAATATATTAATACATCAAATTAAATCAACGTTAGGACTCTAAGGTTGAGACACTGAGCAATCTCAACATTTTCCCACTTATCGAAGACTTTCCAAGAGTCATACGAAATCATCTACTCAGGGCCCCGAGGCCCATGGAATCAGAACACCATCTGAACTTCTCTATGCTCACTAGTTTTGTCATTTTATCTGCAACATTCACCAAAGTGTCAACCTTTTCCAAGTTCACCTTTCCATCTTCTACCATATCATGAACAAAATGACACTGAACATAGATGTGCTTTGTTCTAGCATGAAAGGTAGGATTCTTTGCAAAACAAATTGCACTTTGATTGTCACAACAAATATTAATCTATACTACATCTAAACCAATATCACAACACAATCTCTTAAGCCAAATGGATTCCTTACAAGCATGAGTGGCTACCATATACTCTGCCTCTATCATGGAGCTTGTTGCTTACTCGTCCAACTGGGAGCACCACCAAACATCATAAACACATAACCAATGATAACTTTAAGAAACCAACCTAAAAAAGATATAAAATCCTAGTGAATCTTTCATTTTTTTGGAAAAAAATATTAATTTCTATTGGAAAATCTTTCCTTTTTTTGATAAAAATATTAATTATTGGCAATTTTTTTACATCATTAAATTTTTGTAGAAAATATTGGCAAATCTTGAAAAATAATACTAAAATACATTAATTATGATGGCGAATCTTTCCAATCTAAAAATAATAATTCTTATGGAAAAGTAGGGGCCCTAGGGTGGAAATTATCGATGGGTTTAAGGGGTAGACTATAATATTTTCTCACCACCATTGATTTAAAATATAATCTAATGACCCTCATTGAATTTTGTGAGTAAAATGTACCTGCAATCTGTAATGATTATGGGGCTCGAAATTGTTTTCAGATTGTTGATCTAACGACCCTCATTGTATTTTGTGAGGTATAATGTACTTACAATTTGCAATGATCATGGGGCCCAAATTTTCTTTTGGATCATTGATCTCTAAGATTAATGTTCCAAAAATAATTTCAGGCCCCGTGAACATTACAAATTGTGGGTACATTTTACCTCACAAAATACAATGAGGGCCATTAGATTATAGTGTAAATCAATGTTGGAAATTAAAGATTGGAAATATGGCCCTAAAGAAAATAATAATTATGATATACTATTGGTGAATTAATATAGATTTATACTATAACTTATAAAATTTAGGTGAATCTAATCAAATCATGTATCGAATATTATGGAAAATTTTTTAGTTAAATTTTTTAATAAAATAAATTCTTTGGCGATTTAAATAAAATATAATAAAATTTTGTAAAAATGTGGTGATTCAAGTCATGTTACAACTAGAAATATTAGCCAATTTTGGTTTTCCAAATTTCAACTATTAGCCAATTGGCGAATATTAGCCACTAAAAAAATCACTGCACATAACCACTGGTGGATCTTCTACTGTCAATGTCACCTACCCAATCTGAATCCACATATCCTTGAATGCTCGTAGAATTTTTAGATCCAATAGGATAACCATGCAAAACCAAGGCATACTCAGAAGTATCTCGTAAATATCTAAACACCCTCTTAACTGTATCCCAATGCACCCATCCAAGATTAGCCATAAAACGGCTAAGGACTCCCATTGTGTGGGCAATGTTTGGTCTCGTACACATGCATACATCATATTGCCAATTGCACTTGCATATGGTACTTTGGTCATGTCCTCCATCTCAATAGGATATTTCAGACTCCAAAGTCCTTTGTTAGCTCTTTCTCTCATGATTTCTATTCCCAGAATGTACCTAGCTGCACCTAGGTCTTTCATCTCAAAATGTGCCAACAATTGAAACTTCAAATATGAAATCATACTTTTACCATTTCCAATAAACAACATATCATCTATGTATAGGACAATAATGAGAATGTGACCATTATCAGTTTTAAAGTACACACAATGGTTAGATTTAGATCTCTAAAATCCCAATGACAACACATAGGTATCAAAATTTTGATACCACATTCTAGGAGGCTGTTTCAAACCATAAAGAGACTTCTTCAGTTTGCAAACCAAATTTTCTTTACCTTTTTCAATAAAATTCTTTGGCTATGACATGTAAATATCTTCCTCCAAATCACCATGAAGGAATGTTGTCTTCACATCCATTTGTTCCACTTCTAAGTTATATGTTGCTACAAGTGACAACAGAAGTCAAATAGATGTTATCTTCGCTATAGGAGAGAATATCTCCCCATAATCAAGTCCCTCCACCTGAGAAAACCCCTTAGCGACCAATCATGCCTTATACTTCTCAACACTAGCATCAAGACCACACTTTTTCTTGACAACCCATTTACAACCAACAAGTTTACGTCCAACAGGAAAAGGTACCAAATCCCAAGTCTTATTTTTCTTTAATGAATCCATCTCCTCATCCATGGCTTGCATCCAGGAATCTAAATCATTCATGCCCAATGCCTCTCTAACAATCCTAAGCTCATCAGTATTAGTAATCAAGGAAAATATGCAACTGGAATCAAATAATGAATATCCAAACATTTTTGATTGCTGCCTAATTCATGTAGACCTCCTCAAAGGCTGAGGTTGAGGTTCTCCTTCTTCTTCAAAACTTTGAGAGCTACTTGAGCTCTCCTCATCATCAGTTCCAACAGGAGTACTTGGTTCTTCTTTCTTCAGAGTAGGTGGAATATAAACCACCTCCTTCTTCAATTTCTCCTCTTTCTCTGGTTGTAGCTCAACTATGGAAGGTTTCATCTCTCTGAATATCACACTTCTGCTATTGAGAACCTTTTGAGCTTCTGGATCCCAAAGCTTGTACCCTTTCACACCGACACCATAGCTAATGAAGATACACTTAATAGCCTTGTTCTCCAACTTTGAACTCTTCTCAATCAGAACATGAGCATAATTTTTGCAACCAAATACTCTAAGATGTCTCATCAAAGGATTTTTACTAGACCATGCCTCCATGGGTGTCTTACTAACAAGCACTAATGTAGGAGATCTATTGATCAAATAACATGCAGTGGCTACCACTTCAACCCAAAATTTTTGTTCAAGGCTAGCACCACTCAACATACTCCTAGCCCTCTCCATCAATGTTTTGTTCATCCTCTCTACAACTCCATTTTTTTGTGGAGTGTAGGGAGTTGTCTTATGTCTCTCAATCTCATGCTCTTTACATAACTTATCAAACTCTACAAAACAAAACTCACAACCATTATTAGTTCTCAAACACTTGATCTTTCTACTAGTCTGATTTTCTACCAAGGCTTTAAACTCCTTAAACTGACTAAAGAATTTAGCTTTACTTCTGAGGAACTAAACAAATGTCCTTCTACTGTAATCATCTATGAAACAAACAAAATATACAAACTTCAATGATAACAAAGGAACATTTACAGGACCAAATTTTTTTGAATGAACATAGTCCAAAACCTTAGAAGACTTATGCGAACTACAGTAAAAAGAAACATAATGTTGTTTTCCATATACACAATGTTCACAAAAGTCAAACTCGAGATTACAATCATAAAGGCCTTCAACAAGGCTCTTATTTTTTAGGGTTTGATGACCCTTCTCACCAATGTGACCAAGTCGTTGGTGCCATAACATTGTCTTCTCTAGGAAGCTTCATTTCCATGGAATGAACACCCTTAGGTACCCAAAATGCATGACCATCAAATGTAGCTACAACATAGTTTGCTCTGCATGATCTGATGGTGAGGATGAAGAATCCAAAGATCTCTTCTTTGGTACATCAAAATAACTATTGCACTATACAATGCATGCATCAAGCTAAAACAAAGTGCCAATTCAAACACCCTTAGCCAACACCATAGCCCCTCTAGTCATCTTCAATCCTTCACTAGAGAAAATAGCTTGCACTCTTGAATAATTCACTTTACTTACAGAAAGTAGGTTTCATGCCAAACCCGGGATATGCAAGACACCATCAATCCTCTTCACTCTTCCATGAGGATATCTAATTTTGACTCTTCCATGACCAACAATATTCAAGTGAGAGTCATCACCTAGGTACACATATCCACCATTGTACTCCTCATACTTTGAGAACCAATCTCTATGATAAGTCATGTGAAAGGATGCACTCAAATCTATCAACCACACATCATCAAATGCATGGGCTGCCAAGACTGCAATAAATGCCTCTCCAACATCTTGAGATGATTTTTTGAATTCAGAATTGGAAAAAGACTTGTTTTTCTTCTTCTTCTTCTCTTTCTTGTAATCTTTTTGAATGTGACCGACTTCACCACAATTCCAACATTTTGCCTTGGACTTCTTACTAGGAGAATTTGATCTCCTTGAAAACTTTGACTTAGATTTATTGTCTTTCTTTTTGCTACTCTCTTTTGTTCTTCCATGGACTACAAGGGCCTCCTTGGCCATCTCAAAAGAATTCCTTCACATCTCTTCATATAATAATGAGGCAACAACCTCATCCATATTAAAGGTGGAAGTAGTGCTTCCAATAGCCATTACCAGGTGATCCCAAGAGTCTAACAACAAACACAAAAGGAGCATGCAACAGTCTTGTTCATCAATCTTGTCTCCAACAGAACCCAGTTGTGCAACCAACATGTTAAAATATTTTTGGTGATCTGCAATGGATCCTCCATCTTCCATTTTCAAAGAATACATCTTCTTTCTTAGGAAAAGCTTGTTTACCAAGGATTCAGCCTGATAGATATCACCAAGCTTCTTCCACAGAGAAGCAAAATTTTTATCTTCATGGACATTTAGGAGAACATAATCAACCAAATAGATTCTAATAAGACCCTTGGCATTCCTATCCATGAGATCCCAATCCTCTTGTTTCATGCCTTGTGGCATGGTTCCAAAAACTACAAGCCTTAAGTTTTGATCTACTAGCATGTCATTCATTTTTAGTTTTCACAACTCAAAATTACCACTATTAAACTTCTCCATCTCAATCCTCCTAGATGTTCCTACCATCTCTTTCCTAAAACAAGGTAATGAAACACACACTTCTGCAAAACTCCCATTGAAACAAAGATTAACACAAAAAACCCTTCTAATCCAACAAAGGAACCAAGGCTGGCCAGGCTCTAATACCAATTGAAAGCAAGCTAGGTGAGTGGAAACAACTTCCTACACTAATATAAGTAAAGGATAATTACAAAAAAATCATTTTAACACCTTATGTTGTTACAATACGAGATACATAGAGAGTAATGGAAACAAAACAACAAGTACACAAATGGAATAACAAAAAAATATACGTGGGGAAAACCCTTTTGGGTAAAAAACCAAACCTCTAAAAGCACATTACTTTCTCTATTACTTCAAATAATGAATACAATATATCACCAAGTACAAAGCTTCTTCAACAAGTGCTTCAACATGAACACCTGTTCTAGAATGATACTGGCAACACTTTGTTATCTGCAAAAAAACTATGCATTCTACAACTCAAGGCACTCAATAAATAGAGTGTTACAAGCTTCAAGAAGCATCGAGAAGGTGAGAGGTGTCCAAATCCACATGGTACAATATTCAATGCCTTAGACATGCATTTGGACACATGTACAACATTCCCTTACACCCTTAACAATTGTCTAACATGTAAATATTCTTCTTCCAAGTTTGGGCACATATAATATGCTAAAAATAACTTATAAAAGATTCCTTACAATTGTCATGTAGAATATTTCATAAATCTTCCATAGAGTCTGTCATAGGATCCATAAGAGAATCTTTCATACCCAGCTAAAAATAGCCTATTCTCTTACATCCTGTCAAAACCCATCTTGGATGCCAAATTTCTCCATGTATTCAAAGATTCCTTATGACATGTAATAGAATTTTTCATGTCATAGAGTCCAAAGTGTGACGCCTAATCCCACATGGGATGATTATCTGTCATCCAGTCACCTCTAATAGGGATTCCACCCAGCTGGTGGGTCCCAATTAATGACATGACACCATAGGCAATTAAATAATATAAATAAATACATTAATGCATCAAATTAAGTCAATCTTATGACTCTAAGGTTGAGACACCTTAATCCCAACACCCTCCAATTTAAACTCTCTCATTTTTTCTTGTCTCTAAACCATTTGATCGTGGTGACGATGGATGAAATGATACAAAAAGTGTCATTTGTGTTTAGCACAAAATTGTTAGGAGCCATATTTTACATTTATATCTTGTGGGGCCCAATTGACTATGATAAAATATCAAGGTGGGTGGGTGAATTCTATGGGAGGCCTTATTTCACACCTCATTGTCCCCAATCCTTTTAGGCTACACTATTTCATCCAAGTCTCTTTAGAGACCTAAGTACAAAAAACTATCAAACTATGACAAATTGGTTTTCAAAATTGGTGGAACCTATGAATGTTTTGTCTAAACCTATAGTGGATATATAGAGTCCTTCTACACTACCCTATCTAAATTCTATTCAACTTGACACTATTTGGCCATATTAATGATGAAATTGTTCTTGCTTGAAAAGCATCAATTGAGAGTAGTAAAAACATGGAAACATACATTTTTTGCATTTAGTGAGTCATGGGGCTCAAAAAACTATTCCAACATGCAGAGATAGGAAATTCAATGCAAAAAGGGCCTTGTTACACACCCCAACTATCCTCTAGTCATTCTCTACACTATTTTGATGCAATGTCTTAAGAGCCCTAAGAACAAAAAATTGTCAAAACTATGACGAAGTAGTTCTTGGAACCCATGGTACTTAGAAATGTTTTTTCTAACCCTATAAGTGCATATGGGGTCCCTCAATATTAAACTAAATCAATTATATTCAACTTGACATGGTTTGACCATACCAACAATGAATGTGTTCTTACAAAAAGTGTCAATTAAGAGTAGTACAAACATGCATATTTTTGTATTTTATGTGTCATGGGGCCTAATTTACTATGAAAACACATTAATATGGGCGAGTAAGTGTTATTTGATTCCTCGTTTCATACCCCGTCTATCCTAATTGTTTCGAACTACATGCTTCTTACAAAGTCTCTTTAGAGACTTAAGTGCAAAAAAATGATAAACTATGATGGAATGGTTCTCAAAATTTGTGGTATCTAGGAATATTTTGTATGAACCTATAGGTGGATATGGGGTCCCTCTACAACACCCTATCTCTATTTTTATCAACTTGACACCATTTCACCATTTCAACAATGAATGCATTCTTACAAAAAGTGTCAATTAAGAGTAGTGTAAATGTCAAAACAAACATTTTTTGAATTTTGTGTGTCATGGGGCCCAAATAACTAGGCCAAAACATCAAGGTGGGTGGGTCAATGCTACCAAAGGCCATTTTTGCATTTGATCAATATTAAATATTTTATGACAATCCTCTTTATGATTGTACTAACATCCTACATGACGTAAAATCAAGTTATACTCTAAAATGAGAATAGGAAAAATACAATAATCTTGACATAAATAATATAGAATATAAGGCACACAAAACTTTACATTAACATTTTTATCCTCCCCTCATGGTCATCTATCATTTTGATGAATTCCTATTACCAAATTTAACATGCTTTCAGTATAAATTTAGTAATTGCTTCTTCACTTCATAAGATATAAGATTAGGAAAAATAGGAATGCTAATTTAAAATTCAATGATCTATATCTTCTTACAATCTAATGTGTCATAGAATAAATATGAGAATACCTTAAGTTAGATAAAATTATTCAAATAAAAATAATGAAATAACCACCTCAAAGATTAAGGATAAAACCTTGAAGTAAAGTGATATTTGATGGAGGAGATAGGGTTGATATTTATCTATGAGAAAATAATTACCAATCAAATCATATAAAATGGAGTATTAATTAAGCCCCTAATACCAATGATATTTGTTGTCATCAATTGATTAGATGCAAAAAAAATTAGCCAACAAATGAACTTAGTAATCCTAAAAAATTGGTAATATATATCTTTGGCATTGGTGGCATTTGTTGCACAAGCTAATGGGATGCCAAGTACACAAAAATAAAATGAAATTTCTACAAAAAAAATGATATTTTTCAAATATTATAACAATAAACTCAAACACTAAAAATATTCTTAGCTCCCCATTAACAATGTCATTTACTAAGACTCAAAAATATTATCCTAAAACCCTAGAGAACACATACAAGGCCTCAACTTAAGGATGTTTGTTAATATGTCAATACAATGGATGAAACCCATGAGTATGCTACAACTAGTAATGGGCCCATTGATCTAAGAGTAGGCAACTCTCCTATACTTTTGAATTTGAAAAATCATGGAAGGTAATTCAAGAGGTCTATATGAGACAATTGAAGAGATGTGTTAAATATAACTAGAACTCTAGCAACCCATATAGGTTATGTATACTAATACCCTAATTATGTATCACTAAGCATTTAATCTAAGACCAATTGCATTCTTAGGCAGGGTTGAGATGTCCATAAGTAAATATTCGTCATTTTAAATTATCCTGGCCCTATTCTTTAGGAATGGATATGGATGAACATTGGCCTCAAACTAATTTCCTAAAACGATTTCAAAATAAGAGAATGAATCATGTATAAATCATAAGGTCATTAGTTCAAGAGTCAAAATAAATTATTATGTGAATGAGGATAATCATTCATCAATGTATCAATCCATCAATCCATCATTGCAAAGTGTAATCATATCAATCCATCATTATAAAGGTTAGCATCATGATAATTCCATTTACTGTATATATATTATTATGAATACAATACATGTATAAACAAATCCATATATGCATACAATAATATACATCACTTAAACAAAAATATGTGTATAAATAAATCTATATATAGTCATACAATGTTATATACCATTATAAAAAAATGTATGTAAAACATAGCCATATATGCATATAACAAATCCATATAGGCATATAATAAAATGTCATAACATAGACAATCCTATGGACTATCTTGGAAAATTTGATGACTAATCATTTTTTGAGATGATGAAGCTATTGCTTTCTAACTCATTGAATAAACGTCCTCTATATTTTTTTGGGATCTCTACATATTAATACAATTATAAAATATTCTCATCAACACAAAAAAATAATTTAATATACAATGACACAAGAAAATAGTCACTTATTGCAAGTGGATAATCTTCTTCAATAATTTGTTACTTATCTTCATTTATTTGAGGGAAAGGTGCATGAACTAGAGTTATGAACCTTGTGACAAGAATGAAGAAATAAATTAGAATAAAGATGAATATCATTTAATTTTACACTAACTGATGTGGGATAAAATAAGAAAATAAGAAAATAAATTTATATTACTGGTTCAAACCTCTATCAAAGGAATTGAGGATAAAACTACTATAGTTGGATACCAAAATCCATTATGTCATGACTATTAGAAGTCCAAAATAATGTCATCAACTAAAAATATAATTTTTTATTTATCTAACATTATATATTTATATACGTAATTACTAAAAATTGTAAAATATAGCTTAGTGAAAGTTGACATACAACCAGTACCACCAATTGGTCTTAATGTTGAAGGACCAACATCCACATGTTCATCATCAAACATGAATTTTAAGATCTTACAATTCATATAACACAAACAAATATACATGTAAAATATTTAGTATTTTGTTACAAATTCAATATACCTATGGGCTCGATATATTTACATAATAAGGAGCTGAAGGGATGAAAGATGAAGGATGAATACTTTGACCTTAAAATTTTATTGCATATAATTATTTACATTATTTTTCATTCAATAGGTTAATATATTTAATCTTATGTTTCAAAAGGAAATATAATAAATTTTAAAACCTGATTGAAAATTACCTATCAATCAATGACAAAGGTGTCATATTATCTAATAAAGATGTATACTATTCCTAGACCTATGTTCCATACTCTTAAAATTATGGATAATCCTCTCAAATCTATCTATCATGAGCATCCTTGCACCCATAATCATAGACATGTACACAACTATGACAAAGGTCAAGTGACTATCTATGCCTAGGAGCCTCACCCTCATCACCCTATGTAAAAGGTCTACTATGCTATAATAAGGTTTATGTGAGGGATTTGATAGACTATAAAGTCTCCACCTCAACACTCTCCTTCATAGTGGAAGAGATCATCACATGATGAATGTTTAGCCTAGCTAAGGGTCTTGGTACTTGGTCTTAAGCATGATGTGCCCCCTCTATATCCTATATAGAGCCTTTCCCTCAATCTTAGAAAGAATGCATATCAAAATAATTTGGAATATCATTAAATGAACTCACAATATATTTGTATCAAGAAATATTGTGCCCAACCTCATTATTGTTGCATGAAGGATGGTAAAAAACCATCCACTACCTATTTGAAAAATTACCCCTTTTTGGACTTAGTGTATGCACCAATGAATACGAAATATCTTGAAACTTATATGTAGGATGCATTGGTTCTTAGATCAAAAAAATAATGTACACAAATTAGATTTCAAATTTTTCTTCTCTTCCACTTGTTTATATGATAATTTTGTAGAATAAAATTACCACGTGCTCTCCCTATGAGTGGGCCATATGTTATTTTTTCCACTAACAATATCTATTTGATAAATAATAGATTCCATATAGTGAGGAATCTTCAATGCGAACTAGTTACAATTATATTTTTTAATGTATCAACTAATGTTTTGAGTTATTTTTTGTTGGTTTATGTATCGTAGAAAAATGGATCATTGACATTTTCATGGTCTTTTAGGTCTTTCTTTCATGATTCTTGATCTATTTTGCTTTGATTTAATGTTGCAATGTGTCTTAAGCATTCACATTAGGTCCTAAATATTCAAATTATGATGTCTTGTGAAGGTGTTGTGAAGTGTTGTAACACATTTCTACACTTTTCTAGACTCTTCTCATTATAATTCATCCAAAAATCACCTTTTTATTCATTATCAAGTCCTATTTTAAAGTTTTGTAAATTATTGTAACAAGAATTCACACTTTTCTAGGCTTGTTATCACTATTTACACCTTTCGTATGCTTTATTTGACCCCTTTATGCACTCATAAGACTTAATTAAGTTTATTTTTAAATTTAAACCCAACAAACAACATTAAATGCAACTTAATTCCCGACACCCACTTACAAGCCTAGAGTGGAACCCATTCACCATGGGTGGCAAATGAGTCCCTCTTGGCTCCAAATTCAAATTAATTCAAAATTTCTTTCAGTTTTTTATTCAAAAAGACCTTATGTTGGCTTTTGATGAGGAATTATTGGGTAATTAAGGCATAAGTGTGTATAAATAAGTGTTTTTCCATCCATTTCAACCCCCATTAATTTCTTAACTCATTCACACATCTCTTATCATTCATTCATCATCTATCTTCTCTTTCAAGTCAAGCAAGTTAGGGTTTCATCATTGCAAGTCATCAATATAGTTTCCTAAGACATTCAAGGGAAGATTCTTCATGTTTTTCTATATACATTAAAGATAAAACATCATGGAAAGGTATTTACTCCATTATTGCATAATTCATTACATTCTTTCACCATTTTGGTTTAATTACCTATAAAGGGGTTTGACCAAGGAAAACCCCCATGCCCTAACATCCAACATTTCTCTTTCTTGTCTTGTGTGTTTGTAGATTTAGGAATCTTGGAAAATTAGAAATAATTGAAAATTACATTGCAAATTTTTTCAAGTCATCTCTTCATTGGATAAGTCAAAATACCCACAAAAAGTTACTTCCAGGCTTGAATCTGACAGTTTCAGAACTAGACACCTAGAGAAGCAGAAAGTGCAGACCAAAAGCTCCTATTTCCACCTTTGAATATTCAAAAATTCAAAAGTGGACTCATTCACCATGAGTGGTGAATGAGTCCCACTTCCAGGCCAATTTTTGGTTTTTTGCATTTTTAGACACCCATTTGTCTAAAATGGGATCCACAATAGTTTCACATAACAAGGACTAATTCGACTAGAATGGTGAATGAGTCCCACCAAACCACAAACTCAGGATCAATAGCATTTCAAAAGTCATTTCAAGTCTCCAACAAGTTTACAAGTTCACTTCTTCAGTTTCATTCATTTATGTTGTAGTTTACTTTCATTTCTAGGTGTTTTTGTATTACACAATGTGTTTTCAAACAAGGCATGTTTCTTTAGTTTTCATTTAATAATCAATATTTTTTACTAGTTTGCTGCATTTAGTCATAATTATATCATACATACACTATTTTGAGTGAACCACCTAGATTTTGGGTGTGGGATCTATCTCTTTTCATTAGGTGAAAGACCCTAATTGAGCAAAAGAGAGTCATAACATTCCACCACTTTAAAATTGAAGGTTCAATTTCAATTTGATCTAGTAAAATTTCTTGTGTTTCAAAATGATGGTGACAATGGATGGAGGATTTTCCAAAGGGTTTTGTTGTGATTTTTATCTAACATTATTTCCTTCATGCACATGGTTTGGTGGATTAGGGTTTGAGGGCATTGAAGGATTTTCAATTCTTGAAAATTAAAAAAATATTGAAGGAAAATAATTACAAAAAAATATTTTAATTTAATTGCTAAAAACATAGAAATATTACCTTCTTGAGCTTGCAAATGTCATGAAAACATCATGTTGGGTTGAATTCACTTGAACAATTTGTAAATGTGCTTGCACCATTCCTCTATCACATTTGGCCATCATAGAGAAATGGGGTTAGGCTAAAATGATCTCAACCTCTATTTTTATCATACCTAAAATTTGAGCACATTAAAATATGCTCATGTTATAACATGCTTGCATTATGTAGTAGTAGTGACCAACCTAGGCTTGGTCACTATTAAGCCATAAAGTGAGTGTGTTATAACATGCTCATGTTTTTCCTTTGATGGACTAGAAAATGGTTGTGGTCACTTTTTAGGCCCCATATTTGTGCACATGATCGTAGCTCCATTTCTATATTTTCTATTATTATGTGACTATTTAATAAGTATAAAATAAAAAAATATGGTAATCTCCTAGGCACATAAACAACACTTGGAAGTTTCCCATTTTTGTTCTTTTATTTGGGGAATTTGACATGAAAACTATATTAAAGAATAAACTAATTTTATGTACAATGTTTTTTTTTGGTGGTATATATTTAGATATTTCAAAGCATTAACTTTTCATTCATCTTCATATCTAGTTCTTGAAGATGACATAATGTGTTTTTTCATTGATGAGACTATGAAGGAAGGCATGAAGAGAGGGAGTTTCAAGATCAAGAGGCATTACCACCATAATATAATAGATGAAATAGTAGTAAGTACTCTCTATAGGTCCATACACACTCACACAATATATTTGCAAGGTTTATGAATGCCAAGAGTGTCAATTTGTATGAGACTATTCCACCATTTTGTAAAGCATTTATTTATTTATTTTATTGGTGGCCTCATCTAACCATTAGATTAAGTATAATATAAAGTGGATGGATGATGTTGAATACATAATTTCCTTAGAAACTTCTTAACTTCATATTTTTTTAAAGATGAGTCACTATTAGAGATAATATTAGTAGGTAATCTAAATTTTGAATTTGATCTTGTCAACCAAGAAAGTGTAGATATCATAAGTAATAGTGATTTCAGGAGGGATGACCTCCACCCATTTAAAAAAATATTTTGTTACAATTATGATGGATAAATGACTCTTAGAAGAAGGATAAATATTTCCCACAAGATCTAAATTCCATATAAGAAAAGACCATGGAGAAGTAAGGTGTTGGAACTCATAGGAAGGGTCATGAATAAGGTTGATACTTTGTTGAAAAGTGGGGTATTTCTTGATGAAATACTGAGAATTATGTTTCATTATTTGATAATAAATTACCCCATATAAATATTTTTTTGTACAAGAGAGTGAACATCAATATTCCCACCATAAGCACTTACATTTTCTTCTTACAAAATGACAATAGTATTATCATAGTTAAGCAATGAAGGAGAAGGTCATTATGACCATGAAAATATAATAAATGAGAAAAAAAAAAACATATTTTGAGGCTTTCTTTTGAATGCATATACATTAATGCTTAGTAGAACTACTAGAGAATACATATTGTATCCAAGTAGGCATAGTATTTGCATACCATTCCTCACCAATGATTGTGTTATAAGAGAAGGAAAGGAAGTATATACATCATCAATAAATGGTGTTATAAGATTGTGAATGACAAGAGTAAATCCCCCATTTGAATTGGCTATGGATAATGAAAAGCAACACTAGCCACAATTATCTTTTTGTGGGATAACACCAATAGAGTAATACTATGATCCATCAAGAAGTGAAGGAGATAATTCATGATAAGAAGATATTGTATCCTCATTAGCTTTATGAGAGCTATTTTCTTAATGCACAAGCAACTAATATTCATTGTGAATACAAAGAAAATGAATACTAAGAGAGTGGGAAAAGTGCAATCCAATGACAAGGGATTTGTATTTATGTAAAAATAATCTTTTTGTGGGATAACATCAATAGATTAATACTATGTTCCATCAAGAAATAAAAGAGAATTCATGATAAGAAGATATTGTATCCTTAGCTTTATGAGAACTATTTGCTTAATGCACAAGAAACTAAGACTCATTGAGAATACAAAAAAATGAATACTAAGAGAGTGGGAAACATGCAATCCAACAAGGGATTTGTATTCCATATTGTTGTTAGTGCAAGGATACTGAGATGGAAAGAAATTGGGTTGAACTTTTTTAACACTAAGAAGCATAAACAAACACATTCCAAGCTTCTATAATTCCCATGATAAGAACATGTTCATTGGGAACAGTGTCAAAGTAGGAGAAAAGTAAGGAGAAGAGACATATATCTTTGATCCATAATGGATTGACCTTTGATAAATTTTTGAAAGAGGAAATGAAGGTAAAATTTGGTGATGAGAATGATGTAGCAACATGAGTAAAAAAATGAACCTTTGACAACATGTACATTTAGTATATCATTCTTTATGATTCTATGTGTCTTAGAATTTAGAATATTAAGAACATAGTGAATGAGCAAGAAAAAACATTACAAATATTTCCTTTGGGAGGAGATATGTTCAATATAAAGAGGAATTATTATGTACAATTTATGCAAGAATGATCTATGATTAACCCATCCACATGTATATTTTATCACTGGTCGGATGCATGAAGTTGGGTACTAATTTTGTGGCCAATTTCTAAAAAAAGTTTGAAAATTCTATAATGTGAGCTTGTTATAACATGAGCGTGTTATAACACGTTCGCATTATAGCACGTTAAAAGCAAAAAAAAAAAGTGAAAGTATTCATTTTCACTTTGACTATTTTCTTCTTCTGCTCGCGGGTAAAACCCCCAACTTTTGCGCTTGTGTTCTAGGAGGAGGTATTGGGCACAAATATTCAACAAGATTTTCTATTTCTTTGCAAGGATGGTTCCACGACGATGAAGAGGTGGGAGAGGTAAGTATTGTTTGTTGTTTGTTTTGAATTTCTTAGTTTTAGGTTGATTTTGTTAGTTTTAGGTTAAAATTGATATATAAATTTTTGAATTTGTAGGAGATGCAAATGAACCCACAAAATCCTCAAGAAGAAGAGAAATCAAATCCTAAAGAACAAAATCCTCAACAAGAAAATCAACCTCAACAACAACCTCCACCAATCCCTCAACACCCTCCTGGCACTCAACAAAATTTAATGAGTAAGATTGAGAACAAAAAAAAGTAGATTGAGGATTTTATTAGTAGGTTGAGTGATCCAAATGGTTCAACCATAGAAAGAATGACCCTCACAAATTCATTGAAAGATATGTTAAAAAATGTAGATTCCATTAGCAAACAAATAACTGGATGGCAAGATAGGAGGCAAGCGACTAGGGCATATTATGCAGATAAACTATCATATAAACAAGTAAAGGATTTAAAAATTACAAAAGGTGATTTGTGCTCATTATTCACTGACCCACGCACAAATCAAAATCTTAGCCTCAATGCAAAGAGGTTTCCTATTCATTGGCGCCACCACCAAGAGATTAGGAACCATTTTTATGATAGGTGGTACATGGTCTTTGATGATTGGCCATGCAAAAATTGTGAAGTCCCCTAGTATTTTCTTAGGAAACTATATAGTGAGTTCATATTGAACAAAATACCAAACTATTTTGATATGAGGGACTTCTAGGGGAGAGGTGGGGGGTCGGCTCAAGATAGGCCCGATGCACAGCTAGATCCTACGTGGCAAGGGAGATGAGCTCTCGATAGGCCACCTCGTGAGCACATTGTTATGCCTACAGCCATGAAGGAGAGTGAAGATGTAGAGACATTGCAGGTGATCAACACTTTGACCTAGAGTGTCATCCATCATACTAGCCCTATTCTATAGCACCATCCAAGGGAGTCTTCGAGTGGTGGCCTTTGAACCCATGTGTGCCAATCTTTCAGGGAAACTCGTTCATATGACCCCATTGACACTCAGGGGGTTGTTGTGGAGGATCCTTATGCGCATCTACGAAGATGGAGAGGGCAGCTGAAATTTTGCATGATACGTATGGAATTGATACTCAAGTAAAAGTTAGCATGTTCATTGAATTTAATTTATTAAATTTTGATTTTGAAATGCAAGATTAACTAATTTAGTTTTATAATTTTAATAAAATTGCAGGGTAACATTGTTGAGACTGGATACACCGGCCCTCCACCTACTTATTTTTGCAGTACACCTATCGGAAGGGTATGTAACTAGTAAACAATTATAAATTTATTACATGTTAATAGCATTGTTTTACGAATGATATTTTAATATGTGATTTTGGATGTTGAATAGGGTAATATTAAAGGTTTCAAGGGAACACCTCCCAGTGCCAGTGGATTTACTCAAACCTTCACATAGGTAATAGAATAAAGAGTTTAACTAATAAATTGTACTTAATAGATTTGTGTAGTTTATATTCATATCTTTGGTTACGGCTCATTGCACATCATTCAAACTCAAAGAATTACTTCACATTCCATAACTAATAACTAAATGTTGATAGATGAAAAAATTTCAACTACAATATAGTTGTTTAGAAAGTCAACATAAGTAGTGATGCAATTTCTTCACATGGAGGTATGTGCTTGCAAAGGTGCACCTGCATGACAAACTATGGATGCTTGGAAAAAATCTATGAAACCATAATAGTAAGCAATAGCACAGACAAGGCAATTAGTAGTTTCAAAAAATGCCTCAAAGAAATGCAGTCTCATGGTGATGGAACTCCATTCCATCACCATGAGACCAAATTTCTTCGAGGCATTTCTTCAAAATGATCACCACCTTTTCTATAATACCACATTTTTCATACATGTGCACCAAAGCATTTTATCAAACTACCTGTGCTTCCTTTCTACTATGGCTAAAATCCTAAAATAGGTGCTTTCCAACAAACTATGGATGCTTGGAAAAATATCTGTCAAAGCATATTAATATAACAATATAATCCTTTGAACTAAATACAAAAGAAACCAATAAAATTGGTTGCATAAGAAAATTGGTTACATAAGTTTTCTAGCAAATAAATTTTATGGGGAATAGGCTTGCATTTGAACCATCTCAATTCACTTGTGCTAGTAAATTGATACAACTGAGCAATTAAAATCTACCTTATGCTAATCCAAGTGGAAACAAGTATTACAAAACTAAATATAATATATTCTAAATAGAAATATCTCCAATCCTAGTTTTCACCCCCTACACATATACATTAGCATTTGTCTCTTTATTTTGCTTGGTCAAGTAGTTTCTTCCTTTTTTAGAGGAGACACTCATTATTCCTTAGAAAGGGTTCTTCCACAATCTTTCTCAAATGTATCATAAGGAACCTCATATATATTCTCATAAGGCTTTGAAATACATCTGACAACTAAGAAACAAACAAAACCTTGGTATGCCTTCAAGGCACTTATGAGGATAATGTCAAATGCATCCCTTAGATAGAATAAAAGAGCATGCAATACACAACCAAAATAAGACACAAAACATAGTCATGTAAAATAATAGTGGGCTACCTTAAGCAAAAGGAGAATTTTTAGAATAAATTTGAAATATTAGACTAAAGAACACTAGGATTGCATTTACACACAAGATACAATCTAGTAAGCAATAATACTAGTCATAGAGAAGGCAATGAACTTTTTGAAAAAATGCCTAAAACAAATGCATTCTTATAGTGATGGAATGCCACAACATGCATTTGTTTGTAATGGCATTCCATAACCACGAGACCCCATTTCTTTTGAGGCATTTTTTCAAACAGTTCACTGCTTTCTCTATGCCACCACAGCTATCGTACATGTCTATGAAAGCATTTAATCAAATGATTCAGTGGCTTGTTGCTATGTGTAAAAGCCTAAAAATATGTCCTTTCAAACAAGATATGGATAGGGAAAATAGTAAGCATGATAATCAAAAATATATAGTTTAATAAGTACTCAAAATTTTGTTCATTAGATCTCATACACTATAAGACATGATGTGTCCATCGCTATTGTAACTTTTTTGTGATTAAATAATTTATTGTTTTATTTTCAGATGTTGGTTGTGGAAACACCTCCAAATGTTATGAGGGAAATGGATATCAGTGTTTCATCTACTATACAATCCTTGATGGTTCTGATAGGGGAGGTATGAGGCAAATTACTAAATTTCAATTTACATTCGTTGTTATAGATGTTAGTTCGAGTGAAAAATCAAACCAAATTATTGATTCATAGTCTAATTTCTATTTGGATGGTTTATACAGGGCTTGAGCATGCCTCAACATCAGTGTGCAAATATTTCCCTCGAGGAGAGTGATCGTGAGATGACCATAAGTGATTTTTTTTTAAATATATCATTTTTTATAATGTAATTTCTATATATTAATTTCTTTACTTCTCATTGTAACAGTTAAAACTTCACCAAGAACTTAATAGTAGTAGGAGGAGCACTCCTCATGTGCAACAGAAATGAGTGACATACCTATCACCATTCAATCAACCAACAAAGGGCAAGAGTTTATTTTGAGAGCCTGAAGAGCAATGACTTTTGATTCTAGAGCCCTTTGTTGTATGCCTACATGGTAGTTTTGTACATATTTTGTATTGGATATATTTGACATTGTATTCCTATATGACATTTTCATAAGCCTATATGGTTATTTTGTACCTATATTTTATACTTATATCAACATATATTGATGTATGCGTACAGGGCTATTTGGTTAATACAAATATTTTTTATCAATGGTGTCCATATTTGCATGCTATAAATTCATGGTTCAATAGATATGAGTTATGTGTATTGAAGTGTTTACTTTACAACATACGTGTATACTTTGTGACTTATGTGTGTTCCAATGTATACTTTGCGACTTACGTGTTTTCATGTGTATACCTTGTATTCATGCATATACTTTGTCTTAAGTTGTGTACACTATGTATTCATGTGTATACTTCAAGGCATATGTTTTTGTGACTGCTTGTGCTTCCCTTATTCACATGTACATGCTTGACTTATTCACTTGTATACTTATTAATTGGTTAGCCATAGCATAGATCATTGTTGTCCTTCATGGTTTGTCTTGAATAAATTAATTGATTGATGGTAAACAACTTTATCTAAAATATAAAAAAAACACGTTTTCAATTGGTATTCTATGAAATGATTGATAAAAATATTCCAATATATTTAATCCTTTGATTGTAACTCAATTAAGTAAAGGATATGTACATAAGACTTTTACTTTTATATTAGCAATGCATGGAAGTTTCAAAAAGTATCATTGATATTACAAAAAAATATGTGTTTATACACTTCAATTGTACACTCACCCTTTGGTTCTATGAAAGAAAAATTTTCCTATACCATTGTTACACTGCACAGGTAAACCAAATTTTGTATTGTGGAGCTCTATTAAGCTACCAATCTCAAGACCAATGTAACAATGATACAAAATAATCTTTGAGATTGCAAGAAGGCATCAAAATGGCTAGTGTACTAAAAAAATTCTTATGATTTATGAAGAACACTGATAACTCTACTCAGTTGGTTTATTTTTTCAAAATCATACAAATTGAACCCTAGCATCAATAGACTTTGTATATCAAGCTACCACAATTCAATTTTCAAAGATGAATATTTATCATGCATGTTTTAAATGACATTCAAGTTTATGGTGGTTTTGTTGTTTATATGATGTTATGTGATATTCTAATCCTAATGCATGCTTCTAGGCTGCATAAATATTTATATTTTGTTTTTACATGATTTTTGTACCAACAAACCCAAAATGAACCAAACCCCCCTCCAAAAAAATTTGGCCTAACTGGCGAACCGAACCCCCAAACCCGAAACTGAACCTCAACCTATTCCAACACTCTTCATTCTGCTTGCACTTGCAACTTACATGTTTTCATGTGTATACATTATATTCATGCATATATTTTGTCTTAAGTTGTGTATACTATGTATTCATGTGTATACTTCAAGGCATATGTGTTTGTGACTACTTGTGCTTCCCTTATTCACATGTACATGCTTGACTTATTCACATGTATACTTATTAATTGGTTAGCCATAGCATTGATCATTGCTATCCTTCATGGTTTTTCTTGAATAAATTAATTGATTGATGCTAAACAAATTTATCTAAAAGAAAAAAAACATGTTTTCAATTGGTATTCTATGAAATGATTGATAAAAATATTCCAATATATTTAATCCTTTGATTGGAACAACTCAATTAAGCAAAGGATATGTACATAAGACTTTTCCTTTTAGATTAGCAATGCAAGGAATTTTCAAAAAGTATCCTTGATATTACAAAAAGATGTGTGTTTATACACTTCAATTGTGCACTCACCCTTTGGTTCTTTGAAAGAAAAATCTACCTATGCCATTGTTACACTGCACAGGTAAACCAAATTTTGTATTATGGAGCTATATTAAGCTACCAACTCAAGACCAATGTAACAATGATACAAAATAATCTTTGAGACTACAAGAAGACATCAAAATGGTTAGTGTACTAAATAAATTATTATGATTTATGAATAATGTTGATAACTCTACTCAGTTGGCTTCTTTTTTCAAAATCATACAAATTGAACCCTAGCATCAATAGACTTTGTCTATCAAGCTACCACAATTCAAGTTTCAAAGATGAATATTTATCATGCATGTTTTAAATGACATTCATGTTTATGGTGGTTTTGTTGTTTATATGATGTTATGTGATATTCTAATCCTAATGAATGCTTCTAGGTTGCATAAATATTTATATTTTGTTTTTACATGATTTTTGTACCAACAAACTCAAAACGAACCAAACCCCCTTCCAAGAAATTTGGCCTAACTAGCGAACCAAACCCCCAAACCCGAAACTGAACCTCAAAACCTATTCCAACACTCTTCATTATGCCTACACAAACTTAATTGACCACTAAATTATGCCGCCTCTTCACTTTACCCACTTTTACTCCCTCAAACATCTCTTTTTCATTCAAAACCCCTGCTTTCCCAAGTAGGGCATCATGCAATAACATACTTTTGACCTCCCCTGTCCTTGCAGACCTTTTGAACACATCAAAATCCACAACCTTGCCCTATTTCCAACCTATTCTAACTTATTTTCAAGCAATTTCTTCTTTTCACCTCTTCTAACCTTGCTTTTTAAGTGGCCTCAATTTTGAATTTTGAATAGGGGCAACGTTAGTAATCTCTTCCAATGCCTTTTCCAATGCTATTTTCTTATTAATACTCCCTATCCTACTTACATCAGGCCCATATCACTGAGACACAACCTGAACAATAGGTGGAATGGCCTATTTCAACATATTATACTTGAACCCTTAAGGGATCAATTCGATTGAACATAGCTCAGAGTGATTCTTTATGTTTGGGTGCAAAAGAGGACCATGCCTAGCATAAAAATACCTATTCAGACACATTGGAACAGTCTATTTGGTCTAATGAGTTGTAGAACAAAAGTTGCACAAATTTGCAACTTTCCACTACTTGCATTTGACACTTTTTCCATCAACTAAAAAATAGACACCATAGGAAAACCACTTTGAGATAATAAAAAATGAGAGAGGTTATTATAGAGGGGTCCAATGCAACCCCATAGGATTAGATGAAAATTTTCTAAGCATCACAGTATCTAAGTAACAACATGCTGAAGTTTGCAGCCATTTTGCACTTTGGACCCTTAAGGGATCGATCTGGTTGAACGTAGCTCAGAGTGATTTTTCATGTTTGAGTGTAAAAGAGGACTATGCCTAGCGTAAAAATACCTATTTAGATGTGTTGGAATAGTTCATTTGGTCACACGAGTTGCAGAACGAAAGTTGTACCACTTTGCAACTTTCCACTACTTGCATTTGACACTTTTTCCATTAATTGAAAACTGGACACCATAGAAAAACCACTCTGAGATAACAAAAATAGAGAGAATTTATTGTAGAGGGTCCCAACATGATCCCACAGGATTAGTCAAGAAGTTTATAAGCATCACGGTATCCGAGTAACAATATGCTGAAGTTTTGCAACCTTTTTGCACTTTGGACCTGTAAGGGATCGATCCCGTTGAATGTAGCTCAGAGCAATTCTACATGTTTGGGTGTAAAAGAGGACCATTCCTAGTGTAAAAATACCCATTCAAATGTGTTGGAACAGTTTGTTTGGTCACACACCGGTATTGGCATGGTGTGATGGTTTATAGGTGGCAATGTTGTTCTTGCCACCAAGGTTCAAACCCTGGTGGTATTGTTGAATGGTTGTATCCGGTTCATAGCTCCGGTCAAAATTGTTTACCCCTTGAATAAAAAATAAAAAAAAATTGGTTACACGAATTGCAGAACGAAATTTGCATCACTTTGCAACTCTCCACTACTTCCATTTGACACTTTTTCCATCAACTAAAAATTGGACACCACAAAAAAACCACTCTGAGATAACAAAAAATGAGAAAGGTTATTGTAGAGGGGCCTAACACAATCCCATAGGATTAGACAAAAATTTTCTAAGCATCACAGTATCTGAGTAACTGCATGTTGAAGTTTGTAGCCATTTTGCACTTTGGACCCTTAAGGGATTGATTCGGTTGAACATAGCTCAGAGTGATTCCACATGTTTGGGTGTGAAAGAGGACCATGCACAACATAAAAATACCTATTCATATGTGTTGGAATAGTTCGTTTGGTCACACAAGTTGCAGAATGAAAGTTGTACCACTTTACAACTTTCCACTACTTGCATTTGACATTTTTCCATCAACTAAAAACTGGACACCACAAGAAAACCACTCTGAGATAAAAAAAATTGAGAAAGGTTATTATAGAGGGGCCCAACATGATCCCATAGGATAATACAATAAGTTTCTAAGTTTAACAGTATCCGATTAACAACATGCTGAAGTTTGCAGCCATTTTACACTTTGGACGCTTAAGGAATCGATCTGGTTGAACATAGCTCAGAATGATTCTGCATGTTTGGGTGTGAAAGAGGACCATGGATAGCATAAAAATACCTATTTGGACATTTTGGAATAGTTTGTTTGGTCACATGAGTTGTAAAACAGAAGTTGCACCACTTTGCAACTTTCCACTAATTGCATTTGACACTTTTTCCATCAACTAAAACTAGACACCACAGGAAAACCATTCTGAGATAACAAAAATTGAGAGAGATTATTGTAGGGGGACCCAATATGATTCCATAGGATTATATGAGAAGATTCTAAGTGTCACGGTATTCAAGTAACAACATGCTAAAGTTTGCAGCCATTTTGCACTTTAGACCCTTAAGGAATTGATCTGATTGAACATAGCTCAGAGCGATTCCGTGTGTTTACATGCAAAAGAGGACCGTGAATAGCGTATAAATACCTATTCAGACATGTTGGAATAGTTTATTTGGTCACATGAGTTGGAGAATGAAGGTTGTACCACTTTGCAACTTTCCACTACTTGCATTTGACACTTTTTCCATCAATTGAAAATTGGACAACACAGGAAAACCACTCTGAGATTAAAAAAACCAAGAGAGGTTATTGCTAAAGGTCCCAACACAATCCCATAGGATTAGATAAAAATTTTCTAAGTGTCACGGTATCCGAGTAACAACATGCTGAAGTTTGCAACCATTTTGCACTTTGGACCCTTAAGGGATCGATCTGGTTGAACGTAGCTCGAAGCGATTCCGCATGTTTGGCTATAAAAGAGTACCATGCCAAATATAAATATATCTATTTGGATGCATTGGAATAGTTCGTTTGGTCACACAAGTTGCAGAACGAAAGTTATGTAGTCACTTTGAAACTTTCCACTACTTCCATTTGACACTTTTTCCATCAACTGAAAACTGAACACCACAGAAAAACCACTTTGCGATAACAAAAACTAAGAGAGGCTATTGTAGAGGGGCCCAATGTAATCCCATAGGATCATATGATAAATTTCTAAGCATCATGGTATCCAGAATACTTGCAAGTTCTATAGTCTCAGAATTCATCCAAAGAAGCATCAATGTGTAGAGCTTGCAAACATGATCCTGAAGCAACTTTAATGGGCTCAAAAGGAGTCTATATGCAAAAGTTATGCTTAGTCAAAGGTTCAGTCAAACAGGCAAATCAGGGGTCAAAAAGGAAAAAATGATTGTCTCCAAATGAAATAAAAATTACGCCAAGTCGTAGTGCTCATCACGCTGATTCTAGAACTATATTCAATTCCAAAAATGGAGCTCGTATGTGAAAGTTACGGCTGGTCAAAATTTTAACTCGAGTTGACTTTGATGACATCAGCAAGCTAACATGGTAGGTGGTGACATGGCAGGAATGGTGAGTTGGCACAAACATGGTGGGAAAAAAAAAGGATTAAACCATATTGTTAAAAGAAAATACATATGGTTTAAAAATTAAAAGATTTTTATGAATTCAAGGAGGATTTGGTGGGATTTTATCCCTTAAAATCCTCTTCCCTTGCCCATAAAACAAGGAGAGGAAAAAATCCCGTAAACTTGCATTTCAACAAATTAACCCCTTTAACCACCTTTCTCATATTTAACGGGTTTATTTTAAAGAATATCCAAGGAGATTATTAAGGGGCTTTTAAAAGTTATTTTTAAAGATTATAATGCAAGTCCAAAATTATAATGGCCCATAGTTAAAGGGGTTCATTTTTTAATTGTATGGCTTGGAATTATAAAAGCCAAAGGTGGATTTATTTTTGAAAGATTAATTTGTTATACTAATGGGATATTAGTTATTTTTATTGTAAAAGGGGGAAATGGTTAGAATTTTTACTTGTATATGGGAGATATGCAATATTTGCAAAATAATATGGTTAAAGCCATATTAGCAAATAAATGTGTATATAAAGGGGTGATTTTTGTAAAGGGACAATGGAAAAATTATTGAGTGGAGAATTTCGTACGAGAGTTTTCTTGGAGAGAATTTGAGAGAAATAATTCTTTGGAGGAGAATTTACAAGGTGTTTTTGTACACCAAAAATTGTAAAAGAGTGAGAGATTAAGGAGAGATTATTGCAGGTTCTTGGAGCTTGGGTATTGTAAGAAAGCATAATTTTTCTTGACAATATCAATAAAGCGGTCCCACCATTGAGAAGCGGACCCAGAGACGTAGTCCACATTGGACGAACTCCGTTATCAATCTGCGTGTTGTGATCCTCCTATTTCTTTGTCTCATTCTTCTCTCTTTTATCAAAATTTTCTCTCTAGTTTAAATTCAGTATTTGAATTTCTAATTACTTATTTTGTAATTTCAATGGTTAAAAGGCATAATCATGCAATTCTATATTAGATCAAAAAATTACTATAATTAGATTTAATTTACAAGTTATTTTGTAAACTCTAATTACGGATTACCACAGGAAAACCACTCTGAGATAACAAAAACTGAGAGAAGTTATTGTAGGGGGACCCAACATGATTCCATAGGATTAGATGAGAAGTTTCTAAGTGTCAAGGTATTCAAATAACAATATGCTAAAGTTTGTAGCCATTTTTCACTTTAGACCCTTAAGGAATTGATCTAGTTGAACATAGCTCAGAGCGATTTTGTGTGTTTGCGTGCAAAAGAGGACCATGAATAGCATAAAAATACCTATTTAGACACGTTGGAATAGTTTATTTGGTCACACGAGTTGGAGAACGAACGTTGCACCACTTTGCAACTTTCCACTACTTGCATTTGACACTTTTTCCATCAATTGAAAACTGGACAACACAGGAAAACCACTCTAAGATAAAAAAAACCAAGAGAGGTTATTGCAAAGGGGCCCAACACAATCCCATAGGATTAGATAAAAATTTTCTAAGTGTCACGGTATCTGAGTAACAACATGCTGAAGTTTGCAGCCATTTTGCACTTTGGACCCTTAAGGGATCGATCTGGTTGAATGTAGCTCGAACCAATTCCGCATGTTTGGCTGTGAAAGAGTACCATGCCAAATGTAAAAATATCTATTTGGATGCATTGGAATAGTTCATTTGGTCACACGAGTTGTAGAATAAAAGTTATGTAGTCACTTTGCAACTTTCCACTACTTCCATTTGACACTTTTTCCATCAACTGAAAACTGAACACCACAGGAAAACCACTTTGAGATAACAAAAACTGAGAGAGGCTATTGTAGAGGGGCCCAATGTAATCCCATAGGATCATACGATAAATTTATAATCATCATGGTATCCGAGTAGTCATATGCTAAAGTTTGCAACCATTTTGCACTTTGGAGCCTTAAGGGATCAATTCGGTTGAACGTTGCTCAAAGTGATTTCGCATGTTTGGGTGCGAAAGAGGACCATGCCTAGTCTAAAAATACCTATTTTGACACATTGGAATAGTCTATTTGGTCACATGAGTTGTAGAATGAAAGTTGCACCACTTTGCAACTTTCCACTGCTTGCATTTGACATTTTTTTCATCAACTGAAAACTGGAAACTACAGGAAAACCACTCCTAGATAAAAAAAATTGAGAGAGGTTATTTTATATGGGCCCAAAATGATCCCATAGGTTTAGATGGAGATTTTTTAAACTCCAAAGTTTCTGAGTAATACCCCGTCAAAGATTGCTACGCTTTTGCACTTTGGGATTTGATGTTTCATTGAACTATATGGTTTGGTATAGAGTGATTATGCTCTCTTTTTGATGGAATTTTGTGGGCAGAAGACTTAAATCTGTTTTAGTTTTGGTTTGGTTGGATTTCAAGTAATTTTGTGTATTTTAGAAGCCAATTACTAAGGGTTCATTTGTATACCCTATTTTAAGGGTTTTGAGTGCATTAAAATGTCATATTAAGCCTTTCACCCACTGTATGCTTCTATAACTTGATGGAAAGGATTGGTTATGGCTATAAAGAATGTGTGCAAATTTTTGTGCACAAGGGAGGTGAATAGATGGTTTTTAGGTGATGCCCTAGATGTCAAATGGTGCATTTTTTAGTGGAAAATGGTGGTTTAATACTAGGGTTTGAAGAAATCTTTGGGGGAAAAAATATCTCTTGAAATTTTAAGCTTGTGCGGACCCTTTTGAAGGATTTTTAGGCTTTGGTTGGCTGTGGGAAGGTTTTGAGTATGGGTTTTCAATAAACCCTTGCCTAACTTATAGTCTCCAAATCTCATCAAATGGGATTATCTTTTAGAGAAGGTCATCCAATGGAAAACCAAACATCAATCAAGTTTTAACATAGATGCTAAGACAAATTCCCAAGAGATCATACCATGTTTCTTTTTACCATCATTAAGATCCAATAGACCACCTTGCATAAAGGCTACTAAATTAGCCCTATTTACAAAGAGATGACCTTTTAAACACTAGATCTTCACTCAAAATCCTCAAAGAGTAGTATGTTATGTGTCAAAACCTCCAATTCCATGATTTTCTTTCAAGTCCAAGACATCTAGACCCATAATACACCAAACCCTCTATTTCAAGCAAAATACTTGGGGTTTTAATGAAACTCCTATCTCCCTCACCTGCCATACCCAAAAAAAGTACCAAACACACTTACCAGACCCTGCACATGGTGAATAATACATTACATGGATAGTCCTTCACACATTTTGTCAAAACACCACTTGAAACCCTCATTTTCATCATGAAAATACCTTGCTACAACCCTAGAACATCATCCAAACACCCAACCTTGACCCCACAACATTATAAATAGGTTAGGCATGTATTTTACAAGTTAGAGGACCCATTCCACAAGTTACAATAGGCACAAAAAGTGGAAAGGGTTGAATTACATCATGAAACCCTTCAATCCAAGAACACTGTGAAAGTAGGTATCTACAATAAAACAAGATAATTTTCACTATACAAAGATTTAGAACCTCTAAATAGGTGAAAATGAAAGATAATTCATCAATATACAACATACAATAGGTTTTAGATCATCCTAGTGTTTGTACAAGCTGTACAACAACAAGAAAAGTGAGAAAAACTAGTAAATTTCTGGAAAATAATGTTCTTCTTGATAAAAAGTGGGCTACAAATCAACCAACAACCTCTCCTTTGAGGCATTGAAGGTTATTATACTTTTTTACCATAGGAACATTAAAATTAGAGGCTTTTAAAGGAACTCCATGCAAACAAAGCTCTCTAAATGGTATATCAAACTCTAGTTCAAAATATTTTAGATGAGGTTGCTCACATAGCTCTCTTACTCACTTGAAAAATCCTTGAAATTTTGTATTGATTTTATTTTTCATGTCCCTCTCTTGTTGTTCTTCCTCAATTTCATCATGACCATACATTGACCTTCTTTCCCCTCCTAAAGTTTGGACCACATCCATTACCTCTACATAAAACTCGATATCCTTAGTCTTCTCGGTTCCCATGCCTTGATGTGGTTATGCAAATGAAAATGAAGCAAATTAATCATCTCCTTCTCTGATGGCTAGAAGAATGCATGCTTAATGTTTTGATACATGATATCAACTCTCTCTTTTTCTCTCATGGTTGAATATCAAAATCCAGTATGGTGGACCTCTAGAGTTCCAGTCATCTTTCTTCCTCTTCCACCAAATGTTGGCCTGATCCACATGTCTGCCAGCCTAATTGGATTTGTTTTTGAAAGCTGAAGTTTCTCCTAAGTCACTAATGTAGCTCTCTTTTCCTTTTTATACTCTATCATTGCTACAAATCATCTCTGGGATTTAATCATCTATACCACACGGTTGATGTGCTTTGAATCCTTGCATCCAAAGGAAATATCTTTTACATAAATACTGCTAGGGAATTTCAATGTTGCCATTGTAGTTGGTATTAAAGCTGGTAACTACAACATGAAGAGTGATTTTGATTCCTCTTCTACATTATAGGGTTCATATCCTTGATCTGACTCTTCCGAATTATCAAAATTAGAATCACTAGCTTCCATATTCAAAAATTCCTAACTAACATCTTCAATAAATTTATTTGGATAATTAGTAATAGTCTTCAAATTTTGTTGCTAGTACAAGCTCATTATGCTTTCATAATACTTTATAGCCATGGAGTTCAACCATTCCTTGATTCCATCAAGTGAAGATTGAGGAATGGCATCAATGTGGAGTACATCCCACTTGAAGTCTTTGAAAGCAATAGCCAAATCAAATTCCTTTTGCCCAAGTCCTACTCTCTCAAAGTTAACAATCTCAATCTCACTAATAGTGATTACTAAGAAAGGTAATTCCACCAACTCTACCAAATAGTTTACCATAGGAACAATAAAAGTAGAGGCTTTAAAAGGAACTCCATGAAAACCAAGCTCTCTAAATGGTGTATCAAACTCTAGTTAAAAATATTTTAGATGAGGCTTCTCCCATAGCTCTGTTACTCGCTTGACAAATCCTTGAAACTCTGTATTAATTTTATTTTTCCTGTCCCTCTCTTGTTTTTCTTCCTCAATTTCATCAAGATCATACATTGACCTTCTTGCCCCTCTTAAATTTTGGACCACATCCATTACCTCCACATAAAACTCGACATCCTTGGTCTTCTTGGTTCCCATGCCTTGATATGGTTATGCAAATGAAAATGAAGCAAAGTAATCATCTCCTTCTCTGCTAGTTGGAAGAATGCATGCTTAATGTTTTGATACATGATATCAAGTCTCTCTTCTACTCTCATGGTTGAATATTGAAATCTAGTATGGTGGGTCTCCAGAGTTCCAGTCATCTTTCTTCCTCTTCCACCAAATGCTAGCCCAATCCACATGTCTGCCAGCCTAATTGACTTTGTTTTTGAAAGCTTAAGTTTCTCCTAAGTCACCAGTGTAGATCTCTCTGCCTTTTCAAACTATTTCATTACTACAAATCATCTCTAGGATTTAATCATTTGTACCACATGGTTGATGTGCTTTGAATCCTTGCATCTAAAGGAAATTTCATCAACATAAATATTGCTACTCTCTGAAGGTTAACAATCTCAATCTCACTAATAGTACATTTGTAACCATATTCAAAGATTTTGCTTCAAAAGGCTAAAAATTCAAATATTGACTTAAGTATCCTTCAAGAGGCTTTAAATAGCCTTTACAAATGATTCTACATCTTTCCAATAATGCCTAATTGTTCTTTTTGTAACTAACATGGTTTATTACATTATAAATCAATTGTGGATGTGTTATGACCTTATTCAATTGACAAAACTCAAAACACAAAACTAACTTAAAAGACTTTCATGAAGAAAATTTTCTCAATAACCTTGGTTCCCCTGCACCAAATTTCATTATTTCAGTAAATTTCATTACAAGTAAATCTCATTACAATGCCTTAGGTACTCTGTTCTCATAGATATTTTACAATGTAACTCATACATTTGAGATTCTCTTATAATTTCTACATCATAGGTTCTCATTTAGAGGTTAACGTCAAATGAGAAACTTGAGATTCCCTCACAAAGCTTCACATGCTCTTTTATAATGGCTTCAAATCAAAATTTAGATTTGTCGAGATCATCAAAATAAGGATGTTGCATTGTTTTTGTGGCTGAGATTCTCTTCGATGGCTCCAAAATCAGCATTTTCTGAAAGGAGAGACCAATCAATTTTTACTAGTTTAGTTATAGATACACAAAGTAAAAGAATAAAAAGAAATAACTCATCCAAAATGGAAATGAAATGAAAATAAATGGAAGGCACTTATAGATAGGCATGGTAGTCTCTCAACTTAGTCACTCCTGGCCATACATCTTCACTGGGAGTTCCAAGATACCTATTGCACACAACACCTCTCATGAATAAAATATCTTGAAATTTGAGATGCTCTTATAATTTCTCTTGGATGGCTCATAAATTTGCATTTTTTGCAAGGGGACACTAATCAATGTTTATGGGGTTACTTACAGATACACAAAGTAAAATAAGATGATAGCATTGGCATCAAACAAATTAATGTGGATACAAATATAAATTAATAAGAACCATTTTGCATATACTTGAAAATTAATCCAATGAACCATTCGGGTCTACTCTACTCTTTATTATGTCAAGTATTGCCTCATGGTCAGACTTGCAAACCTTCCACAAGGGCTTGTTCAAAGGTCTACCCGCATATTTGGTCAAACATTGGATGCCACAACAAGGTTTGAGTAATGAAGAAAATTACGATGCGTGTCAAAGTCCTAAAACAACCAATGTTTAACACTCTTATGTGGGTACCTTCTAAGCTACGTTCCAGTAACAACAACTGAGCCTATAGGGTGTTCAATATTTTCTCCATCTATAACTGGGCCTTCAAATTTCTTTTTGGCCTCAACACAATGACACAAGTAATAGTTTGTTCCCTCTTCATTCTCTTCATCTACAATAACTGCATAAGCATGCCCTACATTGATATGTGTGGCATATCTCTTCAAATTAGTCAACATTACAAATATAGTACAAAGTAAGATAATAATATGGAATTTAATAAATTAAGCAAGTAGATAGATTACTTGGTTGAACTAGATCTGATACATGGTCAAAGTTGACTGATGATTCCATCTGTGTTAGTTCCAACGCCATCGAAGGGTGATGCATGTGAAGTGGGCTAAGATAACTTGTCAACCATTTGTCAACCCACTCCCTTGACTCACAATCATTCTAGGCTTGCATTATACATGAAGAACAAAAGCATGCCATCTTACATGTATCAATACTCCATGAACCTGCATTTGAGCTAAGGAAAGACTGTAGCTCACTCGATCCTATTAGTGCACAACAATCCATATGGTGTAATGTTAGTATCATCCATCAACCAAAAAAATATACAAATTGAAGACGTACCTTCATTACCTAGACCCATCAAATCATTACACCACTCAATGATTGATCTTGCATCTGTCAACTTTGCACTATCTTTATACTTTAACTCTTCTCATGCTAATGCTCTTTTCATGTGTGATCTTGCACAATCAGGCCCCCCCTTTCCATGCCCAACCTCACAAAAGTTCCACATATGCTGAACACCTATACTAAGATGCATCTTGCACAACCAGTAGAACATGCGCACGTTCTTGAACTGTGCTGCATAGTTATCTGACCATATTATATGCCAACTGTATGCTATTCCCCTTCGAGTCAAATCACTATAGAACATTTGGAAGCAACCTTGCATGAAATCTAGAGAACATGTGCGATCATCACTAATATAAAAGTGATACTCCCTCAATACCTTCCTTTGGTCCTCTATACTATCAGCTGCATGAATGAATGCTATGTAAACAAATATCAAAACATGTGTGAAGTTATAATAATGTGACTGTACCTCACACTATGGTTGTAGAGTGTAGTTATCTATAAATTCAACCACTGATACTATGTTGCTAACTAGAACGGTGTCCTTGCATAGCTTGAATTGTGTGTCCAACCATCAGGCTCTATGGGCATGCCTTGCATACTCATACACTAGATTCTTATGAAACATGGACATAAACTAATACACTGGAATCTTCTCAATAACCAAATCACACCTTTTTGTTTGAGATCCATCTTTTGTAGCATAGGCCACTATTTTATACTTATGAAATCTACTAGTTTCTGTCCCACCTAATCTACGCTTTCCATATGTTAACATATTGGCATTCGTTGCAAGCCACTACAATGCTCACATGAACCATCCAAGCATGCTTTCCTATAGAATATTTGGCCATCCTCTATTTGACATAAATTTTTTGATAAGAACTCTCCTGAAGATTTTGGTGGGGCTTCTATGCCACAATCCTGCAAAACATCATTAGTATGCAAATCTAAACATATAGAATGATAAACATCATAATGGTTAGAGAATTAAATATGTAGTCTACAACAACAAGTAGTGCATGTTTGATTTATCTTGACATAAAAAGGTTTAAGCATTTACAAAAATCTTTGAGAAATACTAATTTGAGGATAATCATTTTGAAATTTATAAAAAAATGGGTTTCAGTCATATCCAAAAAATGCTTTGGATGTGGCTCATGGTTCTGACTACCGATTCTCCTTCTTACAATATCCCTTTGATTTAGAGATGGCCTTGCATTATTCTTCCAATACTCTTCAATTAGTGTTCTCAATGCTTCAAATTTTTTTTATCTTTATGTGGTAGTCTTCCTGAGAATTCCCATAATTCATTTGAATTGGTGCCCTCAATTCTTTGCCTCCTTTGAATGGATTTTGATAAAAAAATTCTACTAATTCCCATTTGTTCACTTGTCTTTTTAATGAGACAAGATCTCTTTGTTTGATAGCTTACCAAAGTCAATGTAATGACATGTCGGGTGACATTACTACCCTTTGATTATGAGGTCTTACCGACACTATCATAAGAATCCATTAGATTCTTTACAATAGTGTTTTCATTTGATGCATTCAATGTTCTCAACCCAAAAGTCTTCATGATGTTTGTGTACTTTAAACCCCACATCATTTGAATGAATAGTTGACATCTTACGGTTTCATTTAGCCTTTCAAAGAATATTTTCCAAATCTTATTAGAATATCTTCTAAAAGTGTTTTCTGGAATCTTACCTTCCATGTGCTGCAAAATATCCTCATCAATATTAATCAAAAACTTTGGCTTTCTACGCAAAATTCTAGGTGGTGTTCTCCTAGGTACATATTTAATTTCATCTATACATCTCAACATTAGCAATTTCATCAATATTTCATCAATATTGTGTACCTTCATATTCACTTGTGGTAGAGGTTGTGTCTCCAAATACGGTATCTGCATTTGTCCTAGCATGACTCTTTTGCATTCGTTTCCTTTGTGCTACCAATTTCTTTTCTCTTTTTGATAGTTGAGGGTCCTCTTCAATTGGCTTGTTTTTGTCAATCACTTCCAATTTATTCTTTTAAAAATATGTTGCCACCCATTCTCTCTTTTTTGCTTTGAAGGTTTCATACTCTTCCTCTATTATTTTCTTCCTTGTTCATTTCTTCAACATGGCAGATAATTTTACCTGTAGCATGGTAATGAGATGAATATTAGTTCCTCAAAAATGTATCCATTAAAATAAATGAAATATATATGTCATTCAAGGCTTCATAAATAGACAACATAGGTGATGAGGTAGCTTTACCGATGAGATAATTTAGAAATAGAGATGAAAACCAAAATAGTTTAAATAGGTAGTAAAATTATCAAAATGTGCAAAAAGTGCTAAGTTGTGAAATTAACAAATAGTGAAGGGTTTGATGTAGACCTAGGAGGCTTAATCACAACCAACTTGACAACATGCCTTTAAGAGGAATCTAACAAGATTAAGATGACCTATTTGAGCAAACCAAACAACCCTCAAAGCTTGACAATCATCAGAAGTTAGATTTCACACTTTCACCCCTTGAACCCTAGTAGTAGTGGAAACTCAATTTTTTCCCAATAACTCAAATGTTATCCAAAACACCAGACAAAATATTCATGGTTTTAGACCCTATTTTAGAGTTATTTCACATATCTCAATGTAAATTACAAGTCCTTTAGACCTATTGATGGTCCAAGTGGCACAACAACATGCAAACAAAATATTGCTATTTTGTTTCTCCTGAAAGAGAAAGACAACACATGGATGTCTTAGCTCCCAAGGTCTTTGTAGTTGGTTCTCAACTGTGCTGATTTCACTTAGTGATTGATGTGAACTATAATGTTCAAGGGGTATGCTGGTGTTGAGCTTACAGATTGTTCTTGGATCAAACATGAATTTACACCTACTTTACCCAGGGTTTTAAAGAAACATCAAAAGATAGATTAGGGATTTGGTACTAAAAAGGATGATAATTTTCCTATCTTAACTAGACTTGTTATCCTTGAATTGAAAACTAAAACTGAAGAACAAAATTGACTTGGGATTAACACATAGTTGCATTCATTCACAGTGCTGATTTCTACAATAGAGTACTAGTTACCATTTTAAATAAAACACCAAAATAACATTCCATTCCTTGAAGGCTTCACAAATAAAATGATTAACTTAAGATAAACACCATTCTGAAATACAATCTGAAGTAGATTAAGATTTGGTTGCTTCTATTGTTAGTGAAACAGATAAGCAACACTTACAAAGCTAGTACAATCACTAGTGTACAGAAAATATATGACTCCAAACTATTTCCATCTATACAAAGAGGACTTGAAAGATACATTAGTCCATTTTGAATCTAACTCCTACTCTAAGAAGACACAATAAACTCCTATTACAAAGAATTAGAATGAAACTCTATCTTCTCTTGTTAACTCACTAACTTTTTCCCTTTCTTCTAACTCCTAAATTCTAATTTCTAACCCTTTACAAAGAGGCAAGAATGCCATATATACAGGGTGTACCAAAGAGAATGTGTTGTCCCCTGTATTAGGATTTACAAAATATCTACCTTTAGGAGGGTCAGCTCTTAGATCTTTTGAAGAGAGTCAATGCCGCATTCAATGTGAAGCCCTGCTATCCATGCTGATGGCAGCTTGACCTCAGGAGAAACCTTTAGATCTTTTGTAGCTACAGCATTTACTCTTGGTATTCATGTCTACCTCTCAACTTCTTCAAAGGGTTTTCTTGAATGCTCCAAAGCATTTTTCCATTAATATCGATCCGCCCCTTTCAGTGGTCACTACAACTGTCCCTGCAAGTCATGGTTGCTTCCTTCCTTTATCCTTCCTCATTCTCTAGACCCTTCTGCACGTAGACCATTTATGGAAGCATCATTAGGCCTCCCTTTAGATCTGAACCTCATCACCTGAGTCAATCCATTAGCTCATGATCTCAGAATGAGTCCAAGTCATTCACATTCTGTAGATTTCCTTTACAGGAATAGTCAATTAGTCAAAGGAAAAATGGATCACTCCTTGAGTTTATTCTGATTAGTGGAACATAGGCCACGCAGGATTCTTGGGTGGTCAAAGGTGGCTTGAATGGAATCGCATGTCAATGAGACACTAATCGTGTCTCCCCGATGCAATTGTGTCTCTCCAGGAAGCCATCGACATAGCAATGGATAGTCAGTGAGATAGTCACTAGTCGGCATGACCTCATGGCGAAGCCCCTCTTCCCCAGTGAGCACATTCTATATTAGCCAGACCCTACTGGGTCGGTGAGACTTCATGGCGCCCCTTTCTTTTCTCCCCGAGCTCAAACTCCTACTTTGGCAAGACTCTTTCAAGTCAGTGGGACATCACAGTGAAGCTCAGAACCCTTTTGGCGAGCTCATTTTCATGTCAGGAAGACCTTTTGGTGATATCGGTTCATCTTGGCAAGACTTTCCCTTCTCTGGTGAGCATACCCATGTCAGGGAGACCTCATGGTTTTGGGGATACCTTACCCCAAACTCGCACCCTGTCATTGAGAGAATCCTGGATCGCCGAGACCTTTCATCGAATTTCTTATTCTCGCCAGGCTCACTTCATTTTGACAAGACTTCTTACTGTCGGCCAGAGGTTATGGCAAGTTCCCCTCGGTCATACCGATGCCCCCTCTCATTGGAAAATACATCACTCTCAGTGTGACCTTTAGCGAACCCTGTTTGATTCTCCCTGAGCTACCTCTTATCGGCAAGACCCTTCCCTTTCGGTGAAATATTTTGCCGAAGGCAATACCTCTCGGTGAGATCCTATCGAGCTAAACTTCCTTTCGGTAAGATCCTGCATGGTTGGTGAGACATCTTGTCATACTCAAATTATTACACTAAGGGCACAATCCCTTCAGCAAGACCAATAGCCATCGATGAGACATCTCATTGAGTTCATTTCATCTCAGTTAGACTCTGTCTCCTCAACATCACATCACACCGAATCCCCTAATCCTTCAGTGAGCTCCTTCATGTTGGCGAGACTTCTTTTCCTTGCCAAGACCTTACACCGAGGTCTTCTCTTTTGCCGAGTTGTTCATTGGTCGATATGACATCCCGAGGTCAGGGGGACATCATAGCAACCTCGTGCCGTTTCGGCAAGACTTCTCATATTCACCAGGACCTCACGCGGAGAGTAGATCACCTCCACCGATGACATTCAATTTCGGCCAGACTCTGTTGAATCAATAAGATATTATTCCGTTATCACCTCATGTCGCTGAGACTTCCTTCGGTCGGTGAGACTTTACAATAACTGAAGCTTCCTTCGCTGAGTTGAGAGGACTTCAGGGAGACCTTTCATAGTCAATAGGACATTCCACCGAAATCACAACTCTCCCCCCCAAAGTGCCTTTGTCGTTGGGACAATATCATTCTCTCACCGATGAAGCAATATGTCGATGTGACAAAAATGGGTTGGCAAGACTGCAAGACCTCACACCGATAGAATCCTCTTTTGCTTTGTTGGTGAGACCAGATGCACTCACCAAGACATCTCTCCACTGCCAAAGTTTCTCACTGAGATGTATATCCTTATCGGTGGTCAGCAAGACACAAAGTGTTCAGCAAGACCACCCACCAAAGACATAACTCTTGCCAAAGTATTGGCTCGTTCCGCGCTAGTCGGTGGGACATGAAGAATTCGCTGAGACTACTCTTTGAAGAAAAGTCTCCTACCGATATGTGTATCCCTCTGTCACCAGTCGGTGAGACATAAGGATCTTTCCAAGACCTCACTTTGAAGAAATCTTTCATGCTGATGAGAAAACTCTTAGTCGCTAGAATAATGACTAATGTCTCGCTGATAGGTACCTTCATGTGAATTCCAATTGCTGTGACATCCCTGAGGTCTTGCTGATAGGCAACACATATGTGTACTAACAAAATGAATTATGGGTCAGGGAGACCTTGAAAATCTCATGCCAATAAGAACTATAATGTGAAGTATTCAGACTCAATGGAATTTATAGTACTACATGGCAAAATATGGGAAAAATATGCTCATGGTGGGACTTATTTGAAAAAATGCGAGTATGAACAACATGTATAATCATCAAAATTTTATAGTTCTAACACCCCCTTTAGATTTTAAATGGATAGAGCCAAGCCACCAGCCGGCAAGACACCTGAAAGGTCCCAGCGACCTTCTCTTGAGGAGTTTTATGCTGAAAGTGATTGAGGCATGTCTTCAGTTGGCTTCCCTGAGAGGTATCCTAAGATGAGTGATTCAATCCTGCAAAATAAATGCCTCCATTAGCCCTCAAGAGAACATAAAATATATCATAATGAAATACACCATTATCCATGATAATGCCACTCAATTCTTAGCAAGATGAAAATCAACTCAAGCTGAGATAGAACCAAAATTTAACAGACACAACAGACAACTCAGGAAGAAAACAGAAGAACTCCCAAAGGACAAAGCAAAAAACCAAAGGCAACAAAAGAAAGAGAAAAGGGGGACCCATTTTGTTCCAGAATAAAATGGGGTGGTTATGTAAGGCATAACAAATGGTGACTCGGCTAGGGAAAATGGTTTAACCATTTTCAAGAAACTAAAGGATTAAGTGACCCAGAATCTCTGGTTCATGAACATCACAACTTGAGTTGGGTCAGTTTTAACAACCAAAGCTGAGCTAGAATCTCAAATGTAAGTCAATAATAGCTAGCTCTGAATCTATGTGTGTGCTTGATAGTGCATCATCCTTTCATAAAGTTTTATTCATCTTTCAAACAAGAATGTGCAAGATTTGAGCTACTTGAGTTGATACCCTTTAGCTGTCGTGCAATGATATCATGGAAATTTCTCCACTGCCAGTCAGGAATCCATAGCCCCGACAGAGATACCTCTAGTTTTCTCACAGCATTGCTCTACTGCCAGTCAGACATCCATAGCCCTGGTAGAGATACTGGAATCACCCATTCATATTGAGTCTTCTTTCTCTTTAAATAGTTCTCTTCTTTTTTCTCATAGTCTTAGATATTTCATTCAAGTTTTTCTCAATATGTCAGATGTTTAACATTTTTTTTGGGTTGAAAACTACCATGGACCTCATAACAGTACTTGGAAAATCAGATTTTTCACTCAAATCTTACAACACCATAGTCCTAGGACAAATATACCATTACAAAGGAAGGTGATCTTGGTAATTTGTGACAAATTCAGAGGAGCTAATGAAGGTTATTTACTTTGCACCTTGTTTTCAAGACCTTCCACAACTCTTATTGGCAATGGCCATAAAACAAAGAATTTTAGGACAAAATCACCCAATTAGAAAACTTGAAAATATCTAAACCACTTCTCTCCTAGCGACCAAAGTATACTTGAGATAAAAGACACCTTTTTAAGATGGAAAGAAACAGATAAACCCCAAAGAACAAAACAAAACATAAACCAAAAGAACTAAGGAAACGAAAAGACAACAAGAAAGGATAAATGGACAAACAACAAATTATTTACCAAAAAAAGAGCAAATTACTTACACAAAGAGCAGTAGATTATTCACATAAAGAACAAAGTTATTTACACACAGGGATTATTTACAAGCAGAAACACAAAACCTATTTACACAAATGCAGAATATTTACAAAAAGAAGACAAACAAATTATTTACATAAAGAACAACGAATTACTTACATACAAAAAAAAAATTAACAAGCCTTATGGCTCAAAATAATGCTTAAGAAACTTCCCATTGATAGGAAAGGGAGCAGGTTCTTTAGTTAAACTACTCAATTGGAAAGCATTTTCTCCTAGGATCTCAGTATTTTGATAAGGACCTAGCTAGAGCTTATCGAATTTTTGGTGACTGCCCTTCCTTTCACTAGCTTTATCCCATAACAACACAAGGTCTGATATCCTAAAAGCTTTGATTTTGGCTCTTTTTTCAAACCAACATTTGAAAATAGCCTGGTGCCTAAAGAATTGTTGCAAGGCAGCGTCTCTCTGTTCTTCTAATTTCAACAAAGCAGCTAGTCTTACTTCTATCCTATTGTCACTAGAGTAGAATTTCTACATGAACTCAAGGATAGGTATTTGTAGATGGATAGGGAACATAGGCTCTTGGCCATACACTAGCTTGAATGGTGAAGTCTTTAGAGGAGCCTTAATCCTACTCCTATCTGCCCATAATGAAAATCTCAACTAGGTATGCCAGTCCCTAGGGTTGTTCTCTAGCAGCTTCTTAATTACCCCTAAAAGACTCTTATTGCTTGATTCTGCAACTCCATTTCCTTGTGGGTAATAGTTTGAAGAATACTTTAAAACAATTTTGTGGTCATATGCCCATGAAATGAACTCAACAGAAGAAAAGGAAGAGCCAATGTCACATACCAATGCGAAGGGAACCCCAAACCTGGTTGTGATGCATTCGGTAAGGAACTTAATCACTACCTTTGTTGTTTTGTTCTTGCAGGGTATAGCCTTTTTCCACCTTGTGTAGTAATCAGTGGTAGTTAAAATGAATTTTTGTCCTATAGAAGAGTTTGGGTTAATTACCCCAATAAAATCCAGTGCCCATTGGGCAAATGGCCTCACCTCATAGATAGGATGCAATGGCATGGTTGGATAGCATTCTTTTGATGCAAAAATCTGACTTATGTGGCACGTTCTCACATGTAGATGGGGAATCATTGAACACATAAGGCCAATAATAACTAGATCTGAAGATTTGGTGTGCAAATGAATTTGTAGACCCATGACCTGTGCCATGTTTCCCATGAAATTCAATGATTACACACTTGGCCTCTTGCTAATCAAGGCATCGTAGGTACACTCCCTCAAAATTATTCCTGTATAGTAACCCTCCTTTGAGTATATAGTGAGGCCTCTTCATTCTCAATGCTCTCCTTTGAGTTGAATTCATTCCCTCTCGACATCAATTGTTGAGCATAAAATAAACAATATCAGCATACCATGGGTCATTAGAGAAGGACTAGGTTGTGTATTGCTAACAAATGATGTTGTCACCAGCATTCTCTATGGACTTAGACAAGCTTGTACCTCTCACAAGTCTCATGGGGTGTATCTCTAGATCAAACTCTTGCAAGATGGCCATCCATTTCCCTCTTCTTTCTCCCAGCTCGCTCTGCATAAGCAAAGACTTCATAGCCGCATCAAGCACTACATCAACAATCTGACTTCAGAGGATGTAATGTCTAAACTTCTTGACAAATCTGACCAGTGAAAAAGCTTGTTTTTCAAGAGTAGGATATTTAATTTTAGCATTCTTGAATGGAGAACTCATGAAAGTGATTGGCCTCTCCTCTACCTCTTCTCTTTATTGAGTTACTACAACTATGGAGGAATGCTCAGAGGCAAAATAGTAGATATAAAACAGTCTCAAGTAGTCAAGGCTGGTGAGAACAGGAGCTTCTGAAATGGATCACTTGACTTGTGAAAACACGGCCTTTTCCTCATCAGTCCACTCTATCTTGGCATCCTTTTTCATCATTTCATTTAGTGGTTTCACGATTTCAGTAAAGCCCGTGATAAACTTTCTCACGAAGTTGATTTTCCCAAAGAAAGACCTCATTTATTTCTTTCTTCCTGGATGAGTGATCTTCATAATGGACTTGACTTGATCTGGATCGATTGATATTCCTCTTTCAAAAATTATATGTCCCAGAAGCTTCCCTTGAGAAACCTTGAACACACACTTTTTGTGATTCAAGGAGATTCCATACTAGATACATCTTTGAAGAACTTTGGATAAGTCTGCAGTGTGGTTCAATCTATTTTTGGAGAACACTGTCAAGTCATCCATGTAAACAATAATGCATTTACCAATTAGATCCCTGAATGCTATGTCCATGGTGCACTGAAAAGTTACTCCAACATTTATCAGACTGAATGGCATCCTTCTATATGCAAATGTTCCCCACTTTGTAGTGAAGGTTGTCTTCATTCTATCTTCACAGTTAACCATTACTTGATTGTATCCAGAATAACCATCCAAGAATGATATCATCTGAGATCCATTGATTGTCTGCAATACTTCATCTAGAGAAGGGAGTGGGTAATTATCTTTTTCTGAAGCTCTATTCAGATTTCTGAAGTCGACACATAGTCTAATCTCTCTATTCTTCTTGTGGACTGGAACTAAGTTAGCCACCCATGTTGAATGGCGTATAGGGAATATTATCCTTGTAGAAAGAAATTTCTAGACTTCTTTATAGATCAATGGTCAATCAAGGCGTTGACAAGGCACTGCTTCTATCGGAAGGGTTTAGCTTCGAGCTTCAAAGGAATAGTGTGAGTCATAACAGAAGCATCAAATGTCTTTAAATATTCATTTCCCTAGGCTATTTCAGCAATATCTCTCTTCAATGCCCATAGTATGTCTTTTCTAATTACTTCAGGGCAGGCTTTTCCTATGTAGACATTCCTTTCAGGGCTAGAATTAGCTAGGTTAACAATTTCATATTCACTTCCTTAATCTTCAGCTGGGACCTTGTCTCGAGCCCTGAGGTCTGAATCAAAAATTCTTTCTAGGGCCACCATCCCCTTGGGAATGCTATTTCCTTTTAAATTGAGGACCCCTTCTGTATTAGATTCTTTAGGGTTCCAATCTCCTTGGTCCTTGTTGGACTCATCAATGATTTGTCCTTCAAAAACATCTGAACTTGCTAGGAAAGCAAGGATATGTCGATCGTCATTAAAGACTTGAAAGTTCCTGACATTATCAGGAACAACAAGGGTGGATACCAATTCGATTGAGAATTTCTTAAACCTAGAGCCTTGCAAAGGTTCTAGGGTGCTTGTAGCAATATCCAATAAATCAGCTACCTGATTTTCTTCTCTAGGGATTAAGCTAATCCCAAAAGCATCAAAGTCTTCAATTAAGTTCCATACTCGATTTCTATAAGCTTCCAGCCTCCTATTGTGACATGTGTATTAACTGCACACTTGCTTGATAACAATTTTTGAATCTCCCTTGACCACCAAGGCAGTGACCTTCTTATGTGCAAAAATCATCCCTCGAGCTAGAGCTTCATATTCTGCTACGTTGTTAGTGCATCCGAATTTCAGCTTGTAAGAAGCACAAAAGGTTTTCCCTTTCGGGCTGGTTAGTTCAATCCCAACACCACAACCTATCTTGGACTTGGATCTATCAAATGTGAGGGTCCATAGCTGATTATGATCTGGGGTTGATCCTTTTGAAGTTATTGTGGGTGTTTGGATAGAATAAGCCATAGGTAGGGTTGCTTGATCTTCTGCATCAAATGTAGGGGGCGGGTGTTGAACAAGTTCCTCAGGTGAAATTTCTAATCCTTGCCCAGGCATCTTAGGTAATCCATGGCTATCTTGTTGGCAGCCACTTACCTCTTTGATTAATCTCTCAGGTTCTGGCATACTTGTGAGTGCAGGAATGTCAAGCAAGCCTTGGGGTTGTTTCACATGAGTATGCAAGTCAGGAAATGTGACTGAGGCTAGTCCAATTTGGGAAGGGACTTCTTTTGGAAGTATCCTATCCCTGGTTAACATTGTTGCTTCTTTGGCTTCAAATGAGAAGTGATCTACAACGGCCTCAAAGTGACTTAAACTAGTTTCCCCAGCTTGGGAAACATGATTTAAAATGTCAATGTAGGGTTGGCAAGTCAATTCAGAATGATTTTGGTAATGCACCCTACACCAGTTAGGGAGTAGAATACTTTGTAGATTGGTATCTTCTTCTAAGACTAGTTGATCCTATTGTAGCTTCTTGATCAATGCTTGTTGGTTTTCATTGATCACAGAATTAGTGAACTTTTGTATTGGCAATTCTTTAGGATCAAGAATAGAAAAGGTTAAAATTTCCTCTCTTTTATAAACCCCTATCTCGGCTTCAAATTAAGCTACCTCGTTGGGACAATCATACTCAGTGATGATATGCTTGAGGTGAGGCTCACTTTTAATTCTAATCTATGTAGGCACTCCCCTCCATGCACTCCCCTCCATAGTAGCCACATATGTGAAAAGTCAAGGGAGAGATATCCTCCTATACTTTTCATCAAATCCCTGCTTAACAACATACCATAGGTCTCAGGAATGTTTGCTACTTGAATGTCTATATTGGTTTGAATCCTAAGGTCTGACCCTACTTGCACATGTATGTTTCTCAACTCTCCTACTACATTAACCTTTGTCTTGTCAAGTTGGATGACTTTCTTGTTTGTTTCGACAAGGTTTAATCCCAATTTCTTGCATATAGAAAATGGCATAACATTGCCAAAAGCTCCTGAATCTAACAGGAAATTATGTAGATTCTTAAACTCAAGAGAAATGGTGGGGTACCTACCTTTTTTCTGTACAAGGCTGCATTCATGTCTGCAGTAGGTGCCACCTTGTTTTTCCCTTTTGATTTATCAGCTTGTTCTAAAGCTTTCAGCACTATCTCCCTTTGAGCCAGGCACCACTTTAAGATGTCAAAATAAGAAAAAGAGGTTTTATGTTTTTGCATCTCAAAAACAATGTCAAATTCTGAGTTATAGCTTGTATTGCTTTTGAAAACAAGAGATGAATTACCTTTGTGGTGGAAGTTAGGAAAAACTTTTGGTGGAGGGGGGTTATTAACAACACTTTGATCTGGAGGCACCATATGATTAGGTGGTGCTGACGTAGTGAATGGGCCCTTGTTTTGATTTCTTAGGAAGTGTCCTCCCTTTGTTTGAAAAGCTTGGGCATCATACATATCTTCCTCTAGTTCATTTTCACTCTGCATTGGGAATGAAGGTTCTTCTTCAAGGAGGTCGTATGTCATGGATGTATCCACTAAGTCACCTCCTCTATTTGAATTCCCTTGGAACATGTGGGAATCTGCCTATGCCATCTTGACAACTTTCTCCATTTTAGGGCAGTTTACCTCTGAATGAGTTGCAGTATCATGCAGTCTGCACCAATTAGTCATTAAATTAATGTCAGCCACATTTGCAGTATGTGACCTCTCCTCATTAGCTTGATAATTGTGAGACTCTACCATTGTTTGGCCCTGTATTCCATTGTTGGTTGTTATTTTGTCTCTGGTTGTATCCTCTATTTTGGTTTTGATAGCCTTGGTTAGAGGAGTTTTGGCCTTGATAACCTCTTTGGTTATAATTGTTATGATTCTAATAATTACCCTGATTGTTATTGTTCTGATTAGGATAATTACCTTGGTTCTGAGAAGGGTCCAAGCTAAGCTGAGCCATATCATTTGTGACTTGAGACAGTGTTTTCTTTAAGGTCTCTACCTCATTTGAGAGTTGAACTGTCTTTTCACTTTCCACACTTTTAGCAACAGGTGACTGACCACCATGATTTGGTGTTCCAACCTGGTTATGATGACCATGGGAACTTTGAGGAACCTACAGTTGTTGGGAGAAGCCATGAGTCCCACTAGAAAATAATGGGACAGGTGGTTGAGTCTGCAACTCAGACATAGGTCCATAATGGGAAGGAGACATTCCTAGGATAGTATTGAATAAAGGAGTTGGGTTATGCATCTGATACCCTATTGGAGGAAAACCTCCTCCCAAACTTCCCTATTGAGAATTAATTTGTTGTTGTAGCTTGATAGCCAAATGATAAACTTTGGATAGAGAATCAATATTAGTTGGTTGGTAAGTCCTTTGCAGGGACAAGCCAAGAACAGGGTCTATGACCCTAAAGTATGCTTGAATGGCACTATTCTCAGTAACTAGGTAAGGGTCCTGTAGTCTCCTATACATCCGTTGAAACCTGGTATTGAACAAGGGTAAGGATTCACATGGCTCTTTCCTAATGGTAGCAAACTGGTGGTATAAAAGAGTTGGATCCACATAAACCTTGAACTAATTGATGAAAGTATTTTCCAATTGTGTCCAAGTCAGAATAGAACCTCATGGAAGATTAAGATACCAGTTGTACGCCATATCCCCTAGGGAATAAGGGAAAAACCTACAAACCACATCATGGTGAGCTATCTGAGCTCTGGTACAAGCATCCTTAAAAGCTTGTATGTGCTCTTCAACACTCCTTGATTCACCATGAATGTACTTGGTAAAAAATTTCTCTAGATTCTTAGGCATATCATGAAAGCCTCCAGGAATAGTCCCCAATGGAGAGGGATTATTCTAAAAGAACACCATTGGCAGTGGTTGAGCTAGCTATTGAATGGGTCGAACCAGCTATGATGATAATTGAGATGGATTGGATGGTAGATTGATGGGTATCCACTAGGGTATTGGTAAAAATCCTGGTGGAGTGAGTGGGGCTGATAAGGGTGGTATGATGGTTGCCCTAGTCCTGTGACTCTTGTGTCTTATTAGGGTCTTGATTTCTATCAAAGGTGGTGGATTTTTGGCTAATTGAAGAACTCTATGGGGTGCCTCTTGGGAGGAAAACCTAGCTTTATCTATTTTTCCCTTCTAGGCCCTCCTTCTAGCACTAGTTCTTGTTGATGGTCCAAGTGGCATAGCAACATGCAAACAAATATTGCTATTCTATTTTTCCTGAAAGAGAAAGACAACACATGGATGTCTTATCTCCCAAGGCCTTTGTAGATGGTTCTCAACTGTGATGATTTCACTCAGTGATTGATGTGAACTATAATGTTCAAGAGGCCTGCTGGTGTTGAGCTTATGGATTGTTCTTAGATCAAACATGAATTTAAACCTACTTTAACTAGGGTTTTAAAGAAACATCAAAAGATAGATCAAGGATTTGGTACTGAAAAGGATGATAATTCACCTATCTTAACCAGACTTGTTATCCTTCAAGGAATTGTAAACTAAAACTGAAGAACAAAATTGACTTGTGATTAACACACAGTTGCATTCATTCACAATGTTGATTTCTACAACAGAGTACTAGTTACCATTTTAAATAAAACACCAAAATAACATTCCATTCCTTGAAGGCTTCACAAATCAAATGATTAACTTAAGGTAAACACCATTCTGAAACACAATCTGAAGTAGATTAAGATCTGGTTGCTTCTACTGTTAGTGAAACAGATAAGCAACACTTACAAAGCTAACACAATCACTAGTGTACAGAAAATATATGACTCTAAACTATTTCCATCTATACAAAGAGGACTTGAAAGATACATTAGTCCATTCTGAATCTAACTCCTACTCTAAGAAGATGCAAGAAACTCCTATTACAAAGAATTAGGATGCAGCTCTATCTTCTCTTGTTAACTCACTAACTTTTTCCCTTTCTTCTAACTCCCGACTTCTAATTTCTAACCCTTTACGAAGAGGCAAGAATGCCATATATATAGGGTGTACCAAAGAGAATGTTTTTTCCCCTATATTAGGGTTAAAAAAATATCTGCCTTCAAGAGGGTCAGCTCTTAGATCTTTTGAAGAGTCAATGCCACATTCAATGTGAAGCCCTGCTGTCCATGTTGATAGTAGCTTGACCTCAGGAGAAACTTTTAGATCTTTTGTAGCTACAACATTTACTCTTGGTATGCATTTCTACCTCTCAACTCCTTCAAAGGGTTGTCTTGAATGCTCCAAATAATTTTTCCATTAATACTGATCCGCCCCTACTAGTGGTCACTACAGCTGTCCCTACAAGTCATGGTTGCTTCCTACCTTTGGCCTTCATCATGCTCTAAACTCTTCTGCATGTAGACCATTTCTGGAAGCATCATTGGGCCTCCCTTTAGATCTGAACCTCATCACCTGAGTCAATCCATTAGCTCATGATCTCAAAATGAGTCCATGTCATTCACATTCTGTAGATTTCCTTTATAGGAATAGTCAATTAGTCAAAGGGCCAATGGATCACTCCTTGAGTTTCTTTTGATTAGTGGAACATAGGCCACGCAGGATTCTCGGGTGGTCAAAGGTGGCTCGAATGGAATCACATGTCGGTGAGACACTAATCGTGTCTCCCCAATGTGATTAAGTCTCTCCAAGCAGCCATCGATGTAGCACAAGATAGTCAGTGAGATAGTCACTAGTTGGCATGACCTCATGGAAAATCCCCTCTTCCCTGGCGAGCACATTCTGTATTAGCCAGACCCTACCAGGTCGGTGAGACTTCATGGCGCCCTTTTCTTTTCTCCTCGAGCTCAAACTCCTTCTACTTTGACAAGACTCTTTCAAGTCGGTGGGACATCACGGTGAGGCTCAAAACCATTTTAGCGAGCTCATTTTCATGTCGGCAAGACCTTGTGGCAATATCGCTTCATCTTGGCGAGACTTTCCCTTCTCTAGCAAGCATACCCATGTCAGGGAGACATCATGGTTTCGGGGATACCTTACCCCGAACTCACGCCCTGTTGCCAAGAAAATCCCGGGTCGCTGAGACCTTTCATTGAATTTCTTATTCTTGCCAAGCTCACTTCATTTCGAGAAGACTACTTTCTGTTGGCTAGAGATTATGGCAAGTTCCCCTTGGTCATACCGATGTCCCCTCTCATTGACAAATCCATCGCTGTCAGTGTGACCTATAGCGAACCCTGTTTGATTCTCCCTGAGCTTTACCTCTTATCGGCAAGACCCTTCCCTTTCGGTGAAATCTTTTGCCGAAGGAAATACCTCTCAGTGAGATCCTATCAAGTTGAACTTCCTTTTGGCAAGAGCCTGCTTGGTCAGCAAGACATCTTGTTGTACTCAAATTATTACACCGAGGGTACAATCCCTTCGGAAATACCAACAGCCATCGGTGAGACATCTCACCGAGTTCATTTCATCTCGGCTGGACTCTGTCTCCTTGGCATGAAATCACAGTGAATCCCCTAATCCTTCAGTGAGCTCCTTCATGTCAGCGAGACTTCCTTTCCTCGCCAAGACCTTACACCGAGGTCTTCTCTTTCATCGAGTTGTTCACTAGTCGGCAGGGCATCCGGAGGTCGAGGGGACATCATAGCGACCTCGTGTCGTGTCGGTGAGACTTCTCATATTCACCGAGACTTCATGTCGAGAGTAGATCACCTCCACCGATGACATTCCATTTTGGCTAGACTCTGTTGAATCGACAAGAGATTATCTCGTTATCACCTCATGTCATCGAGACTTCCTTTGGTCAGTGAGACTTTGCACTGACCGAACCTTCCTTCGCCGAGCTGAGAGGACTTCGGGGAGACCTTTCATAGTCGGCAAGACATTCTGCCGAAAGCACATTTCTCCCCCCCCAAAGTGCCTTTGTTGTTAGGACAATATCATTCTCTCATCGATGAAGAAATATGTCGGTGTGACAAAAATGGGTCGGCAAGACTGCAAGACCTCACATCGATAGAATCCTCTTGTGCTTTGTCGGCGAGACCAGATGCACTCGCCAAGACATCTCTCCATTGCCAAAGTTTCTCACCGAGATGTATATCCTTATCGGTGGTTGGAAAGACACAAAGCGTTCGGCAAGACCACCCACCGAAGATAGAACTCTTACCTAAGTATTGGCTTGTTCTGCGCTAGTTGGTGGGACATGAAGAATTCGCCGAGACTCCTCTCTAAAGAAAAGTCTCCTGCCGATATGTGTATCCCTCTATCACTAGTCGGTGAGACATAAGGATCTCACCAAGACCTCACTCCAAAGAAAGCTTTCATGCTGATGAGTAAACTCTTACTCGTCGAAACAATGAATAATGTCTCGCTGATAGGTACTTACATGTGAATTCCAATCGTTGTGACATCCCTAAGGTCTTGCCGATAGGCAACACATACGTGTACTAACAAAATGCATTATGGGTCAGGGAGACCTTGACAATCTCATGCCGCAAGAACTATAATGAGAAGTATTTAGACTAAATGGAATTTATAGTACTACATGGCCAAATATGGGAAAAATATGCTCATGGTTGGACTTATTTGAAAAAAATGCGAGTATGAACAACATGTAGAATCATCAGAATTTTATAGTTCTAACACCCCCTTTGGATTTTAAATGGACAGAGCCAAGCCACCAGTCGACAAGACACAAAAAAGGTCCCAGCGACCTTGCTCTTGAGGAGTGTTATGCTGAAAGTGATTGAGGCATGTCTTTAGTTGGCTTCCCTGAGAGATATCCTCAAATGAGTGATTCAATCCTACAAAACAAATGTCTCCATTAACCCTCAGGAGAACATAAAATATATCATAATGAAATGCACCGTTGTCTATGATAATGCCACTCAATTCTTAGCAAGATGAAAATCAACTCAAGTTGAGATAGAACCAAAATTAAATAAACCAAGCAGACAACTCAGGAAGAAAACATAAGAACTCCCAAAGGACAAAGCAAATAACCAAAGGCAACAAAAGAAAGAGAAAAGGGGGACCCATTTTGTTCCAGAATAAAATGGGGTGGTTATGCAAGGCATAACAGGACCAAATCCCCAAAAACACCCCTTCTAGGTTGACCTAATTAGGCTAATTAGGCCTAATTTGCAAAGCAACATGCCCTCAAACTTATCACAAGACCTTGAAACCTTGGGGAAACATTTCTTAGGTTCCCAAACCTCCAAAATCACAACTAGATTCCTTTGGTACAAGCAAATTCATGCCAAACCTAAAAACCCTTGTTTTATGCACTATTCAAGAGGGTTTATTGAATATGCTAATTCCACAACCTCCCAGACTTTAAAACCAACTTGAATAAAGGACATTAACCCTACACATGCCTAAAAGTTCAAAACATCATGACCTCCCATAGAGATTCTTCCAAACCCTAGGCCTAAGCCTTCATTCACATGCATTTTTGTTCACAAAACTCACTGTAGCAGTATGTTTATTACTCCTATTTCTTTCCTAGAACTCAAATCATGCATCCTACACTTAAATCAGACATCATAGGGTCCCTTACATGAGTTATAAGTCGGGAAAAAAATGAAAACACAGAAAATTGCTGGTAAACTTGAGATTTCAATGTATTTTCTTCTCAAAAACTCCAAATCAAACTTCCATTCCATGTCTACATGCCATTTAAATGCTTCTTCTTCACATCCAACCAACCAACTACCTTGCAATTTAATTTGAAACCCTTAATGACCATTGAAGGCCAAGTTTACATCATTTACACAAGATATAACAACAATATTACTCATATTGTAAGTTTGCACCCCTAAAACCTATAACTCACTAAAACCACACCAATGGCTTGAAATGATCCTTATTACATCTAAAAAACACTAATCTTGCACACTTTACATGTAAATTCAAAAACTTTCCTTCAAAGGCTACAAAGATACTTTAGTGCAAGATCACCATTTTTCACATTTTAACACCTAAACTCAAAAACTCAACCTAAGACATGCTTAGTGGTCTTGATTGACCTTATTCAAAACAAAACATGCTCAAAGACTCATCCACCTACCTATTAAACTCCTAATTACCATCAAATGATCAAATAAGGAGGATGAGGTGTAGGTGCTCCTGCACCAAGGTTGTAAAAGTGTATTAAAGAGGGAGACCAACAGTCACCTCTTTCAAATGTTAGTTTTCAAATTTGAAGTGGTTTTTTTTAGGAGGGAAAAATTATCAAAGACCATGAGAAACTTGAATGGAGGATGATTCTTAGATTGGGCATCAAACCAAATGAGGAAATGTTGAGATTTCCTTAAGAAAAATGAGTTTTGCTTAGTAAAATTAAGTTTCTGAGTTGGGCAGCATTATTTTATGTTAGATTGAGTATGAGCGGGGTATTTTAGACTTGTTTGAATAGTTGTAAAGTTTTTTAGTGTTTGGAAAGTGCTACTTTCAATAAAACCTAGGGTTTTTAAGCCTAGGGAGAGGGTTTTATGGTTTGGGTGGTAAATGATTGAATGTCGGCAATCTAACACTATAATTTGAAGTTTTGATAGATATAAAGTGTTTCCCCAAGGTTCAAGAGATTTGGACAAGTTTTGAAGGTGGTCCCTTTGTAAAAGTGGGCTAACTTGGGCAGTTATAAGTGTAGAAAACTTGATTTGTGCAGTTTGGTACAAAACAAGCATTAGTGATTGTTGGATATGTTGAAAGGCTCTATAATGGGTCCCTGATGTGTGTTTTGTTGTGAGTTGAAAGGTTGTGTGAGTGGAATTATACCTGATTGAGTGATTTTTCTATGCTACAAGGGATAGTGTGAATATGCTAAATGAAGAGGTCCTGATGAAAATGTAAATTGAAAATTGTGTTTGCAGATTGGAGTTGTGTGTTTGTGTATTGCAGGGCTCCCCCTACTGCATTAGGAGTATATTCCAATTTTTTAGACATGTATGGAAAATTTGGTAGCATAGACAAGGTAATCAACTAGTTTGTATAACTGTTTGACAAAATACCTCAATGAAAGCTTTGAAAGCATACACAAAGTAAGTCAATTGTTAAATAATAAAATGCCTCAAAGAGATGTGGTTTAAAAATGTAATTGCAAAGTGTATAGAATTGTGTAATTTAAAATTTCCATTGACAACCTAAGGTTGTAACATGACAAACAAACAATGATCAACATGGAATATGCAAAACACCAAAAATGAATGCAAGCCATAATAGAATGAAAACAAATGTACAAAGACTTCACATACCTAAAAATTAGAGTTTCAAATGGATGAGTTCTACCCAATTATGTAGCCTTTGGTTCTTCTTTCCTCAAACTCAAAAATTTGACTTAAATTCAAAAGCTTGTTCCCTTCCAAACTTCAATTGTATATTAGTTATCACTAAAATTCAAAATTGAATTGATATTATATGTCTTTCAACATGAAAATTTTTCTATATTTCATGCAAAGGTGGTGGAAAGATCATGAAAAAGGTGGTGGAATCTAAAAATCATGCATGGACACTTCACTCAATCATCAAAAAACTACTTTTTGTCAAAGCACGCCTAGAACTAGGAGAATATGTAGAATGTGGGCCAACACCATGAGTATATTTTATTTTTTACCATTTTTAGTGCAAGATATAACATGCTCATGTTATAACATGAGCGCATTATCTCTTCCTAGAATAGCTATGTCTCTACTTCTTAAAAACGTGCTCGCGTTATCATAAAGTTGGTTTTTTTTATACATCTATTTTATATGTTTGTCTATACTCTCTCCCACTCTCTCACACCCTCTCTCCCACTCTCCTACTCTCTCCCACCCTCTTGCCCACTCTCTCCCACCCTCTATCACTCTCTCTCACCCTCTCCCACCCTCTCCACCTCCTTCCTTCCACCTTCCACCCTCCATTCCATTCCATTCCCTCCCTCCTATCCTTCCCTGTCCACCCTCCATTCCCTCCCTCCCTCTCCCCATCTCCACCCTCTTCCACTCATGGGATATCCCTCCATGCCAGACTCCACCATTCCATTCCTTCCATGTCCTAGAATATTCCATTATTTCCTCTTTGTCCATTCCTCCACTCCCTTCCACCCTTCCCTCCTTCCCCTTCTCTTTCCACTCATCCACTCTCACCCTCCACTCCTCCTCCTCTTCCTCCTCTGCCCTCACCGCCCGCCCTCCGTTCTCCTCCACCCTCTTCCACCCTCCACCCTGTCCTCCACTCCCCCTCAAGATCCATTTCTTCACCAGTTAAAGTTTCCTCTTCCATCCATTCCTCCTTCCCTCTCCTCCACTCCACCCTCCTCCCCCCTCCCATCTCCACCTCTTCTTCCCTCCACCCTCCTCTCTTTCAATCCACTCCACCCTCTCTCCCCACTTTGTCCCACTCTCTCTCACTTCCCTCTGCACTCTCTCTCCCAATCTCTCCCTCCCTATCTCTCACTCTCCCACTCTCTCCCACTCTCTTCTTCCCTCCCTACCACCCTCTCCCACTTTCTCCCACCCTATCCTACCCTCTCCCACTCTCTCCTACTCTCTCCCACCCTAAGCTAAGAAACTAAATCAATAGCTTCAACAATCCGATTTCAAACAAGCTATGGTTCAAAAAAAAATGAGAGGGATCCTACATGCTCTCAATCTAGTGTTGATGTTGACTATGCTCCTGATACTCGATCAACCATCTTTGGTACTGGAGTGCAAATGGACTTAGTTGACCCCATGCCCATTGGAGTGTATCTTGTAGATCGAGATGGAGAATCCGGGAACCAACCCCTACAATTCTATGGGCAGCAAGAGGAGAGACAAAGCTAGAAGTAGTCAGAGCATAGGAAAAGAGAGCGTGGAATCATGGTTCATGGACGAACTTTAAATGGATCTGTAAGAGCTATAGTTGGGCTCTAGAACCACACTTAGAGGAGTGCTAGTACTTTTTATTTCTACATCTAAAGTAGGAGTTCCAATATTGAAACAAAGGCTTATGCCAGAACTACACTTGGAAATACATGTGCAGTCATTTTTAGGTTTACTTTAGCCTTCATCAATAGAATTTTCCAATGTGTCCTTTTATGTTTGATCTCACCTTTTCTCTCTCCCACTCTCTCCTATTCTCTCCCTCCCTATCTCCCACTCTCCCACACACTCTCCCACTCTCTTCCTATCTCCCACACCCCTTTCCCATTTTTTGATTTGATCTCTGACGCGGATCTCGATCTGATTTTGCGCGTGATCGATTTGTCGATTTTGCCGTTTGATCGCTGATTTCTGATTTCGATTTTAAAGCGCCGGATTTCGATTTTGTTCGATTTTGATTTTGCCTGATTCTGATTTTGATTGTTGACGAAAGAAAGCGGACGTGATCTTTGATCTTTGACGCCTGATCGCAGCGGATTCTGATTTTGATCTTGATTTGATTTAAAGATTTGCCTGATGTTTGATTTTGATGCCGGATCTTGATTTCGATTCTGGTTCGATTTTGCGTCGATGTCGATCTGCTGATTTTTTATTTATGATGCCTGATGCCGATTTTTCTGATGCAAAGATTTTGATATTTTTGATCTCGACGGATCTTTCGGACGCAAGCTGATTTTTCGAGCTGATTTCAAGCGATTTTTCTGGATGGAAGATGGATGATGGATGATTTTTCCGGATGCCGATTTTCGAGATTTTTCTTTGTCACTCTCTACCACTCTCTACCACTCTCTCCCTCCCAATCTTCCACTCTCCCACACTCTCTCCCACTCTCTTCCTCCCTCCTGTTGATGTGTTTTTTATGCACTTCTCAACATAGGTAGTGTGTAGGTGCACTACCTCTCTTGAAAGATAATCTTCCACAATCAAATTGCAGAACACTATCCCAAGGTCTCTAATGTCAAGTCTTGACAATGCTTGGAAAATCTTAGTTGTTTGATGTGATTTTTTGGAATCACAAGGTGGACTTACGGATGAGTTACAAAGCATGAGAAGTTGGATCTACAAATGGAGTTTTAAGATGGGAGATTTGTTGTGCGTTTGCTGTAGGTTCAAACAGCAGTCTAGAACTCCATTTTATCATTAGATTTGGCTTTACAATGTCCAATGAACCTTTCCTAAGGTACTTATTATAAAAAAAAAGGAAAAAGGGCAAGGAAGAGAGAAGGTTCCTAGATTTGAAACTACAAATGAACAGTGATCATGGAGGCTACTACAATAGACAAACTCCCTAAACTGGGTTTTGCTTGGCCAAGAGAAACCTACATTTGCACAAAACTAGTGCAATCTTCTAAGGACTGCAGATTTTAACATTACATACACATCATGTACATGTAATCGAACTAGGTTGCAACAATTAAGGAAAGAGGCTTAGACTAGCTTTGCAAAGTGATTCATCATCAATGAACCACAAAAAGCATGAGCTGGAAATTCATCAAATACTGAAACAACAAAAACCATCACCACTCCCATTCAAGAAACTAACACTAAAACTAATATGAAAGGTAGAACCATGCATACATAAAGAGAAAACTCAAAAGGAACACCCATAAATCATGCAATGTTGCTTTCTATTGTTGCAGAATGTTTTTACATCGATTCTCCAGCCCTTACAAATGAGGGGCAAGCCCCTATTTATAGTTTTCCAAAGCCCAAATGAATGGTTAGGATCAATTTCCAATGAATGACTGAGATTTGTTTACAATAGGGTTTCACCTACCCCACAATATTCAACAATTAAAAAATACATTCCTTGTCTTTTCTCTATTTTGTCATCTAGTGCCAGTCACTGTAGCAATTTTGTCACTTAGCTTATTGTTCTTTTGACTGTAGCAAAAAATGCTTGAAAGCTTCCTTCTTACTTGATGTGTTTGTAGTGTTCTTCCTTGGATCAAATGAGCCTGTTGACAATTGGCATCAATGGATTGGTTGCCCCTGATGGGTGGACAACTACCTTATGCTTTCTTCAAGGCCACCCCCTTGCATTTTTGTCCTTGCATCCTTGGCAAAGGCCTTCTTCTAATGCCAACCCTGTTGATGGGTGCTACGAGGAAAGATAATCATGAAATGAATGGTGACAAGAGCTATGTGCATTCCTTGCTCAACTTTCTCGATGGGTCTCCCTGACAGACCCATCGTAGGCTCCTTGAATTCTGCGTACATGAAATGCCATAAGTGCTTTCAGACAAAAATTATAGAAAACATTAGTCAAATCTTGCAAAATCCTTGTTAGATTCATCCATGCATCATCAAAAAATCATAATATTCATATTTGAAACTCATTTGGACCATAAACATTAATGCAGGCCCAAGGGGGCAGGTAGCGAATAAGGGACAGCAAACTTGAAGCAAAGTTCCCGGACCCCACAAAACATAGAAAAACTGAGATTTTTCAATTAGAGCACATGGGAAATGGGGAAGGAAGAGTGCCCAAAAAACTTCCTTAAGATTGCACTCATTTTACAAAAACTGGAAGTTCAAAATGACCACGGCGAGATGGAATCCCGAAAATGGCCACAGAGGGGCCAGGCTCCGGAGGCCGGTTTGCCAGGGGTTGACAGATGTTCAAAACGACCATGGAGGGACGGAGTCCTGGAAACAACTACAAAGAGATGAAATCTTAGAAATGGCCACAGAGGGGCCGGGCTCTAGAGGTCGGGTCGCTAAGGGCCTATGGATGTTGAAGACAACCAAAGGGGGATGAAGCTCCGAAACCAGTGAAACATAATGAAATGTTGACGAAACCTTGGCAGCTCATTTAAGCACCTCAAACACATCCCAGATCCAAAAAAGGTTGGCCCCAAAGTCAAAAATGTGGAAACCGGAGCGACAGGGGTCCACAGATGTTTCCAAACAACCAAAGAGGAAGGGTATTCTAGAGGGAAAGTTCTGAAACCATTGAAACTTAACAGAATGTTGACGAAACCTTGGTAGTTCACTTAGGCATTAGGAACACATCCCAAATCCAAAAAACGTTACCCCCAAAGTCAAAAATGTGGAAACTGGAGTGATGAGGGTCCATGGATGTTTCCAAATAGCCAAATAGGAAGGGAATTCCAAAGGGAAAGTTTCAAAACCATCGAAACTTAACGGAACATTGACGAAACCTTAGCAGTTCATTTAAGCACATCAAACACATCCCAAATCCAAAAAAAGTTGCCCCCAAAGTCAAACATGTGGAAACTAGAGCGACGGGGGTCCATGGATGTTTCAAAATAGCCACGGAGGGGCTAGGCTTCGGAGGCCGGGCTGCCAGGGCTCCACGGATGTTCAAAATAGCCAAAGAGGGACGGAGTCCTAGAAACGGCCATGGAGGGGTTGGGCTCCGGAGGCTGGGTCACCAGGGCTCCATGGATGTTCAAGACAGCCAAAGGGGGACGAAGCTTCAAAACCACCGAAACTTAACCGAATGTTGATGAAAATTTGGCAGTTCACTTAAGCACCACAAACATATTCCAGATCCACCAAAAAGTTGGCCCCAAAGTCAAAAATGTGGAAACCAGACCTGCAGGGTCCACAGATGTTTCCAAAACAGCCAAAGAGGGATGAAGCTCTGGAACCACCGAAACTTAATAGAACATTGACGAAACCTTGGTAGTTCACTTAAGCACCACAAACACATCCCAGATCTACCAAAAAGTTGGCCCCAAAGTCAAAAATGTGGAAACCAGACCGACAGGGGTCCACAGATGTTTCCAAAATAGCCAAAGAGGGATGAAGCTCCGAAACCACCAAAACTTAACGAAACATTGACGAAACCTTGGCAGTTCACTTAGGGACCCCAAACACATCCCAAATCCACCAAAAAGTTGCCTTGAAAGTCAAAAATGTGGAAAAAAGCGAATCGAGTAATCAAAGACCAAGTTAGCAAAAACAAGACAATGGGCAGAAAAGGGACGGGGGACTTCATTTCTCCATGGATTTGAATACCCTAAGTAGGTGAATTTGGTAAGGAGAATTTGATTGTTTGAAGGCACATGACCAATTTGGGTTTGGAAAATGGGGCACGCAAAACAAGACAAGAGCAAAGCAACCTGTCGGGAGCAAAAAAAGGGGGGTCCCTATCTATGGCGGGGTGTGTGTGCAAAACATGCACAACAAATGGCGACTCGTTGGAGAAATTATCCAGAGCATTTTGATGAAAAACTAGAATCACGAACCCAAAATCTCTAGTTCTGACCTTCACACTAGGGAAAACAAACCAGACACCCAACCAAAGGATCAAAACCATTAGCCAACCCAAACTTTAGTATGTTGAAAATCCAAATGTGTGCAATTGTGTTAATTCCCATCCTTTAGTTGCTACATGAACCCAAGCTCTATCAAGTTAAGCTATGTAGTTTATTCCAACTCCAAAAGCATCTAGGACATTGCCTCGCTGCCAGTCAGGCATCCATAGCCACGACGAGGCTGTCGCTATGATTCTCCCAAATATTGCTCTACTGTGGGTCGGGCATCCATAGCCCTGGTAGAGTTTCTCGGATACCCCCGAAAAGTTGAATTTTCTCTTTCTTTTAATTTTCAATGTTTTCTTTGTTTCTTTCTTTTCTCTTTTCAACTCTTTTATTTCAACCCGCAAGCATTGAAGCTCATGCTCAGTGCTAAGAATCACAGTGGCCCTGGAACAGAATTTTAGATTTTTCACTTAACTAGATTTCACAAAAGGCCCTATAATGATTGTCAAATTCTTAAGATGTGTAAGAGCTATAAGATTTTAGAATATGTCAGAGTCAGACCAAACCAACAACTTATCCTCTTTGAATTAAACAACTAAATCACTTGACACTAACAGAAGACCTTCACCATCTACTCTGAAGACTTGATTAGAGTTTGAAAAAAAAATACATAGAATAACCTCAGGCAATAAGTATGGTTGTGCGCACAAATGTGCCCAGCTAAAAGTAGAGGGACCTCGAGCAAAGTAGCAACAAAGCGAAAGAAAATAAAAAACAAACAACGAACAAAGTAAGCAACCTAAACACACCAACTAACCTAAGGAAAGCAGAAAAGAAAATTATTTACAGGAAACCTATACTACTCAAAATGGGCTATGTACAAAGATATTTACAAAGCACTATGTTTAAGCAGGGTGAGCTAACATTAACATTCATTGGATTTTGCAATGCATGCACAAGCAAATGAGCAATTGTCATCATTCTTAACCATGAAAATTTATCTTCATATTATTAAAAAAGAAATTCAACATTGCAACACTCAAGTTCAATCACATCATCATGAAAAATTAGCAAATGAGAAGGCTTGTTGAACCCATGGTTAATTCATAAACATATTCGTTTTCCCTCATTCCCATAATCAAAATAATAAGTGCAGTTATGAGAAATGATAGGGGCAAGGAAGGATAAAACCTAGATGTCGTCACATGGAGGTGGCAGTATTGGACAGTCGAGAGCAAACACAACATCCTTGATCGTTGCATTGGCAGCCTCAAGTGGGCGCGGTGGAGGGTGCAACACTTTAGACATTAAGCTGGCATAAGGCTAGGAGGACGAGGCAGCAGACAACTCTTCCAATCCACCAATGGGACCTACAACTCCGGTTGGAAGTTCTTCAAAAATAAATACTTCTCCACATTGATCATCTGCAAACTTGGGATCCACTTGGTTGCTGTCCCCAAAGGGCAGCATGTTGTCTCGTCTCCTTCCCCAAGGGTTGTCCTTATTTATGTGGTGTTCAATGTCATGGGACAATGACATGCATGAATCCATCATATTATAGCCATTTGAATATGAAGGAGGATCAACAACGATCATGGCGGAAGGACTCCAAGTTGCATCTTGTAGTCGGTCGAGTGCTTCATCTCTGTTAGCAACTATCTCAGCACCTCCGCCTTTGTCTTCTTCTTTTTGATGTTCATGCATCTCATCATGACATTCACTTGTTTCCTCTTGCTCACTATCACTATAAATGGAGAAGGAGCTCCTCTCCCAATTTGGAAACTCTAGTGCATCACTGTTCAAGGGATCAAGGAGTATGTATTCATCACTACCGTCTTCTGGGATGTGCTCTTCCTCGACATGAGCATACCTCCATAGTGCAGCTCCCAATGGAAAGAAGTCATCAATTGATGGCACCTCGTCAAGGGGACCAAAGTCCATTTCACAATTTCCCTCCAAAGACTTGTTAAAAGTCCCATCATCCATGGTACACAACTGCTCTTCAAGAGGAAGAACTTCTTGGTGATTAGTAGACAACATTCCCGCTTGATCTACTTCATCGCTCGGAAGTCTGAGACTGTATTGTTGTCCTTCTATTGCTGCCCCAACATCCTTTTGAGGTCCACCTTCAGCTGAGCCATCACTTGATTCAGGATTTTGGTCTTCTTCTTTGATATGGGCAGCAAGTAGAGGAGGTTGGGTACTTGGTTGCCTTACTTGTTCTTTGACTTGCTTCATGGCTTCTTGGCACAATTCACATGCGAACTCTGAGTGTGATGAATCATGAAGTCTGCACCAATTTGGTAGTAGCAATACCTCCAAATCCACTTGACATGTTAGTTTCGACCAATCCTTTGCTAATTTGGAGACAAGCTGGACATATCTTTCCGCTATTGGGTCCTCATCATCACTTGAAAAAGAAGCTTGATGGTAAACAACCGTGGCGAGTGGTTGTTCCCACTCCTCCAAACTTGCATTTTTAGATTCTCGATCACTGTCATTGGTGAAGAGGAGGATTTCTAATCTAATTTCACTTATACCTTCGTCATCATTTTCTATTGCTCTAATGTTGTCAACCTTTTCTTCTTCCTGTTCTTCAGCATCTTCGTTGGCTGTCCCAGAATGCACGGCTACAGACTTCATTGGTTCATTATCACCTACCAATTGCTCTTCTTCTAGAGTGGAGGACTATCTTTGATTGGTGGAGGGAAGACCTTCTAAATCAGTTTCAATCAGATTTCCACCAAGGCATATTGTTGTCCTAGTGAAATTTGCCTCTTCCTCCTTGCTTACAACTTCAATGTTTGCTGCTCCAACATCAGCTTGTATCAAATTTCTTGGTTCATCCTTGCTTTTCTGTCCTCCGGATGTTGACAACTCTTTTTCCTCATGGGATAACTTTTCTTCATTGGGAGTTGGCTGCTCCAACTTGTTCAAACAATCCTTGGCTTGAGCAATGATGTTGTCACATGATGGACACATAAATTCTAAATGTGGTGCATTGTGAAATCTGCACCAAATAGACATCAATATTTCTTCCAATCTTTGTTTGTGTTGGCTACCCAAATGTTCCTAGATTAGCTCCTTGAACGCCTTGGCTGCCATGGTTGTCAATTCTTCGTCTAGGTCTTCAGGAGCCAAGGGCTGGTATATTTCCCAAAATGGAATTTCTCCCTGCAATACCCTTTTGATTCTACTAAAAAATATGAGACATCCCAGCTTGTTGTGCATATGAGTGCAATGGATCTGACATCTATCTGCCAATCCAAATTGCTGCAATGCCTTCTTCAGTCTCTTGTTCAAATCTGCATGCAGTTGAGAGATGTCAATTTGTGCATACTGCTCCATTTTGACTCAGCTTCTACTTGCCTTCAAAATTTTTTGGTTTTTAGTATTAAAAGAGATCTCCCTATCGTAGATTTCTTCTTGAAAGTGCTCAATTAGATTTCCAATTTTAAGCTTTGTATCCTCAACATGTCATGCCCTCCTTCTAGCGCCAGTTCTGTTAATGGTGTTAGGAGGAGGGCATAAAATGAATCACTTCCAACCTTCAGCCTTGTACTCCCAACGTGTCAGCCCTCCTTCTAGTGCCAGTTCTCTTGATGGCATTAGAAGGAGGAGGGCATAAAATGAATCACTTCCAACCTTCAGCTTTGTATTCCCAATATGTCAGCCCTCCTTCTAGCACCAGTTCTATTGATGGTGTTAGGAGGAGAAGGGAATAAAATGAATCACTTCCAACCTTCAGCTTTGTATTCCCAACATGTTAGCCCTCCTAGCGCCAATTCTATTGATATGCTTTTTATGCACTTCTCAACACAAGCAGTGTGTAGGTGCACTACCTCTCTTGAAAGACAATCTTCCATAATCAGATTGCAGAACACTATCCCAAGGTCTCTAATGTTAGGTCTTGACAGTGCTTGGAATATCTCAGTTGTTTGATGTGATTTGCTGGAATCACAAGACGGATTTACAGATGGGTTACAAAGCATGGGAAGTTGGATCTGCAAATGGAGTTTTTAAGATGGGAGAGTTGTTCGTTTGCTGCAGGTTCAAACAAGAGTCTAGAACTTCATTTTATCGTTAGATTTAGCTTTACAATGTGCAATGAACCTTTCCTAAGGTACTTATTATAAAAAAAAAAGGAAAAAGGGCAGGGAAGAGACAAGGTTCCTAGATCTGAAACTATAAATGAATAGTGATCATGGAGGCTACTATAGTAGACAAACTCCCTAAACTGGGTTTTGCTTGGCCAAGAGAAACCTACAGTTGCACAAAACTAGTGCAATCTTCTAAGGACTATAGATTTTTACATTACATACACACACCATGTACATGTAATCGAACTAGGTTGCAGCAATAAAGGAAAGAGGCTCAGACTAGCTTTGCAAAGTGATTTATCATCAATGAACCACAAAAAATATGAGCTGGAAATTCATCAAATACTGAAACAACAAACACCATCACCACTCCCATTCAAGAAACTAACACTAAAACTAACATGGAAGGTAGAACCATGCATACATAAAGAGAAAACACAAAAGGAACACCCATAAATCATGCAATGCTGCTTTCTATTGCTGCAAAATATTTTTACATCAATTCTCCAACCCTTACAAATGAGGGGCAAGCCCTTATTTATAGTTTTCCAAAGCCCAAATGAATGGCTAGGATCAATTTCCAATGAATGGCCGAGATTTGTTTACAATAGGGTTTCACCTACCCCACAATATTCAACAATTAAAAAATACATTCCTTGTCTTTTCTCTGTTTTGTCATCTAGTGCTAGTCACTATAGCAATTTTGTCATTTAGCTTATTGCCCTTTTCACTGTAGCAAAAACTGCCTGAAAGTTTCCTTCTTACTTGATGTGTTTGCAGTGTTCTTCCTTGGATCAAATGAGCCCGTCGACGATTGGAATCAATGGATTGGTTGCCCCTGACGGGCAGACAACTACCTTATGCTTTCTTCAAGGCCACCCCCTTGCATTTTTGTCCTTGGCCTCCTTGGCAAAGGCCTTCTTCTAATGCCGACCCTATTGACGGGTGCTATGAGGAAAGACAATCATGAAATGAATGGTCACAAGAGCTATGTGCATTCCTTGCTCAACTTTCTTGATGGGTCTCCCTGACAGACGCACGGTTGGCTCCTTGAATCCTGTGTACATGAAACATCGTAAGTGCTTTCATACAAAAATAATAGAAAACGTTAGTCAAATCTTGCAAAATCCTTGTTAGATTCATCCATGCATCACCAAAAGATCATAATATTCATATTTGGAGCTCATTTGGACCATAAACATTAATGCAGGCCCAAGGGGGTGGGCAGCGAACAAGGGACAGCAAATTGGAAGCGAAGTTCCCAGACCCCACAAAACATAGAAAAACCAAGATTTTTCAATTATAGCACATGGGAAATGGGGAAGGAAGAGTGCCCATAAAACTTCCTTAAGATTGGACTCATTTTACAAAAATTGGAAGTTCAAAACGACCACGAAGAGATGGAATCCCAGAAACGGCCACATAGGGGCTGGGCTCCAGAGGTCGGGTCGTCGGGGGCTAACGGATGTTCAAAATGGCCATGGAGGGATGGAGTCCCCGAAATGGCCACGGAGAGACGAAATCCCAGAAATGGCCACGGAGGGGCCAGGCTCTGGAGGTTGGGTCGCCGGGGGCCGATGGATGTTGAAGACAACCAAAGGGGGACGAAGCTCCAAAACCATCAAAACTTAACGAAACATTGATGAAACCTTGGTAGTTCATTTAAGCACCTCAAACACATCCCAGATTCAGAAAAGGTTGGCCCCAAAGTCAAAAATGTGGAAACCGGAGCAAAGGGGGTCCACAGATGTTTCCAAATAGCCAAAGAGGAAGGGAATTCCAGAGGGAAAGTCTCGAAACCATCGAAACTTAACGGAACGTTGACGAAACCTTTGCAATTCACTTAGGCATTAGGAGCACATCCCAAATCCAAAAAAGGTTACCCCCAAAGTAAAAAATGTGGAAACTGGAGCGACAAGGGTCCATGGATGTTTCCAAACAGCCAAAGAGGAAGGGAATTCCGGAGGGAAAGTTCTGAAACCATTGAAACTTAACGAAACATTGAAGAAACCTTGGCAGTTCATTTAAGCACATCAAACACATCCCAAATCCAAAAAAAGTTTCCCCCAAAGTCAAAAATGTGGAAACTGGAGCGACGGGGGTCCATGGATGTTTCAAAACGGCCACAGAGGGACTGAGTCCCGGAAACGGCCACGGAGGGGCCGGGCTCCAGAGGCTAGGCTGCGCAAGGCTCCACAGATGTTCAAAACAACCAAAGAGGGACAAAGTCCTGGAAATGGCCACGGAGGAGCCGGGCTCCAGAGGCTGGGTCGTCGGGGCTCTACGAATGTTCAAGACAGCCAAAGGGGGACGAAGCTCCAAAACCACCGAAGCTTCAAAACCACCGAAGCTTAACCGAATATTGACAAAACTTTTGGAAGTTCACTTAAGCACCACAAACACATCCCAGATCCACCAAAAAGTTGGCCCCAAAGTCAAAAATGTGGAACCGGACCAGCAGGGGTCCACGGATGTTTCCAAAAAAACCAAAGAGGGACGAAGCACCAGAACCACCGAAACTTAATGGAACGTTGACGAAACCTTGGTAGTTCACTTAGGCACCACAAACGCATCCCATATCTACCAAAAAGTTGGCCCTAAAGTCAAAAATGTGGAAACTGGACCAACAGGGGTCCACGGATGTTTCCAAAATAGCCAAAGAGGGATGAAGCTCTGGAACCACTGAAACTTAACAGAACGTTGACAAAACCTTGACAGTTCACTTAGGGACCCCAAACACATCCCAAATCTACCAAAAATTTGCCTCCAAAGTAAAAAATGTGGGAAAAAGCGAATCAAGCAATCAAGGACCAAGTTAGCAAAAATAAGACAATGGGCAGAAAAGGGATGGGGGACTTCATTTCTCTGTGGATTTGAATACCTTGAGTAGGTGAATTTGGTAAGGGGAATTTGATTGTTTGAAGGCACATGACCAATTTGGACTTGGAAAATGGGGCACGCAGAACAAGACAAGAGCAAAGCAGCCTATCAGGAGCAAAAAAAAGAGGGGTCCCTACCTACACGAGGCGTGTGTGCAAAACATGCACAACACCTCCCACTCTCTCGCACCCTCTCCCTCCGTATCTCCCACCCACTCTCCCACACTCTATCCCACTCTA
>VDFB02193867.1:230077962-230193610 GCA_007258455.2 Sequoia sempervirens
AAGTCTCACTCACACTCCCTCTCTCTCCCACTCCCTCTCTCTCACACTCTCTCTTCCTACCTATCTCTCAAGTCTCTCCCTCTCACCCTACCTAGCTAAGTCCCCCTCATTCCAACCCCTTCTCTCCCACTCCCTCTCTTAAACTCTCACTTCCACTCCATCTCCCTCTCTCCAGACTCTCTCTCTCCCCATTCCACCCTAACATTCAATAGACTAGAATTTAACATAAAGGAAGACATAACACAAGCTCGTTGTAACGTGCTCATGTTATGTATTGCTTGACATGTATCCTGGATAAGCAAAAAAATGTCAAAACTAGGAAATAATGTGAGCGCATTATAACATGCTCATGTTATATCTTGTTTCGGGAATCCCTGAGCCTTAGCATTGGTATTTTCCTTGGAATACCAACCCAAAGACTTGGAGGGCATTCCAAATGACCAGACGTGTTTTTGCAAATTCTACAAATTTTCACATAATCGGGTTCGTGCTGAACATAATTGGGTTTGTGCTCACTCTCACAATTGCATCTGATTCAATATCAGCAAAATCAAACACATGGGTAATGTTAGATTATCTCTTAGCTATCCAACGATGTAATTTTTTTCACTTTTTGACAATGTTAAGCCTTTCATCCATAATTTCTTTTGTTTGTATGTCTCTTTTTTGCCAAAAAGTAGTGTTTGGTTTTTTTTTCATTATAAATTAATTGTTTATCGAAATTTCAAATGAATTACATTTTTAGAAACTAGACTCCATTCTAAAAATTAAAAAAAATCAATTACTTTCCAAAATTTGTAGGGGGAGCATGACCAAAATTCTGCTTTTCAGGAAGTGCCCACTTAGAAAATTAGTAAAAAATAAAATATTCATTAAAAAATTATCAAAAAAATCGTGCATCAACTAGATACTGTTAGCTAACTTTTGACCATAAATTTTTTAAAAATACTGCAAAAAATTTCACCGTGTTAGGGTCATATAAGAGTTGCTATGTTATGTTTTTCTGAAAAACCCAACACCAATTGTGTACATCCCTCTTTTGAACCCCTTAATCTCAACCATTTTCGAAATAAATTAATAGTTTAGAAAGTAGACTCATAGCACTTCAATCCTTGTTTTCATTTCGTCTCAAAATTTTGAGTCTAACTATCCTCAATTTCACGTCCAAGGTTAGTATTTCTTTATTTCAGAAAAAAAAAAGTGAACACTTAAGCCCCTTTTTTGGGAACCATCTTTGTGCACTTACCCCATTGGGGGTAAATAATGTCAATAAGGTGTTTAAATCATCATCATCATTCTTGCCCCATGTTATGAAAGAGGTTATTCATTTGTGACCATCTATCAAGATGGCTTGGATGTACTCTAAATAAAATTGGTAGTGAAAAATTAGTTAATTTACAAGTAAAAGGTTGTGGATTTGAGACCAACCATTGATGTCGTCAAGGCTTTCTTAGTAAAATTGACACTAAAGAATGAGATGTTGCTAAGTTTTGTAAGCCTTTGGATAGATAGAGGTTTAGCCTTGATATCAATATTTTTGTAAAACTACTTTTTAAATATATTATAGGTAAGTGCTCAATAGAAGTGATTTTTTAATAACGAATAAGACATATATTTTGAAAGAGTTCAATTTTTTTCAGTGAGTACAAATAAGTCTAAAGTATTAAAATATAATTATTTATCTATTTTGTTATAAATAGTCTTCAAAATATGAATAAAAATATTTTGTAAATATTAGATTATTTGAAAAAAAATTAAAAAAATGAAATAGAATAAATAAACTTATTAATGATTTATATAGTTCAATTATTTAGAATAATAAATCTAATTTATTAAGTGAGAGAGTGAAGTTCACGAGTTCGGTCGAGCGAATGAGCCAAGCATGAAGAGTTGAAATGTCATGTTGGTATCCTAGCATCTCATCCACGGGTTGACACCACTTTGCCATGTATATGTTGATGTCAAAAGTCATGTTTGAGACCCCCACGCCTTAGTAAAATGGATTGGCATAACTATTGCCCCCCAACTATCTCTTGGTTGGATGGGAATAGTAAGATGCCCTGAGAGTGAAGGATGGGAGAAATGGGAGAAAATCAAAAGTAAATTAATTTTACATAATTTTTATATTATATAAATAATTTAAATCCAATTTTTTAAAACAATATAATTGATCCATTTTATTTCTAGGAAATTTAATTATTTTAAAATAAACTTTATTTCAAATCTTTTGCAAATCTTTATTACTTATAGACCTTAATTATTCAAAATAATTCTATTAAGAAAATAATATTTAATAAAGATAGAGATGAAATTGTAGCTGTGGTTAATGCCAATATTTTCATAAAGAATCGTGTTGTTCACAAAAAGCACAAAGAGTTTTTAAAAATTTGAAAAGAGGAGTTTGCAAGAATTTCTGTTAGGCAAAGTATTAAAAAGATGTGAAAAAAATGCCGCGTAGGAAACAAGTGGACTCCTCTCAGTCATCAGTCCTTGCACACTTATTCAATATTCTTATGACTTTCTTTGTGGGTTCTCTCTACTTTTAATTATTCCACTGTAATTTCCATGTTTCTTCTCCCTCCTTATGGAGATAACATATTTGTGCAATTTATCTTCCTCCATTCTGGTATTTGTCTATCTCATCTGCTGTTTGGTGGGAAGGCAGTTTCAGAATGGCTCTCGAGACGGTCGGGGGAGCTGTCTTGGGGGTTGTCTTGCCAGGGACTTATAAAGCAGGTGTATATATATACAAAGTTTTCAAGGGTTCTGCTCGTAAGGAATTCGAAGAAACCGTGAAAAGGTTGTTGCCGACCGTCAAAGCGATATGCGAGTCGAATTCGGGAGCGCCATCGGATATATCGCTGCAGAAATTCCAACAATTCCACGACTATATTGTCGAGGGCAATCGGCTGGTAGACGAATGCCAGAGAAGTTGCATTTGCCTCCGGAGTTTCAGGGTAGCAAAACGCGTTAAGAAGCTGCAGAAAGAGATTAACGAATTCATTCGGGTTGACGTTCCGTTGGTTGAGACAGCGATTCAAATTAGATTGCAGAATTCCGTCACCGACCAACTGGAAACTGTAATTCACCGGCAGAATTCCCACTCTAACCAACTCCAATCTGTAATTTTGGGGCAGAATTCTCACTCCAACCAACTGGGAACTGTAATTCAGGGTCAGAATTCTGTCTCCACCCAACTGGAAAACGTGCTTGAAGAGATCGAAACTGTGCGTCAAAGGGTGGAACAACTGCAACATACTCAAATTTCACAAGATGAGAGCCACCCCCCACATCCGCCGCACTGCTTGCTGGGCTTTGATGAACACATAGTGAAGGTGAAGACACTTGTGCTGGAGGACGGAGTAAATGTGGTTGGAATTACAGGCATGGGTGGAGCTGGAAAATCCACACTTGCAAAGGCCGTTTCTCATCACAATGATATCAAAGGTAACAACATCTTGTCCGCTCTCTTTAGAGTTTACACTATTTCACTTGCATAAGTTTAGCCAAAACATCACCTATCTTAATGCTTCTGAATTCTGTTCTAGCTTCAATTTGTCCTGATTTCGCATGAAGTTTTATTTAGGTCAACTAACTATCTTTGGACAATTATAAGATCTTAGATCTATTTTACTGCTTCTGAATTCTGTTCTAATTTTAATTTGTTCTGCTTTTTTAATTAGATCTAGGTGATTATCACGTCAAATTTAGGCAAAGGATCTTTTTATTCTGCTTTTACACCACATGTTTTAATTAGATCTAAGTGATTATCACGTCTTTTTGTTCTGCTTTTGTATCAGATGTTTTAATTAGATCTAAGTGATTATCATGTCAAATTTAGGTACAGGATCTTTTTGTTCTGCTTTTGTATCAGATGTTTTAATTAGATCTAAGTGATTATCACGTTAAATTTAGGTACAGGATCTTTTTGTTCTGCTTTTACATCAGATGTTTTTATTAGATCTAAGTGATTATAATTTATCGCATCAAATTTAGGGACAGGATCTTTCATGTGGAATGAGGTGCTTGACAATTTATAAGAATTTTAAAGTAAATTTAAGTTTTTTTTAATGTATTATGATCTAAAACACCGTCTATTTCAGTAGTTCTGAATTTTGTTCTAACTTCAATATGTTCTATTTTTGTATCAACGTTTTATTTAGATCTGAGTAACTATCATATTAAGTTTAGGTATGAAATTTTTGGTGTGAGATGAGATGTTTAATGGTTTATAAGAGTTTCAAGGTATATTTTAAGCTTTTTTGTGAAATTTTGTGCAATGCAATACAATCCAAAACATCATCTACTTTAATGCTTCTGAATTCTGCTCTAATTTCAGTTTGATTCTCTTTTACGTTAGATGTTTTATCTAGTTCTAAGTAACTATCACATTAAAGTTTAGGTACAACATCTTTGATGTGGGATTATAACTTTCACATTAAGTTTAGGTACAAGATCTTTGATGTGGGATGAGATGCTTGATGATCCATAAGGGTTTCAAGGTACATTTTAGACTTTCATACAAAAGATTATGTAGTATAATCTAAAACATTATATATTTTAATGCTTTTGAATTATATTATAGTTTCAACTTGTCTTGCTCTTGCATCAGGTGTTTTAACTAGATCTAGGTAACTGTCACATTTATGTACATGATCTTTGGGGCAGGATAAGGTGTTTGATGGTCCATAAAAGTTTGAAGTTATATTTTAAACTTTCTTATGGAAAGTTATATAATATGATTTAAAACATCATCTGTTTTAATGATTTTGCTTTCTATTCTAGTTTCAATTTGTCCTGCATTTGTATTGGTGTTTTATTTAACTTTTGCATTAAGTTTAGGTATGGGATCACTGGTTTGGGATGAGGTGCTTGATGATCTACAAGGGTTTTAAGGTACATCTTAAGAAAGATTATGGAATATGATCCAATTCTGTTTTATCTTTAATTTGTCTTGCTTTTACAGAATGTTTTATCTATATCTAAAGTTATCACATTAAATTTAGATACAAGATCTTTGGTGCTTGATGATCCGTAAAAATCTCAAGATATATTTTAGATTTTCTAAAAAAAAATAATGCAATCCGATGCAAAATACCGATCCTAATAAATAATGAAATATAAACATACATATACTATTAGCATTGAAAAAAAATCTTATTTGCTCTATTCTAATGACTTGCAGAGTACTTCAAAGTAATATACATTGTGGTTTCAGAAAGCCCGGATCTCCTAAGTATTCTCAAGACCATGTGGAGAAACATAGTCGGTGGGCCGGCACCTGATTTTAGAAATGTTGAGGACGCACCTAACAGATTGCAACTGCAAATAGATTCAAGAAGAAATGACCCAATTCTGGTGGTATTGGATGACATTTGGCAATTTTCTGATCTGAAAGAACTGTTATTCAGAGGCGAGCAATACACGACTTTAGTAACCACTAGAGGCAAAAGGACCATCCCAACCTGGTTCAAGACAAGGATTTATCCGCTACCGTCCTTGCAAGAGGAGCATGCCCTGCAACTTTTCTGCCGCTGTGCCTTTGACATGTCTACAATTCCAAATACACATTCTGAAAAACTGGTCAAACAGGTAGCCTACTACTCACAATAACTTCAGGGCCTTCAATTGTCTTCCCGAGATCTAAATGCATGCATGTTTAATTTAGCTCTATTAATGTGCAGGTACAAGCAGAGTGTAAAGGTTTGCCACTAGCTCTTCAAGTAATTGGTAGCTCTCTGAATGGTAAGCCCGATTGTGTTTGGAAAGCTACTAGGGATGCGCTTGCAAGAGGAGAAGCTTCAGATGATAATCAGATAAAAGTTCTTCTTAAGCGCTTGGAAACAAGCATAGATGTGCTGAAACCTGATGAAAAGCAGTGTTTCTTGGACCTGACTATATTCCCAAAAGGACGCATCATTCCTGCAAATGTAGTGTTAGATATTTGGGTTTATGTCCGTCGAATGAGATGGAACGATGCTGTTCTTCGTCTATGGGAATTTGCAGCTCTCCATTTGTTGGACTTGAGGAGGGATCCCTGGTAAGGAACATTACCACCTTTTCTAACTGTTTTCCATCTTGATTATGTTGCTTGTGCTTGATACCACATTCGATTGATTGAAGGGTTTGAGAACAACTTTGAAATGAAAAGTTTAACCTCACCATAAAGAAGTTTGAATCTTCTCGATTGATGTTGGTATGTATTTATTTTAAGATTTGGGAGCTCTGTGTTACTGATTTGCAACATTACACAGTAATTCCATGTATGAGGGTGTTCCTTCACTGTCGTCAGGTCTGCCTGTATTGGGAAGCATCGTTCCATATAACTAATAATAGGAAATCCCTGAAGTATTCGGTTTGAATGAATTGATGGCTAATTAATCTCTACTAGGTAATGATGATGAAGTCATCCAAATGACTAAATGTAATTGTACAGAATCTATCAAGTCAGAATCAAAACAAATATATGAAAAATATCTAGTAAATAAGTTGTTTTGAGTGTTTGTACTTATTAATTATACGTTGAAACTTGACGGCCGCGGGAACGTCCTCACTTGTTTTTTGAAAAATAGAACAGAGAGGGGATGTTTTGCCCCCAAGGCACACTGAATTCCTTTTTAACTTTCACCATATTTCTTATAATAACCTGTTTTCCGGACGTCTGATGCCAGGACCCCAGAAAGCTCAGATGACTGCATGAATAGTTATTCCTTTTCCCAACATGATGTAATAAGACAATTGGCACTGTTTTTGGCGGAGCAGGACAATAAGATTCATTTTAGTAGGCTCTATATGTCTCAAAAGCAATCTGAATTGCCTCCCGAGTGGCAAACAGACACAGATAATTCATCTAGAGCTCAGATTGTTTCCATTCACACAGGTAACTGCTACAGCTGATCTTTTTTATTGTAATTCAAGTACGCCTTTGATGTTTCAGAGAAAACTTACCACACAGAGTTTTTCTTAAAACGAAAAATTATCACAGCTTAGAATTGACTTCCATGTTTGTTGGGAATGTATACGGGCAATGAAAGACACACAATGGCCCGCAATGGAGTTCCCTGAGGCGGAAGCTTTGGTTTTATATTTCAGTGCAAGTGAATATTCCATTCCAACATTTCTGGACACCATGACAAAACTCAAGGTTCTGATAATCCATAATGACAGTGCAAAACGAGCCAAGCTCAGTGGCCTGGTTGGTTTCCAAGAAATTTCTCAGCTTAAAACTCTCCATCTTGAAAGGCTGAAAGTTCCTCCTCTACATGAGCACTGCAAAGGCTTGAAGAGTTTGCAGAAAATATCCCTGAGTCTATGTGAAGGACTTGGTAAGGATAAAATGTTCAACTTGCCCGCGGTTTTGGAATTTAATGTGGACCACTGCAGTGATTTGGAGGAGTTGTCGGCAGGAATCTGTTCTTCAAGTTCCCTGGAGATTTTGTCAATTATTCATTGCCACAGCCTTGCAAAGTTACCTGATGATTTGGGCAAGCTTGGATCACTAAAGGAGATAAGATTAAGTCAATCTCCAGGCTTGAAAGCATTGCCACTTTCCATCTGCAGTCTTGGAAATCTAGAACTGCTTGACATCTCATCGTGCATGGGTTTAAAGGTGGACAGGAGAAAAAACCCTGAATTGAAGAAAACATTTCTATTATTAGCCCAAATGGCGTCCCTAAAAAAGGTGATTTGTGATGAGGACAATGAGCAGCTGTTCAGAAGGAGCTCCAAGTCTGATCTTGAAGTTGTACCTGTGGTAGAAGATTTCAATTTGAACTGGCTATTTTAGGGAACAACCTGAATTTGGGATATAGAAAGTTATAGTCTTTCATAGATACAATATGATGTTTATTGGATGGCTGTGGACAATGCACATCTTTTGCATTTCCTGCTCTTTTGCGCATGACCATTTATTAATCACTATTATTTTATTAATTATCGACAAGATTCTTTCAATCATTTTATAATTTAAGAATAATTTTTTAACAATAATTAGAATGTATTGGTTAAATATATGAATTAAGGTAACTTATTGTGTTGTATATTTTCTTTTACAAGTAGTAAAACAAAAATTTTCAAGTATATTTTTTAAAGAATCTAAGATATTGTATGCTTGAGTCAATTGTCTTTGATCACTTAATAATGGTCAAAAATCTAGTATACCATAGGATTAATTGAGGAAAGTGTGAACTCTTGCAATCATACAACTTCTCTTGGGTATTTTCAAATAGTGTCAACCCTTAGGCCCAATAGACAATAGATTACAAAGTAGGATTGCGCACCAAAATATTTTTGTAGAGTGTAGATTTGATCCTACATAGCATAGATTTGATCTGCACAAAATTCCAAATATGTCACAATTTTCAAACAACAAGAAGGGCATCTATGTTTTGTACCTAGACGAGTAAATTTTGCATGACATCAAGACTATTCTTCTCATAATTCTCATAAATAAGTACCCCATCTTTCCCTATTTAATTTTAAAATATTCATTTATTGTAATTATTCATTTCTAGTTGTATTTTTTAATATAGGTTAGTTGTGCATGAGTTGCTAACATTTATTTATTTAGCTTAGTTTAATGTTAAGAAAAATATTTTCCTTTATATTTTTGGCGAACCCATCTACTCTTACACCCTCTAGGGCTTGACGTTGAGGATATACCTTCATTAATTTTAGGTTTTTAGATCTATATTTTTTGATTGCTTAATCATTTTATAAATTTTATTAGGATTAATGTTCATATTTATTACTACTTCATTGCTATATATATATCATTTTACAATTTATCCCCACATTGTGTGAATTTTCTTTTTGCCACCCTCTCAACCCTTGGATAATTCATTAGGTTTTCATTTTCAAAACTATAATATCTTTTGTAAGCCATATTGTATTGTTTATGCAACTAGTTATTTGTGATGCTAATCTTCCTTTGGAGAATGCTTGTTTAAACTCCATGCTATGGTAGCCCACTCCAATGATATTAAAATTTTCTCTAATGCTCATTTTAAAATTAATTTGGATGATTATGATTATGATGTTAGGATATTGTGATATTTAATTGTAATACTAATGTCTAATGTTGGATCTCCAAACATCTTAGAATGGGTACATGAATGCTCTTGTTGGTGGTTATGGGATATTAATATTTTAATATTCTCCTTGTAGCTTACAAATATTGGTTGTAGTGGACATTATGGAGGGAGGTGGAGTATGATGGTGGTAGTTATAATTTTACTTGACTTCATTTACACCATCTTCCCAATTTTGGCTTGCATTAGGAGGGAGAATGGATAATCTATGCATGTTGGGTGATGGTGGTTATATAATTTGGCTTGACTTCAACTACACCACTTTCCCAATCCTAGGAATTAGGATAGAGTGTGGAGAATATTTACATGTTAGGTTGGGTCCATAATGTATAATTAGGTGCATATTGGAACACTACTCTTGGGGATTTGTGCCCACTCTTCACATGAGTTGAAGATGCTTGAAGAGTGAGGTTTTCTATTCCTAGTTGCACTAGTCAACCACATGCATATTCTCTGATGAATTTTTTCATGCAATTTTTGAGTTATAGCTCTACCAACAACATGAGTAAAAGTGTGTGGCATCATAAAAAATAAATCCTTTTTGAATCTATAAATTTCTATTTCAATTATTATCTTCACTATTTTAGCATGTGTGATGCATATAGTTCACATTGTTAGTGTAGGTTTTCATTTTCCTTGTGAGATCATTTATTTTCCTATGCCCTAGGTTTTTCCTACTTTTATTAAGCTTTCTTAGGTTAACAAAGTGGGTTTAATTAATAAATTACTAGTGGATAAGTTTTTGATTAAGGAAAAAGCAGGTTTTGAAGGGACCCAAAACCCTTTACAAACAAATTTTGAAAGAATCTGGAACCCTCGACCAGAAAGTTGTCTTAACATAAATACCATGAAAGCATAGAAAACCAAGGGTAAAAAAGGAAACCAAAGCCAAAGAACCACAACCAAAAACAAAGTTGCAAGAAAAACAACCTGTAGACAGCCAAAAATAGCCCCCAAACAAGAACCATCAAGATTTACATTTAGAGCTACTCTTGTGGGAGCGAAGAGTCATGTCAAAAGAAGGCTTAGAGGAATTTGCTTTCTTTCCCTTTACAAAAATCCAACCCTCTTCCACTTGTGCTGCCTTATCAAGCCAAGCCAACACACCATTATCCTGAAAAAGAATGCCTCCAGCCATTGTCTCAGAGATTACATCAGTATTCCTCCCTGTAGGTGTGGCCTTATCAGAAGAGCCACCAGAAATGATAGCCAAAGTGCTATCACTAGAAGTGGCAGCCTTAGACCCATTCTCTCTCTCTTTAGGGCTTTCAACATGGTAATCTTGCACATAATCAACAACTCCACCATTTGAGACATCTAGAGAGGATGCCCCTAAACCCTGTGATTCCAAAGCAACCACCTCATAAAAACTCCTATGTTGCTCATATTTCTTCTCAACTATATAATGTTGTTGAGAAGCACCTTTCCACCATGTAGCCATCATTGCTTTTTCTCAAATCCACATTGTGCAACAACATGACCTATTTTAAAACATCTTCTACATCAGAATGGAATCCCTTCATGGTCCAAAGATTGGACCCAAGAACCCTTAGAAGATTTAAGTAAAATCTCGGCAGGCAACCCTTTTGAAACATCCATTTCAACTAATATGCGGGCAAAGGTGGAGTGAAAAATATCAGAGGATTCATTATCCACCAACAAAAAATCTCCAAGAGCATCACCCACTTCCTCTAAAAGAGGATCAACCCATAAATGGAGGGGAAGATTAGGAAGCTGAACCCAAATCGAGATCTTATTGAAAGTTTTAGTAGAAGGGTTGAAATTAACATGCCAAGGCTTAATCATCAACAAAAATCTGTCCTCCCAGCTAAAAAAATGATCACATAAAATTTTTTTAGTGGATAGGTTGTTGAGGTGTCATCATCCTAAAAGGGGGGAATATTTATTATATTTAGACCACTTAGTGGTCACTCCCGAATTGGTTGGATTTTCCATCTCTACCCTCTCCCTAGTCCTATATAAACTTACTACCTAGCTTGTATTTTCATATTGATATACATTGAGATTGTTTCATAAAGTTATTTTCTTACAACTTCTCTTTGAGCCCCTAATGCAATATTTCCATCTTGACATTTTCACATCTCTTGGAATCTTCGGTCTATAATGGTGTTATTCATTTATAATTTTATAGCTTATTTCTCTTTTAGAAAGTTCTTGGTTATGCATTTGTTTCAAATTTCTAACATGGTATTAGAGCTTTGGTCTTAAGAGTTTTGAGTACTTGAGTTCTTGATTAAAAGATTGAATTTTTTATATGATCTTGTAAATTCCCATATTCTATTTTTTTTGTGTTTCTAACAATTTAGAGGATAAAAAATGAATTATGAAGATCTATTAAGCCCATAATTCTATGTGTTTTTTTGGTGAGATTTGGCGATTACAACTATTCTAATTATAGTGACAATATTTTTTACCATTCCAACATATTCAAGAGGCTTGAGAAGGTCAAATTTGACTTTTGTTTCACTCAAATTGGACACCATATGACACAATAGAAAATAGGTGTTTGAAGGTTAAATTTAGAAAACAACTTTTAAACATAACATTTTTAGCCCAAAAGGACCCTGCCATTACATTCAAAAGGCCCAAAAATAAATAAATCAACTACCAATTTGTTAAATTTGGAGTTGGGATCATTTGAGGCAATTTTTTTGCTAATAAGGGTTGTATGACCCTCCAAATGCACAATTCATGCAAGTATGTCACAATTAAAAGAAATTATATCACTTTAAGCATTGGGTGGAGTTCTCAAGCACTAGTTACCAATGCTAAGTAGTTGTAGGATTTTATGCCTTCATGACTCTTAGCAAAGCTGCTAATGATTATGGCTAGCCACAAACCAAATTGCAAGCTCTTGTAAGTTGCTAGTGGTTAACCAAGTCACTAGTAAAATAATGACCTTTTCCAAATAAAAGCACAACTTGATCCACCTAGTCACCACCTATGTGCTCACTAGAACTACCACCGCCACTCGCATGACATCCAAGGGCCACCAAGGCCCTTATTTTGAGCCTTAAATTGGATTTTTATTCACATTTGCATAAATTTTGGTCTAGGAGATTTTTTTTGTAAATAAATAGTCAAAAAAAGTTGGCAAGGTGTACTTTCCATCCACATAGATCATAAATTTTTCTATTTTTTCCTAAATTTCACAAGTTGAAGTTGGTTGTTATTTTCTTCAACAAACCACAACTTTCACCTTAAAGTCTCAAATTTTGAAAGTGAATAATATTTAGAAACCTATTGAAGAGTACTACACATCTATAATATTTTTTTTAGATTTTGTAACAAAAGTCATTTTTGGCCATTGTGGGCCCATCAAGCATTGTAATACAGTAAAATATTTATAAATACAATAATCATAAAGTGCCAACATTATAATCTTTGGAGAGGTGAATTTTAGGACTACTAGAAACATGGGTGCCTTTTGGTATCTTTTATTTAGGTTTTCACATATTTGCATTCTAGTTGATTGCTTAAACATCTTGATAGTTGGATAAGTTCTATTTTGATTAAATGACTTCATTTCAATTGCTTAATAGGTATTGATATTTTTTTATGTTTGGTTTTATCATCTGAGAATTGTATCATGGGTGTTTTTATTCATCCTTCTATGATAATCCTAGATAAGGATAACCATGAGCCTTGGAAAAAACACATTGACACATCTCAAATGTATTAATATTTTTCCTTATCTTTATGGGCTAGTACTTGAAGTGGGCACACATGGAAGGAAATTAGTATGGGGGATCCCACAATACTGGTTTACAATTTTTGGCCAAACTATACATTGAACTGATTTTTTTTAACTAAACCTTCACTTTCGAGCACCTATAGCTACTAAACCATGAGGAATTTGAAGATAACACAAACTAGTGATTTGTGACATTTTTTTTGTAGATTCTAAATATATATATTTTTTAAAAAATTGGAATCAAATTGCATTTCTTTTTCCATCTCCTTCGAAAACTAGTTTTTAACAGTAAACACCATTAAATTTAAAGAGTGGTGCGTACTTGCTAACACATAATTGTTTTCCACATCTGCAAAACAGAGAGTTTGATTTTCGATGAAAAACCTAAGTTTAATTAAACTAAAAAAAAACATAATAAAACCAAAATATATTGAAATTATATTTGATGGATAGCTCGTCCTGAAGATTACCATCATCTAGTTGGGTCTATGAAGTTGTCTCCATTTTCATCCTCAACCTGAGCTTGAAAATGCAAAATTCTGTAGTAAAATGAGAAAGGAGGGGGAGAAGGGCAAAAAAGGGGGGTTAGAGCGAACCCCCTTCACTCAAAGAGGGTTCGAGAAAACCCCTCCTTTTTTGCATTTTTCCTTTGTTTTCATTAAAGAATTGTGCCAAAAATGGGATGGCATCACAAAGGGGTTCTTTTTGGGTTCATGCGAACACCTCCCTTTGAGTGAACCCCTAAAAACCCAAAAAAAAATTTCTTTGGAGTGTTTTTTCAATTTTCCTTCATGAAGGGAATTGTAAACCAATATTGGGGGATTACCCATATAGGTTAAGGATATTGATCATGTTGTATGATTGATTTGTTCTAGTGTTAATCATGACACTATGCCAAACTATAATGTATATTGATTGTCTCCCCACACTTTGGATTGAGGTTTAGGAGATCTTTACATACCCTCATATCTCTCCATTCCTAGATGATCTTTCTTTAGCTTTCCTCATTCCCTTTGACGATTAGATAATATACCAGGTTTGATAATGATGTTGTAGAGGAGCTTAAGTATATTACAGGTCTTGAATGTTTAGATGACAAAGAATTCTCTTCTTGCTTCTCCTCATATTAAGTACACATCTTCATCATCTATTACTACTTTAGATATCAATGTTGCTTGTTTAAGAGTTTCTAGTGATTTCTTGTAGTAAGACATACATAATATTTTCAATTCAACTTTGTGGGATGATTTTCTAACAAGTATTTTAAACTTTCTTGTGACCTCATATTACAAATTTGGAGGAAAAATTTGAGGGGTTATCTCTCCTCTTTGATGACACCCCATCAGAGTTGTACCAACAACTTTGTCTTTAGATTTTTTTGTCATTAATACCACTTGATCTTGGTTTTCCACCTTCTTCGTTGCTTAGGCATGTACCTGATTTTATTGTGGGGTCATCTCTTATGTCCACATGGTGATATTTGAGTAGAGTTCATAGACTTCATACATTTTGAGCTTTCTTCCCACATATTCCTTTTAAGAATGGGAAGACATCATGCATGCACCTTTGGTTTTGTTTCTTTCTAAAGGGAGAAATATTGTTTGATGAGTATGAATCATTTTCTACATCTAGTTTTGAGCATCTACCATCAAATCTACATTATGGGGTGGGGCTTCTTAGTCTTTCCATTTTTTAGATCTAATTTGGTGCTTGCATACATTTTTTTTAATGTGGGGCTTCTCTTTGGGGGAATTTATGTACATGGATACCTCATCAAGATTCATTTATCAAGACTCACTTTTTACCCACCTAAGCTACACTTAAGGGGGTGTTAGAGTAGGTTTTTATTTTCACTCCTTATTGGTTAGATTTTCCACCTCCACCCTCTCCCTAGTTTTATATAAACTCACTGCCTAGCTTGTATTTTCATATTGATATACATTGAGATTTATTTATGTAGTCATTTTCTTGTAGCTTCTCTTTGAGCTCCTAATGCAATATTGTCATCTTGACATTTTCACATCTCTTGAAATCTTTGGCTTGTAACAATGATATGGGTATGTGCAAGATCATCATGGAAAAAGCAAGCCCTTAAGTGGCAATGAAAATTCAGAAAAATCAAAGTTAGGCAACTTGATGTAAAAATTTGAATAAGTTATCTATATTATTTCAAAAATGTGTAAGAATAGAATCTGTGGCAAAATGAATGTAGTTTCTAAACTACTAGGTCTTTTTTTTTAAAAAAAGAAATCTATTTGGTGAAAAATTAAAATTTCAATGTAGTAGTACTTAAATTTTAGGGAAAAAATAAGAAATAGCTGTTTGTTTGACCACTCTAACCATAATAAAATGATAACATTTTTTTATAAGATTTTAGATATAAGTAGAGGAATCATGTTTGGATGTGATGCATACTTTTTTGTAATTTTTTTCCAATTTAATAATTAATGATGAATTTTTTATTACAAATTTTAAAAAATATAAAAACTCTTATGTCTAACCACCTTAACTTGGTCAAAACTTCATGAAATTCATTTTTTTTTAATCCTATAGTATGCGAAGCATAGAATGTGACACTTTTTTTGGATTCAAAAAATGTGATACCGTTTGAAAGCTATAGATGTTTTTCAATTAGGCTATCAATCAAGACTTTAGTTGTAATTCTAATAGAAAATGAATAATAATTATTTATTAGATTCAAATTAAAGTATAATTTATATTGGTAGAAAGTTGAGAAGCTCCTCTACAAACCCTTTTTGTTTCATCAATTTTGGGTAAAAAAGAAGTCGTCAGTCACATGGGTGAAGTCTAGAAAAAGCAGGTAAGTTGTTAAACACATTTTTTGTGCTGACTTCTTAGGATTGGCAGGTTCAAACCAAATTCCAAAGCAAGCTCGAGGCTAATCCCTAGGCATTAAATTTTGTGTTAGACATATTAGATATCTGATTCAAATCGGATATCTGATTTGAATCAAATATCCGATATGTTTTAGATGAGTTTAAAAAATGTTATACAATTTATAATATATGATTTAAAAAATGCAATAAAGTTTATAATATAATATATAATATACAATATAGTTTATAATGTAATATATAATATACAATTTATGATAATCTCTTATCGAATTATGTATTTTAATATATAATATATTATATTATTATGTATAATATTTAAATATTATTTAAATATTTTAGTTAAAATGTATAAATATTTATATATATATATATTACTAATATATAAAATATTTAAATATTATCTCTCTCCATCTCTCTCTCCCAAGTCTCTAACTTAATCACTCCTATCTCTCCCCTCTAACTCTCTCTCACTCCCTCCCTCTCTTTCACCAACTCCCTCTATCTCTCTCCCCTCTACCTTTAACCCTAAATCCTAAACCCTTAACATTTAAACCCTCTACCCTCTACTCTCTCTCTCAAGTCTCTCTCTTCTAACCCCCTCTCTCCTAACCCTCTCCCACTCTCTCCCGCTCTCTTCCACCCTCTCCAACTCTCTCTCCTCTCCCACTCTCTCTACCTCTCACCCTCTCTCCTCTCTCTCCTCCTCTCCCACTCTCTCCACTGGCTCTCAGTCCTCTCCACCCTCTCTAGTCCCTCTCTCTCCTCCTCTCCTCCCTCTCCCAATCTCTTCCACCCTCTCAACTCTCTCTCTCCCACCCTCTCCCACCCTCTCTTCACTCTCTCCCACCCTCTGCTCTCTCTCTCCCCACTCTCTCCCACCCTCTCCCACTCTCTCTGCTCTATCCACCCTCTCTCCCACTCTCCCACCCCTCTCTCCTCTCTCCCACTCTCTCCCCTCCTCTCCCACTCTCTCCCACTCTCTCCCTCCCCTCTCTCCACTCTCCCACCCTCTCCTACTCCCTCCTCTCCCTCTCTCCCACCCTCTCTCCCACTCTCACCTCTCCCACCCTCTCTCCACTCTCTCCCCTCTTCCACCCTCTCACCCCTCTCCCACCTCTCTTCCCTCTCTCTCCCCACCTCTCTCCCTCTCTTTGACTCTCTCCCACCCCTCTCCCTACTCTCTCTCCCCACTTTGTCTCCTCTCTCCCCTCTCTCCTCTCTCTCTCCCACTCTCTCCCACCCTCTCTCACCCTCTCCCACCCTCTCTCCCCTCTCTCCCACCCCTCTCCCTCTCCCCACTCTCTCCCTCCCTCTCTGACTCTCTCCCTCTCTCCCACCCCTCTCTCCCCTCTCACTCTCTCTGACTCTCTCCACCTCTCCCTCTCTTCTACTCTCTCTCTCCTCTCTCTCCCTCTCCCTCCTCTCAGCTCTCTCACAGTGCCTCTCTTCCTCTTCCTCTCCCTCTCCAGCTCTCTCCCCTCTCTCCCACTCTCTCCTCCCTCTATATCTCTTCTATACCCTTAACCCTTAAGCCTTGTACCCTCTACTCTCTCTCTCTCTCAAGTCTCCCTTGTACCCCCTCTCCCTCTCTCAGGTCTCTCTCTCACTCCTCCATCTATCTCTCCTATGCCCATGGCTTATGAGAGCCTTAAAGCCCAGCCCACTGGCCCTCTGCCCTAAAACCTTAAACCCTTAGCCCTTGACCCTAAACCCTTAGCCTTAAACCCTCCTAAGCTATACCCTAAACCATTAACCCTTAACCCTTAACCTTTAACCCTTTAACCCTTTACCCTCCACCATTAACCCTTAGGTCTATGTGTGCACAAATTGGATATATGATTCAAATCAGATATCTGATTTGCAGTACTAAAATCATACCATTACAAAACATTTTAAAATGTTTTTCAAATCAAGTATTAGATTATATCTGATATTAGATTTTTGGACCATAGAAAAACCCCATGTGGGTCATTTTTGTGCATTCCAACATACCCTACATTTTGTTTGCAGGCCTTGTAGGTGACAAATGCGTGGTTTCAGATAGGAAGAGACAAAGATCAACTTTTCAAAGCATCTTCTACTTAAGTTTGTCACAATCAATAATTTTTTAGCATCGTTTATGAGGTATATTGTGGAGCAGCAGTCGTCAGAAGCAAAAACATAAGAGAAAGCTTACAAAAGAACAAATTGAATCATATAGACAAAGAGATAAAGAAGGTCATAGGAAGAGAAGACAAGGTATGTTAAATATTGGTGAACTTGAGCCCTATGGTCTTTCAAGTGAAGAGGGAATTGAATATGTTCAAGGTGAAAATGTTGAATATGATATTGAAATTGGGAATGGAAATGTTCAAATTGATATTGAAAATGTTCAAGCTGAAAATGTTGGAATGAAGATGTTGAACATGATATTCAAATTGGGAATAAAAATTTTGAAATTGATAATGAAAATTTTGAAATTGATAATGAAAAAATTCAAGGTGAAAATGTTGGAATTGAAGATGTTGAACATAATATTCAACCATGTGTAAATTATTTTTCACCAGATTACATGAGAAATGAAGAACCTTGTGTGGAAAAAATACATATTCCAAATTCAAGACCTTTAAGAACCCCTAAATGGTTACTTGAAATTGATGAGAAAATTATAAACAATTTTGAAGGCAAGAGGTCAACACAAACCATTTGGTTGTGGTCTAGAAGAATTTTCAACCAATAGTTTAGTGATAAGACATTGACTGAGCAATGCCAACTTATTGTACAATTGCTAAAGATGCAAAATATGAGACCTTTTCTAGCCAAATTGAAGATTCGTGTGAACAAGAAGACTGAAAAAAATTCTATTATTGTCAAAAATCTTTTTAATGCTCTCAAGTCTATTGGAAAAAATAATAAGGAAAAGGATAAGAGAGCTACTTAGAGATTCATTACAATTGCCCTAGTAAGCCATCAATTGAAAAAGGCTCACTTTATGAGATAAAATTGTATTGATTTTGACATAAATCATAGAACTTTGGATAGAGCACTTGCAAGAAGAGAAAGAATAGATGATCCTCTTCAAAATGATACATGGGATTTTTCTGGGAGGCTTCCATGTGTTGATAAGAAGCTAACTGATAATGTAAAGTAGGTAATTCAACAATTTTGTCTTGATAACTCTAGAGTAACACCCAATGCAAAGGATGTTTTAAAGTTAAGAATTGGCAATCAAGACCATACACCGCATCCTAAAAATTTCTTGGAATCAAGCCAAGCAATGTTGTTCAAATTTTTTATTGAAACACATCCAAATATGTAAATCTCACAAAGGAATTTTGAAGTTTTGAAGCCATTTTATTATGTGCCTCTTAAGATTCGTAATACTTGAACAAATACCATGTGGAGTTTTCAATGTACCATGAACCATTATTCTATATGCATTCTACTTTGCATACTAATGAAATGTTGTAGGAGTGTGGTGCAATGCATCTTCCAAAATCATCAAGGGACTTGATAGATCTATTTTTATGTTCTAGAGATGATGGTTGATTTTTTTATAGAAATGATTGTTTAAATGTGAAGTGCTCACAATGTGGTGGCTTGTCAAAGTTTGTTCAATGTTTTCATGAGGGTTTCGAACATGAATTTAGAAAGAAGCTTGTTGAGAAAATGAGATATGAGATAGTCAAATATACTTTTCAGAGTGGAGGTGAAGGTTCTAGATGTGAGTTGGTTACAAAAGAATGCAGTGTTGCTTAATTTATTTCATATTTTAAGGACAATATTTTCTACAAGTATGCAAGGCATAGTCATAGGTTTTAGTGGTTGTATCAACAATTCAGAATATGTAAGGACTCTTTTCCGATTGGCACTATTATATCAGTGGTTGATTTTGTATAAAACTACACATTGCAACCACAAAACGAGGTACAATCTCAGTATTACAATTCCATTCAGATTGCTATTTTGTCCACATAACGTTTATACATGCACCTGATAGTATAGAGGAGGATCGAAAGATAATCAGAGAGTATCATTTTTATATGAGTGATGATAGATCTCACTTGTCCGAGTATGTCCAACATTGTTTCGAGAATTTTTTTGAGTTCTTGCAAGAGCATGATATAGCACTGGGTCGACATCTCATTTGGTCAGATAACTACACAAGTCAATTCAAGAATGCTCGTATGTTTTATTGGTTGAGTAGAATGCATGTAGAGAGGGGTGTACCTCATATTTGGAGTTTTTTTGAAGCTGGGCATGGGAAAGGGGAGCATGATGGAGTAGGTGCATGTGTAAAGAGAGCTTTAGTTAAGGAGCAATTGAACATTTCAAGAGAAAAATTTAGTGACGTACGTTCTATTGTTGATTGGTGTAGTTCAACATTGTCAGAGGGAGGGATACTTGATTCAACAGTGTGTAGATTCTTTTGTTTGGTTGAGGAGGGTATAGTGGGAGGCAAATTGGATTGTCCTACAATCAAAGATTCTTCAAAGATGCGTTCATTTCGAAGCTCAAATGCAGGCGCATGGATCATTTGGACACGAGAGTTGGCTTATTTTTGTCAGAGTTGTACTCAGTGGAAGTGGGATCAATGCGAGTCAATTGAGTGGGTGGATACATGGGTTCCACAGTATCTAACTCCTTTATCTCAAATAATATCCATGACAAATGACATAATGGAAAGTTCGGTTGATTACGACTGGCTTTCAGATCTACTACAGCCAGGACATGTTTTTACAGTTGTTGCACCACAAGGGAATGAAGAGAGATTAGACTATTGGTTGGCTCGATGTGTGTAGGTAAAGCATAAGCTAACACAACTGATGGAATATGATGATGGGTTCATGTATACTATAGGTTCAGTTGTGGTTGCAGGAACTTGGTTGCGAACATACATGATTAGAAAGAATGGCATACTTGCATTTGAAGACTATAAGAAACACAAAACCATTCTCATGTATTCACACCTTGTGATAGCAACAAATGTTAATTTGTTGAAGCATCATGCCAAACCAAAGACAAAAAAATTATGGACACTTAGTAATGTTGATCATGAAGCAATATTAGATACTCTTAAGCAAAGAGATGACCCTTTAGGCACACTTGAATAGAATTTTCAAGAATGGAAGGTACAATGCTTAGGTTCATTATGCTTAAGTTCATTAGTGTTCTTTATTTAATATTGATATTTTGTATACTATTGTAATGCAAGTGTCTTTAATAGTGATATTTTGTATGTACCTTTGCAATATTTTTGGCACGATTGATCAAGGACCTGCTACAACAATAGCCAACTCTGATCCTTTTGGAGAGGTATGCAACATATTACAATAATATAGATTGCTTATTCTAAGTGTCTTTTATAGTTTGCATTACCATCTCATCATCGATTAGGTCATTTAGAATAATATAGATTGGTTATTCTAAGCACCTTTTATAGTTTGCATTACCAATTCATCATCATTTAGGTTGTTTAGATTAATATAGATTTGTTAGTCTAAGAATATTTTCTATTGTGATAATATATATTTCTCATTTGACAACTTTTGTGATATTCTTGGCATGATTGATCATGGACCTGCTGCAACAATATCCATCTCTAATCCTTTCGTAGAGGTATGCGAAATTTTACAATAATATAGATTCGTTATTCTAAGCGTCTTTTATAGTTTGCATTACCATCTCATCATCAATTAGGTCATTTAGAATAATATAGATTGGTTATTCTAAGCATCTTTTATAGTTAACATTACCAATTCATCATCATTCAAGTTGTTTAGATTAATATATATTTGTTAGTTTAAGCATATTTTCTATTGTGACAATATAGATTTCTCATTTGAAAACTTTTGTGATATTCCTGGCACGATTGATCATGGACCTGCTACAACAATAGCCAGCTCTGATCCTTTCGAAGAGGTATGCGACATATTACAATAATATAGATTGGTTATTCTAAGCGTCTTTTATTCTAAGCATATTTTATATTGTATGTAGTTTAATTGCTACCTTGATGGTTTGTACATGTGCTTATCAGTCCAGAACGTGAACATACTACTATTGTGGAAGATTGTGCACTGAATGCCTCCAATAGGAAAATTTTGTAAAATTTGAATTTTCAAATGTGAAATAATGTAAAAAGGTCATAACTGTGTATGGGCATAATCTATGTCCAATGATGTTTTTTGAAATATGGGTCAAATATCTGGCATTGTATAAAGGGTATGTTTAAAATACATAAAGGGGTTTGTATTTTGGAAACTCATAGGTTGAATTAGTCATACAGGTGTATGCTTTGTTACTGTTATTAGGACAATTCTGTAATAACGTTTTGTACTTAATCAAGCTACAACTGAAGGTTTTCTTCCTAGTTCTTTCTTGTCGATATGCTCATTTGAACCAAGTTTTGTAATATCTCCTATTTATATATAATAAATTATAGTGGCTTGCCACTTTTTCCAAAAAGAAGATGTAAAAAGGTCATGTGAAGGTCATTTCCAATGTAGTTGAGTCTTTGATCTAGCAAACTGGAAACAAGGTATTGGGTGTGCATGATGTTCAAGTTGATTGGGTAAGAGTTTTTTTATGTAAGAGCTAGGTGGCTTTAAACAACACAATTACAATTAAAGATGATTCAAACTCCAATTTGATCCTCAAACCCAAACTTGGGTGCAACTTCACTAAAATAGGCCCATTTTACAAGGAGACTCATATTTAAACACTTTCCAAACCTGAAATTTCAATGGGCCAACATTAAACAACCTACCAAACTACCAAAACCATAATTTTTTTTGGTGAGATACGCTTTCTAAAGCTCTATTTCAACAAACCCTCATTTTTAGCAACTTTTATGAGGTTTTTAAGGAAATCAATATTTCCAACCTTGCCACACCCTATAAACTCATCAAACATGTCTATTAGGACTTGCACAAGCTTGATCCAACCTTAAATCTTGTTGCTCCCACATTTCATTAACATTAGCAAGTTGTAACCACCATTTTTCACCTAATTTCACTCATTTTTGCCATGCATGGCAACTCACCAACTCAACTATAGACCTTTCTAACTCTTTAAGCCCACATAGTCACCTTATACTGTAATGTCCCCGTTTTTGGAGGTAATTTGATTTAACTAATTTACTTAATTAAGTTGTCCAAAATAATGATTTTCAGGAGGATGACTTATTAGTTACTTTAATTAAATCATTAAGTGGTATTAAGTTAATTAATTATAAGGTTATCAATCCATGGAGCGACAGCGGGTGGAGGCTAGGGTTTCTCCTGCTCTGCGAATGGGCAAGAAAGGCACACAGGGGCACAATGCAGAATCTTCTAAACAGTGCCGTGGAGATCAAGCGACTAGCGCGGGGGTTGTGAGCTCTGCTCAAGCCTCCGGAAGTATTAAAGACGGTGCGGGGGGCTCGGGAAACGGGTGGAACACAAAACTTGTGTTGGCTGGGCAGCGATTAGGGATAGGAGGTGAGCGGATTGTGTGTTCAACAAACCCATGTTTCAGACTGATAGCAGGTGGAAGCTAGGTGGGGGAGGTGAATCTACAGTCAACTGGGATCCCAAATGCTGCTGTCGAGGCAGAGAAACTGACGGTTGTTTTGCAGGAAGAGCTTGAGGCGGAGGTCATGCACAATATTGATGTCTTCTCTCATCTAGGTCTAATAGGATGCTTCAAAGGTTTTTGGCCTCATCTCTGTGATTTACACAAATGGATATCTAAGCATCAGGCCCCCATTGTGGAAGGTTGCATCCAGATCTACCCAACTGCAAAGGGTTTTTTCACTGGGGTGTTTGAGTCTGTGGGTGAAAGAAATAAAGTTTTGTGTGAATACTTCTGGAGTTGGGAGGAGAAGTATGCTCTGTCCTTGAAACCCTGGAATCCAGATTTTAACCCTGCCTCTGAGATTTTTGATAAAGTCCCTTTGTGGGTAAGACTCCCAAACCTGCCTCTACATTTGTGGTTTGAGTCTTGCTTGGAGGCCATTGGAAATTCTTTAGGGGTTTTTCTGATGATTGATGAAAGATCTTCTAATCTTTTGCACTCCACCTATGCTCGAATTTTGGTGGAGATGAATGTTTCAAACCTTCTTCCTGAAGAGGTCTCAATAAAAACTTCCAAAGGTTGCTAGGCACAACCTCTAGACTATGAAGGGGTTCCTTTTCGTTGCAGGAGATGCTTCCAAACTGGTCATATAGCAGCACAATGTACAAAACCCAGATGGAAAAAACCAACTACTTGGTGGCACGAAGCCTCACATAGCCATTATGCAGTTGAAAAGCAGGGGGAAATTTTAGATCAGCAAGATAAGGTTTCGGTTGAGGCAGTAGGCGAATCTGATTTATAGCAGAAAGGAAGGGACTTAGAGCCACTGAGGGAGACCAGCTCTACAGAGTCTCTTAGAGAGAAAGATGTTGTTGTGGAAAATGACATTGAAGGGAAAGTAGTGGAATCTCAACAGGGAGCCAAAACGCCAGAATGTAGGGAGAAATCAGGGCTGGCGAAGTTGAAGGATAATGGGGTAAGATATGGGGGGGTGGGAAGGCAGAATGAGCAATTAATGGAGGTCGAAGCATGGATGCTTTCTAAAGCAGTTGAGGATGGGAAGAGGGAAGAGGGAGGAGGTAGAAATGGTGCAGGTTGGTTGTGGAGCAAAGGGATTGGAAGCTGCGAAGGTGGAGGATGGCTGGCAAGTCGTCAAAGGGAGGAAAGACAGGAATCTAAAAAGGAAAAGCTTTGCTATGGTCCTGCGATCTTAGACCAAGGGAAGACGTGGTCATGGTGTAAAATTGTAGTTGTTCTTTTAGTCTCGGGGTAGAGTCTTTGGTTGTTTCTGATTATCTGTGGTGTCTGTTGTTCTGGTATGGAGGCTTTCAGGGTTCTTTCTCTCTGATGTAATCCAAGGTTATTTGTTGTACTCTCTTTTTAAACTCAATATAATAAAATCCTTTTACCGATCAAAAAAAAAATTAATTATAAGGTTATCAAATAAAATTAAAATTAAAAGGTGACCTTATATTTAATTAATTTAATAAAATGACTCGATTTTAAAATATATTATAAAGTCACTTAAATAAAATAAAAGAATATTCTAGAAGCTTCTGGAGAAATTGGGGAAAAAGAATAAATAGACATCTTGGGCTTCATTTTTGGCAGGCAGATTTGATGTTGTTGTTGTTCATTTTATGGAGCCCAGGGTTTCTGCAGATTGTTCTTTATAATAGGAAACGAAAACTTCCTATTGATAGCAATTTTGAGGGTGTGAAATATCACCTGAATTATTGTAGCTGTGGGAGAGGTTACTTCAGACTTCTCATTTGCACAAATTTGTGGCCAAAGGCCAATTTTGAAGGAGGTTCGATTGGTGATTAAAGAGATCATTTTGCTTGCTTGGGATTACTTCACATCTTCAGCTTTAAGGTCGATTTGCATATTGTAATATTCTGATATAATTTTTCTAGACTTCGTATCAGCTTGCATGAGAGGTTCGATTTTGCTCATGGAGGGGTTCTCATGCAATGATTTTGTCATCTAAAGGAAGCGCTCCATTCTTGGAGTCTACCTAGTGAAGTTTGTTGCTGATTGGGAGACTAGAAGGTTGCGAATTAATTTTTTTTGAACAGTTACATCAGCAGTAGGGGTGGCTAGTTAGGAGGTACAAATTTATTCAAGGAGCTCTTAAAAATTCTTAAAATATTTTTGAGTCATTGGGGAACCATTTGAAGACAAAGCGTTGCCTTGTTGGAGTCAAAGATTGTGACATAGAAGAGAATCGAACTTATATGTGTGGCTGCCATGACATCTCAGAACTAAGGTTGCTATTACAGGGTTCGATTTGGCTAGAAAAGAGCATATTTTAGATCATTGAAGGCTGCCATTTCTTCATCAATACAACAGGTTCCTCTTGTTGTTAGTATATTGCTTTAGATCTATGTTTGCATATAGGCATGTGCTGCTGATTTGATCAGCTCTTTAGCATTGTAATAATCAGACATTCATAGTTGCATTATCTTGTATTTAGTTGCTACTGTAGATGGTCATTGTAATCAGATTTGGGCATTGTAGTAGATTCACAGTGCAAGCCAAGAGTCTTGGCATGATTACATTGTCTTTACATTCAATTAATGGAGTTATAAGTTGTAGCCATATGTTGTCATTTCAATTGTATGCTAAATGTTTGATCAAATGTCAAGTGGTTGTAGATGATATTATCGGCGTATAGGTTGCATACCAACTATTTGTTAAAATACCAGTTGGCTATAGGTGTTCATTTCTCATGTTTAGATCTCACATATGCATTGAATATTGCCAAAATAAGTAGCATATTCATCTTAGGACATCGTTTAGACAATTAAGAGTCATTTTCAAGCCTTTTTATTGATGCTAAGTGAAGGAAAGTGCCATTAAAGAAAACTGAAATGTTATATCAGTCATATGACCCTTGTATGCAAAGTGTTTGACAAAATTACCAAGGCCAAAAATTAGAATTTTTCAATCAGATTTGAGTAGGGCCATTACATATACAGTCCTAATAACATATACCATGGCCATACAATCTAGCTATAGACCGTACAATAGATGGTATGGCCTTTTAGCACTTTAGACTCTTAAGGGAAATCACCAGTCCAATGTAGCTTAGAGTGATTCAACATATTTGGGTGCAAAAGAGGACCATCCCTAGTGTAAACGTACCCATCCAGACGTGTTGGAACAATCTGTTTGGTCGTATGAGTTGTAGAATGAAAGTTGCACCACTTTGCAACTTTACACTACTTGCATCTGACAACTTTTCCCTCAATTGAAAACTTGCCGCCATGGGAAAACACTTCTGAGATAGAAAAAATTGAGAGAGGTTATTGTAGAGGGGCCCAATACGTCATGATTTTTGAGAAATAGCCCTTCAAAGATTGGTGTCTTTTAACACTTTGGACTCTTAAGAGAAATCATCTGTCTAATATAGCTCAGAGTGATTTGATGTATTTTGGTGCAACAGATGACTATGCCTAGCATAAGTGTACCCATCTAGATGTGTTGGAACAATCCATTTGGTCGTACGAGTTACAAAATGAAAGTTGTACCACTTTGCAACTTTACACTACTTGTATTTGACAACTTTTCCCTCAACTAAAAACTTGCCACCACGAGAAAATGCCTCCAAGATAGAAAAAAAACTAAGAGAGGTTATTGTAAATGGGCCCAACACGATCCCATAGCCTCAAACAGAGAGTTTGTAAATGTCACATGGTTTCTGAGAAATAGCCCTTCAAAGATTGTTGTCTTTTAGCACTTTGGACTCTTAAGAGAAATCATTGGTCCAATGTAGCTCAGAGTGATTCAACATATTTGGGTGCAAAAGAGGACCATCCCTAGCCTAAACGTACCCATTTGGACGTGTTGGAACAGTCCGTTTGGTCGTACGAGTTGTAGAATAAAAGTTGCACCACTTTGCAACTTTACACTACTTGCATATGACAACTTTTCCCTCAACCAAAAGCTTGTCACCACGGGAAAATGCCTCTGAGATAGAAAAAACTGAGAGAGGTTATTGTAGACGGGCCCAACATGATCTCATAGCCTCAAACAAAAATTTTGTAGGCATCACGGTTTTTGAGAAATAGTCTTTGAAAGATTGCTGCCCTTTTGCATCATTGAACTAAGAATTTATCACACATTTGCAGAGAAACATAGGAGTACTGCAAAGTAAAAAAAAATACACTTTTGTTCTCATTGACTTGATGTACTCTCCAACATCTCTCTTCTCTCATTTGGAGAGTTAGAACTGCTTGGCCATTCCTTTGCATCATTAGGGAAGTTTTGCTCCTTTTGACAATGTCAAAAGCATGGCTGCATACAGATTAGGAAAAATACCTTTCCTTTTAGATTAGCAATGCATGGAAGATTTAAAAAGTATCCTTGATATTATAAAAATATATGTATTTATACAATTCAATTATGTAGTCACTCTTTGGTTCTTTTAAAGAAAAATCTTCCTATGCCACTATTACACTGCACAAGTAAACCATATTTTGTATTATGGAGCTATATTAAGCTACCACTCTCAAGACTAATGTAACAATGATACAAAATAATGTTTGAGACTGCAAGAAGACATCAAAATGGCTAGTGTACTAAACAAATTCTTATGATTTCTGAAGAATGCTGATAACTCTACTCAGTTGGCTTCTTTTTCTAAAATCATACAAATTGAACCCTAGCATCAATAGACTCTGTATATCAAGCTACCACAATTCAAGTTTCAATGATGAGTATTTATCTTGCATGTTTTAAATGACATTCAATTTTATGGTGGATTTTTTGTTTATATGATGTTATGTGATATTCTAATCCTAATTTTGTGAAGAATCAATAAGATCATATTGAGTTACCTTGCAAAAATTGTGGTTTCTACAGAAAATGTCTATGTTTTCTCCATTGTTTGGCCCCTACACAACAAGTAAATGGCTGCATATCATGTGGAATGAGGGGGTAGCATGCCTTAGACCCCTTTAAAGTTGGTTTGAGTGCTTTCTTTTCATTTTTTGTGAGTTTTGTGCCAACTTTTCTCAAGGCGGACCTAGTGAACCCGAATTTTGCATTTTGAGTAAATTATGAATTATTGAAGCCCTCCACCTAATATACCTTTCATGTGGCTTGGTGGAGAGGCTATGTACAATATGATTTGAATGTGTGCAGGTCCTTCTAAGGTAAGGGAAATGATTTGTGAGTCTTGGAGTTGTTGTCTTAAGCAAATCATTGCTTAAATTGCATGAAAATGGAACTAGCCTAGGGTTTGGTAAAATCAATGAGAGTGGGGGAATATATTTAATGTTTAAGCATAGAGGGGTCATAATAAAGGTGTTTGATTCGGTGGCATGGTCAGGGGAGTTGTGCAAGTGATATTTTCAATAAACCCTATGCATTTGCATGGTAAACAGAGGGTTTCATGGGACAACTTGTAAAAGGACCTATAGGTGCAAAATAATCTTAGAATTAGTTGTTTTATGACACAAATCAAGACTATTTGGGGTTTTCTTGTGAATATCAAGTGTTTAAAGGTCACTCACTTTGTAAAAGAGGGCTAATTCACTAGCCTAGGACAAGGGTATGCTATTGGTTCTCAAATTTGATCCAAAGGAGTCAAGGGTAGTTTTCACATATGTTGTGTAACTCTAAAAAGGGTGTCTGATTCACTAATTTTTATGTGTGGTGTCTTGGAATCCCTTAAACTGGGTTGCCAGTGCTACAAGGGAAAGCATAGTAAGGTTTGGAGTTTTGAGTAGATCATCTGATTTTGTTTTGAAATTTTGATTGATACTCATTGTTTTGGTAGATTGAATGGTTTCCACCACCACTTTGCATCAATCCATAGCTTGTTTGAAAGCACTAGTTTTAGGCTTTTAGCCATAGCAACAAGCCAGTGAACGGTTTGATAAAAAACTTTGGTACACATGTATGAAAAATGTGGTAGCATAGACAACGTAGTGAACTATTTGAAAAAATACCTCAAAGAAATGTGGTCCCATAGAATTCCATGACAAGCAAATGCAATTGAAAACTGCTCCTAGTTATTAGTTATGTAATGTGAAGTAATTGCATAATTGCTTAGGTTGACTTTGTAAAAACTATATTGTAATTGAAAATTTTTCATCTATTAGCATCTAGTTGTTAGTTATGCAATGTGAAGTAATTCTTTGAGTTTGAAAGATGTGCAATACAATGTAATCAATGATATGAATATAAACTACATAATATAACCATTCTGTTTTATGCTATTGTACATTGATATTTAACCATTGGTCACTTGATTAAATTTTCAAAGAGTTTAATCATGCACATGAGGAAGAAATTATATTTTGATTACAGTTAACTTCTATATATCAAATTATCCAATAATCAAGTGTATGTCCTTATACAAAAATAGCATCAACACCAACTCAAACAATTTTTTACAAAATGTGGCATATGCCATCTTGATATCTATTCAAAATTTACATGCCAAAATGTCTATCTCATCCTAAACTACTGGTGGATCATCAAAATGGATCCTCTTTGAAGCACTCGTTGGCTCTAAAGGTAGTTGCACAAGAAAAAATCAAACTACAATTGAGATTAGTTATACTATATAATTTAAAATCTAATAATTAACATCAAAATCAATATACATTGAATTATAATTGAAATCTTGATTACCTGAAATATACGTCTCTTCAAAGGGTTAGGAGTCCTAGAATATGCCCCTCTCAAAGAACCAACCAAACCGGCTTTTGTAATGTCAATCTATATATGTGAACAAAAACATAAAATTGATCCAAGTTAGCATACAATTGTTGGTAATAAGAACATATTTACCAAACACAAAATGAAATAAACACATACCTCTTTAGGTTGATCTTTTTCTTTATCTCCTTTAGGTGTTTCAACACCTATTCCTTTAGGTGTTCCAGTACCTACTCCTTCAGGCATTGTGACACTTGTCAACAACGATGTATAGCTCATAACTACCTATACATAAAAATGACAAGTACATATGAAACTACCAATCTATGTCGATATATGTATAATCAATAAAAGATCTTAAAATTTTTAATTCAATTGAATTTGAGTTCAATTACCTTTCTCTTACCTAACATAGCGCCTCCATAGTCTAGACAGTGCTGCACCTCACTCACACTAGGTGTTTCCTACAAGAGGAAAATAAGATAAACATATAAGTTATTATATAATTTCATTAATGACAATTCAAATGATAAGCAAGTATATAATAAAAAAATGTAAATGAGTGAGTGCGAAAATATATACTATGTGCATGTCAAGGCCAAATGAAATGGCCCTAAGGGTGCTATCAGCCACCTATGTGAGCTCCTCCTTAGACATCAATTGTTAAATAGACCATGTAAATAAATATTAATACTTTATACTATCTCTTATTAATATTCATTTAAAAACAAATGCAAGTTATGAATTTACAACTTAAATCTTACCTGTGTCACTATTCCAATGTCCCCCTCTCTAGTAGGAGAGGACTCTATAGGGTGCGCTCCACTCCCCTGCGTCTGATCTATAATGTCCACATCATGGAGGTCATAATTAGAAGTGTCCAAGGGATGCTCAACGGGTTGTACAAGAGGACCCAAGCATATTTGGTGGCACATAGAGCAAGTATGTGGCACACAAATATGTGGACCTAAGGAGGAGGATGCAACAGTACTCGAGCCATCACCAATATCACCAAAATGTGGCTGAGCTACTATAAAAGCATGTGAAACCAAAAGACCACTCAAAGAGTGAACAACCTAGATAGTCTATGTGGTTACATCCTGCATAATATCTGGATGATATACTGGAGGTGGTAGAGGAATTGGAGGAGGGAGAACATATGGGAATGAGACTACTCTAACTGCCCCTGGTCTATCCTACGACATACCTCCACCAACGCCCTGGAAGGGTTTAATGTCAAAGTAATTGACATGATGCCCTAACACAAACTCAGCGTATAATTTTTTAATAAAGTAAAATGGTATATCACAATTTTTGTTTGGTGGTTTATCAAAAACCATACACCAACGATCCCAAAAGTTATCTACAATGTCCCTATTCGTGCACCATTTTATAGAAAGTTTTGGTTTATTAACATTAACTAGAAAACTGGTGCGGGGGTTGACAAATAAAGAGGCTATTTGGGCTTTGGTTATTTGGAGATCTTTCACATCATCGTAAGACAATCCACATGCGTAATATTCCCTCACGTCTTCTTGCCACGAATGAAAGGCATTATGTTGGGTGGAGAGGGTTTCTATATTTTTAATTATTTCCTTCAATGTGCTTGTCATCTCAGATAATCAAGGGATTGTCTTATAAACATCACAAATGCCTCTCAATTGCTGCAATTTTTCACTAATTAAGTCTTAAATTGATGACTGCAAAGGTGGTGTAGCATTTGGCATTTGTGCATTTTCATTCTCAACTGGTGGAACATTCGGAATTTGTGCATTTTCATTCTCAGTAGTCATAATACCCGATTAAAGTTTAAAACTAATGAGTCTAATTGAAATTACACAATATAAATGAAATTATTGTAAAAATACCCTAGTTTTTAATATAAAAAAAAATCCCTACTTTTTAACAAAAATCTATAACAAACTCTAGTTTTTAATAAAAATACATACACAACACTATTTTTTAATCAAAATTCATAAAAAAAATTAATTTTTAATAAAAATTCATTGTAAACTCTAGTTTTTAATAAAAATCAATCAAAAACCCTATTTTTAAAAAAATCCATAAAAGCTACATAAAATTATACAAATCTAATTGAAAAATCGATTAAAACAAAGAAAATCCAAAACCTTACCTTTCAAATTGGATATCTGTTAAAATAAGATATTTGATATTCACAACTCCTCACTGTGCGTCCGCAACCTCTTCAAAATGAGTGAAATGATTTTAAAAGCCTGCAATTATTTATTTATAGGCACCTCAAATCTGATATCCGATTTATAAATCTTGGTTTGGACATTGCTTTGGAGCAATGTACTGACACCCAAGCCAAAAAATAGTCAACTCGGGATTTTTGCGTTTTTGGGTCAATGAAAAACGTAATATTTTTCCATTGCCACTTTTTGGCCCATCATGATCCTACACATGCCCTTATCCATTTATAATTTTATAGCTTATTTCTCTCTTAGAAAGTTCTTGGTTATGCATTTATTTCATATTTATAACACACATGCATGCCAAAGTGGGGCACACAATATTAAAAAAGGGATATACTTTCTCCTTTTGTCCACTTATTTTACAATCAGTTTGGGCCTTGTCATAAATACCTTATCTTAGTACTCAATTATAATTATTTTACACATACTTGATGACACCAGCCTTGAAACCAATTCTCTTTTAACCTACTCTAGCTCCAAAATTGTTTGGACCTATCATCACTTCAACTATTCCTATGTTTTGGACTATATCTAGTAGTTGTATATTTGTTCCCTAGATATAATCACACTTACAACACTATCCTCCTAATTCAAATACCCTTTCTCACATTCTCAAGCTGACCCTTTCAAAAAAATAATAATTTCCTATTGAAGATGTGTCAAATAGTCAATGGGCCCTTGGTCTACTAGTGAAGTTGAAAGGTTCAGAATGATCCCACAAGGGATTAAGTCTTGCTGAATGCAAATCCCCGATGCCTAAAAAAGGATTGAGGTCAGGATCGTGCCTTGGGTGGATTTTGGCGGAATGGATACCCCTTAGTCCTTGGCTCTATGCTAAAGGGGACCCCCTTGGGGTATCTCCAAAAACAAAAAGGTGTCAACTAATTTGATTAAGTATTTAAGGTTGTATAGTTAAGGATAAGCCCTAAGACATTAGTTAATCATTGGATTGGATCATCATACTAACTTGTTGATCACTTTGACAATAGTACAAAACATTGCATTAACATCTTGCATCATTGATGCTACAACTAAGATCATACATGCACTCTATGTATTATATCTTTAGTGTTTTCATATTTGAACAATTGGTGAGAAGGGCCTGATTGACATCAAGGAAGTCAAAATAATTTCCATTGATTAATAATAAGCTCCTTAGCATGCTTATAGAGCCATTGAGTCTTATAAATAAATATTTTACAAGTGTGCAAGTTCTAGAAGTTTATAAATATAATAAAAAAAATTATGATCAAAAGGGCATAATCACACAACCCAAGAATTAAATCATACACACATTCCATCTACGCAAAATAAAATTTAAAGAAAAATCTTAAATATACTTACAACAATGATCCAATCTAAAAGATTAGAATCTAATTATTATAAAAAAAATCTATTACTAAAAATCTTTTATTTGACAAATAAAACTTAAATATACCTGATCTAAATCCAATTAGTGTCAATTAATTTACCATTTTATTAAGTTTAGATAAACAATTATCCATGCTGTAATAAACTACATAAATTAGAACATAGGATAGTTTACTTGCTTTAAAGAATGCTGGACGACAAAGGTCTGAAATAAAGAAACTGCGGAGCAAAAGCAACCTGTATTTCTTCCGCATTTCTTCCGCATTTCTTCCACATTCCTTCCTCCTCAACTTTTTGAATATTCTTATCACTGTGGCCTCACTGGGCCCTCTCTTCTTGAGAATTATTCCATATACAAGCGCCAGGTGTCCACAATTTCTGTGTTTCTTCCCCCTCTTTGTGGAGATGGTTCAAGGGAAATTTCCCTGAACTTACACTTGCTGTTGCTCCTTTATTCTACTATTTATCATCTCATCTGCTGTTGGTGTGAAAGCAGTTTCACAATGGCTGAGGAGCAGATCGGGGGAGCTACCTTGGGGTTTGCCATCAAAGTGGTTTATGAAAGCGGTAAATATATATATAGAGTTTTCAGCAGTTGTGATCTTAAAAAACTTGAGGAAACTCTGAATAGTTTGTTGCCGACAATCGACGAGATATGCGAATTGAGTTTGGAATCATTATCGGAAGCAGGGATGCCCAAAATTCAAGAACTCCGCGAGAAGCTCCGACTGGTACAGAATCGCAAGAGAACTCGAGATCCGTGGATCGAATTTGGCGAGACAACTCACATTAAGGAGGTGGAGAAGGATATCAACAAATTCGTGCAGAATGACCTTTTGCACGACATGCCGTTGAATCAAATTAAATTGTTGAATTGTTCCCAAGATATGAAGAATTCTTTCTCCACCCAACTGGAAACTGTGTGTGGGGAAATCAAGAATTTTTCCTTGGAACAAGAAATTCGTTTCAACAATTTACCCTCCAAAATTGAGGAACAATATACTGACTTTGCTGAACAAGTATCTGAGATTTCACAGCAGGATCAGTACCTCTGCTGTCCCCCAGATATGCCGAGTTGCTTGATAGGATTCGATAAGTACGTAACGGAGTTGAAACAGCTTGTCTTGGAGGCCGGACTAGATGTGATTGGAGTTACAGGCATGAGTGGTGCAGGAAAATCTACGCTTGCTGTAACCCTTTGCCATCACACCGAAATCAAAGGTACTACTACTAACAGTTTGCGCTCTTTCTTCTCTTTCTACTATTTTGGTTGTATAAATGTGCAAAAAGTCACCTTAATTAATGTTCTGAATTTTGTTATAGCTTCTTTTTGTCCCGCTTTTATGATTGTGGCTCTATCCGGACTTTTACCCTTTATATTATCCTATCTTGCTGAATTGACTTAAAACCGAACCTCTCTAAACATTCTCATGACTTGCAGATAAGAAAAGAGTAATTTACATTAATGTTTCAGAAAGCCCAGATCTCCAGGGTATCCTAAAGACCATGTGGAAAAATATTGTTGGACTTGGTAGCCCAGAACCTGATTTTACAGACGTTGAGGATGCACATAACAAATTGCAGTCGCAAATAAAGTCAAGAAGAAATGACCCAATTCTGGTGGTATTGGATGACATTTGGGGTTTTTCTCACCTGAAAAAGCTGTTATTTAAAGGGAGGCAATACATGACTGTGGTAACTACCAGAAATAAACATACCATCGGGTCAATCCCAACCTGGTTCAACAAAGGCCTTTATCCGCTACCATCCTTGCGAGAGGAGCATGCTCTGCCACTATTCTGCTTCTACGCCTTTGGTATTCCTACCATTCCAAACACACATACTGTGGAACTTGTGAAACAGGTAATCTGCTATTCACAATACCTCACTTCTTCTGTGTGTGCTTGAATTGAGGCCGGTACTTTCTTCAACTGTATTCCCTGTGTCTAAATGCTTAATTCAGTTCTATTCATGTGCAGGTCCAGGCAGAGTGTAGAGGTTTGCCATTAGCTCTTCAAGTAATTGGTAGCTCTCTGAATGGTAAGCAACCCTCTGTTTGGGAAAATGCTAAGAAAATGCTATCAACTGGAGAAGCTTCCAATGAAATTCAGCTGGAAGGCCTCCTAAATCGCTTGAAAACAAGCATAGATTTGTTGAAAGACAATGAAAAGACGTGCTTCCTGGACCTGGCTGCATTCCCACAAGGGGAAGTCATTCCTGCAAATGCATTATTGGACATTTGGGTGTATGTTCGAGGAATGGACTGGCCAAATGCTGTTTTTCTTTTACGGGATTTCGCAGCTCGCCATCTATTGAACTTGAAGAGGAATCCTTGGTAAGAAGCATTGCCACTATTGGCAAACCTTTTTCTATCTTCATTATATCTCTTGTGCTACTGCTTGATACCAAATTCGTTTGATGAAAGGGGTTTTGACAAAAACTTCAAAATAAAATGTTTGGCCTCACCATATAGAAGTTTGAATCTCCCTGAATGATGTAGGTGTAGACTAGTTTTATGATTTGGGAGTTCAATATTATTGATTTTCAAGCAAAGTAGACTCCACCCTGAGTGTTACAAGAGGTCTTCGTTTGAAAGAAAACAAGCAGGATCCTTTTAGCTTTCACCTGATTTATAATATTTCTTATTAACTTGTTTTCCTAACGGGTCGTGCCAGGACCCCAGGGATCACAAATGACTGCATGAATGGATACTCCTTTTCCCAGCATGCTATAATGAAAAATTTGGCGCTATATTTGGCGAAGCAGGAGAATAGTATTCAGTATAGGAGGCTGTATATGCCTAAAAAGAAAAATCGCTTTCCCTCAAAGTGGCAAACAGATAGAGATCTTTCATCTAAAGCTCAGATTCTTTCCATTCATACAGGTAACTGCAACAACTAGTCTTTTAGATTGTAATTTACAAAGCTCAGATTGTTTCCATTCATACAAGTGACTGTTATAGCTAGTCTTTTAGATTATAATTTACAATGCCTTTGATTTTCCTTCCACCTCCAAAACATTGAATACATTACTTTTATCACTTCATTTCGTATGAAAACTGTATTCAAATAGATTTTTTAAATCTTAATCATAGCATAGCATAGCATTAACCTCAATGTTTGTTGGGAATATGTAGGGACAATGAAGGACACGCAATGGCCGGAAATGGAGTTCCCTGAGGCAGAAGCTTTGCTTTTATATTTCACTGCAAATGAATATTGCATTCCAACATTTTTGCACACAATGAAGAAACTCAAGGTTCTGATGATCCGTAATGACAGTGCAAAACGAGCCAAGCTCACTGGACTGGGTGGTTTCCAAGCAGTTTCTCAGCTTAAAACTCTGCGTTTTGAAAGGCTAATAGTTCCTCCTCTGTATGAGTACTGCAATTTTTTGAAGAATTTGCAGAAGCTATACCTAAGTCTATGTGAGGGCCTAGGTAATGTTGGAAATGTGAGTGCATTGGGTAGGGATAAAATGTTCAACTTTCCTGGGCTTTTGGAAATTAATGTGGATTACTGCAGCGATCTGGAGGAGTTGCCGGCGGGAATCTGTTCTTCCAATTCCCTTAAAATGTTGTCAATTACTAATTGCCATGGCCTTGCAAAGTTACCTGATGAGCTGGGTAAGCTTGGATCACTTAAGGAGATAAGATTGACGGAATCTCCAGGCTTGAAACAACTGCCACCTTCCATCTCCAGTCTAGGAAAATTGGAATACCTTGACATCTCATCATGCATGGGTTTAAAAGTGGATGCGAAAAAAGGCTCTGAATTGAAGAAAACCCTTCAAATATTGGCCGAATTGCCATCCCTTAAAAAAGTAATTTGTGATAAGGATCATGGACAACTGTTCAAAGGCAGCTCTAGGACCGGCCTTGAAGTTGAAGTTGTGGAAGAAGAATTCAATTTGAATTGGCTAGATTGGTAACTGACGAAATGCTGTGTGGGATGCTTCTTAGCTATGTTCTTCTTTTATGTTAGATATATATTTCGTGCTCTTTGGAAAATTCATCCAATAAATGGAGATGAATATTCCTTCAGTTCTGTAATGGTGTCCCATGCCAATTCCTACATAGTTTTGGGTTCAATTTGTGTCACATTCTCCGCGGGCAAAGAATATGAATAGCATAAAAATAAAATAAAGCAAATTAAAATGACTTTTGAAATAGGAAAAGGGGATGGGGAGACAAGCTTATGACGCAGGTATGGGCGTGTAGGTAGAGGCAGAGGGCTTGAGCGCTGTGAACAGACAGTTTCCTATAATGCCATCAAAGCAGTAAGGCGTCTCCTCTCCCTATCCACGGCACCGTGTTGGAGGTGTTGAGTATTGGCAGGAGAAGGAGGCGATTTAAGGATTTCTCGTGATCATTTAGGGGGCAATTTTTAGAATAGAAAGGATGGGAAGGCGAGGCAAACAGTGTGAAGAAAATGTAGAGGCCTGGAGAAGGCACATTCAGGTTGGGCGAAATGCCTCAAAGAACTGTTGTCTCGTGTCCTGCCAGGGTTGCACGAATCCACGAAAGAGAATTGCTGAAATGGGTTTAGAAACATTCAAGCAAATGGGACTGGCAAGTGTAAAGCTAGATTCCACAACCTTCGTCAGCATTCTCCTTGCCTGTGTTGAAATGAGAGCATTGGAATAGGTTATGGACACCGTAAAAGCATAAAGGGTAGAGGTATTTAGTCAAGACGGAATAGCACGGCCAGGAAGGAGAGGCGATGCAAATCGAGGACTGGGAAGGAGCGAGAGGAGTATGGGCATATAGGTCCAAGAGGGTTTGAAGAGCAGAAAGAGTAGCAAGAAATCTACTGGGTCAGGTAACCCTTGTTACTGTGAATGTTATTACAGACATTAGCTCGTCCAATGTGTTCTGTAATCTATTATGTAAATTATAAACAAGAGTTAATCTGTATTTTGATAGAGATAGGGCATCTTAAGAGTAGGTGATAATCCATTGAATATAGGCCATAAGGAGATACCTAAGCCTTATCCTCAAAATTATCATAACTTCATAGACTGCTGATAAGGTGATACCCGAAGCAAGATTGCCATTGAATTCCTTGATCTGTATGTCCTCTATTTATTTCTCCTGATATAGGTTGTCTGAAGTGTGTCAAAAACTCGGGGAATGAGGAGCATAGTTTCAATGTTATCCACAGTCATAGAACTAATTTATGATTGAAATCTAAAAGCGACATCATGAAATGGATCTTTGATCTTCATGTTTAGCAGAGTTGTTGATTTTATCTTAAATTTCATGTATTGTTTATTCAGTTTGTGACTTCTAAACTACCTCAAGCAAGGTAGGACCTTAATTATTTTGGATATAAGATAGTTACAATTAATGACCACATATCAGTGCCATTCCAATCTCAGGTACATGTAGGAAAAGATTAACCATTAAGAACTACATGAAAGGATGATGATTTTAATGAGTAGTTAATAATATTTAAATCAATTGTGAAAATTTATTCTAATGAGTTGATTTAGTAAAAGAATATTGGATGTTGAATAAAGTTCATGACTAGACCAAGAATTTAGGGTTAACTAGTTGTCTAAACTATGTCATCTTTGCATGATTATCGATTAACCATTCAAGGTTAAAATATTGTAAGAGTTAGTATAGAATAACTCCACACCATGCAAGATTTGGTTGAATATTATATCCACCCAAGATCTAAGAACTTCATGGAAGCAAAAGAGAGATCAATATGCAATGATCAAGATTTCAATGGAATTGATTATCCAAGAATTTAATATAATTTACATATGGGACCACTTGGTTATATAGGCAAGGTGAGATATAGGATTAAATAGGATTATGACAAGTGTCTTAATCCTATGTCATGTGACAACATATCATAACTACCTAGGATATGCGTGTTAAAAGTCAAAAGATAAGATAAGATTTAATAACAACTAACACCTTTTAGAAAGATTCCCTCCTAAGACCTAAATAAACTTAACATGTAAATAAGTCCCCTAGTAATGAATTAACTAGGTACAAGACTTTATTTACACCAACACTCCCCCTTAAGTGCAACTTAGGGAGTAGCTAATTATTATGCAAATGACACAAAGATGGGTCTTGACTACGAGGCCATGTTAGGTACACATGTATAAATGCAAATGCAATCTTTCACAAACGGAGAAAAAAAGAAAACCTAGTGGATCAAAACTCCTCACCAAAAGAGAGATAAAACACAAAATGCTCTCAATGAAGAAAGAGAAGGAAAAAACCTCATTTAAGGAAAAATTCCCCTCCATAAAAGAGAAGTAGAAGAGAGACCATGCAAACCCCCTCAATGTTGAGTCTCCTGCAATGATAATAGAAGCTCAACATTGAATACTGAAGATGATTCAAAAGGGTCAAACAACGTTCCTCCCCTTAGGAAGAAACAAAACTAAGATGGTGTGCAAGATGTCTCCCCATTTTTGAAAGGAAGATGAGGGAAGAAGGACGACATGTGATGTCTCTGAAGAATTCTCAAGTGTTTCCATGTCGATGCCAAAAGGTGTCAAACTCCAAACAGGCATTCTATGCCACACTAGTAAAGAAGACAATCTAGAATCTGCTAGAAATGATTGTAGAACACAATCCAAAGACAAGGATACCTCCTCTAAACACAAAGAAGCCCCCTCCAAATGTTGTCCAAAAGAATCCACACTCATGTCAATCTACAAAGAATGATCATGTAGAGAATGAACAAGAGGGTCAGAGTGTTCCCTCACAACAATTGAAGGAGGATCATCCCCATCAAAGAGAAGATGAATGCAATCAATGATGTCTACCAAATCTAAATGTGGGATTCACATTTAACAAACCAACAATGTCTGTCAAGTACTCATCCCAAGTAGCCATCTTTGGAAGATAATGTATGTCTTGTTGTACTAAATCACAAGGAGCCAAAATTGTGGCAACACAAGCATCCTCAGGTACAACAGTAGATGAAGGAGATGGAATATACACACATGTCACTAGATCCTCAATAGATGAAACAATACCAAGATTCAAATGACCATACTAAATCTCCTCAAAAGTGTCCACACTAGATGCCTCAATGTGAGCATTTGCCATATCAATAGTACGAGAAAAATGCGAGAAAGTGTAGACTCGAGATTGGTGATCAACCTCCCCAATTGTAACTATATATCTGCTATGCAAATCTTGGATTATGACAAAATATGGTGTGAACTCAACACTCTTGCCTACTCCACCATGTGTGATTTGATAGATAGAAAGGAAATTGGTTGACAATGAAGGAACACAACGAACACCATTGAATGCTCTGCCATCCATTTCAATGGATCCCTTCCCAAAAGAACACATATATGTGTTGTTTTCTAGCAAGATGTGTGGTGATGAACAAGAATCAATTGAAGAGAACATACTCTCTGATCAATCCATGTGATGTGAGCCTCCTGAATCGAGTATCCACCTATCTAACTTAGAATCTACAATTGTGACAAGTGTTTTTCCCTTATGTCTATCATAATTTGATGATGAAGAAGAAGATGAGCCCTTTGATGGTGAAGACTCATTGATTTGATACTTCTTAAGAAGATACTTCAACTCATCAATCTGTTTTGAATAACATTGATGTTCATCATGCACAAATTTCTTGCAATATGCACATGTAGGATTCTCCTTGTTAGATGATTCCTCTTTAGAGGGAGAGGATTCAAATTCTTTATGTGGCTTGTTATTTTTCTTCTTTTGCTTTTTATCAAGATTCCCAGATTCATTTTGTACCTTAGACTCACTAGCCAACAATACTTGTGACTTGGAAGACATGATTAGACCCATGTTCATTAACTTAGCTTCCTCTTGGATTAGGAGATTTGCAAAGTCATCAAACTTAGGATCAATATATGATGCTCCCATAGAAATTCGATGGTTATGAAAGCAAAAAAAAAACACTGAATATTTAGGACCAAGCTTGGATAACACATTCAGAATCAATTAGAAATCCTCTTTATCAATGTTGCAATATTTGAGCTAGTTCTTAGTTGTTTGATCTTGGGGATGCAGTCTTGGTTGTGGTCAAAACTTTTAGGATCAAGATTCATCAAATCATTATCAATTTGATATCCCCTAATCTTATCTATTTTACCATACAATTTCTCAAAAGCCTCCCAAGCCTCTTTAGGTGTTTTGCATGATTCAATGTTATGAAATTGTAAATCAAATGAGACTAATGAACATAAGCATCCAAGTGTTTTCTCACGATCAACCTGCCATCTTGCCAATTCTTTACCATTAGTAGGTTTAGGAATATTTTCTTTTAGATGGCCTATAAAACCCTTTCCCATGAGACAATTCCATATTTATTTTTTCCATGTAGCATAATTATATGGAGTTGGGAGTTCAATTTAAGAATTTTCCATTGTAAGAACACAAACCCAACAAAATAAAGCAATCAACCACTACAAGATTAGCCCCTCAAATTCACTCAATCAAGAAACCCTAGCGTTTGATGTTTATATCTTCTCTTTTACTATCTTTACAAGATGTTCTCATGTGACTCTTTATAATGTTGGCCATGACATATGATTCCCTTAATATTTGAGGGTTCCCTTCTTGTAAGAACTAGCCCAACTTCCAATCTAATTCTTCATAGTAAATAATAAGGAATGTAGGTTCATTTGGCCTCACATGAGAATGAACTTTATTCATTATCATGAAACATATTGTTACAATCAACAATGATCTTGTTAACCCATTTCTTTATAGCAGTAATCTCATGGATTACAAATTTTGGATCCATTATTTCTCTATATTGTAGTCTACAAAATCTCATAAACATGTCCCATGAGTCTATGTTGCTATCTAGAAGGCTTTTATACCACTCTTTTGCACTCTCTTCTAATTACTATACAAATTTTTTCCATCATGACATCATCTTCTATTTCATATTCATCTATTAGACTAATGAAATGCCTCAAGTGGTCCTCAGTAGTGAAAACATTGTTACCCTAGAATTTAGGTACTTTTCCTCTAATCTCATTTGGGATGGGATTAGGATAACCAAGAATGGCATAAAATTCTATGTGTCTATGCCTCTCCAATCGTAATGGGGGTCCCACTGGAGTAAATATTTGATCTTGTCTTCTAGGGTTGACCCCCATGTTTGGTACCACATTTTTTGTTGAGGGGTTTGGTTTATTTTTCTACACATTGTGTACCTACTAATTTGGAGCATTTTGTGTATTTCCACATGTGATTTACATTTTGTTGTTGAGAAACGTTTCAATTTTGTTTCATCTATTATTGAGCAAGTCAAGCTTTCTATAGTGCAATTTATGCTTCTACCTCACAAGTACCTTTGTCTAATTTGGCTTATTAGATCTAAATGCTAATATAATTCTCTTTCCCCTCATTCATTTTTTGGTTAAGTAGTCAAATTTGCATGATGGAACAATGTTTCTACTTATTTAGTTTCCAAATATAAGGTATGAGAGTTGTTATGTTGGTTTGCCCCCCTTGGATTTCTTAGATGTGGAGGTAGATGATAATTCATGTACAAATTTTCTATATGAAAATTATAGGATGCATCTCTATTTCTTACATACAAAATTCCTCATTTCTGGGCCTACCATACCATAATAAAACCTAAGGGTTCTTCTACTAGTTTTGATCTTATTTTTAATCGAGTCATCTGAAGTATATTGGTCATAATATTTTTATGAATCTTTTCTACCTGAAGTACCTACTTTCTCTATACTTTAAGAATTATGCAAAGATGAGATACCTAGATTCTTATCTCTCCATTGATCCAATTATCTCCTCAAATTGGGGGAGATTACATCATGTATTTCTTGACCTTTAAATAACTATTCTATCTCCATTTATGTATTTGAGAACTCTTACAGATGATTTATGAGTCAATCCTTGATAGAGTTACCACTTCTTAAATTAGGAGAAATTTACCCTTGTATGACTAAGGTTTTAAATTTGTATCAACTAAGGGCCAATTTTACTTGTTTCATTGTGGTTATAGATTAATCAAGTTCAACAGATCTTGTTTGAAGAAGCCTCGAGAATTTCAAGAAAGCAAGCATCACTACTTGTTTTCTCGAAACAAGGGTTGGTTAATACTTGGCGAAGATCAAAAGAACATCAATACCCAAGGTGAGCAAAAATTCCTACACAAAAATAAGGGTTAAAACATTACCACAAAAACAGTTCTAGAGACCATCACAAGGGAAAAAAAAGGTTCCCGAAGATCCATCAACCGTAGAAGACCTAAAACTTATTTTTCTTATTAGATGTATGGGTCAAAAAAGAAGTGGGTGGTCTAGTTTCAGTTGGGGCAAAAGAAAATCCTTCCTCATTGGTTAATCCTATAGAAGTTCAGATTTTGAGTGACCTTCTCTTCCCATATGCACTAGATCTTTCTCAAAATGTGCTCATTGGTAAGATTTGGAACTTAACTTCCCGCAAACAAGATTTGGTTTTGTGGGCTAATGAACATTGGGATTTTGTCGATGATCTCTTTTTTATTGAGAAATTTAAGGTATCTTTGTTGCAATTTTCTCTAACTAAGAATCTAGGGATGAAGTTCTAGAAGGAAATCCTTGGCTTTTTCATGGGAGAGGAATGTTTCTTCAAAAATGTGAACCAAATTTTGTTCCCCTATTTGTTAATGTAAGTTTTATTCCTTTTTGGGTTCAATTGCATCATCTACCTCTAGAATATAGGGACACCAAAATTATTTGTATCATGGATGAAAAAATGAGGTTCTTCCTTAAACATGATATGCCAAATTTTTGCGACCCAGAACTCCCAGACCATTTTTTTTAGTCATGAATACTTCCTTCCCCTTTCCAAAGACCCTAATGTACTCAAATTCTCTAAAAGTTCGTAGAAAAAAAAATCTATTTTGAAGAGCTAGATTTTATATGCTCTTTATGTTTTAGGTATGGAAATTTTACTCAAGATTGCTCACCTAGCTCCCACCTCAAGCTTAATAGGTGGCTTGTGAGGATCTGAAAACACAAGGTTTCTCCCCTTAACTAGATGTGTTGTAGCTTGACAAACATAATACTGTAGGTTTGATTCCTCATAAGGGAATGGTTGATGATAAGGCCAAATCTTTTCAATCTCCTATCAAGCTCACCAAGGATTTCACCCAAAATGTGCTAGAGGGGGCTAAGAACATTTCTTCCCCTGTTGGTGATGCTTGAGAGGTTACCCCTCTCCTTTCCCAAAGGGGAAATTTGGTTGTAGGAGATGATCTTGTTGGTGTAAATAGGTACTTTTCCTACGTAGTTACTTAGCGGGGTCCTATTTATATGTTAGGTCCACTTAGGTCCTCGTCATATTTAAGGTTTTTAGATAAGATTTTATCTTTTTGGATTTTATTAAATAGTAGAGTCCAATGTCATTTAATGTTGGCTCATGTCATTTAATAATGACAGTCTTTTAATGTTACTAATTACTTCATCACACCTTGTCTCAATAAGAAAGGTCATTGTACACTCTTGTAATATACCTCATAATCATATTTGATAGATGTTAATATCAAGAAAACTCGTTTCTTGCATACTATCTGTAGACATGCAAAATTAGCATTATGCATTCAATCAAGTAAACCAGGTTTCACATTCATCCACTCATTAATTTAATCAAACTCATCAAATCCATTCACCAAGTAAATCAGGATTACTAAATAAATCAACTTGTCTTACATCATCCCTCTAATTAAATAAATCAAACATTCATTTAATTAAATCCAAATGCATTTTCCATCTTTTTTTGATTTAAATAAATCAAATATTTAAGTCATAAAAGTCAAAATCATCCTAATCATCATTAAGCTAACCTAATACTAATTAGCCTAACCTCATCACCCATCACATCCTCTAGATAATCCCACTTTCACAAATAAATCAATTTATTGATTTATTAAATTCCTTATTTTCTTTCAACATGAAATTATGGGGAATATTCCCTCAAGTTTGAAAATGAGGACAAGTGGACTTGTCCCCTCCAACATTGCATTAATTACCCATTTTCATGTCCCCCTCTCAAAATTTATTACACAAATTTGAATTTGAAATTCCTACTCTTGGGCACATTTCCCAAATCTTGCACATCCCTCAACCAATGGAAACTTGACAAGTGGCCTCCTTTCATTGGTTTACATTTAGTCCCACATTCACCCATTTGGCCAATCTCTCATCAAGAAAATCTATAAATAAAGGCCTTAATCTCCATCAACTTATCTACATTTTACATGCAAAGTTACTCTCTTGGTTTGAGAACTAATTTTGCTCTTCATCTCCATTGCTTCTCATCATTTTAGCTTTTGAGCAAAGATTGGGAAAGGATCATTTTCACATTTGACACCAATCCACTATGGAATAGGTACTTGTTATTGTTTTCATAATTTTTTTAGTTTTCTCTTGTCATTTGTTGCATTTGGAAGAATTCACAAGGTATTTCATAGGAGTGTTCTTGAGAAATTTGTAGATACTAACCCATGCATGAAGTTTAGTGTTTGCAGATTTTAATAGGTGCTCACACTATCTTGTGGACTTGGTTTCATTGTTTTTATAGGTGGTTCTGAGATAGAGCTAATTTTAGCTCCTACATGGTATCAAAGCATGATCTTGCAAATTCCTTCTTATATTTGAGGGTAGAGCTATTGTCAAATGAGAGATAGGTTTTTAGTACAACTTTTAGTATGCTTTTCTCTTGTGCCATCTGGTGATATGGAGAATCAAAAAACTTGAAAAAAATACTAGATTTGGGGTGTCTTTTTTTGTGGCTTTGTATTGTAGGTTCATTTTAGAGAATTTGGGTCAAAAAGACCCTTCCATTGAATCCAGAAGGTCCAACACCCCCCATTTTTCATATTAAATCCTTCATATTTTGAAAAATAATTATTTTTGGTGATTTTTAATTTTTTTACGTGACTACCTTAAATTTGATAGCCAAATGACCGTCACAAAGGTCTGTGTTAAATCTGATAGTTTAACAACCATCATACTAGTGCCCAGGCCAATTTTCTAGCTTTTGGTTGCATGGGATGACCACCCGCCAATCCTTAGGGGGCTTAATTTTGGCCCCTCAAGCCTTAAGTGGGTAGTTTTTTAAACTTGCCATAAGTTTTGATTTGGGTATTGGATTTTCAAAAATGAGATATCATTGGAAAGCTAGTTTTGAGAAATTTCCAGTGGTGTAGGTAATTTTTTTGGATTTTAATATATTTCTTTTGGTGTTTGAAGTCAGATCTTCCATTTGGACCTCCGAGCTCATAACATTTTTCTTTCATCTCAATTTTCTGTGATTTTTGTGACATCAAAAAGGTATTGAGGATCTCTATCATTGTGCCCATGCACTATTTCTAGATTCAACCACATGTATTATTTATTATTATTTTGACATATTTGCATTATGATTGATTACTTTGACATCTTGACTCTCAGAGAGGTTCTATTTTTTTGGGAAGCATTCATTTGCAGTATACATCATGTTTGGTCTCTAATTTATGTTGAAGGTTTCAATATTTGTAATTTTGGATATTTCTCATGGTTCATTATGGGGTTTTCATTTCATCCAGGTTCTTTGATAACATTGAAAAGATGAAGCTACAAACAATAGAGATATGAGATCATAAAACATCTTCATTGGCTTCATTTGTTGCCATTTTCTTGGAATTGCAAAAGGAATGATGTCTTAGGATTGATTGCAATGCATGTTAATGATGAAATTTTGAATGATTTTTTTTCATTTTGAGTGTCCTTATACTCTTTGGACTAAAACTTGGGAGATATATGGAGATCCTATTACTCAGCCATTCCCAAATGATCTTGTTTCAAATTGTCTTGTGCCTCTTCATTTTTTTATAATGGATACCCTATGATTATGGTATTATTCGAGTGTTTGAAGATTTGAAGTACTTTAAATCTTTAGATGAGGATGAAGAAGTTTCTTCAGATGCTCCTTCTCCTTCAGAGACAGTTGTTGATCCTTCACCTTCATTGATTCCTTGTGTAGAGTCATTGATTGAGGATCCCAATGTAATTCTTGTTCAACAAGACCATTTATTTTTTGTTAGTGATTCATTGAGAACTTCCAATGATTCATTCCAAAATATCTCTCATTTTCTTCTTGATTGAGATTCCTATTTATTTGTGGAATCTCACAAAATATCTTTATTTGTGGAATCTCACATTTCAAATTTGGAGGACACATTTGAGGGGTTATCTCCCCTCTTTGGTGATAGTCATTGCACAAGTATTGTTAAACCATCAATATCTTTGGATATTTTTCAACATCAATTTCCACATAGTCCCGATTTGTCACCTTTATTCCAAAATATCTTTATTTGTGGAATCTCACATTTCAAATTTGGAGGACACATTTGAGGGGTTATCTCCCCTCTTTGGTGATAGTCATTGCATAAGTATTGTTAAACCATCATTATCTTTGGATATTTTTCAACATCAATTTCCACATTGTCCCGATTTGTCACCTTCTTCATTGATTGGACATGTACACGATTTGATTGTAGTATCTTCATCTAATTTAAAAAAGGTGACACATGAGAAGTGTGTAAGGGGGAAATTAGTATGATGCAATAAGACAAATGAATGAATTAAAAACTAATCTAATCCAAACAAAAGCTATGATTCATGCCCATTACTCATGAAATGAAACTACAAAATCAATGAATTCAAGAACATAATTGAAAGAAAACAATAACAATGATCTAAAAATGATGTAGCTTTACCATCTTGTGTCGTCCAGTGTGTTCGCTAAGATGTTGGGTTGTTCATATCAATGTGAAGTCTCCTTTGTGCATAGCAAAAGCTTCAACAACGTGCAATGTCATTGATTGAAGATATGTGTAAAGCTTCAAAAGGTTGATTGTGATTTCTGCATTAGTTCATTGTGCAAATGATGTTGATTCTCTTATCGTTTTTGAGGAAGAAGATGATTGCTATATAGAATTTGTGTTTCAAAATGAATGCTTGAGATCGTGTAGAAGAATATCCTGATCAATGATTGAAAGATTTTGAGAGGATTTAGATTGTAATAATTAGTGGACTTTGATTACATAATTAGTGTAATTGAAGAAATCATTTTGGCTGTTTAGTGGGATTGAGGAAATAGATTGAATAATCAGTGGAATTGAAGAAATCATGTTGAGCCTTTAGTGGGATTGAAGAACTGATGAATCAATTAGGAATAGATTTGAGCAATTGGGGGATTCTAATTTGCTCAATTATGAAAGTGGATGAGGATAATTAATTAATTGATTTAATTAATTAATCCTTTTGAGTTGAATGTGCAAGTCATATTTGACTTTTTCAAACAAAGTTGTATTTGTTTGTTTTTACCTTTTTGAATGATGTTTGAATAATTTATTTAATTATTCAAGTTTAGGGGAAATTGATTTAATTAAACTATTATGTGGTAATAATTTAATTAACTTAGGGGAATAAAGTGAATTAGCGACATAATTAAATAATTGATGTTATTCAATTAATCAAGAAGAATAAAGTTAGATTAGGATTTTATTAAATAAATGAAATTTATTTAATTAGTCAAAAATGATGAAAAAGTGAATTAATTAAATAATGTAATATTATTCAATTAATAGAGGATTTTAGGATTTTTGATGCAATTGATGTGAAATGCAATGATATTTAGTGATAATGATGTCTATGATGATGAAATGTCATTTAGGATGTGTGATAAGTGTTAGGTCAATTTTACATGTCTACATTTTTCCCCTCTTTGAGAAAAAATATTGGTTGCTTTGTTTCAAAGATTTTGATGTTAAGATCAAGATTTAAAATTTTTTACATGCCCCACTATGCCCCAGTGGTCAGTGGAATGATGGCAGGACTCTAGGATGCCCCCTCGAGAGGTTGGCCAATAAAATCACTTTTGAGGTCGATCTCTCAATACTGTTTCATTTCAATTTAGATACCTAGAGGATGAAAAATGAAGTCTATAGGTCCCTCATTGCTAGTTCAGATTTTTCTGAGAGGTCCTAATTTCAACCTAGGTGTGCTTCTTAGGTAAAAAATTAGGGTTTTCAAGGTTAAAATAGGTAATTAGGGTTCAAATTACCTCATTTGCACTTTGAGCCTATAGAATGCTTATCTCTGGTTTTCGTGAATAGTCGATTGTTGAGGAGCTATGGTGAGGATTCAAGGAGCCCCACATTGTGTGGATGTAGTTCACAAGTTCAAATGGCCTCCAAGTGTTTGTGCCTCGGTATGTACCCTTTCATTTCATGTTTCTGACTTTCTGTGTTTGTGTAATTAGTGCCTGAAGTCCAAGTAGTTGATAGCATTAGGTTTATGATATTTTTGCACTTGCATTGCTTTTTGGAATTCTGTTATTTCTGAATGGTTCACTCTTGATATTTCAATTTGCATATGCATGAAATGTTCACCTTTGACTTAAAATTTCATATTTGTTTTTTGCCCTCACCAAAATTTTTCGCTTTTGATGTCAATTTTCATATTTATTTTTTTCCCTTGATTTTCTGTTACGTTTTGTGCACCTTTGTTGAAATTTTGTGCTTTTGAAAGTTTCACATTTTCCTTTTTCGTATGCTTTTGACAAAACATATTTTGAAATTGGTTGTTGTTAGTGCTTTTGGTAAATTTTTTTTTGCTTTTGACAAAAGGTTTTCACTTTTGACCTTTTTTGAAGTTTTAAGTTTGTTTGTTTGCCATTTGAGGTGCATTTTGAGCTTTCTTAGTAAACCCCCAACATTGTGGGGTGAATGGTTGTAGGAAATCCTTAATCTGCTCATGTTGAGGGAGTGACAATTGTTAGAGCTATTCGATTTGATCGTTGGGTTTTAGGAGTTAGAGCAAGATGTCCTAGACACTGTTGGATTGTGACACATTTGCTACATGCCTACCATTAGATTTCATAAAGGAATGATGACTACTCTTGTGGAGAGGTGGCATTCAAAAACCTTGTCCTTTCATTTACCTATTGGGAAGGCCACTGTTACTCTAGAGAATGTGTGGAGGATCCTCCGTATACCCATTCATGGAGAGATTGTTACTTATTATGTTCGATGGGGTACCCATGCTATGCGCCAAGTACTTTGTGTGAGACATCTTGAGGTTCACAGGGTAGAGATAGACTTATCTGATTTTGTGGGCAGTTTCGATCTTGTTTCTTTGGTTCTCCGTGGTTTGGTCATGGGGCTCGTCATTCCTAATAGGAGAGGTAGATAGTTCCCAGTTGGTTGGGGTGTGTGCATTGAGCAAATGTTTGAGCATGACACTAGATATGCATGGTGCCCGTGTCTCCTTGCCCACTTATATTGAGATATGCACAAGGTCGCCTATCGTGGTAGGAGATCTATTTATGTTGGTGTCTCTCTACTATGAATATGGGCCTGGGAGCACATCCTAGCTACTCAGCCTGATGGTATCTTGGATTAGACTTTGGATGATCTGCATTCTTATTGTTATGGAGATTTTCTTCATTACACCTAGCCTGGACAACTTCCTTACTGGCATCATGCTTTAGATGATATGCCAGGTTTTGTATAGAGACCATATTTAGATTGTGAGGCATGGCTTGACAACCAGGAGCAGTTAGATTTTGCAAATAGACTAGATGGCTCATTGGTTGTGGTCTTTGCATTCTAGAGAGATATCTACCCGATAGGGTTTATTGACAGCTTGGTGAGCGACAGGGTCGTTTCCCAGATGCCTATGAGGCTCGTTTTGGCTGGAATACTAGAGAGGTCCGAGTATGGGGTCTACAAGTTGATTGTGATGCAACCTTGGGAGATTTTAGAGCTCTTTCCCCATTCGGGTGGGGTTGGCCATTCAGTTTAGAAGATCTTGGGAATACCCTATATTTTTATCATTGGTGGGTGCAACGCATTCTATTGAGATTTACAAATCTTGTTGGTATTCTTGCAGTAGGTAGATAAGGTATTAATGGTCGCCTAGGAGAGAGACAGCGTGTTGAGATCACTATTAACCAGCTTGCCAGAGCTCGACAGGATGATGGACATGGAAAACTGGATGATTTGATGCAGTGGGATCAGGGACAAGTTTTGGGTTCTCCACCACCACCTACAGATGGAGCAATATAGTTCTAGCACAAATGACATCCATGAGGGATGCAGAGGTAGTGCAGCGACAGGCCACGAAGGATCAGCTTGCTACTTTGACAATGAAGAGGGACCACTTGAGGGCAGAGTGAGATAATGAGAGTGAGAGACACCATGATATAGAGGCACAGGTACAGGTAATTATGACTGAGAGAGATACTCTTAGAGCAGAGTGTGATGCCCTCTATGTAGAGTGAGATTAGTTATTATAGAGGGTGACATACTATCAGACTCTCTATGATGCCTTCATTCCTATAGCTTAGCGACAACCACGCTTTGGAGAGCCAAGTACTGCTATAGGTGTCGAGTCAGGTGGTCACTCCATTAGACAGCCTAATACATAGCCTGATCCTTAGAGTCCTCCTCCTCCAATTGGGCAATAGTTTTATTGTACTTGATCTTCACGATGTTTTATTGTTTTAGAGACATTGATAAGACATGGTTTTTTATATATATTCATCGACCCAGCTGAGGCCTCGTATATATGTATTTTTTTGTATTATCCTATCACACATGTTTCATTGATGATGTACTTGACATTCTCATTTTTTATGTTCATATATATGAGATATACATATTTTGATTCAACTTCATTATGTGTTTATGTGATGATTATGTATGTTGATGTATGATTTATACATCACTAGTACATTTTGACCCATTTTTTGACGATCGTTTGTCAAAATTTCAACAACTGTTCGTCGCTATTATTCCGTTGAAATTTTAATGACATTTGAAACATCAAAATTCTGGCCCGACATTCGTTGAAAAATGGGTCAAAATGTACTAGTGCATGCTTTTGTACTTTTCCGATGTATGCATATCATGTGGATGAATGGATTGATCACATTTTATTTTATATGATGTTTTATTATGTATATGATGGATGTATTCCCTATACATGATACATGATGTTTTATTGCATTATTATCATCATGATATGTATTGATGACATTGTGAATGGAAGATGGATATGGAACTAATGATATTGTTATGCAGGATGGAGCTTGTTAGTTAGAAAAAATTTTGGATGATGAATAGAAATTTGATGTTGTTAGTTTGATGATTAGTTTTCTTTTTCTTTGCTTGGAGGCTTCGTATCTTTAACAATCCTTTTTGATGTAGCAAATAGACATGATGCACCAGGGTATTAATAACCAAGGTGACTTTGTATCCATTGCATGGACTTTGAATCAACATACAAAGAATATTCTTGCTCATACCAGACATACAAAAAAATTGTTTAAAATATATGTTTGGGTTGTATTAAAACTTTTTGGACTAGTTACATAGAGAGGTATGAAATACCTAACATGCAATTGCTACACGAATTGTCTCAAAACAACTTCCATACACTCAATAAAGCAAGTATTCATTGTGGCAGTATCACAAGAACATCTTACAAACAACAAACCAAAATGATGCTCAATTGCCCCCATTCCTTCTCTAAATCCTTATGGACATCCTCGAGAGATCCTAGGAATGAGTCAATAAAATAAATCATATTTAGAGAAGACTATAAAAATATAAAACAATATTGCAGTATCACTTTCCATATCTGTTTTGAGGTTTCAAGCTACTATCCTTTGTTGATCATGTTTATTGTAGGAACAAATCCGTTAAGGAATATCTCAGGATGTTGTTGGTGAATTGTCAAAAGATAAGTAGTTAATAAATTGTAATTTTTTTTTGTCTATTTGTAATTAATTTTTTTTGATTGTTTGCTTGAAAGTTCTAGCTTTTGGTGTTTGGGTATGTGCAGGATCATTATGGGCCAAAAAATGGCGATATGGTGGGTATGTGTAGGGTATGTGGCCAACGACTTTTTTTAATCCAAAATTGATGAAACGAAAAGGGTTTTTAAAGGAGATTCTTAGCTTTCCACCAATATAAATTATGATTTACTTTGAATTTAATAAATAATATTATTCATTTTCTATTTGAAATATGACTAAAGTCCTGGTTGATAGGGTGATTGAAAAACATCTATAGCTTTCAAATGGTATCACATTTTTTTAATCTGAAACATGTGTCACATTCTATACTTCGCATACTATAGGATCAAAAAGAAAATTGAGTTTCATGTAGTTTTGACCAAGTTAAGGTGGTCAGACATACAAGTTTTTATTTTTTAAAAAATTGTAATAAAAAAATCATAATTAGTTATTTACTTGCAAAAAAATTACAAAAAAAATGCATCACATCGGGACATGAGTCCTCTACTTATATATAAAATCTTATACAAAAATATTATCATTTTATTGTGGTTAGGGTGGTCAGATAGACACCTACTTCTTATTTTTTCCTTGAAATTGAAATGCTACTACATTGAAATTTCAAATTTTCACCAAATAGATTTTTTTTAATAAACCTAGTAGTTTAGAAACTACATTCAATTTTCTACAGATTCTATTTTTACATATTTTTGAAATAATATAGATAATTTATTCAAATTTTTACGTCAAGTTTCCTAACTCTGATTTTTCTAAATTTTATCACCACTTAAGGGCTTGTTTTTTCTATGATGATCCTACACATACCTGTTTGCTTTGTTTGTTTGTCCTTGTTTTGTCAAAGAGCGAAGATGATGATTTGTTTATTAAGTATGAAAATTTTACTGCAGACTGTGATGATGGATTTAAGATCTTTTTGATTTTCTGAGTTTTATGATGTTGTTTTTATTGTTTTTGGGGGACTAACCTAGGGCCTCGGGGGCTCATCAAAGATAAACCTTGCCTACATTGTACACACTGAGGCTTGTAGTCGCTTGGTTTGATAAAAAACATGTTTTTAATCTTTTTGGTTTTGTGAATGTTTTTGGATTTTGAATTTTTGTGAATGTTTTTTGTGGATTTTGTATTGTTGTGAATGTTTTCATATTTTTAATTTTTGTGAATTTTTTTGTGGATTTTGTATTGTTGTGAATGTTTTCATATTTTTAATTTTTGTGAATGTTTTTGTGGATTTTATATTTTTGACTAAGTTGAAATAAAGCATGATATACACCTAAGTGGATTAAACTATGGCCTCGGGGGATGATAAGCCTTGCCTACATTATATACGTAGAGACCACATAGTTCAACTATTGTTGACTCAAAGCATAACATATTTTTGGAATTTTTGATGTTTTTGACATTTTATTTATTTATTTTGTTTGTTTTTTGAATGTTTTTGATTTTCAATAGTTTTGAACATGATGGGATGCTCAAGGATCTAATCCATGATCAGTTTGGAGAAGTTTCCCCCAGTTCAAGACAAGACTACCTTCTCTAGGAGGGACAAATGTACATGGACCAACAATTTGTTCAATACTGATTTAGTTCTCAAGCCATGATTGAACACATGTTTTATTATGGAACAAATGGGTGGGTGGTTTGGATAATTTGTTGATAGATAATGATGTAAGTCTTATTCAAACATAGCACATGTTTATCGGGCTTTCACTATGGTACTTGTTCTAGGAGCACCAAAAAGTGGTTTTCACTAAAAGAACGTTTTATTTCTCTTTACTATTTTTCTTGCTTTTTGCTTTTTTTTTTTTCTTTTTTATCTTTTTGATTTATTTGGAATTTACCCTTTTCCCTAGGTATTATGACACATTTCAAGTATAGAACTTCTTGAGGTTGTTGTCCAATGGTTCGGCTAAGGGTTCTCCTTCAGGAGTATCCAATTGATAAGCTGTAGAGTCGTAGCTTGCAGTGATGATGAATGGGCCTAATCAATTGGGTTCAAACTTACCTTTGTTGTCTTGATTCAACTATACCTTATGATTTTCTTTGAATACCAAGTCACTAACCTAAAAGTTTTTGTCTTTGATCGTTTTATCATAGCTTTGTTTGAGCCAATTCTGATAAACTTGAAGATGGTTTAACATGCTCAAACGCCTTTTGTCTAGGAGTTCCAACCCATTTAATCTAGATACTTGACACTCTTCATTGTTGACCATGCCTTTTAGTGATATTCACAATGAGGGAATTTCAAATTCAATAGGTAAGATAACTTTTGATCCGTAGACCAAGGAGAAAGGTGTGGCACTTGCAGGTGTTTGAATACTAGTTCGATAAGCCCATAGGGATGGGTTTAGTTGCAAATGAAAATCAAGGTCGGCATCATTAAAAATCTTCTTTAGTATCTTCAAGATGGTTTTGTTAGACACTTATGCTTGACTATTTCCTTGGGGGTAGTAGGGTGTGGAGAATCTATGCTGGATAGAGAACTTGGAACAAAGTTCTTAGATATCTTAATTCTTGAATGGGGTTCCATTGTCTGTTATGATGGTTTGGGGAATTCCATACCTACAAATTAGATAATTCAGAATGAACTTTGATATCTATTTTTCGGTGATGTAGGCCAATGAAATTGCTTCTATCCATTTGGTGAAATATTTAGTCATGGTAATAATAAACTTATGCTCATTAGAGGAAGCAAAAGAAATATTACCTTCCAAGTCTACTCCCCATTGCGAAAAAGGCCATGGTGTGGTGATAGGTCTCAACTCCCATGCTAGTGTGTGAACAAGGTCACTATGTTGTTGACACTAATGATATTTTTGGGAATACCAAATACACTCTTGTTCCATGGAGAGCCAATAGTACCCTATTCTCAATGATTTTTGTATTAGGTTAGGTCTACTAGAGTGGGACCCAACACCTTCATTTACCTCTTGTAAGGTAGTTTGCGCTTCTTCTACATTAAGACATCAGAGTAACATACCATCTAAACTTTTACAATATAAGGTATCTCCTAGGATTGTGAATCAGGAAGTTGTACCGATAAAGGTCTTCTTTTGGGTTGTTGTTAGGTCAAGTGGTATGATACCATGTTGGATGTAATTGAATATGTCTTGGTACCATGGTGAATTAGGACCAAGAATAACACACACTAGTTCTGATTTCAAGATATTGAACGTTAGTATGAAAAATTTCTCTACAAGGAACTCATACTTAAGAATGTTCTATGAAATATTGAGAAGCAAATCTATTGTTGCCATGGAATCAACTGCTCTATTGTTGATATGGGGAATCTGTTCAAATGTTATGGTGATAAAATATTCCTTGAAACTATCCACCATCCTTTTATATGGCATCAACTTGTCGTCTTTTGTTTGATACTCATCATTCACTTGTTTGATCACTAGTTGAGAGTCTCCATAGACCTACCATTCTTTTATCCTCCATTCAATAGCCATCTTGAGTCCTGTGATTAGGGCTTCATACTTTGAGATATTATTTGTACATGGGAAAGCGATTATGTATGCCTTAGGTATACTATCTCCCTATGGTGTGAGAAATAGGATGCCTTCTCTAGAGCCATGTTGAGTGTGGGACCCATCAAAGTATAGGGTCTAATGGCTAGTCTATTCTGCTAGCAATATACTTTCATCTAGGAAGTCTACTATGAGAGGCTTGTTATCTTCCATTGGTGCTTCAACTAGTTGGTCTACTATGATCAATCCTTTGATGGCTCTCCTCTCTACATACTCTATGTTGAACTCACTCAGAATCATTTACCCATTTAGCAATTTTTCCTATTAAAGCTGCTTTTTCTAATAGGTACTTTAGTGGATCTACCTTTGGAATAAACTTTACTTGTCTATTTAAGATATAGTGTCTCAGCTTCTGTGTCACAAATACGATTCAGAGACACACTCTTTCTATGGGTGAGTAGTTCAACTCATAACCCACTAGTGTTCGAATGATGTAGTAGATAATTCTTTCTTTATTATTATCATGTAGTTGTGCTAGGAGAGCTCACAATGCTACTTGTGTTGTAGACACATAGAGTATCATTTCTTTGTCTGGAATCAGGGGCATCAAGACTAGAAGAGTAAGTAGGTACTCTTTGACTTGCTGGAATGCATGATCATATCTCCCATCCCACTTGAATGTGACATCTTTGTGTAACAGATGGGTGAACAGATGACACTTATTTGCTAGTTGTGGATGAATCACCTGATGGATTGTAGCTTCCCTTGTAAAATTATTAGTTGCTTCAATGTCTTTGGTGGGGGCATTTCTAATATGGCTTTTAATTTTGCAAGATCTACTTCAATTCCCCTTCTTGAAACTATGTACCCTAGTAGCTTTCTAGATGTTACTCTGAATACACAATTTTTTGAGTTGAGTCTCAAGTTATACTATTCGAGCCTATCAAACACTTTTGCAAGGTTGATCAAGTGGCCTTCTCTTTTGATAGACTTCACTAGAATATCATCCATAGTCTTCCATAGTTGTATGCAACATATCATGGAATATCATAGTCATCACTCATTGGTAGGTTGCCCCTACATTTTTTAGACCAAATGGTATGACATTCTAGCAGAAGGTCACCCAAGCACAAGTGAATGTCATTTTATGTTGATCATCAGGGGATATTTTTATCTAATTATACCCAGAGAAACCATCCATTAATGATAGCATCTTATGTATTACTATTAGATCTACGATCATGTCTATACTTGGAAGAGGAAATTCATCCTTTGAGAAAGCTTTGTTTGGGTCTCGAAAGTCAGTGCTGATCCTTATGCCCCTAGTGGGCTTTGACACTGGTACTAGATTTGATATCCCTTCTAGATAATCAATCATTCTAATGAAACCTACATCTAGTAACTTCTTTAGTTCTAGCTTTACCAATAGTGCTATTTGAGGATGCATTTTCCTTAGTTTCTGCTTGATAGGTTTAGCTCCAGGAAATATGACCAAATGATGTACAACTAATGCTGGATCTAGTCCTGGGATGTTTGCATATTTCCACACAAATTTTATCTTCTTGTCATTGATGAACACTGTGAAGTCCACTTTCTCTTCAGGACCAAGTGACGTTGCATGGTATGTGATCTTTGAGTTCTTTGTTGTGCTATGGATTCTACTTCTTCCACTAGAAGTGTTGACTTTTCTTGATATTCAGATATAGGGAGATTGAATCCTCCATCTTCAAGTGCCTTAGAGAGGTTTTCACCTTTAGATTCTCCCTTTATTTTCTTCATTTTAGGAACTGATAGAGCCGCATTGTGGTTTTCGCTAAGGGATCTCATTTTGATTTTGATATTGTCCCTTTCAATTTTGCAATTGGAGGACACAATATCCCCACTGAAATATGCTTCCTATTCGAGTTCCATGATGAACCCTACTTTATGATCTCCTGCCGGTATATTAGTTTAGAGTCCCATAAACTCTGTGATTGCTTCATCATCTAGAATTGATCCAAAACAGGTGTATGCTATTGTTGGTCCCAATCTATCAACTGTGGGTAACATAGGGGTAGGCTATCATCATTATCTACAAAACTTACAATTTTTTTTGAGATGGTTAATATGGATCTGGTGTCATTCTCCGATTGGGTGTCTAGGTCATCATCACTAGAGGTTACAAAAGAGGGAGAATCCCATTCATACTCATTAGAGTCTACTCCAGAATAAAAATAATCATTAGGAATAGTTTTGATAAGTTGGGTAGGGTCTATACCAATTCTATTTAGTTTTCAAATAAGTCCTTGATGGTTAACTCATTGTCTATAAGGTGGTAGATATCCAATGTCTTAACACTAGTAGAAGATGCTCATTTCATAAAAGAGGTACGCATAGTTTTGGAGTAACCATGTTTATTGATCCATGACCTAGTCCCATGTTCTTTTTTCTCTGTTCCACTATAATGGGCTCCCATCTGCCTTGTTTGTGTCACCCAAGGTGACCTATTGCAATATATCCCATTTTTTTAGCTAACTGATAGCCTTAACTATTGGGATTGATTAGAAGGGGTTGTGGTTGTTCTGGTTCCTTTTGTTCCTCTTTGTAGATCATAGACGACAAGTCTTCTTTGAATATCTCTTCATCTTTCATATCTCCCCACTTGGTAAAAATTGTGGGTTTAGCTATCAGTTTTACTGTTTGAACATATTTGATCTCCTTTGGTCCTCCATAAACCTTGGGTGTTGGTGGAAGAATTCCAATGCAAAATTCTTGATTGGAGTGATAATTTCTAGTACCCTTGTCAAGTACTTGAACCTTGGTTTCAGTTTTTGGTTTCTCGCTTGATGCTAGTTTAATTGAGGTTGATGGTAGTGTGGAAGGGTCAACATATGAGAATGAATGAAATGATATGTCATTGTTGGGTATACGTTGGATTTTTTTATACTTCTCCAATTTTGCACAAAAGTGGAAGGGTTCAAGATTGACATATAATGTAACCTCCTTTCCTTCATAAGGAAACTTTAAACATTAGTGAAATGTTGAGGGAACCATTTGTAGTGCATGGATCCAAGGGCGTCCTAGAAGGAGGTTATATGGTAATTCAAGTTCAAGTACTTGACATGTGGTTTCAGTGATGGCTGGTCCTATCTGCACTGGTAGCATGACTATCCCTTTTGAATTCATTTTGAGGTCATCATAGGCCCTTATAGTGATACTTTTTCCTTTGTATATTACATTGTTAGAATACCCCATTTGTTTAACAAATTTCAAAGTACAAATGTTTAGGCCTGTATCATTATCTATCAACACTCTTTTGACCATGTTTTTGTGGAAACCAACCTCTTATAGAGAGCTTGGTTGTGGAATGAATTATGTGGAAGGTCTTTCTCGAAAAAGACTAAATGGTGGCTAGTCATGATTTTTCCAACCATGACTTGAAACTGATCTAGATTGGGGTCATTAGGGACCGATGCTTCTAATGCTTTCTCTAGTATCTCCTTATTTGTGGGTGACAATTTTAGCATTTCTAGGATTGAGATCAAAGTGGGACTCTTCTTCAGTTGTTCCACAATAATGTAGTCATTTGATGACTTAGCTATGGGTTTAGGTGGGGCTCCTTGTATTGTGACTTTCCCTCGAGGGGTAGTTACATTACATTCGGTGTCCCTACCTCATATAGTCAATACATTTACCCTAGTGTCATCTGCTTGAGAGAGTGTACCTAGAATTATGTCACCGTAAGTGTAGTTAGCGTTGTGATAGTCTTGGTCCTTGCCTTTGTCATTCTTCTTAGCATGGTTTAGAATTGGATTTTTGTATATCTGGAGGTCTTTATTTCTAGGATGATGTTCGATATACACTTCTCCCTGATTGATCAAGTCTTGTATTATGTGCTTGAGTCTCATGCAATTGTTTATTGTATGTCCTTTGATTTTTTGGAACTCGCATAAGTCATCATTATACCATGGTGTTTTGAAACTTGGCTCAGGGAAATCATTGACCTTGATGAGGTTTTGTTGCACTAGTTTGTGCATGATTGTTTCAATGGGTTCTCCTAATGCGGTGAACTTCCTCATTGGTTGATCATATTGCCTTTGTTTCCCTCCCTGATTTGTTTGTTGGTTGTCTACTTGATTGTTTTGGGGATATGTAAGTTGATTTTTTTGTGCATTATTAGGAGCGTAGCTTGTTTGTGCAACTTGAGGTTTGTTTTTTGGCCCATTAGGATTTTGTACATTCCATACTACTCTAGCATTCACTACCCCATCATTGGTGACGTTTTTGTTCTTGGCCCAAATCTTAGGTTTCTCATTTGAATTAGAAGAATTGTCTCTTGGGTTGTTTAGCTTAATCACTCCTCTTGATATGAGAGCCCTTTTTATGTGTAGCATGTTCTCACTAGTTTCTTTGAAGTTTGTGGGACACAACATGGTGAGTTGGTAATTGAATTCTACTTGGATATTGGAAAAAAATATGTCTACCAGTTCCTTGTCGGGAATAGGCCACTTGCATCGACTAGGTTTATGTCTCCATCATTGTAGGTAGGAGGTAAAGGATTCTCCTTGACTCTATTTAATCTTGTATAGATCTGTGATGGTGACATCTTGTTCTATATTGAATGAGAAGTGGTTTACGAATTTGGTAGTTAGTTCATCAAAACTTTTAATTTCTGGGGGTAGATGGGAGAACCACTCCATAACATGACCAGTAAGACTACGTGGAAAGAGCCTCATCAAGTAGGAGTCGTTGTTTTTCACTTGTATGCATGATACTGGGAAATTTCATACGTGTTCTATGGGATCTCCTTTTCATTTGTCTTTGTCAAACTATGGTATTTCAAAGTTTTTTGGAAAAGGAAGAATAATAATGGAATGATCAAAAGGAAATGGACATATATCCTATAGGGTATAAGTCTTCTTTGGTTTCCCTATCTACATGTATGATATTCTTTGATTCATTGCTTGTAGTTGCACGTCCACCTCTATTTTTGGTACATTCGTTTGTGGATCCTGTGTGTAGTAACCTTGTTGTCCATCTGGTGCAGGAGCACCTGGGAAACTTGGGTTTTCCTGGAGTCTTGAAGGAAGTTTAAAATTTTGTTGTGATATTTTTGAGGTCATGTTGACCATCTAGCTAGGTTTTGTTGTTTTGAATAAGGATTGATCTATCTATGATCAATGGATTGGGAGGTGGTAATCAAAAAAGGGTTTTGAAGCCCCAACTTGTCATCATTCACCATCTAGTCAAGTGCTTGAAAACACATTGGGTTTTACAAAATGCATTTTTAGGTCATCTAAAGCCTTGAACTAAGAAGCTTAACTATTTGGGAGGCATATTTAAAAGTGGCCTTGACCTTTGAAGAGGGTTGGAAGATTGTGGAACGTTTATAGTTGCATGAGAATAACAAAAAAAATAGTGTTTTTGGTTAAATTTCTGGTTTTTCTGTTCTTCTTCCTGGAACAACAGTTAGATGAATTGAAAGAGGCATTTTGTAGGTTTGATTAGCATGTAGTGAAGCCTCTGGTAGTTTTGTTTTGGCACATTAGATAGTTGGTTCATTGCTTTCTTCCATTTTTTTTTGTAAATTCTATGTTTTTCTTTATTTGTTGTCTTGATTGGAAATTGTGTAAAATGGAGTTTTAGGCTACATTCCCTCCGTACCAGGAAGTATGGACTTGTTGGGAATGTGGCCAGGCTCCTTATTTGTACATATTTTAGTGGTAGGAGACATTAGGAGTTCTGGAAGCATGCTCAAAGTCTTTTCCTAGGCGAGTTTGTTAGTGCCCAGCTTGGAAAAGACAGTCAATGCATAGTCCTAACGTGGTAGGGGTGCTGAATGCTAAACAATGCAAGGTGTGTGATGAATGTAGGAAGCCTTGAGAAGGTCTGGGAAAGAATATAGATTCTTCATCAGTGCATTTGAGGCTAGAAGAAGCAAACAGTCCAAGAAATGAACAAGAAAAGCCCTAATTCTTGCAAGATCATGGTTTCACTTGTGTACGGACAGTGAAGGTCCGAAACCCTAAAAATCTTCAAGAGTTTGGAAAATGAGCTAGGGTTTCAGAAGGGAGTTTGACATAATCCATTGAAGGAGAGGAGTATTAACCTGTTTCCTCGGGTTAGGAGGCCTAAAAAGGGGCTCAAGGCTAGTAGCCCTTCCTAAACCCTAGAATAGGGTTTTGGTGAAAGCGATGGAGAACTGGTGAATGGAGGTTGATCAGGAACCTTTGTAAGATGTTTTTGAAGCCATGGAAGCTTTTCACACCCCTACATCAAGTTAGGAAGCATTTGGACGAACAACTAGTTTTTAGGAAGAATAAGGGCTAGTGAGTGATTGTGAGGAAGAGCACCAAGATTTGTTTGGTGAAGGCATTGTAAATGATAGCAGGGTTGGTCAGAAGAACCAGGGGTGCCTAAATAGCATAGGACCTATAGGTTGAGTGGTGGAGAGTGACATCAAAGGGATTCATCAAGGTGAGACCCGGAGCATTGAGGCAGTGTTTGTCTTGATCCAACCCTGTCCCTATCACCTACCATGTTTTGGTCATAAGTTGGGTATTGTAGAGGTACAAGACCTTGGTAACCATGGTGGGTGGAAGGAGAGTTAAATACTTGTTGTGTGTAAGGAGGGTTAGCTCCTTGTTAAACATAAGGAGGGTTAGCTCCTTGTTGAATGTAAGGAGGGTTAGCTCCTTTTTGAATGTAAGGAGGGTTAGCCCCTTGTTGAGCACAAGGAGGATTAGCCCCTTGTTGAACATAAGGAGAGTTAGCTCCTAGTTGAATGGAAGTAGGGTTTGCTCCTTGTAGGACATAAGGATGGTTGAATCCTTGTTGAATGTAAGGAGGGTTAGTTCCTTGTTGAATGTAAGGGGTTGTTGTTGAGGAGTGGTACCTTGATAGTGTGTTGGCAATACACCTTGTGGTTGGGATGAACTGTGTTGGAGGAACACCTTGTTGATGGGACGAATTGGGAAGGGTACCCTGTGGCATACCTTGTTGTTGGGGTGAACTATTTTGAAGGTTACCTTGATAGTGCATTGGGAGGACACCTTGTTGATGTGATTGATTGGGAAGGGTACCATGTGGCACACCTTGTTGTTGGTACTATTGATTGTGAAGGGGACCATGTGGTCCACCTTGTTGATTGAAAAGGGTACCCTGTGACACACCTTGTTGTTGGTATTGTTGGTTGGGAAGGGGACCATGTGGCCCACCTTGTTGATTGGGAAGGGTACCCTGCGACACACCTTGTTGTTGGTACTGTTGACTAGGAAGAGGACCATATGACCCACCTTTTTGATGGTACTATTGATAAAAAAGGGGACCATATGACCCACCTTGTTGATGGTATTGTTGTGGAAATTTCCCTTGTTGATTTTGTACATTTTGGGAAGGGTCAATATATGAAGTTTTTTGGGCATGTATTGTCACATTGGTGGGTTATTACCTTATGAAATGTATTGAGATGGACATCCTTGATATTGTTGGGCTATTGTCACTTGTTCAATTTGAGATGATTTCCTAAACAAAGGGTTGTCCATTAATTGATCTTTGCCTTATGAGAATATTGGTGGCATGTTTGGAATCTCCAATGGTTTGGGAATTTCTCTCACAACTGAGTTATCTCCTAAGGGAATGAGATGAGGATTTTTAAGAATTTCTACATTAAAGTCTATAGGAAACTTAGCACCACCTTGTGCTAAGTTGAAGAAGTAAGTATTTAGATCCTTTCTTAGGAGTTTTTCCATTAGTTTGAGTCCTTGGGATTGTTAGAATGTTGAAATAATTCTTCATCATTTATTTCTTCCTCACTATCCACCTCCTCTATGACCATATCCTTGGGATTTTGGTTCGCTCTATCTATCGCTTCTTATTGTCTACAAATTACCTCCTCCTCACTAGGTGATTGGTTTGATGTTGCTTTGAATGTGGGTCTCTTTTGAGGTGTTTCAAGGTCACTTGGACTATAGCCCCATAGGCCACTTTTTTCATTTGTGGTGTTTTTTTGGGGAATATTAGTGTTTCTTTTGTTTGCTTCCGTGTTTTTCTATGTTGTGATTTCGTAATTGTCATAAATAAGTGCCAAGATTTTGTGAACGTTTGGAGATTTCCTAACTATGAAATAAACTAATGCTTTGTTTTTGGGATTTTTTCTTTTAAGGAAATGAAATCACATTTTGTTTTTGGGATTTTCTATTTTAAGGAAATCAAATTACATTTTGTTTTCAGGATTTTCTATTTTTGAAGGATGGTGTCTATTTTCATGTGAGAGATGGTAATATGGGCCTTTCGTCAGTGCGATCTGCTTTCTGTTCCTCTTTATCTAGGATTTTGGATGTGTTTCTCCAGTGGGTTGGTGTTCCATTTTTCTCGAATATGAAGCTCCTTAAACTATTGATTTTCTATTTTTTCTCCTTCATTCAACTCAAAGTTTGGTTGTATGATAGCTGGTGTAAGGTTTGGTTGTTGAACTAGAGAAATTAGACGCCAAATGGTCATAAGGTGAAATGATAAAAGTGTAGGTGTTTTAAAATGGTTTTTGTGATTCTCAAGACCCTAAGGTTTGAGTGATGTTTTGGAATGATGCTATTCTTAGAACACAAAGTATTGAAAGACTTGGATCGATATTTCACTTCATTGTCTAGATGATATGTTGTAGGAAATTTACTTGAAATAGCCTTGAGGTTCAAGCAAATGTTGATATCTTAGATATTTGAGTGAAGGAATGATCCAAGTTGTTTGTTTTGATTTTGATTTCTAAAAGTAGGTTGAGGTGTTTTGATTTTGCAAAATGAAATGATGGATTGATGTGATTTATGACGTATTTTGGGAGTCTAATTGTTTTTGTTCTCATGATATTTTGTAACCAGTTTACAGTCAGATTATGATTTTCACCATAGAACAAAGCAAAAGTGGCTGAAAAAGTCAACTGCGACTAGATTACAAAATCAATTGTGGTTTGTTTTCTCAAAAGTAGCCTATGTATTGTAGTTTTTCAAACTAGTGAATTGCACAGGAAAAAGTGATCTTTTTGGGAAAAAGCGGTTATTTCTTAGTCAACTATGGCTAGTAAATTTTGTCAATTATGACACAAAAAAGTCAACTATGACCAATTTTTAGTCAAGTGCGCTCAGATTGTCAAAAGCGGTAGATTTTTACTAGTAACTATCATAAGCAGAGAGAAAAAGTGGTAGATTTTTTTCAACTGCAGCTAGTTTTTGGTCAATTTTGGTAAAAATAGAAGCAAAAGCGGGCTTTGTTCAGTTGTGTTTTCTAGTTTCTGTGTTTGCAATAGTTTAGATGAATTTTGCAGTTTTGGATAACTTCGTTTGATTTTTTGTTGAGATTTGGCAAGTGACATCATGCAACAAAATAATCAAAACTTATTTGACCCTAAAATGTCTAGAACTTTAGGCACGTTTCTTTTCAAAAAAGCTCAATGTTCATGGAAGTCAAAAATGCTAAAGTCATAGTTTCCAATGTTTACTTTGTCCTTAATGCGAATTGAAATGTGAGTGTAAATATCCAGAAACCTTTAGGGATATTATTTTAAGATATCCTTAAGGAGTGCAAATATAGGGCTCTTTTCAAAGGATTTGCACTAAGTAAAAAGGGTTTGAAGCTTGAGAACTATGTTAAATGCTTGTTTTGATGTGTTCATTTTAATTCAAGTAAATGTTTGATGTTTCAAAGTAACTAAATAGATTTGGAAATTTTCATGAAAACAATTTACACCCTAAGGATAAACACTTCCTCCTAGATGGGCTTACCTCATGCCCCAAAGGGATGATTTTACATGCAACAAATGGAAAGTGTTTTAAGCTCAACCATAAGTTGGACTTGGTAATTAAATTCTCAGAATCAAAGTTCCAATGCACCACTTTAGAGAATGTTTTGGCTAAAATGGGTAGCTTCTACAACATTGATTCTTAGTCATGTTTTGGGATAAACTGGTGTCTATACATGCGACGATTCACTCAATTAAGAGGTCTCCCAACCCTTATGGCTTTTTACGTATCTTACGGATACTAGGGGAGACTTTCGTCGGTATAAAACATCCACACTAGGTGGGCGATGAACTTTCCTCATGTACCAAAATTATTTATATAGCGGACCAAAACAAAAGTACTACTTGGGTCATTCCTTCTCACAAATCAGGATGCAAGCCCTCTAAAGGTATGCTTTTAAATGTAAACAAAGTGTGAAACTCAAGATGATTTTCGTCACCCAAGATTGCCATAAGGCGCAAGGGGAGAGGATAGACACCTAGTTTTCCAAACATGAAATACACAGTAGACACTTCATTGGAATGTTCATTTTAAGCCTAAACAATGAAAATAAAATAATAAAAAAATAAAAAGTAAAATAAAATGAAATAAAGTGAAATGAAAGTGTGTACAAGATAGCAATTTGTTCTTTTTATGTGCACCAAAGTGAAATATTATGGATTTCAGTTAAAGAGATAGCAATGTGCAATACAAGAATTTGATTTGTTCATTTTAAGCACCAACCAAAGTGTTTTCTAAAGTCTTGTATTAATGGTCAACAAAAGAAAATCATGCGTTCATCAACAAAATGAAGGTGTTCAGTCGAAAGAAAACATTTTTTTAGGGCACCAAAAGGAATTATTTGTTCTAAACTAGAAAGCTTTGGAAAATCCTTTTAAGAGCACCAAAATGAAAGAGTGTAGATTTGTGGGGTTCTTTTAAATAGCATTTACTAAGTTAGAAAGCTTTGAAAATTTCATTTTAGAGCACCAATTTGAAATTTTACTAAGCTAGAAAGCTTTGAAAAGTTAGTTTTAGAGCACCAATTTGAAATTTTGCTAAGCTATAAAGCTTTGAAAAGTTCATTTTAAAGAACCAATTGAAAGCCTTTAGATTTGTGGGGTTATTTTTAATAACACCAATTGAAGTTTTCTAACTATGAAAGCTTTGAAAAATTAAAAGCTTCGACTGTTCGCCTTCCCTACAATAAACTTGTTAATTATTCTTGGATTAGCACATGCCATATTTCTGCAAATCCTATATAAACAACATTAACACCTGTCAAACACCCAAACCAAATGACCATTAGTGTTAGAAATCGAAAATGTGACCTACAAATTTTGGATAAAAATTTGACAGAGCTAAAGCAAAAAAAATTAGCAGAAGCGACCTTGTCAGAAAGCAAGTGCAAATGAAAAGGTCAAGTGTGGCCTTTGTGTTTTAAGTAGAAGTGGCTGAAAAGCTCAAGTGTGCCCCTGCCATTTTAGCAAAAGCACCAGAAATGACAAAAGTGGATAGGAAAAGTGCAAGTGCGGTAAAAATGACAAATCAACCATGAAAAATTCCTATAGTTTGTGTGTGAAAACTTTTCCAGTGCATTTCCGGAACTTGCAACTTCAAAATTCACTCATAAAATGATTAGTGCTAAGGACCATGGTCCCATCGAGCATACTGGAATGTGTAAGGGAGAAATCAGTATGATGCAATAAGAAAAATGAATGAATTAAAAACTAATCTAATCCAAAAAATGTTATGATTCATGCCCATTACTCACGAAATGAAACTACAAAATCAATGAATTCAAGAACGTAATTGAAAGAAAACAATAACAATGAACTCAAAACAATGTAGCTTTACCATCCCGTGTCGGAGTGTGTTTGTGAAGATGTTGGGTTGTTCATATCAATGTGAAGTCTCCATTGTGCATAGAAAAAGCTTCAAGAACATGCAATGTCGTTGATCGAAGATACATGTGTAAAGCCTCAAAAGTTTGATTGCAATTTATACATTACTTTGCAATGCAAATGATGTTGATTCTCTGATCATTTTTGAGGAAGAAGATGATTGTTATATATAGAATTTGTGTTTCAAAATGAATGCTTGAGATCTCGTAGTAGAATATCCTAATCAACAATTGAAAGATATTGAGAGGATTTAGATCAGAAGAATTAGAGGATTTTGATTATGTAATCAGTTTGATTGAAGAAATCATTTTGAGTGTTTAGTGGGATTGAGGAAATAGATTGAATAATTGGTGGAATTGAAGAAATCATGTTGAGCCTTCAGTGGGATTAAAGAACTGATGAATCAGTTAGGAATAGATTTGAGCAATCGAGGGATTGTAATTTGCTCAATTATGAAAGTGGGTGAGGATAATTAATTAATTGATTAAATTAATTAATCTTTTTGAGTTGAACGTGCAAGTCATGTTTGAATTTTGTAAAAAAGTTGTATTTGTTTGTTTTGACCTTTTTGAATGATGTTTGAATAATTTATTTAATTAATCAAGTTTAGGGGAAACTGATTTAATTAAACTATTGTGGTAATAATTTAATTAACTTAGGCCCGAATAAAGTGAATTAGTGACGTAATTAAATAATTGATGTTATTCAATTAATCAGGAGGAATAAAGTTAGATTAGGACTTTATTAAATAAATGAAATTTATTTAATTCGTCAAAAATGATGAAAAAGTGAATTAATTAAATAATTGCAATATTATTCAATTAAGAGAGGAATTTACGGGTTTTGAGGCAATTGATGTGAAATGCAGTGATATTTAGTGATAATGATGTCGATGATGATACAATGTCATTTAGGATGTGTGATAAGTGAGGTCAATTTTACATGTCTACAAGAAGATTTTAAAGGCATCATCATACATCTTCATGCTTATTTCTTTCAATTCCTATTCGGAATGGGACACATTATTGCATTTTGACTTGGTTTTATTTCTTTCTAAATGGAGACAAGTTGTTTTTTGATGTTGGATCATGTTTTTCCTTTAAGAACTCACTATTTTTATAGGAGATTATACATTATGGGGGGGCTACGTAGTCTCTCTCTTTCCCTCTTATGTGAGGACATTGATTGTATATTCATGATGGATATGTAGTCTTTGGGGGGTATCATTGAGTCCTCCATCTTTCATCACTTGATTGTATATTTTCTCTCTTTTGAAAAGGGGTTTTTTTCCCATGTGATTTTTCTCCTTTTCTCTATTTGTGAAAGATTATATTTTCATTTGCATTTGTACATGGGTACCTAAAATGGCCTCATATTCGAGACCCATCTTTGCATTCTTGCATTGTTTACATAATAATTGCTTCTCCCTAAGTTGCACTTAAGGGGGGTGTTGGTGTAAATAGGAACTTTTCCTAACTAGTTACTTAGTGGGGTCCTATTTAAATGTTAAGTCCACTTAGGTCCTAGGCATATTTAAGTTGTTTAGATAAGATTTTATCTTTTAAGCTTTTATTAAATAATAGAGTCCTAAGTCATTTAATGTTGGCTCATGTCATTTAATAATGACATAGTATTTTAATGTTGGTACTTCATCACACCTTGTATATATAAGCAAGGTCATTCTAAACTCTTGTAATATGCCTCATTATCATATTTGATAGATATTAATATCAAGAAAGCTCATTTCTTGCATAATCTCTTGTGGAAGGTTTCATTGTTTTTGTAGGTGGTCTTGGGATAGGGATAATTTTCAGCTCCTACAAATCTCCTTAAGATTCCATCATCCAATCCTTAGGAGGCTAGGGAAGGTGTTGACATTAACTCTATTCCAAACATTGAGCGAATAGCAAATGAAAGTCTCTTAAAAGTAGGGTCTAATATTTTCCATGAGATAGAAGAATAAATACTGGGAGAGGAAGAGGGTGGTATCCTTGTCTTGAAGAGTTGGAAAAACCCAATTGTCTCACAAAAAGGGGGCATAAAGTCTAAATCCTCAGAATTAGGAAGAAAGCTAGGCTGGTATTCAATCAACCTTGGAAAGATGTTTGAGAATGAGGAACAAAATTCTCTAATCAATTAGTTGAGGATATTTTTCAAAAATGAAGTGGAAATTTCTTCATGTTTCAGCTATTGGGGCATCTGGAGGTTTAGAACTTGTGGAATGGGAATACATTTTCTTTCCACCTAATAGCGAACAACCCAAATTGGATTCTTACAGTTAAAGTTGCTTCCCCCTTGTATGTTTTTGGATTTTCAATATTTATGGGCCAAATTCAACATCTAGTAAGAAATAGCTTTGGGACATTATTAACATACTATTGGATAACTTTAAGGATGAAAAAGTTATTCTTGGGAGATATTTTAATTCCTTATTGAGTTTGGAGGAGAAATTAGGGGCATTGTTATGGCGCCTAAATCCTTGGTTGATTTCAAATACTTTATCAATGATAATGCTCTTTTTGACAACCCTCCAAAGAATGGAAAATTTACTTAGAAAAACAAAAGGAAATACTTTCTCCTTATTGCAAAAATATTGGATCGATTTCTCTTCTCTATAGATTGGTTCTCTGGGGATGTTTCCTTCTTTACCTCAATCCTTCCTTATTCTAGTTCAGATCAATTCTCTATGTATGTGGTCTTCAAAGAGCTCTAATTATATTTGTAAAAAATTCAAGTCTTCATTCAAATTTGAGGCAATGTGGTTCAAGGATCTTAATTTTGTTCCCTTTCTCAAATCTTGGTCGTGTTCAGCTCCTTTTACTTTAGGTTCTAGAAAGTTTCAGTTGTGTCAAAAACTTTAGTTTGTTAAAGAAAAATAATAATAGTGGAATAAGGAATTCTTTGGTAACATTTTAATCAAAAATTTCAGCTTCAACATCAATTGCAACAAGTAAATGATAAATTGATCATTATCCAAAATGGCCCAAAGAAGTCAAATTTTTATAAATTAAATTCCTTGTAGAAGGAACTTGAAGAAATTATTGCAAGGGGAGAAATATACTAGAGGAAAAAATATAAGGAAATTTGGTTAGGGGAAGGGTATAGGAATTCAAAAAAAATCTATTCCTCTACTCTGGTGAGAAGGAAAATAAATTTCATTCATAGAATCAAAGATGCTAGTGATCATTTTCTCACAAACCAAGTTGATATTCAAAGGGAAGGTGTCAAATTCTTCAGGAACTTCCTCTCCTCCAATGGTTTACAACCTTTTGCTTCTTAAATTTTTTTGCAATGCATCCCCTAGTTGGTCTCCTCTGAAGATAATAATTTTATTTTCTCATATTTTTTGTTGGAAGAGATTAGAAAGGTGGTTTTCTCCCTTGACCCTAATAAAGATCTTGGCCCTGATGATTTTACTCCCTTATTCTTTGAAAAGTGTCAGGAATTTGTTGGTAGGGAGGTGTGGTTGGTGGTGGAGGAATCTAGAAGAAATAAAACAATGCTTAAGGAAGTGAACTCTACTTTTATAGCTCTGATCCCTAAGGTCTAGGCACCCAACTCCTTTTCAAAATTCAGACCAATTTATTTATGTAATACTATCTATAAGATTATCACCAAGGCAATTTATTCTAGACTTGCATCCATAATACATAAGATTATCTCAGAAGAACAATGTGGTTTTTTATTAGGTAGATTAATGACAGAGGGTTCCTTGGTTACTCATGAAGTCTTACAGTCTATTCATTTGACATAAATTACTAGCAATTGTAATAAAACTAGACATGATAAAAGCATATGACAAAGTATCTTGGGAATTCCTTCTTTAAGGCCTTAAAAAGATTTGTTTCTCCTACAAGTGGTGCAAATGGATTTCCTCTTGTATTTCTAGTGTGATATTCTCCGTGCTTATTAATGGCTGCCCCTCCACCTTTTTAGATCCTCTCAAGGTGACCCTCTCTTTCCTTTCTCTTCATTATTATGGTAGTAACTTTGAGAAAATTTATTTCTATTTAGAATGGTCTTCAAGCATGGAAGGGTTTTAGTATTATGAGTGTTCCTTTTCCTATAACCCACACCCTTTTTGGTGATGATACCCTCCTTTATGGATACTCTTCTATGTCAACAAAAAAATCTATTAAGAATATGCTTGACCTATGCTCTACTTTTGGTCAAATGATTAATGTGTCGAAACCAAAAAATATATTTTTCAATTGTAGGCCTTCAATTCAGATCAAAATCAATGACTTGTTGGGATTCAAACTTGAGTTTCTTCCTTGCAAATACTTGGGGATCCCTTTGTTTATTGGCTCTAACAAAAAATACTTCTAGAAAAAAGTGGTGGACACCATTCAATGTAAGCTTTCATCCTAGAAGGGTTGTTGGTTGACTTTGGTTGACAAAATTCTATTGATTAAGTCAATTTTCTCTGTAGTTCCTATCTATATGTTGTCAATTTTAAAAATCCCTAAAGGTATTGTGCATGATTTGGAAAAGAGTATGAGGAAATTCCTCTAGAACGGTTAATGTTCATATGAACCAGAGGAATATGTTAAAATATTAACATTAAATATTATTTGTATTGGCATCGCCAATATTATTAATGCTAGTTTTAGTAATATTATATCAGCATTAATATCTTTGATTAAATTTTATCACGTTAGAATATTAGTATATTGGTATTATTAATAAAATAAATTAATATTATTAATTATTGTTTGAGAATATTAGTATGTGATATTAATAAATAATTATTTTACTATTCACATTAGTAATATTGATATCATTGTCATTAAATAGGTAAGTGTCAAAATTTAAAGTAATAACAATATTAGCCATAATGTTAATACTAATACTATGAATGGTGATTGGTATTAATAATATTATTAAATTAATTAATAAATTAAAAAAATTATGATAAGATCACCTTAATATTTGGTAGTAACATTAATATTAAAATTAAGTAAAATATTAATATTAACAATAATAGATGATGTTAAAGTCTATGAGAAACTATAATACTAATAGTTGATTAAAAGCATATATACATATACTATTACTAAGTTAAGGATGATATTACTAACTAAAAATATTGCAAATGTGAATATTAATATTTATAAGTGGTAATATGAATGGTAAGAGGAAGCGGTTATTGATATTGATAACATTTTTATCTAGATAACAAGAAGTATAGAGGATTATTATAACATTATCAGTACGAGAACTCTAATACTAGCATTATGATGGGTATGAGATCATTAATTAGCCAATAGGTTATTTATAGTGTGAAGTTTAAGCCTGAACCCTATCTCACGCTAGCAAACAACAAAATTTTACCAGAAAAATAGGAACGTTTTCAGTCAAGTGCACAAATTTACAACATAAAATCCAACTATGAATTGAATGAAAGAATGTATTAGATCAAATGTTACTCACAATAAATGCACAGTGTCATTTTTGATAGATTTATAGATTTTTTTCATTTCTTGCTGTAGTCAAAATGTCACTTCAAATGGGATAACTTATATGAAATATCTGATATGCTTTCAACTGCCATAAATTTGGTCTTACTACATTGAGTGGAGCTGGTAAATGCATTAATGCATTATACTATAGATGACCACCCACTTTGTAAATATTTGATATGCTCTAAACTGCCATAAATTTGGTCTTACTACATTGAGTGCAACTGGTAAACACATTAATGCATTATACTGTAGATCACCACCCAGTTTGTAAATATCTAATATGCTCTAAACTGCCATAAATTTGCTTAGTTTTTTTACAAATATAATGAATCTAGTGAAGAAAAATAAAAAACTTTCCATAGATCACCACTCAGTTTGTTTACGAATAGAATCAATAAAGTGAAGGAAAATACAAAACTTGCCAACAGGCTACTCAAAGCATACTACTCAAAGGACATACCAACGAAGATGATTATTTATTATTTAAAGCATCCATGGTACTTTCTTGCAAATTTTTCCCATTTTTCCTCATATATACTGATAATACTGATACTCATAGGAAACTCATAGGAAAAAAACATTCTATATACAACAAGTTTTGATCTTTTGATCTGTTATACTAAATTCAAGGAGGAACCCCTAATCTTCTTTTGATCTATTATGGTGAATTCCAGGAGGAACCCCTAATCTTCTCCTCATACTTTTCTAATTCGATCCATGTCTCCCACCTAGCATACAAAAACACCGCCCCAAATCGTTGATTCTAGAAACCATAAAAAAATCCTAAGTTCCAATTTCAATAAACAATCCAGAGTTGATTGAATTCTCGTTGTGGTCGAGCATGGAGACTTCCATCTAAGATTGAACTCAAATACAAGAATTTTTTCACCTAGAAGATCATTGATACAAAGTTTTTTTACTTGTGAGATTTCAAACAACAACTTATGCTTATTAACTTGGTTGTGAAAAGAAGGAAAAAAACATAATCATGTCTATGAATGTTCAAATTAGGTCTACAAAAGTATAACTAGATTGGGATGGGAGGTAGGAGTGATCAACTTGTACTGAAAGAGGTAAATAGAAAAGTTGAAAAATAGACCTTTTAATATAGTATAAGTAGAGTTTGAAGAAAAATAGCTCAAAATACAATCCACATTTGATTTTTTAGTGATCATAACTATTTACTAATCTGTCGATTTGAAATCCAATGCGTTACAAAGTTTAAGAACTAGATTTTAAAATACTTAGGGCCTAGGTGGTGTAAGATGTCATCCTTGGAGATTAGGTAGTACAATGTGCTCACTTTATTTTTCCTTAGACACAAAGTTTGTCTATCTACTGGTGGAGCCAATGAAGCATGAAAGGAGGAATTTGTGAGAAAAAGAAATCTCATACATGTCCATGGGTTGTGAAAGGGTGACAATTGAATTCATTTGGATATAATAAGATGGAAAACACATAATGACTAGGGATTACATCTGATCTCAGGAGTCAGCCTACTGTTTGTGCCTAGGGCATAGGCTGACATTAACAAGAGAATGAAAAAACACAGAGCTGATATTATTTATGTAAGGAAGGAAAGGTGTGCAGAAACACTTCCTACGCTAACCTTGAGAAGAGGGTTATGAAAATTTCAAATAAAATATGAGAGAGATTTCAAGAAACACATAATACCATAAACAATAAAACCATAACTCAGTGATTTACGTGGGAAAAACCCTTTAAGGAGAAAAACCCCACACTCCAAAACCTGCACAATGTATTATCAAATCTTGAAACAAATTACAACACACTTGCAATGCAAGTTCTTACAGGAGTCTTCACCTCAACTCAATTTAGAGTCCAATTTCAACAACATTTCGGCAACATACAGACTTGCAAACTAACTCTCACCTTTTTCTCTCAAAAATGACTATGTCAAAGTACCAATATATAGTATTACATTGCATATGAGAACCTTTTAGAGATAAAGCATTTCTTTTAGAAACATCTAATAAAATCTCATAACAATCTTTATCTCTATCTCCATATAAAAGATACTTCTCAAAATAGCTACTTTGCACTTATCAAAAAATATTCTATTCTTGGCTTGCTTTATTTTTATTTCCATGTAAGGTTGAGACACTTTTTTTTTTTTCTTTTTTTTTTTTTTTTTGTTTTAAAACACTTTTTTCCTAACATTCTCCCACTTGTCGAACACCTTGCATGAGCAAATAGAAAATAGGTAGTTAATTGCTAGGGGCTGAAAGGACCATTAATTTGGAACATCATCTAAACTTCTCTATGCTCATAGGCTTTGTTAATGCATCTACAACATTTTCCACAGTCTCTACCTTTTCTAGCTTCACCCTACCATCCTCAACCATATCTCTAACAAAGTGATACTGAACATCAATATGTTTGGTCCTAGCATGAAAAGTCAGATTCTTTGCAAGGGAGATTGCACTTTGATTATCACAATAGACTGTAACTACTCCATGTTTTAAGCCAATATCTGAACACAAACGCTTCAGCCAAATGGCTTCTTTACAGGCATGAGTTGCTGCCATGTACTCTGCCTCAGTAGTGGACAAAGCGACCATAGCTTGTCACTTGCTCATCCAACTGATTGCACCACCATTAAGAGTAAAAACATATGCATTGGTCGATCTTCTGCTATTGACATCACTAGCCCAATTTGAATCCACAAAATCATGAATACTCAAGGAATGTTGATCTCCTATACCATGAAAACATATAGAGTATTATGATGTACCCCATAAATATCTGAAGACCCTCTTAACTGCATCCCAATGCACTCTTCTAGGATTAGACATAAAACAAGAAAGAACTCCCACTGCTTGGGCAATGTCTAGTCTTGTACAAACCATAGCATACATTAAGCTTCTGACTTCACTCTGGTAGGGCACTCTGCTCATGTCTTTCATCTCCGATGGGGATGTAGGACGTTGTGAAATAGAGAGCTTTGTTCCCAATGCAACATGAACAAAAAGTGGTTTACAATCCTGCATGTTGAACCTTTGCAAAATAGAAAAACATACTTACTCTGGCTAAGCCATAGCTTTTTGTTCTCACAATCTCTTTTGATCTCCATCCCAAGTATGTGTTTTGCTGCACCAAGATTTTTTATTTCAAATTTCACAGAGAGCTGAGATTTCAATTCTGCAAACAAACCTTTTCCTTTCCCAACAAGCAACATGTCATCAACATATAAAGAAATTACCAGGAAATAATCACCATCAGATTTAAAATATACACAGTGATCAGATTTAGAACACATAAATCCAAAACTCAACACATGTATCGAACTTCTGGTATCACATCCTAGGGCTTTGTTTAAGGCCATACAAAGATTTCTTTAACTTACAAAACAACTTTCTTTTACCTTTTACCACGTAGTGCTCTGGTTGTGTCATAGAAATCTCTTCCTTCAAATCACCATGAAGGAACACAATTTTCACATCCATTTGTTCCACCTCTAGATCATAAGTTGTTGTAATAGATAACAAAAACCAAATGGATGTCATTTTAGCAACAAGAGATAAGATCTCACCGTAATCAATACCCTCAACCTAAGAGTATCCCTCCACAACCAACCGTGCCTTATACTTTTCAACATTTTCATTTGAACCAATATTTTTCTTAAACACCCATTTACATCCAATAGGTTTTTGACCTTCAGGAAATGGTACAAGGTCCCATGTATCATTCCTTTTAAGAGCTGCCATCTCTTCATCCATAGCTATTTTCCAGGACTCTGCATCATTTGCACCCAAAGCCTCTTGCATAGATCTCGATTCATCAATGTTAGTACTCAAAGTAAATATACACTTCCAATCATCAAGTGAATACCCATACCTTTGAGGTGGTTGCCTTTGCCTTGTAGACCTTCAAACAAGCTGCTCAGTGGAGGTTCTTCCACTTGTTCCTCCTCTTCTTCCTCTTCTGAAGATTCAGAGCTTGATGAGCTCTCCTCAACCTCTTGTCTATTTTGGGGTCTCGATTCAACTTCCTCAGGTGTAGAAGGAAGTTGAATCACATCCTTGTTTTTGTTCAATTTCTTTATACTGTTTTGGCTAAAAATTAACAGGGGAAGATTTAGTCTCTCTAAAAATAACACTTTTGGAATACATTACCTTTTGTGCAACAAGGTCCCAAATCTTGTATCCTTTCACACCATAGCTATAGCCGATGAAGATACATTTGACAACCTTAGAATCCAATTTTGTTCTCTTCTCCTTAGGCACATGTGCATATGCTTCACAACCAAAAAGTCTCAGATGTCTAAGTGAAGGAATTTTCCCCAACCACGCCTCTATTGGCATTTTATCAACAAGCATTGATGTAGGAGATCTATTTATTAAATAACAAGCAGTGGAAACAACTTCAGCCAAATTTTTTTGTTCTAGACTAGCTCCACTCAACATGCTCCTAGCCTTTTCCATCAACATTCTGTTCATTCTTTCTACAACTCCATTCTGTTGTAGAGAATACGAAGTTGTCTTTTGTCTTTTAATCCTGCAATCTGTACAAAATCTGTCAAAGTCTATAGAACAGTACTCACCACCATTGTCAGTCCTCAAACATTTAATTTTCTTTCCAATCTGAGTTTCTACCATAGCCTTGAACTCCTTAAAATGACTGAAAACTTTAGAAATTTACTCTTTAAAAAATATACCCATGTTCTCCTACTAAAATCATCAATGAAAGTAACATAATAAATTGATTTACCAATAGAAGAAGCATCACTAGGACCAAATACATTAGAATGATTTAGATCCAAGATACACGAAGACTTATAAGAAGATGAGTAAAACTGAACACGGTTCTATTTGCCATAAATACAATGCTCATAGAAATCAAACTCTAGATTGCAATCATTCAAACCCTCAACAAGGTTCTTGTTTTTTATGGATTTTAAACCCTTCTCTCCAATGTGTCCAAGCCTTTGGTGCCATTAAATGGTCTTCTCTGCAGGAAACTTTGATTTGGTAGATAGAGCACCCGTGGGTACCCAAAAGCCATGATCATCAGTAGAAGAGGAAACCATCTCTTTTTTCAGCAAAGTAGTTTTTGGCTTAATCTTATCAGAAGTGCTATTGTATTCACCTGTGCATGCATCGAGCTGGTACAATGTACCCAATCTACTTCCTCTTTCTATCACCATAGCACCTCTCACCATTTTCACACCTGCTTCAGAAAATTGTACATGCACACTCAGATCTATTAGCTTGCTAACAAATAATAAATTTCTTGCTAGTCCTAGGATATGCAAGACACCATCAAATCGTCTAACTCTACCATTAGAAAATTTCACATGAATACTACCATGGCCAACAATATCAAGGAAAGAATCATCACCCAAATACACCTTATACCATCATAGTTTTCATACTTACTAAACTAGTTTATGTTAGGATTCATGTGGAAAGATGCACTTGAGTCTATCAACCATACATTATCACCTGCACGAGTGGCCAAGGTTGCAATAAAGGCATCACCATCTTCCTTTTCAGACCCATAATCAGAATCTTGCTTCTTCTTCTTTTTCTTCTCTTCTTTACAGTCCTTTCAGAAGTGTCCGGGTTTGCCATAGTTCCAACATATTGCCTTGGAATTACCAGGAGATTTTGATCTCCCCTTGTTTTTGGACTTGGAATGGCCACACTGCTTTTCATCTTTGCCTCATTTTTTTGGTCTTCCTCGAACACTCAAAGCCTCTTTGGCACTTAGAGAGACCTTCCTTCTCATCTCTTCAGAGAGTAGAGAACCAACAACATCCTCCATCTTCAAGATGAAAAAAGTGCTCCCAATGGCCATGACTAAGTTGTCCCATGAGTTTGGCAGTGAACACAACAAAGTTTTACACCTTTCCTCTTCGTCCATCTTAACCCCAACTAAGGTCAACTGAGTCACTAGCATATTAAATGTTTCCAGATGCTCAAAAATTTGTCCACCTTCTTCCATTCTCAAGGAATATAACTTCTTAAGAAAATCTTATTTACTAGAGATTTGGCTTGGTATATCTCACCCAACTTCTTCCAAAGATTCTTCGAAGTGGGTTCTTCATGAACATTTATTAGGATTGAATCTACAAGACATAGTCTAATGAGACCTTTAGCTTTTCTATCCATTACATCATATTTTGCAGCCAAAGTTGGATCCATAGGTCTCTGGACATTTTCATCCACTGCATCCCATAGATCCTGATCAATCAATAGATCTTCCATCTTCAGCTTCCACATCTCAAAATTTGTGCAATCAAGTTTGAGTGGGAGCTTGTGCAAAGTATTTCATATTTTGTATTGCAGGATAATAGAGATGGGGAGCACATTTGGGAGGATTGAAGTAGAGAAAATTTGTGCCAAAAATTTTCTCTACTTCAATCCTCCCAAATGTGCTCCCCATCTCTATTATCCTGCAATACAAAATATGAAATACTTTGCACAAGCTCCCACTCAAACTTGATTAGCTCAAAAAACTATGTATCCAACAAATAGAACCAAAACTGGCCAGGCTCTAATACCACTTGTAAGGAAGCAAAGGTGTGCGGAAACGCTTCCTATGCGAACTTTGAGAAGAGGGTTATGGAAATTTCAAATAAAATATTACAGAGATTTCAAGAAACACATAATACCATAAATAATAAAACGATAACTTAGTGATTTACGCGGGGAAAACCCTTTCAGGAGAAAAACCCCACACTCCAAAACCTGCACAATGTATTATCAAATCTTGAAATAGATTACAACACACTTGCAATGCAAGTTCTTACAGAGTCTTCACCTCAACTCAATTTACAGGAATTTCAGCAGCATTCCGATAGCATACAAACTTGCAAACTAACTCTCACCTTTTTCTCTCAAAAATGACTATCTCAGAGTACCAATATATAGTATTACATTGCATATGAGAACCTTATAGAGATAAAACATTTCTTTTAATAGAAACATCTAATAAAATCTCATAACAATTTTATCTCTATCTCCATATAAAAGATACTTCTCAAAATAGCTGCTTTTCACTTATCAAAAAATCTTCTATTCTTGGCTTGCTTTATTTTTATTTCCATATAAGGTTGAGACACTTTTTCTTTTCTTTTTTTTCTTTTGTTTGTTTTCTTTTTTTTGTTTTAAAACGCTTTATTCCTAACAATTAATATATTAAACCATTTTATTGTGGGAACCTTGTTTTCTTCCACTTTTTATCTCTAAGAAGTCAAAAGGTCCTCAAAAGAAACAACAAAGATAGTTTAGAGAGCACTCAAGACTATATGAAAATTGTAGAACAAATGGAAATTGCAAATACAAACAAAACTTTCTATAAACTAAGAAAACCATCCACAAGAGCAAGAAACACTCTTCTAAATATTTTTTTTCTTAAAAGCTAAGTAACATCACAAGACTTCTCAAAATCACAACAAGAAATTCCTTCGAAGCATCAAGTCAAGGGATTTCGAGTAATTGCATTTTTATAATGACAAGCATGAAATACTGTCACTAATAGACCAACCTTAGCATTGTTGAGTTATAACAAATAGCTCCAAGTGACGAGGATTAAATAACATATTTCAGACACATGGATAGCTCTTCCAAGAGTTTTAACCCCAAATGCTTTTAATTGATAGCGAAGAGACTAATAACAATACTTTTCTCGAAATGGCTGCAAAGATGTTGATTGCTACACTTTGGATGGCCGCACTACTGGATGCAAATGATGTGCTTGCATAGGAGAAGGGAGATGGAATCAGAAAGGGAAAGGAAAATAGAGTAATTATTCCTAGCCCTTGCCCTACGATAGAAACTGACAACAAAGAAGAGATGCTCGAATAAAATTAGAATAGACCATTTATGGGCCTTGCTAACAAATTATAGGGTTTGAAAGATTGAATATTTATTCTTCTATGATTCTGCTGTAAATTATGAGTAGCAATTGCACAGAGGGGATTGATGCAAGGATATGTTGATGCTTCAATCCATTGCTTCATAACGACACTCTCCCACAGTTGTTGCTTCAATCCATAACCGCATTAAACCAGCTGCAAGTATAGTAAATGGCCACATGTTAGTAGAATTTGGCACCCCCTGGCACCCACGCGCACCATGTACAGACACATTCCATTTATAGAATGCATTATAAATTTGTGATCTATAAATACGTATCGACACGTTAGAACTGAAGTTGTTTTTTTGGTGGAACTTAAGGTTGAAATTCGTGCGGCATTAAGAAAGTTGAGAATGCTACGTTGGTCATAGTTGTAGTTTTGTGGGCTTTGTAGATTTGAAGAGAGGGCCTGAGGTGATTAAGTTAAATCTATTATGCAAATGAATTGGATGTAATTTAGATATCGTTGGGATTGCAATTGTTAGAAAGTTGTTTGATTTTAGGTGCATTTGGATCTAATTTATAGTTTTACCATTATTTTTCATCTTATAGTTGCCACCATAGTAGGAATGTTCACTAAGAAAAACTAAATATGAGAAGTTCAGAAAAATATTACATATGTTTGACCAAGAATATTTGGAAAAATTGAAGAAAAGTAATAAAAAAATATTTGGAAGCATGTATAACTTATTTCAGAAAGAATTTTTTGATTGATCTCCAAGCAACATACTTCACATAAATTTAGATAAAATCTAAAAACCATATCAATAACTTAATGATGATTTGAGGTTGACAACATGTCTATGCCAGATATAAATTCAGGCATAAACTCATTCGCATCACTAATATTTTTGTTATAGTTGTACATCCTTGAAATGAGAGATGATTGGCATCTTGAGGACACTTAGTGCCACAATCTTGAGGAAGGTTCCAAAGAATTCAAATAACTAGTTCTGATATTGTGTTTAATACGCCAAATGTAATTCCTACCTTTTAGTCTTGGCTTGGCTGCCAATCCCCATGGCTTTTGGCTACTAAATTTTGTGTCAGCAGGCCACCAATTTGCTTTACATTTGAGTCTAACTCAAAAATATATCCAACTATGCTCCTTGTTGTTTCTACATTATTGTGCATTCTATAGGAGGCAAGCAAAGAAGTTCAGACAGTAGCTAAATAAGCATTTTGGTGATCAAGTCTTTTGCTTCATCCAGAGGACCAGCTCGGCCAAGGACATCAACCATACAACTATAATGCTCCATTGTGGGTGTGATGTGATAGCAACCAGTCATGTTATTGAAGTGTTGATAACCCTCATATCCAACATGCCTGCATGAATGCAAGCGGACAAAACACTTACAAAGGTTGTAGTCTGGGTTCATCCCAGAGTCTTTCATTTGTTCAAACAATTCAAAGGCCTTCTTTCCATAGCCATGCATGGCATACACTCCAATATTCACATTCTATGAAACCAAGTCTCGCCAATGCATCTTTTCAAATAATCTTCTGCATTTGGCATACATGTCTACTAGGGCATTCATCACAAATATATCTGATTGAAACCCATTTTTAATTATTTTTTCATGGATCTCCCTCCCCTTCTCCAAAGTAGTCAAACTGGTACATGATGGAAGAATACTCACATAGGTAATTGAATCTAGCTTCGCATCTGGCAAAACCATTTGTGCAAACAAGTTAATGGCCTCATTGCCATGGCCATTCTGTGCAAGTCCTACAATCATTGTAGTCCATGAGAACATATCTCTGTGAGGTGTTTCTTCAAATAGTTTAAGGGCCTCATCAAAAAATCATTTCTATACATATCCCACAATTATAGTTGTCTAGGAGAAGACATCCCTTTGAGGCATTGCTTGAAAGAGTTCAATGTCTTATCAGTAAGCCCATTTTGTGCATACCCTGCAACAATTGCATTACATGAGATCACGTCTGGTTGATAAATTTTCTGAACAAATTTGAGCCTTTTTCTCCACCAAATAATGTATGTCAGAGAGTGAGTCAACATTGACCCATTCTACCTCACCCTCGGCCAAAAAAAACCAACCATTTTATCATTGCTACCATTGATGAAGTCTTATTATCAAACTTTAGCTCACCTAAGATACTAATATTATTGCACAATTCTTATCCTTTTTATTAAAAACTTTATAAATTTTCATATTTATATATTTAAACTTTATTTAATCAACATTTCATTCTAAATTTAAAATAGTTTCAATTTTTTTACATTTTTTTTCACTTATATTTTCTAAAAAAATTATATAAAAGTACTTTCTTTAAAGATTCATTAAAAAAATCTAATAATTAGGTCATGAAATACAAAATTTTGATAGACAAAATGAACGATTATCTAAACTCATTAACTTGTTAACCTTAGTTGTCTAAATTGGGGAACTTGTCCTCACCACAAAAAATACAATTATTTTTGTTACTTTACACATTACACCTAAGTCATGTGATATTAGTATATGTGAGCTCTTTCCATGAGATTACTCAAAATTTCTTCCCTTTTTATTAGAAAGAAAGTATCGAATATAAGAACTTAGACATAGAATATAACTTTGATGTTTTAATACACACTACATTCTAGGGTTATCATAGCTAGAACGAATCTTCCATTTAAACTCTGCTATTTAGTCATTTCACTTGATAGAAAGGTACAAGGGTTTTTATGGCTTTATATAATTCATTTTCTTTTCCTCTTTAAATTACTTTTCTAAAAATAGAATGGACAACAAAAATTTCTATCAATTCTACAATTGTTGAAGATGGGTAGAAAAGGCATGATCACATTAGACAATTGTTAGTATTGCAAAATCTATAAAAACCACTAGAAAAAACACTTGCCATTGAAAACAAATATTTACTTTATAAAAGATCTAATTTACCTAAACTTTTTTATATGGAAAGTTGAAGAGAAATCAACACTAAGATTTATGAATATAAATTAGATAATATAATTAGAGACATGATATTTCCAAAGCCTGTTAAATTTTGTTATCACCTTTTTCACATGACATTATGCAGAATTTTCTCAATATCAATTATGCATATAAATTATATATATATTTTATAACTTATATATATTTTATATGCATAATTCATATATAGTTAACTAAATAATTTGGTTTCATTTTCATTTTCAATTTCTACTCCATAAAGTACAATTGTGTAGTTTATGTTCGAGACATAATAGTTGTCATGTGTAAATTACTTTAATAAACTATAGGAATAATTTGGTGTCTCATGAGAATGTATTGTTTCACTAAGAATGCAATAAAGATGATCAATTTAGACATACTTGTAAGATTATGTACAAACATAAGAAATGAAATTTTCTTACAATTGTGTAGTTTACGTTTGAGACATAATAGTTGTCACGTGTAAATTACATTTTATAGGAATAATTTGGTGTCTCATGAGAATGCATTATTTGATTAATAATGCAATAAAGATGATCAATTTAAACATACTTGTAAGATTATATATATTAAGGGTATGTGCAGGATAATCATGCAAAAAATAGGCCCTTAAGTGGCAAAAAATTTAGAAAAATAAGAGTTAGGCAACTTGACGTAATTTTTTTAATAAGTTATCTATATTATTTCAAAAATATGTAAGAATAGAATCTATAGAAAATTGAATGTAGTTTCTAAACTACTAAGTTTATTTTAAAAAAACAAAAATCTATTTGGTGAAAATTTAAAATTTCAATGCAGTAGTACTTAAATTTCAGGGAAAAAATAAGAAGTAGGTGTCTATCTGACCACCTAACCACAATAAAATGATAATAATTTTTATAAGATTTTATATATAAGTAGAGGACTCATGTCCGGATGTGATGCATATTTTTTGTAATTTTTTCCAAGTAAATAATTAATTATGAATTTTTATTACAACTTTTAAAAATATAAAACTCGTATATGTCCACCACCTTAACTTGGTCAAAAAATTCATGAAATTCAATTTTTATTCTTTTAATCCTATAGTATGTGAAGCATAGAATGTGACGCATGTTTTGGATTCAAAAAATGCGGTACCGTTTGAAAGCTATAGATGTTTTTCAATCAGTCTATCAATCAGGACTTTAGTCATAATTCAAATACAAAATGAATAATAATTACTTATTAAATTCAAAGTAAAGCATAATTTATATTGGTGGAAAGTAGAGAATCTCCTTTAAAAACCCTTTTAGTTTCATCGATTTTGGGTAAAAAAAGTCGTCAGCACATACCCTACAAATACCCATTATATTGCCACTTTTTGGCCCATCATGTTCCTGCACATACCCTTAAATTAAAATATTTGTGTTTAAATGTATGCCAATTGAATGACACATTTATACATACTTCAAATTATATTGTTTTCATGAAAATTATGTTCATACTATCTTTAATCAAGTTGTTTCCTTATACTAAATAATAAATTCAATATCACATGTATACATACTTCAAATTGTATCTACTATCTTTCGTCAATTTATTTCTTATGTTAGACAATAATTGTATCCCAAATAACATACAAAATGGAATTGTTGTAAGGCTCATTGCATACAATTGACACTTATTTTTTTTCCTATTTATATTAATCTTGTTTAATTTTATACATTGCTTTTTTGTAGCATCAATAATGAAACTTATTACTTCCTTTATAGATTATGAGTTCCACCCCTAAAAATTCTCAAAATATATCCTTTGAAATTGAAATTCACAATCTACAACATTGTAAGAGAAATCAAGACTACAATGCTCACTACTATGCTCAACATAAAGAAGAAACATGTCTCTGTCTGTTATCATATGCAATGTGCATAGAACAACAAAAAGTCCAAACCATCAACCTACAATTGATTAATGCACCATCCACTATTCCTTCAACCCATCACAAATTATAACACATGAAGCTATAATATATTATATAAGTCATGCATATAATAATTATATAAGTCATCAAGCTATAATATATTATATGTCATGAAGCTATCATGTAGGAATGAACTAGATGAACAAGCAAAAGGCTTTCTCTAGGCTCATTTCATACAAGCACAATGAATTGCCAACTACAAAATTCTAAAAAAATGGAATTGTTACAAATCTTTCCTTCAATTTGATATAAGAAAATATGTAATACAATTTTTTTTTTTGAATTTAGCAGATAAAATTGTATGTATTTCAAATTAAAAATTATATAAACATTAAAAATACTCTTCCTTAACATATTAACTTAAATATAATTGTCTAGCGGTGTAACCCTTGCACCCCTTTTGGTGCAAGTGCTAGTTTATAGTATTCTTCAGTAGCAAGATAAATATCAAGGGAGTGAAAGGGTAATAGTAATTAGATATTGACAATATCACCATAATTAACTATGCATCACCATATTGACAATATCAATAGCAGGATAAATATCAAGGGAGTGAAAGGTTAATAGTAATTAGATATTGACAATATCACCATAATTAATTAGATATTGACAATATTCGTTGGGCTGATGGTTGTTTCTTGATGTTTCCTTTTTGTGTCAGCTATTCCTTTTTGTAAAGGGTTCTAGGCCCCTTTAAAACCTATTTTTTTACCTCTAATCAAAACTATGCATTTCAAGTTTAAAATTTGTTAATTAAGAATGATTATACACCATTTAAAAAATAATTTGATGGTTGTATTATTGACCTACGTGTAAAATTTAGGGAAATGACATGGGGGTACATATATTCATAATATTGAAGCACATAATCAAGCCCTTGGTGCTAAATTGTTATGGAAATTATACTCCAAACCCCACTTAAAATGGTGCTAGATTGTTCAACATAAATATTTGAACTCATTTGATCCTAAGAGAATTTCCACCATCTCTAACCTAGTCTCTAACTCAAAATTACAGAATGTCATCGTTGATTATAGGTGGTTAATTCTCCCTCACCTTTCTTGGTTGATCCAAGATGAGGAGTTTGCATCCTTTTGGGAGGGCTCTTGGAATGGCTATCCTCCCTCAGGCCATTTGGACTCTATTAAAGAAGAAAAATCAGTTTTGAAGGAGCTTTGGGGAGACAAAATAAAGAACTATTTCATTGTCGCCATGGATCCAATTGCTCCAAAGGTCCAATGTAAAGACTTTATGGATTTTACCTTTCCTCGGGATCAAAAACCCATCATGGCTTCCTTGTTAGTAGTGCAAAATATTTTTTTTCTTGGAAATAAAAGAAAAACTCATTTGGACTCCCTCAAAATCAAGCCAATATTCAATCAAACAAGGTTATTCCCTCTAGATTTAAGGTAAGGATTTAGCCAATTGGCCTCATAATTTATGCTGGAATAATAAGGTTCTTTTGAAAGTTGGAGCCTTTTCTTGGCTCTCTCTCAAAGGTAAAATTCTAACTAGCTCTAGATTGGTGAAACTTGGCATCTCCCAACCTTTCAATTGATGTCTTTGTTGCACCATTGAGGAATGGACATATCATCTTCTCTTGAATTGCAAGTCCACCTATAGTGTTTAAATGTGGTTATATGATAGATTAAATTGGCATGGTCATCTCCCAAATTCACTTTTGGATCTATTCCAATGTTGGCTAGTTCTATTCAAGGATTCCATGTTCTCTTCCATTTGGTTGGTTTCCCCCTCCCTTTTGATATGAAACATTTGGCTTGAAAGGAACCGTTGTATCTTTAGAAAACAGTTCTCTAGCCTAGACCAAATGATAAAAAATGTTGAAAGCTCAATTTAAGAAGTGGTTATGGTTCACATTTTTAAAGCAGATTTATCTTCTTTTTTTTTTTTTTTGTCTCTTGGGATGCTAATGTTTTATCTAATTGGAAATTAGATAAGCTTCCCCCCTTTGGTTGTTTTCAGTCTAGAAAGAAAATAAATAGAATTAAGATCTCTTGGATTCCACCTCTCTCCCCATTACTCAAGCTTAATTTTGATGGGGCTTTGAAAGGGAATCCAAGAGATTATGGTGTTGGGTGTGTAATAAGAGATTGAAGAGGCAAAATTCCATTTCGACTCTTTTTTAAATTTGGACATTTGCACCAATAATGAAGTACAGGCTAGTGCCCTTATGGTTGGCATCAGACTTACAAGAAAGCTTAAGATTAATAGAATCAGTATTGATGGTAACTCTTAATCTTAATAAATACCATAAAAAATGGTGCATCTCCAAATTGGAAAATCATGTATGTAATTAAGGATATTTGGTATCTGCTGAATCAATTTGAATTTTTTGAAATCCATCATACTTTGAGAGAAGGAAATAAGCTTCCAGATGGTTTGGCAAATATTGCTTATGACCACACAAGTGAGATCGAGGAATTGGATGGACCTTCCGTTCGTACCTTCCCCCTCATTTTGGAACTAATGAAAATAGAGCAATTACTGAGATGATAGTACTTCAGACTGTCTTCCTCGGTCGACTCCTCTTTTTTGGGGAAACGTCATGTCCTTTGTATTGTATTTCTTGTGGTAGGATTTTTTCTGTCGAAGTATTATCTCTTCTGTTTTTATTGTGACACATCAGGTACTCATGTATGAATCCTTGTGTGTCATGTGATCTTCTTGTATTTCCTCCTTTACTCCGTCCACCGTTTTGCATGCGAAGGATAATTTTTATTTTTTAGGTCTAGGTGTTCTTAATTTTTGCTCATTCCACCCTTCTATATTTGCCTTTTGTTTTCCTTTTGTGGCCTCATATTTCTTCATTTGGTTGTTGTGTAGAATGGTGGTTGTGCAGGTTTTTGCTGGTGATGGATCTAGTGGTGCGTAATAAGCACATTTTCTTGCCTATTCAGAAGTGGGAGATTCCTTCCCTTGGGTTGTTGCAAGAGAATGTGCTTGGTGACATCTTCAGGCTAGAAAACAGTGATGTGGAGGAGGCTATTATGGATGTCTATAGTAGGGAAATGTTGTTTTTTCCTCGCTCCTTCTACCCTTCCCAAGTTGTCTCCCACTTTCTCTCGAATGCAATGGACCTCATTCAAGACGTGAAAAGTGTCAGAGATTTGGCATTTAAGTTTGTTACTGAGGTGTTGTTTCCAATGGCTTTCTTTACTGAGGCGGTTAGGATCTACGATTTGTTTACTGGGAGGCTCCAATTGAGGGTCTAATATCACAGTGACTTCTAGAATCATCCCAGTTATCGCTATGTTTTGAACTCAATGCAAGCTCTCCAGTTTGATTGTCATGTGTCACTTTTAAACTCCCTCCACTATCACGCCTTAGCTCTGGACCGCAATTTGGAGGATTCTATCAGAGTTTTTGGCTCATGGTCTTTTCTCATTTGGTTCCCGCCCCGTGCACAAGCTAGTGGTAATGTTGGCTTCGTTGGTGCTCATGTTCCTGTTGCCCGGGGTCTTCCTGCAGATCCTGATGAGGTAAATTTCGACTCGTAATGGTTTTAGCCTGGGGCTTGTTCTTTTTTGTTGTACTGGATTGTTGTTTCTCCTTTCAACCCTTTACGACCCATTCTCTGCACCTACACCTTTTGTTAAACAAAATATTGATTTGAGTATCCTCAACAACAAGGCCAATTTTTTGTGAGCTTAGATGTAAATCTCAAATGTTGAAGACTGGATAGTCTCACAACTTATGATCAATTAATGAAGTGGTTAAGACCTCCTTCACTTCTATTTTTGCAATATCTGCAATATCAAGGGGAGTTTCCCCAAGGTGTTAAATTAAGTGGCATTACAAGGATTTGAATACATATCTTACTAAAAACCATACCCACTCTACAATGTATCCCTATACTAGTTCCATAATATACTTGTGAGTTGGTTTAAACATGCAAGGCAATGCACCTTTTATATAGCAAAAAATCTTACCAAGTATAGTGTTTTAAAATATGACTATAGAAACCCGTACTACTAGTATGAACTTATACATGGAATTTGGAAGTACAACACATTTGAAAGAGTGATTGTGATTGAATTGTTTTAATGTGTTGGGATAACAATAATTGGACTTAGTAGTATATCAATGTCAATTCCAATAGGGCATGCGAGTTGAATTCATTCAAAGCATGCAATGACTAAAATCTTGGTGTGATACATTAATGAAGGTTTCACTAAAGGCTATATCCCTTTGAGTACATAAGTAAACTAGATTCTACACATGCATTCAAAGAAACAATAGAATTTTTGGAATGTTAGATGGATATACTTAGTAATTCATAACTAAACCTAAAATTTTCCTTTATTATTATGAAAAGACACCATGTAAAATATTTGTATCATTTTTACAATTGTCTACCTAGCTAACTGTTCACATATACATCCATAAATAAACACAATTCTAATGGACATATTTAATCAAGGCCGATTCCACACTTTACAATCTTTTTTAAGAGACTACAGTAAATTAATTATACATTTGGGATGAAACCAAACCATCAAAATTCAAAAAAATGTCCTTCCTTTGACTGGAGTTGAAACCCTAGCTATTTGAAAGTGTCTTCTCCAAATTTATTTTCCATCTATTGGAAAATGAAAGAGAAAATTAGTATACCACATTACAATTCATGCTAAAATAATAGACATGTACACTTGCATAAAAAATTTGAAAAAATTGTGATCTCAATAGTTACAAAGGGCATCCATACCTCCACATCAAGTTTCTCATTATTTTGGGTACTCTAAATTTGACTCAGTCATGATCAATGTATTAAAAATGTATGTAGAGCGATTTCCCTCTCATTTGTAACACATTTGATCAATAATGGAATCCATAGAGAGAAAGAATGTGGGTGAAATTAATGTCGATAGCTAGGTGAGCTTTGGTGTGAAACTCTAGTATTCTAGTGCCTGATGGATTTAAGGTTCTAAGAGGAACCTAGAAACTAGAAACTAGAAACTAGAAACTACATGTTGTGCCATTAGGGGTGAGATTATGAGAGGAACCTAGGAGTTTGGATGTGATAAAAGACTATTGGATGTTAGGGACTAACCAAGAAATTGAAACCTTGGAGGAGGTTTTGGGTTCTAAATCCCTTAGAAAGCTTTGACATATTTATTTCTTCCTTATGTTTCCAATTTTTATCTTCTCAAATATTGGAGATTTATTTCCCATAAAAAAGTCCTTGAAAGGATTCTTATGAACCTATTTCAAGACTTATAACTTGGTTTCAAAGAATATGTATTCATCATGAACATTAACATGTTCATGAACTTATACACGTTCTATAAAGTTTTGAAACTTGACATTTTTCTCATTCTTTACTTTTCTTTTATCCCTTCTCCATGCGTTGGAACCAAGAGTTCATGATTTGAAGAGGAATCTAAAATAGTTAACCTACATATAAGAGTGGGTGTTAAGCCTCAAGTAATAATGGGCCATAGAAACTTAAGATTGTTTTTAAGGCAAGGAAGTGGGATGAAATAGGGAACTTGGAATGTAAGTTCCATATCAAAATAAAGGAGTGGGATACTAGAAGTAATGTGAAATACAGATGTGAAGTTCCAAGTTCCTATTAGAAAAAATGTAAGAGTGCTTTAGAAGGAGAAGTGGAGTGTGGAAAAGATACAAATTTGAAAATTTTAGTTCAAGTCTTAATTCTTTCCTAAAACTCAAATTATGTGATGAGATTCAAAAGGTAAAAAATTATGGATAATTAAGGATGGATAAAGAAGGGGAATGTTACCCAAGGAGAACCAAGGTACTATGGATAAGTCACAACATGCATGACAATTTAGAAAATGTTGGTGTAAATAGTGACTTTATCAAACTAGTTAGCTTTTAGCCTACCTAGGAGAGTCCTATCACACTTAGTTTAATTTTATTTGGGAGTTTTAGATATTTTTCTCACTTCATATGGTTGAGACATGTGTCCCCATCACTTGAGGCACCTATTACATGTATATTTGACACTTACTCACACACTTGTCAAGTGAGTTCACAAGTGATCCATCTTTGGAGAGTTAGTTGTTTAGTCCTACCTTCTTACCTCATCTACCTTGCCTATATGTGCAAGTTTCCTTATTGTATTTACACACTCTTCATATTATATAATAGATATCCTATTGTGTTTATCATTTTACTTTTGGAAGGTTATCAATTCACACTTTCTGATTTTGGCATTCTCCAACATGGTATCAGATCCATGAGGGCATGTTCCTTCTCACATCAAGGTGAATCCCACACATAGCCCTATAATTGGAGCATCATGGAGCCAAATGAACACTACCATTATGTTCGAAAGGCCCAAGAAATGAAGAATAGCCTTTCATTTGGGGAATTCAGTAATTTCAATTTTTATTTTTATTTTTTATACTTTATTGTAGTATACAAATCCATAAAATACCATACAAACCCATACAATGTAAAAAATTTGTTGAAACAATATATTTTTTAACAGAGGGCCAAAATCACTCCTTTCCATTTGCTACTTTGGTCAAAAAAATTGTTTTTTGGGGAAATTATGGCCTATTTTGGTTTATTTGAAAGAAATTTGTAGAAATTTTGACTTGTTTACAATTTTTTTTTTCTGTTCATGGTTTTTTATTCTATTTTGTCATAAATGTCTTGTGTTTTAAATATTTTTTTGGCCTATTGGCTTCCTTGGTGGGTTTCTTCAATATTTTTTGTGGCTTTTTTACAATTGTCATTCATTCTTTGTTCCAATGACCTTCATAAGGCTCACCCTTGCCATCAATTTAGCTACCTACCTAAAAATAGATATTCCAAGCAACTTGTAGCCTCCTTTGGCTCATTCAACCCTCTTAGGGATTAACTTAGGGCATCAAAACCCTTGAGTGGAGGCATACCCCATCAACCTCCAAGCATAGAGCCATCACAATAGGAAGAAGGTGATTCGGGTTTATTTTGGTCACATGGCCATATTTGTATTTCCCAACTCTTTCCCACTCACAACATTAATAAAATCCATCACACCACTTAAGGTTTAGTAGGTGAGCTCTCACTAGTGCATGGTTCCTACTACACCATTATTCACAGACACCTCCAACTGATCTCTTTTCATTCATCACATTGGGAAAGTTTAATTGCATTCATAAGGCTGATGATTTTGTTTGTTTGTTGCATCTACACTGTCTTTACTATGCCATGAAGAGGATAGTTCTTGCATTAAATTTGCACACAACTTCAAACCCTTGATTGGATTCTTCAAACGACTCATCCCTACTGACTCATCACATCAAAGAAACAGTCAATTCCCACATGGCCCATTAAGTCAGGCATTGTTTTCCCCCTATTCCATTATAACTAAAGTACTTATTGATTTATGTTTCTTTGATAGTTAAAATTTTACATAAAAGTTAACATTTTTTTTAATTTAATGTAAATTCTAGCATTTCATCAAGGTTCATCAAAGTGCTTAAAGAGGGGTGGTTTTCATTTTTTCATAGCTTGCAAATGGGGAGTTAGATTTTAAAGTGTAAATAATCAAAGAGAAGTTGGTTTTGTCATCAACACTTTCAAGATGATTTGGAAATTGTGTTATTTAATATCTTTTTTTGGCCTCTAAAGTCAACATTGTAAGAAATTTTTTATGGGGCATAACTTTCACCTCGTTTATAACAATTTTGCAAATTTTTTTGACACATCAAAATTTCACAAGGAATTCAAAATTTCTTGTATATTTCAGATTTGGATAGCCAATTTTCTTAAAATAACCATGCATTATAACTGGTCAACTTGGCATCCAATATTCACACAAGAGTGTAACTATCTTGCATGTTGTTCTGGGGCCTATGTTTCAAAACTAATCATTTTGAGGCGGGCCCTATGAATCAAGGGGAACAATCTAGGTGTTTTATCTTTTGAGTTTGTTGGTTCATGTGATCATCTATCTAACACTAATCCCTTCTATTTGAGTATTCTTCATAATCATCCTAATAAATAGAAAATAAAATATGGATATTGTGGGATAAAATGCATACAACAAAATATTATCTTCACTATCAAATTGCTAAAATGAAACAAATTCTTCTTGATCATGGTATTTCCTTACCTAATCATCTAATTCTAACACATGTAAAAACACCATTCAGTCTCACTAAGACTTCTTATGAGACACCATCATTTGCGGATGAATAATGTAGTCACATGACTTGCATTGATGAATTATCTCCCATGTCACCTGTTGCTACATATGAATCCAATGTTGAATAATCCACGAGTTCTAGTGATTCTTTGCATCACGATATTGCTATTATTGTTCTAGATCCACCACATTGGGATGTATATCTACCAAAATTCACATCATTTCTTGTAGAATATCATATTGAAAATTTAGTAGATACAATTGATTACATTTGTCCTCTATTTGATGTTAGCTTCAATGAAGTTGCATCACCATTGTCATCTTTAGATCGTGCTCCTTGGACTTACCTACATTAGCTTCTATCATGAAAAATTATGTAGAGAAATTAATGAGTTGATCTATCTGACTCACTCATCATTTGTAATAGTGTCATATTCACATCAATTGAGTTATCACCATACATCCATGGTCCATCTTCCTAAATATTATATGGTACCTTATCCATATTATTACAATTCGTCATACATCAACATTGGCTTGGATATCTTTGAGCATCATTCAAAAACATCATGGGCATTATATCAATCTTTGGATCTTGTGCAAAATTCAGATGCTTTTGTCTTCTTGCATATATACCTATTCGAAATAGGAATTCATCTTGCAAACATTTGTGGTGTTGTTTCTTCCTAGGGGAGAAATATTGTTCAATGATTGTGAATCATCTTCAAAATCTAGTGTTGAGCATCTACCAACACTATAGGTATTATTTTGAGGGGAGGATACATGGTTTATTTTCTCCTATACGTATTAGGAGGAAGCATTTCCTCATATGGAGTTCATCACTTCTCATTTTCTTGGGGTTAACATAGACCTTCTCTATTTTCTCTATTATGGGGGAAAAAATTCATTATACTTTGTGCAAGAACTAGTCCTTAGGGGGTCATGATGAGTCCTCCATATATCTCTTGATCTTCATCACTTGTACATTTTATTTCATTTCATTTCTATTTTGGAGAGGAGTTTTATTTCTCACTGGGTTTTCTCTTTTTCTTTGGTTTATGAGAAATTTGTACATGAGTACCTAACATGTCCTAGTAGTCAGGACTCATCATCTTGCATACATTACTCCCTAATTTGTACTTAAGGGGGGTGTTGGTGTAAATAGAGACTTTATCAAACTAGTTAGCTATTAGCCTACTTAGGTGAGTCATATTCACACCTAGCTTAAGTTTTAGAGATTTTCTCACTTCATACAGTTGAGAAATGTGTCCTTATCACTTGAGACACCTACAACATGTATATTTGACACTTCCTCACATAATTTTCAAGTGAGGTAACAAGTGTTCCAACTTTGGAGGGTTAGTTAGTTGTTCAGTCCCACCTTGCTACCTCATCTACCTTCCCTATATATGCAAGGTTCCTTATTGTATTTACACACTCTTCATATTATATGATAGATATCCTATTGTATTGTCATTTCACTTGTAGAAGGCTATCAATTGGCCCTTTCTAATCTTGGAATTATCCAACAAAATATACCCAAGCAAAGGCCAAGTAATTGGGCAATATCCATAAAACACCCCATAAACATATTTTACTACCTTTTTGATGAAAGCACTTAGAAACAAAACCCTTAGACATCATTTCTATATAGGAGACCTAATCGGATATTTATTATATTGGTTATATAGATGGTGGGTGAGATAGGGTCAAATGCACAATATTTGGAGTAGAAAAACACAAAATTAGGAAAATTAAATTTGGGGTGCTAATACGATTCATTGTGGCTTGGTGTGTCTTAGAGGAGAAATCCCATTCCCAACTCAGTCCTCTTGGAAATAAATGAATTCATAGGTATTTCACATGTTATTTTAAATTAACTTTTGTGTGCTTTGTTTACTCACAAGAATGAGTCTTGAATTAAGGATTTTAATTCTTGATGGATTTATATGAGGATTATTTAGCATGATTTAATGTTTTATTTTTCTTCTCATGGGAATAAGTCTTACATTATGGATATTAGTTCTAGAAATATTATTCAAAAAATATAGCTTAGATATTTTTGTGCTTATTCCCTTTTTTGGGGAATGAATTTTATTGGATTGATCTTCCTTTGACTTTAGAGGCTTACATCATGGTTGGTCTATGGTTGGATGTTGATAAGTATTTTCTATTTGTGTAGAAAATATTACTTGTCACAACTTGAGAACTTAGAGGTTTTTTTTAGAGGAAATTCTACATGGTCTAGATAAACATGTTATCTCTTTGGTATTGTGCTTCTTCCTAGATGTGCATGTGTAAATGAATTGAGGTTTGATGTAAATGTTAGGAGTTATTACATGATCACTATGTTTGTGTCAATGTGTTATTATTGTACTTTATTATATTTGGGGGATAAACACAATCTCTTTAATCTATTAAATATTTGTTGAGTGTGGAGAACTATAGAGAGATATGGAGGCTAGTGATGAGAGTTGTGTTACAACCTTTTTTAATAGATTTGTAAATCCTTATCAATATTCCTTGGTAATATATGATATCAATGATATATTGGTTACACATTCTATGCAAGTGTTATTAGTGGATCTTTGAACACCTTGATGATTTTAAAATTCGACATTACCTATTCAGTGACAATTATAAACTATACATGTGTCACTTTCTATATGTTCTTGTTACACTACAATGTTGAGGCTCTTAATGCTATTTTGTCACATTTTTATGTGTTGATATTTTGGAGGATTTATGTGGCATAATTTATATGCATGAATTTTTGATTGTGAATTATGTTGGATATGTTGATGAAATTGGGCCTACCTATGATTATGATTATAACTTGGTTTTGAGATATAGTTAGTTGGATGACTTTGGAAATAATCTTTGTTGTTATTCCAACTATTGCGATTCTTTATTAATAACTATTGAGGCCTATTATTACCATTAGATTATTGCTTCTATTTGGATATTAGTTTGATGAATTATTTATGCTTCTATGTGATAGTTAGTGTTGCATATGTTTTTATTGGATCATAAATATTATGTGCATTGGTATAATAAAAGATGATAGGAATCATGATTGAGATAGTGACCACCTTGGTTGTTTTTGTAGGTATGTTGATGGAGCACATGGATTTTTTAGATATTTTTATGGTACATGTTGGTTATAAGTATCTTTCATTGATGTTTGAGTTCAATTTATGCAATGCATACAATATGTAGGAGAATGTTATGAGAAGGTATGTTGTTAATATAAAACTATTATTTCTTTGTCATGGACATAAGTTATCTAGGGATGCATGTATCATATGGATTAGAAATTCTTGGGCCCACATTGTATGTTTTATGTAACATGGATAGATATTTAATGTGGGTTACACATTGAAAATGTATTTAAGGGGACATGGTTTTTAAGCTCATGGTATTAGACTCATGGTTCATGTAAAAAACATGGTGCTTTTATTAAATATTATTTCTATTCAAGAAAGCACATGATTAGTTTTTGAGGTTGGTTAGTTGGTTAACATAGTCTTTGGCTTGTTGGCTAAGGTTGATTGCTCACATTTCTGGCAGGTTACATATGTGAGGAGAGAAAATGTGGATTGTGATGTATGATTACATGGACCTCAATTTCTTATTCACATGGATTGAAAGTAGGGAGCTTGATGTTTTAGAAGCCTTGATTAGATACATTGAAAATGCATCATAATATTGTTCATGAGATAGTACACTGAGTGACTGAGTTCTCTTAGAGAATAGGTTTTTTTCTCATTAGGGTTTTTCTAGGGTAAATATTGTGCCACCTTGATGGTACATTTGTCTATTATTTTGCATTATACATTGTAAATCTGTTTCTTGCATACTTTTATTTCATGGGTTTATGTGAAAATATTTTGTTATAGCTACAAATTTATTTTCAAGTTAATATTTGTATAATAATTCATTTAAGAACTTCCACATTAAGATATTATTATTTATGGCTTTAATATGCATTCCTAGTGATCTCACTATAGTGTTGATTCGTTAACTTGAGATAATAAATTATAAGTTATCATTTAATTACTAGTTATTTTTTAAAATCAACACGCATTTGCATTATAAAAACAAAAAGATTTGAATTCTATTCCAAAGCCTTTCTTATTGAGATTTGGTGGTGCAATAATTTCACATCTTTGGTCAAAATTTATGGATTCTCTAAAGCTTTTATTGGTTCTATCTTGGGTCTATCAAGGACCACATGTGCATTAGTAGCATTCTCCAAGATATTATTTTATCATCCCTTCATTTTAGCATGATAGAATTATATCTCTTAGTTCTTCTAGAGTGTCAAGAATTTATTTTGTTATCAAATTTGATGGTTCATTCTTCATTCTTCCATGATCCCCTTACTTTGAGTTTTACTCTTATACAAATCTACATCATCTGACCTTTTAATTTAATTATTAAATGTCCACTTCTTTCTCCTACAATCCTATTTGTTCCATTCAAACCTTAGAAAAATTACTATGAAAATTGATAAAATAGTTCCAATGTCAACTTACATTAAATAAATCTCTTATTGGATATAAATATAATAATTCATGATGATAAAATTGGCCTTCAATTTTCTTAACCATGATCTAATTCCATATTGTAACACCAAGAAGAAAAAGAAGTATGTAGAAAGAAATTATTTATCTATTAAAAGATGTGATAGGTAATTGTTGGTTTCCCTTCACTAGCATAACATTAAACTTTCTACCAAGGTTTATTAGACAAAAAATAACATTAAACTTTCTACCAAGGTTTATTAGACAAAAAAATATACTTATTTTTAAAAATATATGTTTTTGACCTAACCAAATGTTAGTGCCTCTAAAACAACTTTGTAGGTTTTAAAATATTGACATAAAATACCATTAATGCAAAATAATCCTTCCCTCTAAATACTTAAATTCAATTACATGGAATTGATCTATTTAAAAAAGTTTGTAACATAGATATGTCTAAATGACCTTTTCTCTATGGAGACTATAGTTGTATAGACTTCATAATGGAGATTACTTTAGGGATTCAATGCATGTGAGACCTCTAAGAAGCATGATTTATTCATTCGTTTAGTTCTATATTTCACTTTGTGAATCTTATAAAAGAATGTTATAGATGCAATGTTTATGCAAGGTCCATATTTAATATTTTTCATTTTAATATTTACACATTAGGCCTTCAAAGTTGATTTATTTTTCGAGAATAGGTCTCAACTAATTTGTATTAATGGATAGAAGTTATATTAGAGGTTAGTAGATAAGGATTAATCCCATAGATCTATGGTTAATAAGTGCTTGGTTAAATTAACACCAAAGAATTAGAGGAATTCTTTTTAGCATCATTTTGAGAAATAAATTTGAACTCAAAATGATAATAAAATAAGCTAACTCTCCTACAATGAAATTCTATGACATGACAAGAAAATCAGTGAAAGAACCTCCCCTTAATTTTATAGTACATTAAGTTCGTTAAAGAAGAGCCCTTCTCAAACCAAAAGTCTAAAAAAAGACTTCTTAAAGTAAAAAATTACCGTCCTTAAATTGAAATATGGAAGACATAATACTACACTCCTCAAACCGATTATTAAATTGTCATCTACATATAACAAAAAAATCTATATTTCTATATTTAAAAACTAATAAATAAATTGAAAAAATTAGAATAAATTTTTTTTTACCACCACCCAAAGGACTCTTCACCATTTCCCCAATGGGCATTTAGATGTTAACGCTTAAATTCATTTCATATTATGTGGCATCGCCGTATATCAAACGACTGCAAAAGAATCTTTAGTAAAGGTTGAAAATAGCAATAAATAAACAAAATTCAGCGAAACCCACAAGGCAGAGAAGTTGGTGTTTGAGCTATATAAGCAGTAACCTTTTTTCTCACATAATTCATTAGTATTGAACAGAATATATATGGAGTTGCTTAGATGGCGAAGGGAATATATGTGTTTCTGCTGTTTTCATTGCTCATGGCGACTTTTACTTCTGCTTCTAGTAATAATGATATTTATCCTTCTCTTCAATATTAATACATGGTTTTATACGTTGATACTGTCGACTACTTCCTGATTTGTAATATGTTGATGATTACAAGTGTCCCTGGACGAGTACTTCTACGATGGCGTTTATTATTGTAGGCAGTTGAGTGGTGGATTTCAGGGGCAATACGTAATATGGAGGCTTGATGAGTGCGACAGAGTGTGTAGAAGTGTAGATCATCAGGATTGGGGAAACTGCGATTGGAACAATCCACACGGATTGGCTTGTTGGTGTTATCGTCCATGTCCTCCAGGCGTGGATTCATTTTCACATCCTTGAAAAATGAGGTTTGGAAAATAGGTGGGTCAAGTGATTATAGTAATTTTCTGGTTGGTCTTTGTTATCTGTAGTTCCTACTATAATCGAGGGCGAGTGGGATTAAAATAAACTATTGTGATAAATAAGTATTAATAAATTGTTGTAATAAGTATTAATGATCTATTTTGGATGGTGTGATTGGAACCATCCACGTTGATTGGCTTGTTGATGTTATCATCAATGCGCTTCAGGTGTGGATTCATTTCCGCATCCTTGAAAAACAAGGTTTGGAGAATAGGTGGGCCAAACAAGTATAGTAGTTTTTTGGTTGGTCTTTGTTATCTGGTAGCTCCTACTATAATTGAGGGTGAGTGGGTTGTTGGTGTTATCATCCATGTCCTTTGGGTGTGGATTCATTTCCACATCTTTGAAAACCAGGCTTGAGGAATAGGCGGGCAAAGCAAGTATAGTTCAGTTACTTAGTAGCGCCTATTATAATCGAGGGCGAGCGAAATTAAAATAAATTATTGTAATAAATAATATTAGTAAATTTTTGTGATAAATAAGTATTAAGATCGATATTATGTAAAACAAGATAATGTGATGGATTCTATATCATTGTTAAAATAAGTATAAGTATTAAGATCGATATTATGTAAAACAAGATAATGTGATGGATTCTATATCATTGTTAAAATAAGTATAAGTATGGATTGGTATGTTTTTGTTATCAATGTTAAAATATATATATATATAGCAAAAGAACCTCCCCTTAATTTTAATCAATATAATATCAAATAGTATTAACTCCTGATAGTAATAAAGGTTGAAATTAATAATAAATAAATGAAATAGCATGAAACACACAAATGAGAGTAGCTAGCATTTGAGATATATAAGTAGTAATCCATTACTTATAGAATGCATTGCCTTTGGATAGAAACATCTACAATTGCTTGAATGGTGAAGGGGATCTATGTGTTTTTGTTGTTTTCATTATTCAGAGCCACTTTTTCTTTATATTTTTATGTGTAAAAATTATTTATGTGCAATGTTTAGTTAAATCTAGATAATTTAAAAGAATAAATCATTTTCAAAATAATAAAATTAAATCTTAAAATTTATGTATCTTATTAGATTTTGGTAATTAAGTTCATCTAATTGTCTTTTTTCACTACTCATTCTTAATTGTGTGGATATTTATAATCTATTTATACAAAGCGACAATATGTTAATATTTAAATGAATATTTTTAAAACATTAGTTTAAAGAAGATGTATCACAATCAAGCAGATTGTGGGAATTAGTATGGTTATTTTTTTAATTCATATCAAAAGACCAAACTATAATCTAATCATTTTTTTAAAACTATTTTTTAATGTATTAAGATTATTTTCTTTTTTATTATTGATTATGTTAAAGGGCCACTCTTCATGTTTTTTGAAACACTATTTGCACAAATAATGATCACACTATTTTTACATTCACCATTGGAGGTCAATGAGATTGGTGTGCTTCTATTACAACCAATATTTAAAAAAATATTGTGATAAATAAAATTTAATATGGATGAATTTGAAATAAGGTAATGTGATCATTCCATATTATTGTTTTAAAAAAATATTTCATATACATTTTATTTTTAAATATTTTATTTCAAATGAGTAACAATATTATCTCAATATGATTATCTTATTCTTAAATAAACGTAACATATTCAAACTAATAAGATCGTACATAATTAAAATAGATATTAATAAGAGTCTTTCATCAAATGTTGTAGAACTCAAGATTTATTTAAGATTTATTTTGGAGATTCAATATAAATGTGATTGATTTATTTTAAAATTTTCCATCTAATACAATGCATTTCTTATTGTTCTAAAACTAATACAAATAGATTTCTTTTTGTGCACGAACATAACATGAAATTATGAAGATTTTGACAGTCATCTTCATAACAAAGTGTAAAGTATTGCATTAGCATAAAATTCATTATTGTGATTTTATATTTAAATGAATCAAGATCAAAACTATAAATATGTAACATCCCAATGAGAAACCGAAAAAGAAGGTAAAAACATGTGAATCATAATCATTAAGTAAGAACTATAAACCAAAACTTATATATATCTTTGGGGCCACATAGATAAAATTTGATATTTTTAAATATTCCCTAAAGATTTCATGAACATGAAATGATGCTTTATAATGTTCCTTCCTTTTGAATAAATGAACTCAATTTTTAGGACTTAATTTCTTTAAAAATCTAGCGATTACACATGGTTAGTTATCTTTCTCTCTATTTGGATTATATATCTCTAAATTAGATACATGTTTTTAGGTATGATAAGGTAAATTATTATGCAAGGAAATAATTGACTATAGTTTGATTGGTCTAAAATATAACCTTATAATCTTCATAATTCTTAAACAAATCTTTTTTTTTTTTTTAAATTTATCACATGTTTGGTTATAAGTGTTCTTTTTCAATGTTTGAGTTCAATTTATGTAAGAGAATGTTGTGAGAAGGTATGCTATTCACTTTGCATAATGTTTTTAATGTAAAATTGTTATTGATTTGTCATGTACATAAGGAATCTAAGGATGCATGTATCACATGGATTAGAAATTCTTGGGCCCATATTGTATGTTGAATGTAACACAGATAGAGATTTAATGTGGGAACCTTATACATTGAAAATGTATTTAATACTGAAACTATATTTAAGGGGACATGGTTTTTAAGCTCATGGTATTAGACACATGGTTCATGTAAAAATACATGGTGCTTTTATTAAATATTATCTCTATTCAAGAAAGCACATGACTAGCTGTTGAGGTTGTTTAGTGGGTTAACATAACCTTTGGCTTGTTGGCTAAGGTTGATTCCTCACATTTCTTGTAGGTTGCATATGTGAGGAGAGGAAACGTGGATTGTGATGCATGGTTACATGAACCTTAATTTCTTATTCACATGGATTGAAAGTAGGGAGCTTGATATTTTAGAAGCCTTGCATAGATACGTTGCAAATGCATCATAATATTGTTCATGAGATAGTGCATTGAGTGAGTGAGTTTGCTTATAGAATAGGTTTTCTTTCTCATTAGGGTTTTCCTAGGGTAAATATTGTGCCACCATGATGGTATGTTTGCTTATTATTTTGTATTATACATTATGAATCTGTTGCTTGCATATTTTTATTTCATGAGGTTATGTGAAAATATTTTGTTATGACTACAATTTTATTTTCAAGTTAATATTTGTATAATAATTCATTTAAGCACTTCCATATTAAGATATTATTTATGGCTAATATTCCATCCTAGTGATCCCACCATAGTGTTGATTAGTTAACTTAAGATAATAAATTATAAGTTTTTTTTAATTACTAGTTATTTTTAAGATCAAAACACATTTACATTATAAAAATACAAGGATTTGAATTCTATTCCAAAGCCTTTCTTATTGAGATTTGGCGGTGCATTAATTTTACATCTTTGGTCAAAATATATAGATTCTCTAAAGCTTTATTGGTTCTGTCTTGGGTTTATCAAGAACCACATGTGCATTAGTAGTATTCTCCAAGATATTATTTTATCGTCCCTTCATTTTAGCATGATAGAATCACATCTCTTAGTTCTTCTAGAGTGACAAGAATTTATTTTATTATCAATTTTGGTTGTTCATCCTTCATTCTTCCATGATCGCCTTACTTTGAGTTCTAGTCTTATACAAGTCTATATCGTCCGACCTTTTAATTTAATTATTAAATTTCCACTTCTTTCTCCTACAATCCTCTTTGTTCCATTCAAACCTTAGCAAAATTACTATGTCAATTGACAGAGTTGTTCCAATGTCAACTTACATTAAATAAATCTCTTATTGGATATAAATATAATAATATGACCTAATTCGGGGGAAACTGAAAGAACGGATGGCAAGTTGGGTCGGCCTATATGCCCGCGGCCTGTAACAGGGCTGCGCTGCATGCCTTCCATTCACTGTGCATGCGTCTCTGCTGGAGGTGATCGAACTGTTCTGGAGGCGGCGATTCAGGGTTGGGGTCTTGGTGCAATTCGGGGTGGAGTTTTTTATTCTGCTGCGTTCTCTCTCTTTCCTGGTGCCTTTTGCTGCTTCTTTTTGTCTGCTCGGCTGGGGGTCGGCGTCTCTTCGTTTCGGTGCTGATTGGCCTTGCTCTCTTTGAGCTATGTGCTGGGTGGAAGTGTTGTCTTTGCTCTCTTGGCAATGGATCCAGGAGAAGCTTCAGGGGCCAAAGAGCCTCTGGGTTTTCATTCAATTGTTGGTGTGAAATCTCCGTCCTTCTCTACAAGGGTTTTTCAGAATAGTTTGTTCTCTAATGATTCAGAGATTGGTGGTTTTGCTCCGACGGGTGGTTCTTAGATCCTAAAGATTAATGGCTGCCTTGAATGAAGTAAAGAGAGGCTGGTGGTGGTAATTCAGCTTGAATCAATTATAGAGGATATAGAGTATTTTTCAAAACATGCCTTAATTTGTAAATTTATGGGAATGTGGGTTTCGCTCCAATTTTTGGAGAAATGGACTCACTTGAATTGGTCTCCTGTGGGGGAAATGGAAATAATGTTGTTGGCAACTAGTTATTTCATGGCGGTTTTCAATTGCATGGCTGATCGTAATAGAGTCTTTGAGGGCGGGCCTTACTTTCATAATCAAGTTGGTCTATTCATTAAGCCCTGGCATGCTAGCTTTAATCCCTTAGAGGAGCTTCCAAATCGAGTGCCGGTTTGGGTGCATCTTCCTCGATTTCCAGTGGAGTGCTGGCGTAATGACATTTTTCACATGGTTGCTTCGACCCTAGGGAAACCAATGGGCCCTTCTCAGCAAACACAAGATAGAAGGGTTACGATTTTTGCTTGCATTTGTGTTGAAAATGATTTGAATCACCCTCTTTCGGATTCTCTTGAAATTTGTGTGGGGTCTTATTCTTGAGTGCAACAACTTGTTACAAGACTTTTCCTTTTTAGTGCCATGTTTGTCATGAATATGGTGATTTGCAATGTAGATGCCCTAGGGCCAAGACTCTGGAGTGTTGGGCTTCTCAGCCTCCTTGCAACCCTCTAAAAGCTGATAAAGGCAAGGCTCCAATTCCAGGTGATGTTCTAGGTTCTGAAGGGTTTATTCCTATTAAAACTCGTAATAGAAATCGTGGTCAGAAGAGGACTTTCAAGGATCGATTGGAAGGTGTCACCTTTAATCGCTTTGAGGTTTTGGATGATCTCAATCAACAAGAGTTGAACCCAGGGTTGTTGGCTATGGATCAAGGTTCTATGGAATTGGTTTAGGAGGGATTTATTCCAGATAATGCTCATATTTCTCAGGAGGGTGGTACCTTGCAAATGGATACTGATCTTAGTATGGTGCCTTCAGGGAAGACTGAGACCCATGCTGATGTGAAGATGGGGGAGGGGGAGATTTCTTAGCTGCAGGTGAAAGAAAGAGTTGATTCAATAAAAGGAAATAAGGCTTCACCTTCCTTGGGACTTCTTCAAAATTAACAAAGAAAAGGGGTTGTTGAGAAGAATTCCAAGGCGGGGAGAAAGGACTTAGAGAAAATCAAGTTGATGGGGGAGACTTTGGTGGAGTCAAGGTCTGTCAAGACTCTAGACTCTCATTTTTCTAACCCCTTGAAATGATCACCCTCTCATGGAGTGTAAGGGGCTTGAATAGTGGCCCTCGACAAAAGGTTGTTCGTGATTTGGTAAGAATTCACCCTATTGATGCTCCTTTTATTCAGGAGACTAAGTTGTCTGTTGAGAGTATGGTTGGTCTAGTACTGAAGCTATGGAGTCTAGGTAAATGCCAATGTATTGGGGCTCATGGTATTGTGGGGGGTGTGGCTTGTCTATGGAACCCTCTAAAGATTCGTCTTCTTTGGTGGATGTCCTCAAAGTCATCTATCTTTGCAGTTGTTTCAAGTTTGGAGACGGGGGAAGCTTTTCTTCTATCAAACATCTATGCACCTACTAATTTTCTTAGTAAGTAGTCTTTGTGGTCTCATATCAATTCTATTCGGAGCCTTGCTCCTCTTTTGCCTTGGATTATTGTTGGTGACTTTAATGCCATTACTAAGTTAGATGAGAAGAAGGGTGGTATTGCGAGGCTGGAAACCTTAGCTTTCCTTCTTTGTGATAATATTTCTACCTTGAATCTGGTTGACATCAAGCCTCAAAATGGTTAGTTTACTTGGAACAATAGGAGGGTGGGGGAGGACTTTATTGTTGAGAGACTTGATTGTTTCTTGGTTTCCTATTTCTAGATTGGAGGTTCATGGTCTACTAGTTTTGAGATTCTAGATTGGAGGGGCTTGAATCACTAGCCTATTAAATTATCTATTGCTTTGGCTCGTGCTCATCAGTCCCCTTCTTTTAAGTTCTAGCTTATGTGGTTAAGGGAACCTTCTTTGCAGGAGTATGTGGCTGACTAGTGGCTGATGGGGAGACTGGCCTATGGCACTGCGATGTATTCTTTTTTCTAAAATGCTGGAATATGTGAAGTACCAGCTTAAACGGTGGAATAGACATTGTTTTGGAAATATTTTTCATGCTAAGAATGCTGCTCAAGCTAACTTGGATATTATTACCTAGGAGATAAGGGAGTTGGGTCTTTCAGAAAATTTACTCAAGGAAGAGGCAAAGGCCTTGAAAGCTCTAGAAGAGTGTGAGTTGCGTGAAGAAATCTATTGGAAACAAAAAGATCGTCTTGAGTGATTACACGAGGGGGACAAAAACACCGCTTTCTTCTTAAATTTGGTGAAAGCTAGGATACATGGTAATTCTATTTTGAGTCTAGTGAATGTCAGGGGTGAGCAGTTGTCTTCTTGGCATGATATGTCCAGAGAAGCTTTGTAGTTCTTTGCATCCATATTTAGTGAGGATTCACAAGATGTTGTGGCAAAAAAAGCCTCTGTGTTGTCTTGTATTCCTTCCTTGGTTACTAAGGAGATGAATGAGCATATGTTGGGTTGCATTTCCCTAGAGGAATTGGAGACTATTTTTTTTAGATGAAGAAAGGGAAATCCTCGAGCCTAGATGGCTTTCCAATTGAATTGTTTCAAGAATTTTGGGATATCATCAAGATGGACTTACTGGAGGTGGTTCATGAGTCGTAGAGAAATAAGCAGATGTTGAGGGATTTGAATTATACTTTCCTTGTGTTCATTCCCAAATGTGAGGGGGCAGATTGACTGAGTCTATTTAGGCCTATTTCCCTCTACAATGTGGTTTATAAAATCATTTCCAAGTTGATAGCCGAAAGGTTGAAATGGTGGTCCTTAGATGGATTATCTATGAGGAATAGAGTGGATTCATGGTAGATCAACAGATATTGGATTGAGTGGTTATTGCTACTAAAACTATTCATTCCATGGGTTCCTCCAAAGAAAAGGTTATGTTCATCAAGCTAGACATGGAAAAGGCTTATGATAGAGTTAAGTGGTCCTTCTTGCATAAAGTTTGTATTTCCTTTGGTTTTGCTAAGGAATGGGTCCAATGGGTTATGAGTTGTGTCACATCCACCTCATTTTCAGTGTTGATAAATGGTGAATCTTCTTCTCTTTTTGGTGCTTCTAGGGGCCTTCATCAAGGAGATCCTCTTTCTCCCTATTTATTTATTATCCTTGATGAAGGATTGGGAAAATTGTTGAAGCATAATGTGGAGTTGGGTCTTCTTTAGGGTTGGGGGTGGGGGAATGGTTTGCATCCTCAATGAAATTTGTAATTTGTGAATGATACTGCTCTGATGGGGGTGGCTAAGGTTAGAGAAGCCACTAACTTGTGTAAGGCCTTAGATACTTATTTTTCCAGTTCTAGTCAAAGGATTAATGAAGATAAATCTTCCATTTTCTTTTTCAATACTCTGCAACCTATTTAGTAGAGGATTGCATGCATTTTGAGGTTTTAGATTGGATCTCTCCCTATAGCCTATCTTGGCATTCCTATTTCTCTAGACGGTATTCTTCCGAGGGGTTCTTGGTAGAATATTCTAGACAAGTTCCGTGCAAAGGTTAATTATTGGACTCACAGATGGTTGTCCTTTGTTGGGCGTGTTCAACTGCTTAAATTTGTGGTGCAGGCTCTTCCCATTTATAGGTTTATGCTCTATGTGGCTCCAGTTGGGTTTCTGAAGGATTTGGATTCTTTGGCAAGACAATTCTTATGGGTTGGTAGTTTGTCTTCTTCTAAGTGGAGCCTTGTGAAGTGAGATATTGTGTGTAGTCTGAAGTAGTTTGGGGGTCTGGGTCTGCAGAAATCATCTTTGTCCAGGTTGTCATTGGCTACAAAGCTTTATTGGAGGTGGTGTTTAGAATAGGATCATATCTGGGCTCAAATTTTATCTCACAAATATCTTCAGGGGGTTCCGAAGGAGGAGATTCCTTGCTACTCTTTGGTGGGGAAAGGCTCTATGATTTGGGGTATTCTTAAGAAAGGGGTTGTGCTGATCAAGGACAAATTGTTTTGGATATGCAATAGGGGGGACGAGGCTCTCTTTTGGTCTGAATCTTGGGATGGTTTTCCCCCTATTTTGCATCAGTATCCTAATTTTTTGAATCTTTTCCAGAGCTTCTTGGAGGCATGCTGGTCAAGAGTGATTGATTTTAAGTATTCTTACCCCTATGGGAAAATAAAGGTGGCTAGGTGGAAGGAACCTTTTGACTGGCCTGTTGTTGGCTCGGAGGAGGACCGTGCTGAACTTCATAATATTCTGTCTAGTAGACATTGCAGCTCTCTTAGGGATAAAGATATTCTTGCTTGGAGTTTGGATCCTAAGGGTGCTTTCACTGTGGCTAGTGGGTATTAGGTATTGATGGCTCAAAAGTTTGGTGGACTGGAGATTCCTTGGTGGAAAAACGTGTGGAATAAGTTCTCTTGGCCAAAGTGTAATTTTTTTGTCTAGAATTTGGCTTGGAATAGATGTTTGACTTGGGACAATCTTCAAAAGAGGGGATTCCAGGGCCCTTTTGTGTGTGTCCTGTGCAGCTGCAATGAGGAGGATTCTACCCACTTGTTCTTCCATTGTTCTTTCTCCACGTTTCTTTGGTATTCTTGGTGGGATGTTTGGAAACATCCTTGTGTTCATGCTTCTTCCTTGGTTGAGTTCTGGAGCAGCATGGGTAGACCTCCCTCTTAAGCTTCTTTTCTCTAGATTGTTTGATGCATTGGGCCTACTTTCATTCTTTGGCAAATTTGGTTGGAAATGAATCGTAGGATTTTTAGGGGGGACAGGTTGTTGGTATGATCTAGGAGACAATAGAAGCTAAATGTGAAGTGGTGTATCTTTTGGAAATGAGTGATGATGAGATTGTGGATAGAATGGGCTTTACAGGGTTTGACTCCAGGCTCTGCTTGTGTCAGAAGAGGTAGGCGTGCTAAACAGAAGGTTTAGAGGGTTGGTAGATGGTTACCTCCCCCGAGGGATACTTTGAAGATCAATACTGATGGTTCCACTAGGGGTAATCCTAGGCCTACTAGGATTAGTGGAATTGGACGAGATTGCTTTGGCTCTATTATAATTTTCTAATTCTCCTTTCATAAAGGGCAACATTCTAACAATTTTATGGAGGGGTTGGAAATTCTCGGAGCTATTGAGGGTGCTTGTGCTTTGGGTTGGCGTAATATTATCTGTGAGTTTGACTCAGATTATTGTTAATTTATTGAATGAGAGAAATTGGACTGGTGTCAATTGGTAGCTTTCTCTGGTTGTTTGTTAGATTTTTCATATGTGCTCTATGCTAGAGGAGGTGTCTTTCACCCACATTCCGCATGAATGGAATGGAGTTGTTGATTGTTTGGTCAAGTGGGCTTTGGAGCAGGATAAGGATTGGAGGATTGAGGGCTGGGGGAAATTATCCCTCGATTATCGTCATGAATTGGAGAGGGTTCTTTTTGATGATTTGGTTTATTGAGATGGCTATGGATGTGAGGGTGATGGTTTTTGTTTGGATGGAGTGTTCTTGAGCTGTGTTTTCTTGGGTTCCTTTGGGATCCCTGATCTCTTTGTATTGCTCACTTCTTGCTTTTAGTAAAGTTTTTACCCCTTTCTATTAATTTTTTTTAATATGATCTAATTCCATATTGTAACACTAAGGAGAAAAAAAATATGTCAAAATAAATTATTTATCTATTAAGAGATGCAATAGGTAATTGGTGGTTTCCCTTCACTAACATAACATTAATTTTTTACCAAGGTTTATTATACTATGAAGTAAACTTGATTTTTTAAAATATTTTTTTTACTAAATAAAAAGTTAGTGCCTCTAAAATAACTTTGTGGGTTTTAAAATATTGATGAAAAATATCAAATATGCAAAATAATTCTTCCCTCTAAATAATTAAATTCAATTACAAGGAATTGATCTATTTATAAAATTTTGTAACTTAGGTATAGACTTCGTAATGGAGATTACTTTAGGGACTCCCATGCATGTGAGATCTCTAAGAAGCATGATTTATTTATCCTTTTAGTTCTATATTTCACTTTGTGAATCCTATAAAAGAATGTTATAAATGCAATGCTTAAATACATGGTCTATATTTAATATTTTTTTATTTTAATATTTACACATTAGGCCTTTAAAGAATTGATTTATTTTTCAAGAATAGCTCTCAACTAATTTGTATTAATGGATAGAAGCTATATTAGAGGTTAGTAGATAGGGATTAGTAGATAGGGATTAATAACATAGATATATGGTTAGGAAGTGCTTGGATAAATTAACACCAAATAATTAGAAGAATTGTTTTTAGCTTGATTGAATTGAGAAATAAATTTCAACTCAACATGATAATAAAATAAGATAACTCTCCTATGATGAAATTCTATGACATGACAAGAAAATCAACGAAATAACCTCCCCTTAATTTTATACTTCATTAAGTTGGTTAAAGAAGAACCCTTCTCAAACCAAAAGTCTAAAAAGAGGCTTCTTAAAATAGAAAATTATCACTTTTAAATAAAAATATATGACATAATTCTACACTCTTCAAACACATTACTAAATTGTCACCTACATATAACAAACAATCTATATTTCTATATTTAAAAACTAATAAATAAATTGAAAAAATTAGAATAAAAACAAACTTACCACCACCCAAAAGACTGTTCACTATTTCCCCAATGGACACTTAGATGTTAACAATTAAATAAATTTCATATTATGTGGCATCGCCGTATATCAAACGACTACAAAAGAATCTTTAGTAAAGATTGAAAATAGCAATAAATAAACAAAATTTAGCGAAACCCACAAGGTAGAGTAGTTGGTGTTTGAGCTATATAAGTAGTAACCTTTTTCCGCTCAGAATTCATTACTTTTGGACATAATATATCTAGATTGCTTAGATGGTGAAGGGAATATATATGCTTCTATTGTTTTCATTGCCCATGGCGACTTTTGCTCCTACTTATGGTAATAACGATATTTATCCTCCTCTTCAATATATGTTTCTGCTGTTTTCATTGCTCATGGCGACTTTTGCTTCTGCTTCTAGTAATAATGCTATTTATCCTTCTCTTCAATATTAATGCATGGTTTTATATGTTGATATTGTCGACTACTTCCTGATTTGTAATATGTTGATGATAACAAGTGTCCCTGGACAAGTACTTCTATGACGATGTTTATTATTGTAGAAACTTGAGTTGTGGATTTCATGGGCAATGTGTAAAATGGAGGGAGTATGAGTGCGACAGTGCGTGTCGAAATGTAGATCATTAGGATTGGGGACTCTGCAATTGGAACAATCCACACAGATTGGGTTGTTGTTGTTATCATCCATGTCCTCCAAGTGTGGATTCATTTCTAAATCCTTGAAAAATGAGGTTTGGGGAATTTTCTGGTTGGTCTTTGTTATCTGGTAGCCCCTATTCTAATCGAGGGTGAGTAAGATTAAAATTATGTTAATAATCCATTCAAATTTTTATGTCAAGTTGTCTAACTTTATTTTTCTAAATTTTCATTACCACTTAAGGCCCTAGTTTGGACCCTCATGATCCTGCACTGACCCTATTGTAATAAGTATTAATAAACTATTTTGGAAGGTACGATTGGAATCATCCACATGGATTGGCTTGTTGGTGTTATCATCAATGTGATCCAGGTGCAGATTCATTTCTACATCCTTGAAAACTAGGCTTGGGGAATAAGTGGGATAAGCAAGTATAGTAATCCCTAGGTTGGCCTTTTGTTATTTGGTAGCTCATACTATAATCTAAGGTGAGTGGGATTAAAATAAATGATGCAGGAGCATCCAGTGGTGTAAGGGCAATCTTGCATCACTAAAAAATAGTTAAATTTCAAGTTTCTCAGTTTTTAGATGTTTTTACATTTTTGGATACCCTTTTCATCATAATGAAATTCCCAATTTATGGTTTTTATTTTCTGTTCCTGGGTTGAAAGACATTACAGTTTTAGTTTCCCAGATTTGCACCTAAAAATCTTCTGAGTTAGATTTGAGGCACTTAGAGTTCCCATAATGGCCTCAAAACTTTCCAAACTTGGCGTAGTAGATTTTGAGCATGTTATTGGCTTCGAGACCTTTCCAATGGTTCAAACGGTTCACAAATCGGAGCCCCGAATCAAAAGTTATGGCCCCGGGAAGTTGGCGCACTTTCTAGAAGATACAATTGCAAATACTCTTTTGAAATTTGAACTTCATGTTGTAAATTTTCGGCGCCAAACTGCCTAAACTCAAATTTGAATGTTGTTTTGGCTCCAAACTAATGAGGAGCTCTATTTATGGGCAGGTTTCTAATTTTTGGTTAACTTTTTGGGGACAAGCTCGCATATTGCGAAGGGGTTATTCTGTAGCTGTCTGTAACTTGCATGTGTTGTAGAACTTGGGGATTTGAGATCCTCTACATGTAAGAAGATCCATTTTCTGAATAATAAAATTATTCTCTTATTTGTGGGTTATTTTTTGTGTCTCGAGCTGTGCCCTCATCAAGTGGTATTAGAGCGGGTTTTCTTGAGCATGTGGACAGATCGCCGATCGTGAGACAGTTCTCACCAGGACCATGGTTGTGGGTCAAGGTTAAGAAAGATGCCTCCAAGAGTGATGCCTGGTAGGCATGGTGGTGCCAGAGGTGGTCAAGGCGATAGAAATGTTGGTGGAAGAGATGCACTGGTAGCCCTCCAGAGATAGATTGACGTGTTACAAGAGCAGTTGAGAAGAGGGTTAAACCCGAGGGAGGAAAGTGAGGATGAAGGAGAGGAATAAGGTTCAAATGTAGAAGAGGAAGAAGAAGGAAGAATATTCTGAGTATGAGGAAATAGAGGACCAGATCGGGTTAAGTTTGCAAAAATGAAGCTACAGGGCCATTCCAAGATTTGGTGGAAAGAGGTCCTATTGGAAAGAAATTGAAGAGGAAAAGGAAAGATCACCAGATGGGATTGCATGGTAGAGAACCTGAAGAAGCGTTCATACCAATGGACTACAAGCTAGATTTGTTGAAGAAATTGCAAGGGTTGAAGCAAGGAAGCAGATCTGTGAAAGAATATACTGAAGATTTTCACAAAATAATCATCAGAATGGGTCACACAGAGGCCAATAAGGAGAAGGTAGCCGATATATTAATGGGTTATGACCGAGCATTTAGGAGGAGTTAAGCCTAGTCAGAATGACCACCATTGAGGATGTGTATCAGTTTGCTCTGAAGGTGGAAGAGAAGCTGAATAAAAGATTTGATGGCAAGAAAAAAGGATGAGGAGGTCAAAGCGAAAGGGGCAATGGAAGACCTGAAGCCGAAATGATGATGAAAAAGAAAAGAAAAGTGAAGATGTGGGTACAGCTGAAGCCAAAGAAATGAAAACTTCTACCACCCTTGTGATCAATACAGTGGTGATCAAAGAGGTAAAGGACGAGGGAGATAGAGGTAGAGGATGAGGGAGATATGGACAAGGATCTGGAAGAGGTGGTTTCAAAGGAACGTGTTTCCAGTGTAGTGAAGAAGGGCATTGAGCCTATGAATGTCCACAACACAAAGGAAGGGCAGACAAAAGGCCAGAAGGTCATGGTAGGGTTGCGCATGTGGATGAGGAGGCCCAATCTGAACATTCTGATGATGCTGAAAGGGGAGAAGCCCTAGTGATTAGGAGAGCCCTGGTGACCGAGGAAAAGGAACCAGAACAAAGGAAGAATCTTTTTTGCACAAGGTGCAAGTGTGAAGAAAAATGTTGTGATGTCATTATTGACGGTGGGAGCATTGATAATCTGGTGTCAGAGGAGATGGTCACAAAGTTGAAGCTAAAGAGGGAAAGGCACCCGCATTCGTATCAGATTGCCTGGTTGTAGAAAGACCACAAAGTTTTGGTCAATGAGAAGTGCCTAGTAAAGTTCAAGATCAGGAGCTACCATGATGAGGTACTCTGTGATATCATCCCCATGGATGCATGTCACATGTTGTTGGGGAGGTCATGGCAATTCGATAGGTGAGCTATACATGATGGCCATGCAAACACTTATTCCTTGACAAAGGATGGGGTTAAAATCACA
>VDFB02193867.1:230206501-230299119 GCA_007258455.2 Sequoia sempervirens
CTCCCACTTTCTCCCACCCTCTTCCTCCCTCTCTCCCACTCTATCCCACTCTCCCATCCTCTCTGACCTTATCCCACTCTCTCAAGTCACTCTCTCACACACTAAATCCATCTATCTCTCTCCCCTATACCCTTATAACCCTCTACCATAAACCCTTGACCCTTAAACCCTCTACCATATACCCTAAACCCTAAAGCTTTAACCCTTAAACCTTCTACCATCTACCATTAACCATTAGGTCTATGTGTACACAAATTGGATATGTGATTTCTAGACCGTTACATTAAAACAACAACAAATTTTGTATAAATATGCTTTTTACAAATCAGATATCCGATTTGAAACAAATATCTGATTTGTAAAAAGCATATATATACAAATATTTTCATTGTTTTAAAGTAATAGTCTACAAATCGGATATCCGTTTCAAATCGGATATCCGTTTCAAATTGAATATCCGATTTGTAGACCGTTACTTTAAAACAACAACAAATTTTCTATATATATTCTTTTTACAAATCGGATATCCGATCCAAATCGGATATCTGATATGGAAAACTAGGATTGGTGTTTGCTTTGGTGGTGTGTATTGACACCCGAGCCTAAAAAAAGTCAACACGATATTTTCGCGTTTTTGGGTTGATGAAAGACGTGTTTTTTTCCTCATTGCCACTTTTTGGCATACCATGATTCTGCACATACCCTTTTTCTATTTAGACCGTAGGAATGCAATGAAAGGCATTATTTTTTAAACACCCAGTGTTTCCCAACAACCATTAACACTATGTATGATTGTAGGTTGGAAAATACAGTGGGATGTGAGTGCATGATTTATGAAACCTTCAACCCATACAATGTTGTAAAACCCTCTATGGAAACAACTAATCTCCCAGCAAAACACACCTATGTACATAAAAAAATGCATAAAAACATACATAACAACATACATAAGGGTATGATCCATGCCTAGTGTACTATTATCAATACTACCTGAAGGAAAAGAGTTGCTAAGGGTATGATCCATGCCTAGTGTACTATTATCAATAATAGGAGTGGAAGCTCTAGATAACCCAAGATCCACAACAAGTGTGTTATTGTCAGATGCCATGAGTCTCAAACTTCTTCTCACTAAGGTATTAGGAATAGGGCAACAAAGACTCATGGAAAGGCCACTAAATGCAGGGTGAATGCACATGCAATGTAAACTAAGAGCAAGGAAATGCTTATAACTGATATTCTGGAAAGTAAACTAGAAATGTAGAAAAAAAAAATAGAAACTCAGAAAATGAACTATAGATGACATAAAATGCGGTGTAGAATATGAAAATGGACTAATTTTCCCAGGGTGGCGAATGAGTCCAAGGAGTGATTTTTTTGAATTTTTTTAGAATTTTTTAAAATAATTTTTGTGCTTTTTATGTTTTTTGATGAAAATGGGATATGAAAATGTAGAATGTTAACTATTTTTCAATGAAATTAAGAGCAATAATGCAAACTAAATGAGCTTTTCACTAATGCAAATTTGAAAACCCTAGAATGCAAATCAAGCAATGCAAGATGCAATGCAATCTATTCCTAGGATGTAAATGCACTCTAAATCATAAATATGATGCTCTAAATGCAGGTTCACCAAAATGAACCAAATATTTTTGATTGTATGGGTCCTCTCTTACACTACTAGGGTTTTGCACCAAAAGGAGAGAGATATCAAAAATATTAATGGCTCACTCAAGAATAATCCCTTGATATTTCAATGCAGAGGTGATGGAAATATGTCTAAGGGGATTGTCCTAAATGCTAAAAAATGATAAAAAGAGATTAATTACTAAATGTAAACTAATGAAATGCAAGATGTTTGAAAACATAGTGTAGTATGGAAAAAGACCTAAAAATGCAAGTAAATTGTAACAAAAACTTATGAGATTTAAAGTGTGCACCTAGAGACTAGAGAAGGATGGAATGGAGCTCCAGAATCCTAGAAAATTCACTATTTCTACCAACTGGGACTCATACGCCAAGCTAGGTGAACTAGTCCTACTTTAGGAAGACTTTGTCGAAACAAGTTTCAAACAACTAGGTACTCAAATCCAAAAAATTCTTGTTTTCATCCTTGGAAATGGGACTCATTCGTCACTAATGGTGAATTAGTCACCTCTAGATTTCTAGAAATTTAGAATAGGAAACTATAGCCTTCAATCTACCCTTCTACTCCTGGTTCAGATTTGGGTCCAAAGATACATAATTCAACCTATAGGTCTTCTCCAAGCTTTTTTTAGGGTTTTGATCACTTTCAATAGCTTTGAAAAATTAATGATGACTTTTCCAATCTTTCTCTTTGACAAATCTGCAAAAAAGACCTACAAAATCACATGCAGAAAAAGAGGAAAAAAATGGTTGAAGGGTTAGAGAATAGGGGTTTTCCTTGGTCAAACCCCTTGTTCCTAATCAAACCCTTGAAAATGAAATGAAATATATAAAGAGAATGATGAATGAACAACATGCAATGCTACAACTCACCAAACCCTTAAAGTAGAAATTTGAAAACATGCAAGTAATAGCTCCAATGGATGTAGACTTGAGAATGCTTGAAATGCCTAGAATGTTGAAGTGAATGATTGATTAATTGCTTGAATTATTGGGACATGAAAGTGAGTAGAAAAACCTTATATTTATACATAATTATGCCCTGTGCCGTAGAAAAAATGGCCCCTTGTCATTTTCATGGCGTTTTAGGTCTTGTTTCATGGTGTTTGATATATTTTGCTCTGATTTTATGTTGCAACATGACTTGAACATGCATATTTAGGTATTAAAACTCAAAGAACGACATCTTGTGAAGGTGTTGTAAGACATTTCTACACTCTTCTAGACTCTATTTATTACAATTCACCTAAAAATCACCTTTTCATCACTAAAAAAGTCCTATTTTGAAGTGTTGTAAAGTCTTGTAACAAGATTTCATACTTTTATAGGCATAATTTCACTATTTATCCCTTTCTCATGCTTTATTTGGTCCCTTTATGCCCCCATAAGTCTTAAGTGTATTTTTGAATATTATCTCGACAAACAACATTAAATAAAACATAATTCCCAACACCCATTTTCAGGTCCTAGTTGGGACGGGCATTCACCATGGGTTGCGAATGAGTCCCCCTTGGCCCCAAATTCAAAATTTTTAAAATTTCCTTTTAGGTTTTTATTCAAAATTACTTGATGTCGGCCTGTGGTGAGGTATGAATGGGTAACTAAGGCACAATATTGTATAAATAAGTGACTTTCACCTCATTTTACATCTCCTCATTCATTCAAGCAATCCTCCAACATTCACACATCATATTCAAGCAATCTCAAGCATTCAAGCATAGTAAAACATCAATTCAAGCAATATTCAAGCACTTTGAAGCATCCATTGAAATTACTTCATACTTGCATCATCAAGGACTTGGGAAGTTGATAGCATTTGCATGTTGTTAATTTATCATTATGTTTCATTTCATTGTTTCATTAAGAGTTTGATTACCAAAAGTGGGGTTTGACCAAGGAAAACCCCTAATTGCTAACCCTCAACCATTTGTCCCCTATTGCATGTGTGTTTGCAGCCATTTGTGTGCAAATTTGACAAGCTTTTAGGTGTTGAAGATTGCTTTACAAGTCAACTAGGTGCTTCAAGTAAACTCAAGTCTATTTCAAGCTTGGAGAAGGTTTTTTGCCTATTTCTTGTAGAATTGAGTTTGGCAACCCAATAGTTAGTAATTTCCAAATCTGGTTTTGCAGAGTTGTCTCCTAATTTTTCAAAAATTTGGGAGAGGATTGATTTGCCACCAGTGGAAAATGAGTCCCACCTTAGGACTAAAAATCTATTTTTTTTTAGATTTTGGATCTCGACAGTCAAAATCCTATTCTCGACACTTTTTCACCAAGAGGAGGATTAATTCACCACCCAGGGTGAATGATTCCCACTGTGAAAGTTCAATGATTTCAACCATCATCAACAACATCCTAGATTCATCAAACTTCACCCAGGTGCACTCTGTTTTATCCTATTTCATTCTATTCTACAATAGTTCTTCATTTACTTCATTGTTTGCATACAACACTATGTTTTTAAACATAGCATAAATCTTGGTTTTTCATTCATATTCATTCATTTAGATTACTCAATTGCATTCAATTTACTTCATCTAGCTTAGAAAAAATTGCACATAACATAATTTGAATGAACTGTTAGCATTTTTGGTTCCTACCTCTCTCCTTTTAGGTGAAAAACCCTACAAGAGCTAGAGAAGTCTTCGGAACCCAAAAATCAACGGTTCATTTTGGTGAACCCGACTTTTGAACATCTCGCATTTTTTATTTCATTTGCATTTTCCTCCTAGATTACATTTACATCAAAAAATTCAATTAGGAAATTGTTTTGTTTTTGCATTCTAGGAATTTTCATATTGCATTAGTGAAAAATTAATTTAGGTTTCATTTTTGCATTGCATCTCATTGAAAAAACTAAAAAATCTGCATTTTGCATCTTTGATTGCATTCTATAGAGCATTAAAATCATCTTAAAATTTCTAAAAAACACACAAAAACTCCATACTGGGACTCATTTGCCACCCTAGGAGAATTAGTCCCTCTGCACTTTTTACACAACATTTCTGAAATTCTTTTAGCATTTTTCTACATTACAATTTCCTATTCCTTCATTCTATTTTAATTTCCAGAATCTTTGTTTTTCATCATTTATTGTGCCTTAATTTACTTGAATCATGGCATTTCCGTTCAATAAGTTTTGGAATTCATTGAAATCATTGGTAGACATCTCCAATTGTGCCTTTGATTGTGACCCTAATGACCTTGAACTCACACATGCTCCCTCAACTCCTCATGATTGTCGTCATGAAGTAGACATCATTGGAGAAGATGATGATAGCATGAACAAGTTCTACAATGATTGCCTTGATAACCTAGAAGCCAATGCAACGTTTTATCCATCCATGAAGTCACAAGATCTTCCTACTATTGCACCTCCTGATCACTGTGCATATTTACATCCTAAAATCAATCAAGGACCTAAGGTTCCTTCCTCAAGTGGACCTAGTTCCTCTACACAACCACACTCAAAACCATTTTACGATCACAAAGTCACAAACACTCCTATCATCTTGAAGAAACATATGGCAAAGGCTTCACTATCTTAAGTAAACAAGGTTGTGACACAAAACATGAACATGACATTCATCAACTTCTTGAACAAAAACCAACTAAAGAAAACACAACAAGATTAGGATATCAAGATCCTCCCCATCTTGATGGACCTCAATTTAAATATTGGAAGCTTCGGGATAACGACATAGTGATATTTGATGCTCCTCTTGACTTAAAAATTATCTTCCCATGTGAACAACCATTATCTCCTTCTAATGAAAAGGATGTTAGGATCCCCATGGGTCCTCCTCCTCCTTCTATTCATGAACAAGGAGAATCTAGCAAATGAAAATGACCTTACAAATTGAAGAAGCTCAAGTTTCCTACACATCCTCCCCTTGAATGTGAAAGGAGACTTCAACTGCTTTCAAAAAAAGGTCTCATACTTTTACCACCTATGAATAGGTTGGTTATTCACCCAAAAGGATCTAACATACCATATTACAAATATCATCGCATCCTTGGCCATCAAACCAAAGAATGTTAGACATTGAAGGACATACTGGATAAGTATCACTTCACTGATACTGATTGTTTCCCCATCATACCTTAAAACAATCCAAACCCCATCATCATGCCATAGTTGTAGAATTCCCTATCCTCACTATTGCATGCTCCTTTCCAATTATCCATCACCCACCTCGGCTCATTCTTGTCTTTACCCTTTGTGGGGGGCAAGAAGTTGTTAGCCTTGTCCTTGTAATGCATTTTTCTTTGTCTCTTAACTATGTTATTCCTTTTCCGCTTAGCTCTTTAAGATTGAGAAACCAATAACTTAGTTAATGGTTGACTTAAATTTGCATTACTTGTTCATTTTTATTTTCCTTTTCATGTGTGTATCGTGTTCCCCTGTATCATGTGTTTGATGTTCTCTCTCTTCACACACTTCTTCTATTTGTACCTCTATTCTTCTATTTTTCATGCATTGCCTTTTTCCCTTTTGTTTTGTGTTTTCCTTTTGGGGATGACCAAAGTGTTGAGATGCCCTATGTCTCTTCCATGTTGACCCAAACCATCTCTTTTCCTTTTTACTTTGTCTTTTCTTATTTTTTTCCTTTTGAGGATGATGCAAGGTATCAAGATCGAAATGTCTCGTTCATGTTGACCAAAAAGCTTTTTCATTTTCTTTTTGCTTGTGTTTTCCTTTTGGGGACAATGTAGAGCATTGAGACCGTAATGTCTCTTCCATGTTGACCCAAAATGGACTTTTTTTTTCTTTTGTTTTCATTCTCTTTGTGTCATTCTTCTAGTTCTATGTGCTTTCGGGAATGATGATCGTTCCAAGCTCTTTCATAAAATTTTTACAACAATGAATATACTGACCCCAAATCCAAAGATCACTTATGTGTTTGGTGTGCTCTTTTTTGGGGGGAAAATCCCTTTCTTTGTTTTTTATTTTCCTTGACATGACGCAACCTCGCTTCGAAACATGTGACTTGGTATAGGGCTTTCCAAGTTGGCTCTCATGTCTTGTTTCCTTTTTGCATTCTCTTCCCTTTTCTACTTTAAAGTAATTGCTCACAAAATGATGTGTAGAAATTCCTTTAAAGCGGGGGGCATACATTACCATAATTCATTTGCATTCTTGGTTCTTAGTGTAGCCTTGTCGTTTATGTGATGTTTTCGTCACTTTGTGGATGAAATTGGGTGTGGTGTCCTTCATAAGCATGATCTATCTTAGCATATTACATTCCTCTTGGTGGCCTGATGCGATGCATTGCATCCCCTAAGTTGTGAATATAATATTATTTGATTGGTCCTCTCTTGGAGACATTAGACACAATGTTCCCTAAGTGTTTGACCTTGCATGAACTGAACAAGACTCCTTTGAACATCTTTTACATTTTAACTTTTTCACATTACATTGTTACATTTTTGCATTTTGCACTTTTTGCCGCCTTGCATAACACAACTTTCATGACTGTGGTACCTTTCTTTTTTGTTCATGAGAATTTTCCTTGTGCTGCCTTGTTAAAGTTATCAGAAGGTATAACTTTAATATTGTTGAGCAGGAAGCCCACCTAGTGGCATGACTTTTCCCCATAGCCACCTTTGTGTTTGTGAGTGCATACCAACTAGCGTATGTATCTTACCTTTTTTGGCTTTCTCACCCCATGGACAACTAGTTCCATTGCCCCAAAGTGAGTACATTTTGGCCTTCTCACCCCGCAAACAACCTAAATTTCCATGGCCCCAGAGTGAGTACACATTCTCTTTTTCTCACAATCAACCTAGATCTCATCCACAACTAGTTGGACTGACGATCGAAGTGTCATCTGATTATTTTCAACACTTGTGTGTTCCTTTGTTCTTATGTTTAATTTTCCATGGGATCTTCATCCTGGGGGCTTGATCATCCCTCTTGATCATTGTTATCCATCTTGCTAATGTAAGTGTATTTGAACCCTCCTCTCAATGTTCATGGCTACTTTAGTGTGAGTTTGAAGCAAGTTCATCCTCTCACTAAAGTGGGGGCTAAATGTGCTATAGAAAAATGGCCCCTTGTCATTTTCATGCCTTTTAGGTCTTGTTTCATGGTTTTTGATATATTTTGCTCTGATTTTATGTTGCAACATTGCTTGAACATGCATATTTAGGTATTAAAATTCAAAGAACGACATCTTGTGAAGGTGTTGTGAAGTGTTGTAAGACATTTCTACACTCTTCTAGACTATATTTATTACAATTCACCTAAAAATCACCTTTTCATCACTAAACAAGTCCTGTTTTGAAGTATTGTAAAGTCTTGTAACAAGATTTCACGCTTTTCTAGGCATAACTTCACTATTTATCCCTTTCTCATGCTTTATTTGGTCCCTTTATGCCCTTGTAAGTCTTAATTAAGTGTATTTTTGAATATTATCTCGAAAAAACAACATTAAATACAACATAATTCTAAACACCCATTTTCAAGTCCTAGGTGGGACCCATTTGCCATGGGTGGTGAATGAGTCCCCCTTGGCCTCAAATTCAAATTTTTTAAAATTTCCTTTTAGGTTTTTATTCAAAATCACTTGATGTCGGCTTGTGATCAGGTATGAATGGGTAACTAAGGCACAAGATTGTATAAATAAGTGACTTTCACCTCATTTTACATCTCCTCATTCATTCAATGAATCCTCCAACATTCACACATCATATTCAAGCAATCTCAAGCATTCAAGCATCTTCCAACATCAATTCAAGCAATATTCAAGCACTTTGAAGCATCCATTGACATTACTTCCTACTTGCATCATCAAGGGATTGGTAAGTTGATAGCATTTGCATGTTGTTAGTTTATCATTCTTTTTCATTTCATTGCTTCATTAAGGGTTTGATTACCGAAAGTGGGGTTTGACCAAAGAAAACCCCTATTTGCTAACCCTCAACCATTTTTCCCCTATTGCATGTGTTTGCAGCCATTTGTGTGCAGATTTGACAAGCTTTTAGGTGTTGAAGATTTCTTTACAAGTCCACTAGGTGTTTCAAGTCAACTCAAGTCTATTTCAAGCTTGAAAAAAATTTTCTGCCCATTTCCTGTAGAATTGAGTTCGACAACCTGATAATCAATGATTTCCAAATCTGGTGTTGCAAAGTTATCTCCTGATTTTTTTAAAATTTGATAGAGGACTGATTCACCACCAATGGCGAATGAGTCCCACCTTAGGACTAAAAAATCTGAATTTTTTCAGATTTTAGATCTCGACAGTTAGAAACCTATTCCCGACACTTTTTCACTAGGAGGAGGATTAATTCACCACCCTAGGTGAATGAGTCCCACTATGAAAATTCAATGATTTTAACCAGCATCAACAACATTCCAGATTCATCAAACTTCACCCAGGTGCACTATGTTTTATCCTATTTCATTATATTCTATAATAGTTCTTCATTTACTTCATTGTTTGAATACAACACTGTGTTTTCAAACATAGCATAAATCTTGGTTCTACATTCATATTCAATCATTTAGATTACTCAATTGCATTCAATTTACTTCATCTAGCTTAGACAACATTGCACATAACATAATTTAAATGAACCATTAGCATTTTTTGGTTCCTACCTCTCTCCTTTTAGGTGAAAAACCCTAGAAGAGCTAAAGAAGTCCTAGAAACCCAAAAATCAATGGTTCATGACCTAATTCCTAAAGATACTACATCACAGGCCAACCTTAGGTCTTAGAAAATAAAAACCCAACAAAATTTTGAATTTATTTTGATTTTTGAGCCAAAGGGGACTCATTCACCCCTAATGGTGAATGGGTCCCACTCAAGGCATTTTAAGTGGTTGTCAGAAATTAAGTATTTTAAACAATTTTTATTGGATTTATTCTAAAAAATACACTTAAGTAAGGACTGTAGATGTAAAATGGGGCCAATTAAAGCATAAGAAAGGTATAATTATTAATGACAAGTCCAGAAAAGCGTGAAATTTTGTTACAACACTTTGAAATAAGGCTTGGTAAATGATAAAAAGAAGTTATTTAGGTGAAATATAATAATAAGATCCTATAAAAGTGTGAAAGTGTGTTACAACACTTCACAACACTTTTACAAGACATCATAAAATTCTTATTAATTCACAAGGGCCCAAGACCTAATGCAAATGTGTTAATCACATTACAACATTAAATCAAGGAAAAACTAGGCCAACAACCACAAGAAAGACCCAAATGAGCATGAAAATGTCCAAAGATCCATTTTTCTACACTACAATCATGACGAAAAAGGGTCTCCTTAACTTGGCCTTGGTTTAGTGTTGTAATATGCCTAACATATTCACAATAGACCTCTTGGGCCCTTGTGAACTAAATGAATTTAAATCATACCTTGCTTAAGTGTTGTGAAGTGTTGTAACCCACTTCCACACTTTTCTAAGGTCTTGTTAATGAATTACACCTAAATAACCTCTTTTTATCATTAATATTGCCTTATTTCAAAGTGTTGTAAAGTGTTGTACAACAAACTTCCATAGTTTTCTAGGATTATCACAATCATTAATGGATGGATAAAAGGATGTGCTAGCTTCAAGGTTGTTAAGACAATCATTTAGGAACTTATTCATGATTTCATCATCTTCTCCAATGACGCCAACATCACGAGGAAGGCATGCATTAGGAGTTGAAGGAGCATGAGTGAGTTCAATGTCGTTAGGGTCATTTCCAAAAGCACAACTTGACACATCCACTAAGGACTTTAATGACATCAAAAGCTTGCTAAAGGAAATATCCATGATGCAAATTTTATATTCTAAACTATGTAAGAATGCAATTGTAAATTTAAGAAATGCATGAAATGAACTATTGTAAACTAGATGCAATGAATTAGATGAAACAAAAGATCTATAAACTAAAACTAAAAGGAAATAAAAACAAACAAAAACTCAGAATCTAAACTGTAAATGCCAAAAAATGTAATGCATAATATGCAAAGGGATTGATTTTCCCAGGTTGGCGAATGAGTCCTAGTGATGGTTTTTTTTGAAATTTTTTAGAATTTTAGAATTAGATTTTATGCATTTTATGTTTTCTGATCTATTTCTGAGATGCAAATCCAAAATTTGAATGAATTTCAATGAAATTGGATGCAAAAATGCAAGCTAAATGAGCTTTCACTAATGCAAAATATGAAACCCTAGAATGTAAATTAACCAATGAAAATCCTAATGCAATGTTAATGCAAGCCAAATCTAGGATGAAAATGAACTCCAAATCAAAATTATGATGTTCTAAATGTAGGTTCACCAAAATGAAATGTTGAAAAAGTGGGGACTCTTTTAACCTTTAGGGTTTAGGACCAAAAGGGGAAAATTCCACTAACTTTCATTCAAGAACAAACCCTTGAGATCTTGCAAGAGGGTTGTCCTAGGTGTTAAATATGATCTAATGAGGGGTTCACCACCAAGTGTAAATTTGGAAAAGACAATGAAATGCAAGATGTAATGCAAAAACATAATTGAATGCAAACTAATACTAAATGACCTAAGAAAGTGAATAAAATGCAACATAAAACTATGAAACAAAAAGTGTGCACCTGGGAATTTGGAGAAGAAAAAATGGATATCTGAATCATTGGAAAATCTACTTTCAAGGCTGACTGGGACTCATTTTCCAAGCTGGTTGAATCAATCATGTTTCTGGGAAAATGTGTAGGAATAAGAAAACCAAAAGCAGGTGTCCAGATCTACAAAATCCTTAAAATGTACTAGAATTGGGACTCATTTGCTAGAAGTGGAAAATCAGTCTAGTTGGGCTTTTCTAAAGTTTTCAAAGCTAATTCTACTCTTCCTTGTCAACTCTTCTTTTCTTGACTAGTTTCCTGATCCGAATATCTGATTTGCAACCTATAGTTCTTCTCCAAGTATCTCCAAGGCTTGATGACAACTTTGAAAACTTTGATTACTTGACAAATTTTCTCCAATCTTGCTCCTTACGAAATATGAAACCTAAACCTACAAATCAGATGTAAAAGAGAGAAAAGAGTGTTGGTGGGTTAGAGGATAGGGGTTTTCCTTGGTCAAACTCCTTGTTGGTAATTAAACCTTGAAATGAAAGAAAATATGGATGGAGAATGATGAATGAACAAAATAAAATGCTACAAATCACCAAACCCTAGGAAAAAGGTGCTACAAATATGTTTGAAATGGTTGCAATGGATGTGGTTCTTGACTCATGCTTCAAAGATGTTGATCTTGCTTGAAATACTTGATTGAATCATAAAACCTACATCACAATTGTTAGCACAATAACAAACATGACATATGAAATCCTTGGCATGATGATTGGAGCTTGAAGACTGCTCTAAAATGCTTGATAATCTACCCTTGAAAGCTCTTGAATGCTAGGTCTTGAATATGAGTGAAAGAACCTTGTATTTATACTCAATTATACAAGAATTACCAAAATTAGAACACTACAAGCCGACATCAAATCTAGGAGAATAAAATCCTACCAAGAATTTGAATTAATTTTAATTTTGGACCACACAGTCCACTCATTCACCCAAGGTGGTGAATGAGTCCCATCAAACATAATGTATAGGACCAAAAATCAAAAGTGCTTAGAAATGTGTGAAAACTAGTTTGGGGCCAAAAGATCTAGGTGGGACCCATTCACCCAAGGTGGAAAATGGATCCCAAATCCCTAAGTTTGGACCAAACAAACTAGAAAAACTTGAATTATGATTGGATACTGATTGGTGTCAGGATTATCCTTGAAAAGGTGCAATAAATGAGGCTTGTGGATGCAAAATAGGGCCAATTAAAGCATAAGAAAGCCAAATTATTAATGAAAATCCTAGAGGAATGTGAAAGTATGTTACAACACTTTACAACACTCCAAATAAGGTAAGGTTAATGTTTATTTTAATTAAAAATAGATTTATTATGTTTAGTTATTTGATAAAACCCTAGAAAAGTATGAAAGTGAGTTACAACACTTTACAACACTTTATCTAGGTTCCATTGAAATCCATTAGTTTACAAGGGCCCAAGACCTAATGTGAATGTGTCATCCACATCACATTACTAAATCAAGGCAACATTAAGCCAAAATCCAAAAGGAGGTCCCAAACAAGTGCGGAAATGCAAAGGGATGCATTTTTCTACACTACAAGTGATTATGGACTTAAAATAGTAGATTTGATGCATAGGTCGTACTTTATTGATCAGTTTTACACAAAGTTTCTTCAGGAAAAGAAGGACAAATTGTCCAATTTAAGCACCAAGAAAAAATATATTAAGAAAAAAAGATGTCTATATTGCAAGATATTAAAGAAATAAGCTAGAGAAATTACAAGGAAGTTTTTGTTCAATACTACATTCCATGTCTCGATGAAAGGAAACTCGTGATTCTAAAGGGAGGAACATATTAAACTCAAGCTTCCAATGAAGATGTCATTGATCTGGTAAGGGATTATACCCAAAATTAGTATGAGGAGAATATCTCAAGGCTCTTGAAATTCTAAAAGTCTAAGGGAGAGCAAAATATTTCCATATAAAAATCAGGAATGCTAGGTATTGAATGCAGTGAGGAAATGGGTTGCTCTTGCCCTACGATGCATGCATGCCTTGGTAAAGTTAAAGTTTGGGTTTGAGCTCAAAGGATGATAATGGAATCTATTACACCATAAAATATTGAAGAAGAAATTAAAGAATATAAATACAACTTTGAAAGGCAGCCAGTTATAGCATTTGGTTTCTTCAACATGAGACAAAGATGTCTATATTGCATTTCAGTATAAAGAGAATTTGACTCTTTCAAAGGCCCTATCAAATCAAAATAACCTCTTATGTTTCATATAGGATTGGACACCAATTTAGTGCAAGGACAATATTTTATTTTGATAATATAAATGGCAATAAACATAAATTGGAAAGATTCCTACACCTTGGTTGTTTCAATATTGTTTCTACTCTTGCTCCATTTTGATTTTCACCATTGCATGTTAGTTTTTTTCAAAGAGGTGGGACAATCTACTAGGAATAAAATAGTTGTTGCTGGTTTATTAAGAAGTGCAAATCCTGAACAAAATTATTTTGAAGAGGGTTTTTTTAATAGGTTATCCTTGGAGAGTCTCAAAAGTTAAAGTATTTGTGCAATTTATGTTTGACAGTTTCGAAGATGTTAGATGGTTCAAATCTATGGAGCTATGGACAAAATATGATGGGCATGGAAACCAATAAGTTAACAGGAGCATGCATGCATCAAAGATTCAAAGGCAGGGGCAAGGTTTAATGGATTTGGGGCCTACATGCTAAATATTGTTGCATTTCATTGATTATTCAGTCATTATTGATCAACTTCTAATGGCATGATAACTATGCAAAAGGGAAAACCGTGAAGGAATAAATAAGACAATCTACATCAAGCATTATATTTGTTAATGAAATTGATAATATAGGTCATGCACGAGATCATAGTGTGCTTGGATCAAATGATGAAAGAGAGATTACACTTGATCAATTACTTGTGTATATGGATGGATTTAGAACAAATGCATGGGTAGTAGTTCTTGTAGGTATCAATCGACTTGGATATACTTGATAAGGCATTGCTTAGACCTGACTGATTTGGTCATCGAATTTTAATTGAGAAACCTATTTTTAGGGGGCAGAGACTGTGATCATAGTCAATGAGGACTGATATAAAAACATGTATGAACAATTATTTCAATAAGGGTGTTTCACCTAAACATGATTTTATAACAATTTCATAACTGCAATAATGTTTTAGAGGCTACTTGCATTTCTTCCTATGGAGTTTTCACAACTAGTTTTCCTTTCAATCTTGAAGAACACCAAAAGGAATAGAAGTTAGGGTTGTTGCAACAAGGTTATTACCATAAAGAAATGACACATCAAACCAATGTGCCACTAGTAACCAATAGGAAGAATAAAGGAAAGCAACAAGTTCTCAAAATCTCTTCCATTCCTTTTTCTATTAAAGAGAAAATGGAGTAGGTGAATCCATTTTTGGTTTTTAATAAGAAAGAAGAAAAGATAGGAAAAGCTATAAATTATGGTGGAGGATCTCAAATCTCATTGAATGTTATCCAAAGAAAACACAATCACAAATTTACTATTTGAGGGCATATCATTTTCTCATGCCAGCAAAAAATGGAGATTTTGACTTTGTTGCAAGTGCAATGACCAGTATTGTGCAACATGTTGTCTGTGAGCATGTTGTTGAAAGACATTCACATAAGTTACAAGAAATTCTTCCCCAAGGAATTGATGGCATTTTGGTTGATCAACTAATGAATGGAGATTGTAGACCTATTGATGCCCTTGGTGCAATAAAGTTGCTAGTAAGATCCTCATTTGGCATTAAGTTCAAGGAGAAATATGCCAACCATGTAACAACAAGGTTTAATGGCCAAGGAATCATGTTAAGAGAAGAATTTATCGACAAACCAATGAATAAGCCTAGAAAAAATCTCTTCAAAGGTATATATGAAAATGTAAAGACAAATAAAATAGTCTTAAACATCAAAGAAAGAAAAAAGTGCCCAACAACCTTGAAATGCAAGAGAAAGACTAATCATGTTTTAAGCATCTTCAAATAACACATACAGATTATCATGCATACGGTGATTACAAGTCCAATGGCCTTTAAGGTTAGTTTTGATGCACTTACAAGTGGTTTTGGCATATTTTAGAAGCCTACATGGGTGTGACTAGAGTTAGGTGGTGTTTGACAATGAAATCACACATTTTGGGGTAGTGTGGGTCCCATAAATAGTGGCTTTTTTTCCTTATATATGCCCAACAGTTTGAAAACCTAATGCAAAGAGATTAAACTCAACTTTTTTCAATCATCTTCATGCTTCTCTTGGAGTTTTAGTTCTTATTCAGTTGAAGCAAACTTCAAGGAGCATGCAAAAGTCAAAGAATTTGATTCAACTCTCAACTCCAGAGTTCACATCCAGTTCAACACTTCATGCACGCTCAACATCTTCTACGAAGTGCACCCTCTTTCAGCTTCAGTTATCTTAGGTGGATTTATATAAAGCAAATTCTTCAACTTGTTTTGAAGTAGTTATTCCTTTCTTATTTTTCCTTATGCAAAATAATATTGATTGTAACTCATTTTGAGACACAGAACAACAATTTTATGTATTCTCAATTAGTTTTTTAGATTTGTATCAATTGAAGCACCTTATTATCAATAAAAATTTAGTTATTTTATCTTCTCAATATATGTTCTATTGTGTGTGCATAGGTGATTGATACATATTTTTTGTGATTAATTATTAGTTCTCAAATATGATGTCCCATTCCAACCTCTTTAAACAAGAAATCTATGTTTATGTAGGTCATAAGATTGTGTCATAAAAGATAGAATTTTGGCTATGAGAACACTGTTATTTTTTCTTCTAAATTTATGAGTATTTGACCTACTTATGAGATACTAATGCATGAGCATATATAGCATTGAATTATGTGAAGCACTAGTTGAATAATTGAGAGTTTATGTGTTAAAACAATAGGTATAGGTCTTAGTTCATTGGTGCATTGCCCCCTAGGGTTAAGAAATATTTCTAATTTTAGTTCTTCTATCCATTTTCCCAATCAAGCAATAGTAGTAGGAGGTTTTTCAAAGGGAACTGACTCATAATCTGGAGGTTCATCCTCATCTTAGGTAACCCACATGCCTGAGGATGTCCCAATATTGTAGAGGATTTCTGAGGATTCAAAGCTTAGCATTCATGGCGCAATCCTTTATGACAATAGATATATGGTTAGTTGGATGATTTTGGAAGTAATATTTGTGGGTAAAAGTACAAAGTTGTGTCACACTTTTCGCCAACTTATCAGCACAAGTGAATTTTAGTATTTATAACTAAAAGTCAATTTTGGTCGAACTTATGATCTAGTAAGATTCATTCTAGATAAGTTAAATATATCCACAACTTTTCTAACTAAAGTTATTGGTTAAATACATATGTAGCACCACTTTGAGGCCAATTTACTAAAAAAAAAAAAATTATTTGAAAAAATTAATGTTTCAACAACTCCTAGTGATTTAAATAACATTATTTTTTAAATGTAAAAAATACCCTTTTGTAGATCCATAAGTTTAGTTTTCAAATATATATTTATTTCAATAGTTCAATTATTATTTATTATTTATTTATTATTTTTTACTAAAAGTAGGTTATCGGCACAAAAATATTAGGTTGATTACCATGCTAAGAAAAATACTAAAACTTATTAAAATAATAAAAAAAATATGATGCCCTAGATAAATTAATCTAGATTAAGATAGTATAATTTATTTTCTATTTTAGATAATATTTAATATAAAAGTTGACGTCGAGTGGAAACAACCATCTTTTAATACAAACACATTTAAATATTTATTTAAAAATATATTTTTATTAAAATTGCAAAAAAATATATCCAGGCCCTAAAGTTTCAAGTTATAAATATACACAAAAAATTTGAAGAAGAAAAATGAAAATTTACTATATAAAGCTTGACATCTCATGTAACATCATTTTTCAACATTTTATCACCAACTAATTTATAGTGTTAATTTATAAAAAATCAATATTCAAATAATTTTTAATTGTTTCAAAAAAAATATAAACATAAAATATACTAAAAAATACACATTTTATTAGTTTACATCATTTCAAAATTCAAAACATATATGTCACTTTCTAGTGATTCAAGTTTAAAAGTTAGAAGAGTTGTTTGTTTCCTTTATAAAAGTGTGACACAACTTTGTACTATAACCCTTGTTTCTATTCCAACTATTCTGATTCTTTTGATGCCTATTATTACCATTGGATTATTGTTTCTATTTATATATCAGTTTGATGAAATATTTATGGTTCTATGTGATAGTTAGTGTTGCATATGTTTTTATTGGATCATAAATATTGTGTGCATTGGTATAATAAAGGATGAGAGGACTCACGATTGAGATGGTGGCAACCTTGGTTACTTTTGTAGGTATCTTGATGGAGCACATGGGATTTTTAGATATTTTTATGGTACATGTTGGTTATAAGTATTTTTCCTCAATGTTTGAGTTCAATTTATGTAATCTATACAATATGTAGGAGAATATTGTGAGAAGGTATGTTATTCACCTTGCATAATGTTTATAATTGTTGCATGGTGAATTCAATTGATCATGTCAAATAGGAATGAAATCAAAGCAATTAAAAAGATAATGGTCAATAAAATTCCATGCTCAATGAAATTAGAATTAACAACACCAAAAGACTTAATTCAAAAGCATAAAACCTAAAACTCAAAGCGATTGAACCTAATTAATGATTCAAACCTCTTAATCCCATTGTGGATTGATGCATAAGTTTGAGATGGATGTGGATTGATCAATTTTATGCATTATCCATTATTGCAAAAGCTTGATTGAAGATGGTTAATGAGGGTTGATTCACAAGAGATGCTCTAGAATGATCAAGAAATGAGTATGAAATCCTAGAGAGTAAATTTGCTATGAATATTGTCAATAAATTGATATGGAAAAGGCTTGGTATTTATAGATTTTAGGAATTTTGATCAATGGTGAGGATTCAAAATGCTAATCAACAGATGAAATTGAATTGAGGATGTGAGTGTGGATCAAGGATAGATCAAGTGGTTGATAATCCATGAGGCATGAATCAAGGATTAGATCGAGGGTCAATAATCCATGAGAGACTCAACAATATCCCTTACTTTTAGGAATTATGTTGGAGATATTTTGATTTGGAGGGAAGAATTTGAATTTGAAAAGGGAATATTCCATGTGGAATATTCTTTATGCAAGTTGGAGGAATTAATAATTTTAATTAAATAATTGTGAATTATTTAATCAAGTGGGATTATTAGCATTTAATTAAATAATTTTGATATTAATTAATCAAAAAGGGAGAAAATGATAAATTATGATGAATTAATCAAATAACCTTAATTATTTGATTAATAGGGGAATAATGTGAATTTAAATAAATAACTAGACATTATTTAATTAAATAGAGGAATTAGGTGATAATGAGAGAAAATGGTGTTAGTAAGTGGAATCAGGATGTGTGATATGATTTAGACATTTTTAGGTGTCTACAATAATGTAAAATTATTGTTTCTTTGTTGTGTACATAGGGAATCTATGGATGCATGTATCACATGGATTAGAAATTCTTGGGCTTACATTGTATGTTGTATGTAACATGGATAGATATTTAATGTGGGTTGCACATTGAAAATGTATTTAATATTGAAAAATGTATTTAAGGGGACATGGTTTTTAAGCTCATGGTATTAGACACGTGGTTCATGTAGTAAAACATGGTGCTTTTATTAAATATTATTTATATTCAAGCAAGCACAAGATTAGTTGTTGAGGTTGGCTAGTTGGTTAACATACCCTTTGGCTTGTTGGCTAAGGTTGATTGATCATTTTGTGTAGGTTACATATGCAAGGAGAAGAAATGTGGATTGTGATTTATGGTTGCATGAACCTCAATATCTTATTTACATGGATTGAAAGAAGAGAGCTTGATTTTTTAGAAGCCTTACATAGATACATTGCAAATGCATTATAATATTGTTCATGAGATAGTATATTGAGTTAGTGAGTTCTCTTAGAGAATAGGTTTTTCTTCATTAGGTTTTTCCTAGGGTAAATCTTGTGTCACCTTGATGGTATGTTTGTCTATTATTTTGTATTATACATTAGGAATAGTTGCTTGCATATTTTTTATTTTATGGGGTTATATATGAAAATATTTTGGTATGACTACAAATTTATTTTCAAGTTAATATTTGTATAATAGGTCATTTATGAACGTCCACATTAAGATATTATTATTTATGGCTAATATACTTTCTTAGTAATCCCACCATAGTGTTGATTCATTAACTTGAATAATAAATTATAATTTATCTCATTTAATCACTCATTATTTTTTAAGATCAAAACACATTTACATTATAAAAACACAAAGCTTTGAATTCTATTCTAAATCCTTTCTTATTGAAATTTGGTGGTGCAATACTTTTACATCTTTGGTCAAACTTTATAGATTCTCTAATGCTCTATTAGTTCTATCTTGGGTCTATCAAGGACCACATGTGCATTAGTAGTATTCTCCAAGATTATTTTATCATCCCTTCATTTTAGAGTGACAAAATTACATCTCTTAATTCTTCCAGAGTGACAAGAATTTATTTTTCTATCAATTTTGGTGGTTCATCCTTCATTCTTCAATGATTCCCTTACTTTGAGTTCTACTCTTATACAAGTCTATATCATCTCAAGTTTTAATTTAATGATTAAATGTCCACTTCTTTCTCCTACAATCCTATTTGTTCCATTCAAACCTTAGCAAAATTACTATGTCAATTGATAGAGTAGTTCCAATTTCAACTTAAATTTAAATGAATCTCTTATTGGATATAAATTATATAACAATTCATGATGATAAATTTGGCCTTCAATTTTCATAACCATGATCTAATTCCATATTGTAACACAAAGGAGAAACAAAATATGTAAAAATAAATATTTATCTATTGAGAGATGTAATAGGTAATTGATGATTTCCCTTCACTAGCATAACATTAACTTTTTATCGAGGTTTATTAGACTAAAAAATAAACTTAATTTCTAAAGATCTTTTTTTGACCTAATAAAAAGTTAGTGCCTCTAAAACAACTTTGTGGGTTTTAAAATATTGATAGAAAATTCCACTAATGTAAAATAATTCTTACCTCTAAATAATTAAATTCAATCACAAGGAATTAATCTATTTAGAAAATTTTGTAACTTAGATATTTCTAAATGACCTTTTCTCTATGGAGACTATAGTTGTATCTAGACTTCATATTGGAGATTACTTTAGGGACTCATGTAAAATTTCTAAGAACTATTATTTATTCATCCTTTCAGTTCTATATTTCACTTTGTGAATCCTACAAAAGAATCTTATAAATGTAATGCTTATATAGGGTCTATATTTGATATTTTTTCATTTTAATATTTACACATTAGACCTTCAAAGAATTGATTTATTTTTTGAGAATATGTCTAAAATAATTTGTACTAATGGATAGAAGTTATATTAGGGGTTAGTAGATAGGGATTAATCCCAAAGACCTATGGTTAGGAAGTGCTTGAACAAATTAACACCAAATAATTAGAGGAATTATTGTTAGTTTGATTCAATTGAGTTATAAATTTCAACTCAACATGATATTAAAATAAGTAAAATTTATTATGATAAAATTCTATGACATGACAAGAAAATTAGTGAAAGAACTTCCCCTTAATTTTTAGCTGATAGGCTATTTTGTTTGATGTTTTGGCCAGGATTTTTGTCAGCCCAGCCACGAATTGGATTTGTCGGCGATGAGGGTCTGCTAGGTGGCAGGGAGGCCACTGTTTTTTTGTGTGGTGACGTGGGTGTTGGTAATTACGTGGGTTGGTGGCGGTCGAGAATGGTGTGCTGGATACGGGGAATGTGAATGGTAAGCATTTGTTCACGTGAGGCCCAATGCTCCCTATCATTGCACGATGGTGGCAGACAAAGTAAATGCAATATTGAATGCTGGTGTGTGGGAGAGTATACTTTGATGAAGTTGTATTGTCAGAAGAGCCATTGTGGTGTTGGTTTGATAGCAGGCTATTGTTAAATTCATCACGTTTTGCTCTATTTTTTAGTAGGTTCGAGGGTTTTAAAACTATCGAGCTACGGAATTAGTAAGTCGATTTGCATGGGTTTTTTACAAAACTGAATTTATTGTGTATTCCTTTCATTCTCTGCTTATTGTTCATTTTGATAGCAGGTTTGAGGGTTTGAACACTGATGTGCTATGTAATGTGCGATGAAGTATATTGATTAAGTTGTGTTGTCGAAAGAGCCATTGTGGTGCTGGGTTGACAACGGAGTATTGTAAGATCCATTGTCTGTAGTTCCCTAGTTTGTTTCATAGGGGATACTATAAAAATCGTTGAGTTTCACTACTTTCTATGCCAGATTGGAGGGTTTTAAAGTTTGCGTTCTTTGCAAGCTGTTTTGCATGGATGTCTAGCGTTATTAATTTTTTGTGGGTGGAGAAATTGCAGTTGAATCTTTTTTTGTTTCATCATGAAATATGGTTAGGGTTTGTAATTTTTTCATTGCTCATTTATTGTTTGTAGTTATCTTTGTGGATTTTTGGGCTTATACCCATTACCACAGGAGCAATAGTACTTGAATCTAGGTTCTTCCGTTAAAATGGTTAGGGTTGGTAATTTTATTTCCCAATTGCAGATTAAGATAGGAGTGACTGTATATATATGGATACATAGAGGGTTTGTTATTTGTTTGAAGTTTCCGACGATATTTTCATCAATCGAGCCTTGAATAATATTTTTTTTGTAATAGGTGTGTTACAATTTCTTTGTTTCTCTATAATATTGAATTCTAGCGAATGTAGCTCATATTTTGTGTGTAATGTGTGAGGAAGTATATTGATTAAGTTGCATTATTGAAAGAGCCATTGTGCTATTGGTTTCATAGTGGACTATTGTAAAAATGAAATCGTCGGCTTCTACTCCATTTTATGGCAGATTGGAGGGTTTTAAAACTGTGGCGTTGTGCAATGTGTAGGTCATTTTACTTGGGTGTTTTGTATAAATAGTTTATTTATTGATTATGTTAAAACTCTTTTTCTTTAGAATCTGTAAGTCATTTTCCATGGATGTCTGCCGTTATGGTTTTCTATGGATGGAGAAATTAAAAATATATAGATATGCAGAGTGTTTGTTATTTGTTTGAAGTTTCTAATGGTATTTCCATCATCCGAGTCATGAATAGGATTTGTTTATGTTTAACCTCAGAGATAGAAACATATAACAAGAAGATATTAACAATAAATTAATCATCTATTCAAAACACCCCTGTAGAAAAGAGTATAACCTGATAAACTTGATTGAAAATTTGAGTTGCATCATCTCACACTAAATATTATAGAGAAATAGAGAAGTTCTAAAAGAGGTATTAGAATAACACTAATGTAGGTTGGAGTCTTAATTAAGTGTGTATATGCATATATATATATTTATATATATATATATGTGTGTGTGTGTGTGTGTGTGTGTATGTATATATATACACACACATGTATACACGTGTATATGCATATATTTTTTCATGGGTTTTGTAGCACACCAGTGCTAAAACCATCGAACCTACTATCAAAAGGAACAATAAGCAGAGCCAAAAAATCCTATTCACGGATGGGTTGATGTATTGTATGTATGTATATATACATGTATGTATATATATATATATGCATGTGTATAGATATGTATATATGGATAAATATATGTATGTATGTTTTACTAATAGCTCTCTTACAATTCCCCCATTTTTGTATAATACAGAATGGTAGATAATGCAAATCTTTTTATATAGAGACATATAGCAAGAAGACATTAACAATAAATTAATTATTTATGCAAAACACCCATGTATAAAAGAGTATAACCCCACAAGCTTCATTGAAAATGAAAACCACAACATGTGTATGGTAGGAAAGATGCAGATAGTATATATATGTGTATATATATATATATATATATATATATATATATATATATATATATATATATATATATATATATATATATATATATATATATATATATATATATATATATATATGTATGTATGTATGTATGTATGTATGTATGTATGTATGTATATATGCATACAACCCTAAACCCTGCACACATATAGCTACAATTCCTCATATGGTAATGGCTGCAATGCCAAAGATATACACAGATGATGAAAATGTTGTTTCAATATTCATTGTTGTGTATGCACAACCAGGTGAGGTATTCTTATTCTTCTTTGGGATCTAACTATTTTTTTATTCTTTGGATGAGAAGATTTTATAATATTTTGAAAACCAACTTCTTTGAACATAATCTTAATGACTCTCTTTAGTTTCACATAGATTATATGTGTGGTTCTATTTGTAGAAATTAGTAGAATTATGTTCTCCAAAAATGCACAAGCTTCATTGAAAATTTGAGCTACATCACCACAAATAGACAAATTATAAAAGATCTACTAGAATAATACTGGACAACCACCAAAGTAATTTTACCTCCAATATGTTAATGCTTTCATACAATGCTAAGCCCTACACACAAATAACTACAATTGCTCCCATGGTAATGGCTGGAACACCAAAGATACAAAAATACAATCAAAACAATAGAGCAACAACGTACAAATAACCAACCCTGTCCATTCTTTTTGATGGAAGAAGATTTAAGTGTAATTTTTGCATCCATATAGAATGATAATCTCTTATAAATCTGCGAAATGGGTATACAGACAGACAACCAAAACCATAGGCCAACATTTAAGTACAATTTCTCTTAAGGTAACAGGTATGTATATGTTATACATATATGTACACATATACATACATATATACATGAATATGTTGTAAACTCGAGCTGCATTGTTTGGGATTAAATATTATAGGGAAATAGGAAAATTGTAAAAAACTATAAGGAAAACACTAGAGAATGAAATACATCTGATTCATGAGTATCATCCTAATATCTCTAACAACTGTTACATAGACTGCTTGTCTTGTACCAATATGTTGCATCATACTCTTTTCCCTGCTTTCCAGCTTTCACATAATGTGCATATTTTTTGATAGGCACTTGCTCGGGATGTGACTGGGTTTATCCCTGTCCATTTTTCGTCTTCTACCTATTACCATAGGCGGAATTGTAGTTGAACCTTGTTTGTTTGCTCAATAAATATGCTTAGGGTTAATATTTTTTATTTCCCTGCATTTATTGTTTTGGTTATTTGTTTGCATTTGTGTTGTTGGATGCATTAACATAGGACCATTTGCGGATCATGAACATGATGGATATAAAATTAGTTTGGTAGCTGGTAAATGTTATTGTTTCTAATATCTCTTTTATCTATTCAACTTATCTATTTTAACTTTTGAGTGTGTTCCCCATTGGCTTGGCTGACAAGAGGATTTGTTATGCAATAGCTCTTTTGCAAATTCTCTATTTGATTGCAAAAATTATTGCCGGCTGATGTAACTTGAATTGTTGATTAAGCATGTGCCTTTGTGGGGAGGTTGTGCAGATTATTGGTGCTCATTGGCTATTGAGTTCTATTTAATATGGTTTTCGTAGCAAACAATTTAGCTTCAAATTTGAATTGACAAACCAAGTTTTACGCAACCTACTTTTCTTCTATGAGAATGTTTATTGTGGGTTACAACTCATCTATGATCTAGCTATTATTTTTAGCTTTTCTTTTAATAGTTGTGTTGCTATTTTCCGATTTTGTCTATAATATTTAGTGGGAAATAATGTTGCTTGAATTTTCAATTGAGAAACCACTAAGGGATGTGTCTAATACTTGTTATACAATTTTCTATTTATCTTTGATATTTTCCTGTAAAGGATGTAGGTTGAATCTTGTAGATCAATATGTTTCAAATTTTGTTTTCTGTCTATAAGTTCAAATAAATTGGCAAGGTTTTTTTTCATATAAAAAGATGTAGGGTCCCCAAAATGAAAGTAAGCACCCAGACTAGATTTTCCCTTAGCTGACTAGTTGAGAAGGCTTCAAATTCAACCCTTTTTCTGCCTATACTAATTCCAAACTTCAGAGTAGACAATATGGTATAAGCAACCAAAAAGGTTTGAATTTTTCATCTTCCCAATTGGTTAATTGAGGGGAAAAACAATTTGGATGTTTCTTGTCTTCACAAATTCCAAGTTCAAGAGTTAGATGGTGATAATAAAATATACTATACACAAGTATTTAGATATAGTCCTATGTATATAGACACATATATAAATATATGTACATATGGATACATATATATTATTATATGTGTGTGTTTGTAAATGTGTTCATAAAGGGGAACTTCAATGCATTTATGTACTTAATTATTTCTACACATATATACATGCATATATTCTACATTCAAGCTCCATTACTTTCCATTAAATATTATAGACAAATAGGAAAATTGTAAAATAACTATTAGGAAAAGACTAAAGCACAACATATGTTTGATTCTTCAGTAATGGTTGTTGTTTCTTTTGTTATTAAGGTAGGAAAATATGTTGATTAATTTGCATTTCCAAAAGAGCCATAGCAGCATTGCTTTAAAATTATATTATTGTAAAAATTGTCTTCCTTGGCTCTCTTGTCTAACAAAATAGAGGTTTACCAAACCGTTGTTCTATGGAATCTGTAAGTCATTATGCAATGGTATTTTGCATGAATATTTTTCCCATAATATTGAATACCAAGCAACGTAGACCGAGTCTACAATTAAGGCTATGATGTTATACACATTTTTGGATAGATTATTGCACCATATAATTCCTGCCATAACATAGTAAAATTTACAATCTGTATAAATACATATATATAGAAAAAATAAAAGCCTGCATGCACACACATATAAGCATCCCGAAAGATAGAGAGATGCAGATGAGGGTATATGCATTTGCATTTATTATTTTTATTCTTCTTAATGTATCCCCTGGAGTTTGCATACCATTAAAAGTGGATTTCTATTCTTCTTGTTGTATCTCATCTTCTTTAAACAGTATTAAAAATGGAATGGTTATAAATTGATATTTGTAAGTTGTGTCCCAATTAGCATTTGGATGCTATAGTACATTGATATTTTTTTAAAATTATGAAATAGAGTTGTGAATTAGTGAACTCAAATTACAACATTGTGTCACTACAAATAAGCTCATAGTACTATGTCTATGGAAGCCGGCTTTGTGGATGGGTTCATAGAGGCCCCCAACATTGATTTGTTGCCAACTCCTATTGGTCTCTTTGCAGAGTTTGGCTCTGAGAGTGTGGATGCCCGACCTTTAGATCTTGATTTCATAAGTATGGTTTCACTTTATCTCATACTTGTTGCAAATTTGGTGTTATTGTTTCCAATTCTCTTCGCTTCTAGGTGTACATCTACATGGGCCATCTTGACAAAGCATATAGATGTGGAACTAGATTGCGTTCCTATTTTCTAGCATATAAAAGGATTTCTTTGATGTATATGTATATTTGTATGTATATGCATGTATATATATGTATATGTATATGTGTATGCATATGTATATGTATATGTATGTATATGCGTATATATGTTTATGTATATATACATGTATATGTATGTATATATGTATATATGTATATGTATATGTATGTGTATGTTTGTATATGTATATGTATGCACCTATGCATATGTATATGTATATGTGTATGTATATGCATGTGTATATGCATGTGTATGTCTATGGACATGCAAAAAAAAATACTACAATATGATAGATTAAATATGAGGACAACAGATTTTGTGCTTTTGCTATGAAATAAATGGCACAATGGCTCTTTTGACAATGCAACCTAATGAAAGTATAGTTTTTGACACTGCAACAATCAATATTTTATATGCATATGTATATGTATGTATATGGTTATATATGTACATGTATGTATGTGTATGCATGTATGCATATGTATATGTATATGTGTATGTATATGTATATGTATATGCATATGTGTATGTGTATGTATATGAAAAAAGAAATACTACAATATTGTAGTTTAGATATGTAGACAATAGATTTTTCCCAGTTACTATGAAATTAATTCCAGAATGATTGCTTTGACAATGCATCTTAATCAAAGTATAGTTTGTGAGACTACAATAATCAATATTGCATTTACTCCACCCACTTGCATTTAGTTTGCTTTGCTTGCCCCCTTTACACAACATCGATAGGATGCATTAAGCCTTGCACGAGCACAAAATTACTACCCAACCCTCCTTGTCCCGAGGTTCCCAAGTCCTTTATGCATATTCAACTAGAATTTAAAATTTCCTAATTTTCAACCTATGCTACTCCTTTTTTGGTCACTCACAGATATTGATTCATATACAGATGGATAGACATATATATTTTGTTATATGTTTATGTATAATTTCCACTTTCAATGTATGTATGGGCATATATCTATATTCATATATTATAATGTACTTGAGCTTGTATGTATACTTGTAGGTTGTACGGGTAGAGTCAATTTGCACAACCCAATCAATTGCTGAATTTAAAAAGGGTAAAAAATAGCAATGAAACTATTTCTCCTATAGGGAGCATAAAGAGGAAATATTCATGAAGCATTGCAAAAAATACTTACAGTAAATCATAGCTACAACAACCACATCTGCATGCAAAAATGGTAATAGTGCTCCCTAGTAGCATGAAATTCCAATGGAAAATTCCAACCCTTGTATACAATCTCAGAGGAGCTCCCTTGTTGCACAAACACAAGAACATGAATACCTCACACAAATGTTCAACAATAGCTATCTTGCTGTGGTAAAGTGATTTTGACATCGTATTGATGTGCTTTCCAACCTTATTATTTTCCAAATATGTAGGGAAAGCTACATAGGGATGTGCACTCGAATGTTAGGGTCAGAAGCCATACGTTTAAGATGTTATTTTGAAAAAGGTGCCCATCGGTTCAGCTCCACAAATGGAATGGATCCAAGCCCACAACCATTTTTACTCAAAAAGTTAACACAAGTTGAAGAGATGCTTATTACTAAGGTGGCTCTAGTTTTATAGGTCACCCATGCTAGAGGAGGCCAATTTAAATATAATGGTCACACTATAAGCTTCCCTCAAGATATCTCAAGCATCGCAAAACTTTTTTCACGTTGTTTGCAAGACCTTGAGGTCGTTATTGTTCACAGAACCACTATTGAAGGCAAGAATTATGATTGTTATGTTAATAAGCATCATGTCATGGATGCATTGAAATAAAAATTCCAATATGAAAAATACTACAATGATGTTGAGCCTCTTAATATGTTACCTGATGTTGTTGTTGATGTGTCTAGTTTGTTGCATACAATAGAGCAAGTTTCAAGTGAAGACCTAATGCCATCAACTAGCTCTTGACAAATGTTGGACAAGAAGAAAATGGCTCTTCAAAATTTTCATCATTTATTCCTTGTTTACCAAATGGTAGATGAGAGTTGCAAGCAATAAAAGACGTCTTGAAAATTGAAAAAAAAAGACCAAAATATCTTATCTTGGCCTAAAGTTAGCTCTTCTCCTGTTAATGAATACAACACTAAAGTTTTATTTTCAATGGCCTTTCCAACATTGTTCCCCATTGGAGCAGTGCTTCCTCTTGAACCGCGAAATATTAAAATTCACTTACATGAATATGCCCTCCACCTAATGAGATATTTTGACCACAGGTTTGGCAAACATGTTAGGTTTAGATATTTTCTCTACAACTTGATTATGAGACATCACAACCAACAAACTCTCTATTTTTGTTAGAGTGGATCTGCTTGATAAAATCTCTAGGTTGTTGACTATTTTGAGGCAATAGCTTCAAGCTGCTCCCAACCATCAACTAGCTGATTAGTTGATGTGATTTGGCACATTGTTGTGTGGGACCCACTCTTTCTGGAGCTCTTGTTGTGCCCAACTAACCACTATGATCGAACAACTTGGTACACCCACCCTTTTTTTCACTTTGAGCTATGCAGACAAAATGGCTTGACTTGCAAATTTTTTTCTCTGCTACATCTCGTCTAGCAATGGAGCCTTCAACAAATACGCTAATAGATAGTGTTGTTCAGAATCCACATATAGCATCTTTATATTTGCATCATAGATTCTCAATTTTTGGTGAGGAGGTGATTGAAAAGCTTTTGCATGCAAAAGATTATTGGTATAGATATGAATGGAAACATTGTGGCTCTGCACATGTGCATGGTTTTCTATGGCTTTTAGAAGCTTCTGACATGGATACTCTTGATTGGTCTAATGACCATGATCTTACCATAGAAAGGAACTTTTTTGATAGATATGTTTTAGCTTGGAATCCACGTTGCCCTGCAAAAAGATTGCTTAGAACATATCATTGCTCTGAAGAAAACTTGTGCTTGCTTACCACGAGCCAGATCCTGACCAATGATCCAATCATCGATTATGAAGAGTTGCTAAACATATTTCAAAGGCACACAAAATTCTTTGAATATAATTGTTTAAGAAGAAAAGGAGAGCAATTACAATTTTGATATAAAGCAACAACTTACCTCTACATTGACATCTTATGCTAACTCTAACAAATCCTAAAAACCAACAAGAAATGATGATCACTTAAATATTCATAGCCCAACTATGCTTGCAATTTGGCATGCCAATGTTGATTCCAGCCAGTTGTTTCTAGGTAAATTGTTTCAAATTATATTTCTAAATATGCAGCTAAATCTGAGAAAAAATTAGAAAATTATCTAGGTATGTTGAAAAGAGTTGCAAATACAAATATAGTTGAGGATAGAGCACTATTTGCATACCAAAAATTCATGACGAATATTCTTGTAGAATGTGACATCTCTGCACAAGAGATGTGTCATATGTTATATAAATTGCCTCTTCTTACTTCAAGCCGACGATACGTTCAGTTGAATGTTTGCAAGAAGACATGGTTTTGTATAAACAAAGATGAACTGATGAAGAGTTGCCAACAAAATATATTCATTGCTATATGCAAAGGCCTCCAGAGTTAGTTGCTTTATCCCTTATTGACTCGGTTTGCCTATATACACACTCGTAGCAACACAAAAAGGATAAATGGAAACCAAGGCTCCAGCCTGCAGTTGTCCTTATTTACCCATTATTCAAGACTACTCCTGTTGAAGATAAAAATATATTTGATATATTTTGTTGGACTTAAATTATGTTATACAAACCTTTCTGGAACATACAAACATATATAGGTCTTCAAAGAGAACAAATAATAAAAAAATGGAAAATTTTAAAAATGGTTGGTTATCATCCTTGGCATGTTAATAGAGTCCTAGTTACATCCACAATTGAAGAACAAGATGATAGTGATACTGATTATTTGAACCATTGTCCTATGGATGAATATGAATGGGAATTTTTCTCTCAGCTTGGTGCTACTACTAACTTTAGTATAAATCAGCTTCAGCTATTGGGTAGGCCAGATTTTGATATGAACCATCCACGGAATGCGAACCATGTTCCTGAAGAACTCCATAATATTGCTTTACGGTTCATCTCATCAGTGAAGGCACAATGTGAGCAAGCTATGGTTCAATTTTTTCCTGTAGATATGTTAACCCACCAACTTTCACCGAAATAGCAATTGGCCCTTCAAATAATCCAAACCCACCATATGCATCCTTCACCCAAAGCCCCTCTCCACATGATTATTCAAGGGACAACTAGCACTGGAAAATCCTTCCTCATAAATTGTATTCGACAACAAATGAACACCTCTTTTGCTAGACCCAATGGTTGCTTGCTGACATTGGCTCCTACAGGTGTCACTGCGTACACCATATGTGCCTCTACAATCCATACAACACTTCATATTCCCATAAAGGATATGAGTCCTTTGCAAGGGAAGCAATTTACATTATTCCAAGAACAATTTAAGTATATTGAGTACATATTGATAGATGAAATGAGTTTTCTAGGCCCAAAATTGCTATTGAAAATAGATAGCCGATTACACCAAGCGTTCCCAGATAAGCAAACAAAGCCATTTGGAGGAGTTTCTATGATCCTTGTTGGTGAAATTGCTTAGTTTCCACCTATCATGGATACACCTATTTATGTTTCATCCTCATCGGTTGTAGCTTTGTGGCACACTTTCACGGTCTCAATAACCCTAGACACTATCTTTCACCAAAAAGGAGATGACCCTTTGCAACAAAAGTTTTGTGAGATCCTTCTTCATATAAGAAATGTTGAGACTCTCCACAATGACTGGGAAGAGATTATGAAACAAATAAATAAAATTCTCTTAGCCACAAAAGACAACAATTTGATGTTGATACACATTTGTTTGCGACAAATGACTTGGTCGCATTCCACAACAAAAAAAGATCAAATAGTTAAATCTACCAATAGAAATTAGCATTGATCAGATGGCTCAACAATAGGCATCTAATCATGGAGATGATGACCAACTTCTCCCAGAATTGCTACTTTGTGTTGGTGAATAGGTGATGCTAACAACAAATTTGTGGATTCAAGCTGGCCTCGTCAATGGATCCCTTGGTGTTGTTACAACTATTGTGTACAATCCAAATTGTAAACCGCCAAACCCACCTGACTATGTTGTTGTTCACCCACCATGGGACCTAGAACATCTGAGAGACATCCCCATCCTAGCTATAAGTCGGGGGAGTCTAACAAAAATTCCACTCACTATGGCATGGTGAATCACAATACATAAAGCACAGGGCTTAACATTGGATAGAGCAATAATAAACATAGGTACCAAAGAGAGGCAAGGGCTGAATTTTACAATTATTTCATGTGTAAAATCAATTGAAAGACTTTGTATTAATCTACCTTTCTCATTTGAGAGATACTGTAGGCTTGGCACCAACAAGTACACTGCTCATCGCCACAATGAAGAAACACACATCTAGCAATTACAGGCCTTGCCAAGTGCTTTTGGTTCCAGCTGATAGGCCAACAAACAAAAAAGGCTCTAGGATAATTATTCTTGCATCTACCTCAACTTGTGTGCCATTTCCTCTTCAAACATTCTCTAAGTTGTATCTTTAAAAACCATACCAAGTAATAATTTGTGTAAAATGGGTATAGTGCCAAAGATGCACAAAGATACCATGCACAAATAAATAGATGCCACAACTTGTATAGGCCAATTCCATGTTTTGATGATTCTATTCTATTAAACTAAACTTCTTTGTCTAAGATTTCGTTGTGCGATGCTTCTACTATATGGCATTCAAACCAATACACTCTTTTGTATATTCCATTTTCCCATCTTTGTTTAAGTGTTTCAAAATTCCATGAAGTCAACTATTTATTGGCATACCTACAATTCTCTTACAACTGATTTTAACATACAGTGGTGTAAACATATAGTTGCAATTGTTACACATTAATAGATATGCAAATACAAACAACTCCAGCTATCTAAGATGCACGGAGATTGGAACAAAAAATAACTAGAAAATAAAAGTTCTATAAGTAAATAACGTCTTTGCAACATTCCAATAGATTAACCTTTATATGCACATGTTGTAGATGCATTCTAAAAAAAATTGTCTTCCATTTGACTAATAAGTTTGAAATCCTCCAACGATGTTGTGTTTTCTATTTTGACGGCCTATATACATTGACTTCTCACATACCTCCTCTGTGCTTTCCTTCCACAAATTTAAATGTATTCCTATTATCTTTTGTATTGGGGTATGTGCAGGACCATCATGGAAAAAATAGGTCCTTAAGTGGCAAAAAAATCAAAAAAATCAGAGTTAAACAACTTGATGTAAAAAATTGAATAAATTATCTATATTATTTAAAAAATATGTAAGAATGAAATTTTTAGTAAATTGAATTTAGTTTCTAAACTACTAGTTTTTTTTTTTTTTTTTTAAAGTCTATTTGGTGAGAATTTTAAATTTCAATGCAGTAGTACTTAAATTTCACGAAAAAAATAAGAAGTACGTATTTGTCTGACCATCCTAACCATAACAAAATGATAATATTTTTTTTTATAATATTTTAGATATAAGTAGAGGACTCACATCCCGATGTGATGCATATTTTTTTGTAATTTTTTTCTAAGTAAATAATTAATTATGATTCTTTTATTACAACTTTAAAAAAATATAAAAACTCGTATGTCTGACCACCTTAACTTGGTCAAACTTCATGAAATTCAATTTTTTTAATCCTATAGTATGTGAAGTATAGAATGTGACATATGTTTTGGATTCAAAAAATGTGATGTTGTTTGAAAGTTATAGATGTTTTTCAATTAGCCTATCAATCAGACTTTATTCATTCAAATAGAAAATGAGTAATAATTATTTATTAAATTCAAAGTAAAGCATAATTTATATTTTTGGAAAGCTAAGAATCTCTTTTAAAACCTTTTCATTTCATCAATTTTAAAAGAAAAGTCATTAGCCACATACCCTACACATACCCATCATATTGCCATTTTTTGGCCCATCATGATCCTTCACATACCCATTGGCTTTATTTGATTCAAATTGCTACAAATGATTGCCTACAAATTTTTTTTTTGTCTTTTCCCTATTTTACTATTCCTATATATTAAATTCATAAATATATAGTGTTGTGTGTACATTGATTTTCTTTTCCATGATACATGATAAAATTCCATGTTATTTGTCCTGGCTTGCTTGAACATGTCCACAATGACCATGGAGTTTATTGCCTTCATGGTTTCCTCATCGTGCCCCACTCAACAGACACAAAATGGTAGGTGTTTGCTCATATGCTAGTTGATAATATTCATTCTTCTAATATAACAATATCAACTGTTTTGGTTTCCTTGCGAAATGATAAACTCTGGTGTTTGTTTCATAGAAAACCTGTCAAAGAAACTAATATGCAACTCCCTTGTGTGCTGGTTTGGAGAGCTCATCAGCTGCCCCAATCCATAGCTTGCAACACCTTCACTACTATTCTTGCAGTGGGCCATTCCACAATGCATTTTCCCCATTCCTTATCTAATTTCACACATGCAATTTGATATAACAATATGAAATGTTGCTTTGTAGTTGTATGATGTTGCGCTCAATACAAAGATAGATCAACAAGAAAATATGCAGCGCATGTATTCAACAATTGGTGTTAGAAATGTACCCACAACTCTAATTGTAAACAAGGTTTGTTTTACATATTTATATTTTCCTCTAAGTTGATACAATCAATTTTCCCCTCCCTCCATGGCTACATGCCCTCTATATATTTGTTACTTTATATAAAAAATCATGAATTGTTTTATACATGTACCTGACTAAAATAGTTATTCTCTTTCTGTTATATCTTAAAGACCATGTTAAAAATATTAATATAAGATAAGAAATTTGCATAAGAATTGAGCTATGAATTGAAAATTCAACTTATATTCTTTTCTAGTCAACCTAAACGAATAAAGAAATTCTAAAAGAGCTATTAGAATAATACTTCACAGCTAGAAAACTACTCTTAATCTGCAATTGCTCCTATGTTAATGGCTATAGCACAAAAAGTGCACAGAGATACCTGCAAACAACAAATGAACAATAGGGTACAAACTATCACTGTCCATATTTTTTGGCAACAACAACAACATATAATTGTAATTTCTCAATGAAGGTTGAATATTTTTATTTGCATGGAATGGTGACACATATGTAGACATATATATACACTTTGTGCATCTTTGGTGCTATACACATTTTGTACAATTAGCCCCTTTGAATCCCTCTAATTTATTTCACTTCAAATCCTTACAAAGAGGACACTGTAGATTCTAAATGGCTACATAATTTATTCTTCCCTTTGCCTATATACATTTGCACATTCATTGAGCTGCCATGGTTTTCATTTTTGCTTTGGTGCCCACCTTCTTTGTAGTGTGCTAACAAATAGAGGAATTGTATAACAACAACTGCATTATCTACCATTGAGTATTATAGAAAAATGGGGAAATTGTAACAGAACTATTACTTGAAACATACATACATATATTTATCCATACATACATATATATACAGGTAGAAGTAGACATGCATGGATCTTTTCAAAGAAGTCAAAATATATTTTCCTTAACCATCCTATCCATCTGTTGTGATGATATGCATTTTCTTTCATTGCACTTGTTTGTCTTATTCTAATACTGCTTTTACAATTTCTCTATTACTCTATAGTATTTAGTACGATGCAACACATGTGGAATTTTTAATGAGGTTTGTGGGGTTATACTCTTTTTTACATGGGTGGTTTGCATAGATGATTAATTTATTGTTAATATCTTCTTGTTATATCTTTTTCAACAGGGCTTCCATCAAGCCAACCATGAATAGGATTTACTATCTAATAGCTCTTTTATAATTCGTGCTTTCAGACAAATAGACAAGACTTGTCCAGGGCTTTTACTGATAGCCTGGACCTTACCTCTTAAACAAAGGCTCTGCCTAAATCTTCCTCATTGGTGAATACACATAGATAACTAGAACCATAAACCAATGATGAAAAAATTACTAACCCTTAGTATATTTTATAGGGAAAGAAAGCACATTTAATTGCAATTCCTCCATCCATACAAAATGATAATCTCTTTCAAATGTCCACAATGGGTATAACGGAAAAGATACAAACATTTGACAAGAACACATAGAAAATAAATTAACCTTCTATGCAAACTACTCATCTAGCACAACGTACAATATATATATATATAGATATATTGCATCTATATATATATATATGCATGTATACATATATATACATGTATACGTATATTGGATTACATGCATATCTACAAGGAAATATATGTGTATATGTATATTGGGTACTTTGCATTAATGATTAATTTATTGTTCATGCCTTTCAGTCTCTTCTTATTGTTCCTTTTGATAGCAGGTTGGAGGGTTTTAACACTCATGTGCTACAAAATCTATGAGGAAGTATATTGATTAAATTACATTGTCGAAAGACTCATTGAATTTGTTGAACTTTATATCTTTAGTTGATACACTATTTGTTTGAAGTTTCTATTTGCTAAGAACAAACCTCTGACAATGCAACTGGATAAACCTATTTTCTTGAGTATTTTGGACCACATATTCATAATACCATAATGCCTATTCTCACAATGCAACTGAATTAAAAATATTTTCTTGCATATTCTAGTGTATACTTTCCTGCATTGCTACATTCTTTGCTATGTGCATCTTTCGAGCATTCTAATTCATTTAAGTGGAAATCCTTAGAAATAGGTTGTTGTACATTGGTAATCGCTACGTAAGTTATTCTTCTCTTTGCATATATAAATTTGCACATTGATTGAACTACTTCTTTGTACCATCCTAAGAAATAGAGTAATTGTATATGCTAAGTGTTTGCTCGCCCAAGGCCTCAGGCATTTTTTTATTGTTGAACGATGGTAGCGGAAAAAGTAAATGTGGTTGGTTGAAGTAAATGCAATATTGAATGTAGGAGTGTGGGAAAGTGTATTTTGATTAAGTTGTATTACATGTATATATATCTATACATGCATATATATATATATATGCATATATCTATATACACACACACATATATATATATATATATATATGCATATATATATATATGCATATATATATATATATAGATGTATACATGTATATATATGTATGTAAATGTAATATTGAATGCTAGCATCTAGGAGAGTATACTTTCATGAAGTTGTATTCTCGAAAGACCCATTGTGGTGTTGCTTTGATAACACGCTATTGTTAAATTCATCGCATTCGGCTTCGTCTTTTGGTAGGTTGGAGGCTATTCAAACTGTTGGGCTGCACAATCAGTAAGCTATTTTTCTTGGCTATTTTGTATAAATGATTAATTTATTGTTTATATCTTTTGTTCTCTGCTTATTGTTCATTTTCATAGTAGGTTTCAAGGTTTGAACACTGATGTGTTACGTAAGTTCCAAATTGTTCAACACTCTAACAACTCAATCCAATCCTCTTTCTAGTTCTCAAGCATAACCAATAGTACATATAAGTGCAAAAATTCTCCATAATCAATCAATAGATCCTGTGATCACCTTACAAATATTATTCATCGTTCCTACTTTCTAATTGTGTTAATTGATTTTTGCTATATATTTACTAATATTTGATCCTCCCTCACTCATCTTCTTTCCTCGTCCATTGACATACCTTTCTCTACTATTTGCAGGTGTTAGGCTAAAGCATAGATGAAAATTCCAAAAATGGAACTCCACAAAATTTCTAGTGCGCATTTCATATTTCTTTTGCTCGGGGGTTTGGCTAGGGTCCCCGAGGCTCCATGATGCCAGTATGGAAGGGTGGATAATGAGCATTGGGGCTTTAGTTTTTCCTTTTCATTCCATATATCTTTTCTCACATAGATACATGTATAGAAAATATGGTTTGTAACATGTTTCTTACATACTACCAAGTGGTCGCATCTTTAGCTTATGTGCTGTTTGTTTGAAGTTTCTATTTGTTGAGAGGCTCGTATTTGATCGTGCAGTATGCAAAACATATGTATAGTGTCAAAATGGCTCTTTAAATAATGTAACTGAATCTATATATTGTCTTGGATATTTTTCTACTGAACTTTCCCCTCCTGCAACATTATCTATTTTGACTCTCCAATTGCACTATGCAATCATTCATTTAAAAGTGTATTTTCCTATTCTCAATTATGTTGTAATCTGTAATATAGTTTGTACTCTATAAAAATGTTTACTATGGATTCCGGCTCATCTCTGATTTACCTATAATTTTTAACTATTCTTTTAGGATTTGTTTTACAATTTCCCTATTTTGTCTATAATATTTAGTGGTAAATAATCTAGGTTGAATCTTCAATTGGGTATGTGTAGGATCATGATGGGTCAAAAAGTGGTGATATGATGGGTATGTGTAGGGTATGTGACTAACGACTTTTTTTTTACCCAAAATTGATGAAACGGAAACAGTTTTAAAGGAGATTCTCAGCTTTCCACCAATATAAATTATGCTTTACTTTTAATTTAATAAATAATTATTATTCTTTTTCTATTTGAATTATGACTAAAGTCCTGATTGATAGGCTGATTGAAAAACACCTATAGCTTTCAAATGGTATCAAATTTTCTGAATCTGAAACATGCGTCACATTCTATGCTTTGCATACTATAGGATTAAAAAAGAAAAAAATGAATTTCATGAATTTTTGACCAAGTTTAGGTGGTCAGACATACACATTTTTATATTTTTTAAAATTTCTAATCAAAAATTCATAATTAATTATTTACTTGGAAAAAAATTACAAAACAATATGCATCACATCAAGACATGGAGTCCTCTACTTATATCTAAAAATTTATAAAAAATATTATCATTTTATTGTGGTTAGGGTGGTCAGACACCTACTTATTTTTTCCACGAAATTTAAGTACTACTGCATTGAAATTTCAAAATTTCACCAAATAGATTTTTTTTTAAAAATAAACCTAGTAGTTTAGAAACTACATTCAATTTGATATAGATTCTATTCTTACATATTTTTGAAATAATATAGATAACTTATTCAAATTTTAACATCAAGTTGCCTAACCCTATTTTTTCTAAATTTTTTGCCACTTAAGGGCCTATTTTTTCCATGATGATCCTGCACATACCCAATTGGGAAACCAATTGTTAGATACAAATTGGTGTCACCCCTTTTCTAGATAGCAATAGAATTACAAGTGGAGATGCCTATAGCTAATTTCCATCTCTCATCAAGAAACATATGCATACTAAAACTTTAATTTCCAAAACTATAGAAATATACTAATTTTAAAAAGTACTCAATATTGAATGTCTTCCTTTCATGGAAAAAATGTGTACTTTTTTTTGTCCAATTTTAAAAAATACACACATATGTGATGACCCTTACAAAAATTGTCCATTAAATTCAAAATTAAATGATTAATTGATTCAATAAGCTACACAAAAAGTGACAATATACATGTGCATCTGTTGCCATTAAATATAAAATTGAAATATTCTTGCTAGAGGAAACAATTATTTTAAATTTAATATTTAATTTAATTTTTAAGTTCCCCCTTTTAAAAAAATTTAAAAAATTGATTTCCAAATTTTCTAATAGTATTAAATAGAATTTATATAATATGTTCTTCGTGATTACTTGATTCATACAATCTAACTCACCCATTTCACTCACGGTCACCTTTCCATGCAAATAAAAAGCTACAATCCTCCTCCCCACAAACGTTCTCCACCGTCGTAGGCCCCTATCAGTTGATTGTCGCATGCCGATGCATTTGATTGCTAGAATAATTCATTAAGTTGGTTAAAGAAGAATCCTTCTTAATCCAAAAGTCTAGAGAGAGGCTTCTCAAATAGAAGATTACCATTCTTAAATTGAAATATGAAAGACATAATACTACGCTCTTTAAATAGATTATTAAATTGCCACCTACATATAACAAGCAATCTAAATTTCCCTTCTCTCTATTCTTTTTGCTTATCATCCATGATGGATTATAGAACATGACCCAAAATGTTGATAGAAAAAATTCAAACACAATTTTAATCCAGAATTCTATGCACTATTTAATCTATATTTCTATATTTAAAAACTAATTATTAAATTGAAAAAATTAGAATAAAAACAAATTTTCCACCACCAAAAGATAGTTCACTATTTCCCTAATGCTTTGTAATGGACATTTAGATGTTAACCCTTAAAATCATTTCATACTATGTGGCATCGCCGTATATCTAACGACTCCAAAAGAATCTCTAAATCAGATTTGGGGTGGCAGTAAAGGTTGAATATAGCAATAAATAAACAAAATTTAGTGAAACTCACAAGGAAAAGTAGTTGGTGTTTGAGCTATATAAGTAGTTGTTAGTTTGTTAGCTTGCACAGCTATTCGTCCATTTGTATGAATTAGTTAATAATTGTTTTTATGGGTTAGAGTGAAGACAATTATTTATTAATTTATCTGATTTCCTTTTAGCCACCTAGCAACCAATTTGGTTAGGGTTTTTTTGGGTGTTATTAATCTTAGCCGTTGATGAAATTAAATCTTAGCTGTTGGTTTTCCAATGAGGGTAGTATAAAAGGGGGTCAAGGGTCATTTGGAGAATATACAATTGAGAAGCATTTGCAGTGTTAGCAAATGAATTTGCAGTGAGAGAAAATAGTCTTGCAGTGATAGCATTGAGGATAGTAGTGGTGGAATCTTAGTAGGAGTAATTGGGAGATTGTTAGAGCTCTGCTAGAAAGAGGCAAGCAGTTTTATATTTCTTAATTTGCTGAAGTTTAATATAATTCCTCATTTGCAGTAGTGGTTTTCCCCTTGGGGTTTTTCCATGGACAATTTGTCCAAAAATATCGTGTTCATTGTGTTGCATATTTTATGTTCCTGTTTTTATTAGTGAAGTTGCAGTTGTGTTATTTTTCAATTTTTGCTGTGAATTAATTTTTGGCAGTCAAATAATCTTATATTAGATAGGAGATTAATAATCAGTAACTGCAATAGAATTTTCACATGGTATCAGAGCTAAGTTGAGGTTATAAAAGGCTTAGCATAAGAAAATTGAGGGTTTATAAAAACCTAGTTCTACCTCTTCAGAATTATTTTTATTGTTATTGCTTTTATCTTTTGAGATGGCCACAACTGGTTTAAGAGATCAGGATAGATTGGATGGAGCCTCAAATTTTGGTGTCTGGAAAGCCAAAATTTCTTTGTTGCTGGAAGAGAATGGGATCAAGGAATATGTGACTAGTATTGTACCTGTACCTACAGATGCAACACAGCTCGCAACATATAAGAAGGAAGATGCCAAGGCGAGGAGGCTGATTCTTGATGGTTTCAAGGACCATATTGTTCCACATGTCACAGAGTTAGATATAGCAAAGAAGATGTGGGATGCCATTCTGAATCTGTACCAGAATGCTACCACTAATTGGAAGCTGATTCTCAGAGAAAAGTTGAGGAATACTCGGATGAACAAGCGAGAAGACATGACAAGTTACCTCACCAGACTTAGACTTGTCAAGGATGAGTTGGTAGCTGTTGGAGATAAACCAAATGATGACGAGCTAGTGCGGATAGCCCTAAATGGGTTTACTAAGCAGTGGAATGTCTTTATTCAAGTATCAATGGATGAGATACCTTACCGAGTTGGGATCGACTCTGGAGTGACTTCACACAAGAGGAGCTTAGACTAAGTCTTGTCAGTGGAACCAACAGCAAGAGTAAGAAAAGTGAGGCAGAACAAGAGAACATTGCCCTTGCAGGAAAAGGGAAAGCAAAGAAGGGGTCAAGGAAAGGATCAAATTCACAAGGTGAGAAGAAGAAGAAGGACCTATCAAAGGTCAAGTGTTATGGCTATCAAAAGTTTGGCCACTATGTCAGCGATTGCCCACAAAGGAAGAAGAATGAAAAGAAAGGCAAGAAGTAGACTGCAACTTCAGCAAGTGCAAATGAGCTCTCTAGTAGAATGGAGGATGAGTTCACTCTCATAGCCTGTATGGCTAGCTCAACCTCACAGGTTGTTTGGTATATAGATAGTGGGGCGTCATTTCATATGATAGGAGTTAGAGAGTACTTCTCCAATTATAAGGAGGAGGACATCAAAATACAGATTTCTATGGGGAACATGTCCAAACTCAATCCAATTGGGAAAGCGACTGTTCTATTTCAGAGGTTGAATGGTAAGCAGATTCCCATTCATGATGTGTTGCATGTGCCAGGCTTGGGTATGAATCTGATTTCCGTATCCATCCTTCAGGATAAAGGTTACAATGTTCTCTTTAGAGGGGCGAATGTGTTAATCAAGCACAAGGATTAGAAATCACCCACAGTTATTGGAGTTAGGAGTGGTCAACTTTATAGGTTGCAATTTGATACTCACAAGGCATTGATGAGCAACAGTAATTCTAGAGATCAAGGAGAGTTATGGCATAGGAGGATGGGCCATATACATCATGGAGCACTTAAATTGCTTCGTGAGACAGTGACAAGTGTTCCAGACGTGAGCACAGAGCATGATGATGTGTGTAAGGGATGTTTTTTGGGGAAGTTTGTGAAAGCATCTTTTCCAAGGAGTGACACTAGATCCAAAGGTGTTCTTGATCTAGTACATTCAGACATATGTGGACCAATGTCGACGAAGTCTCTCATAGGGTATGAGTACTTTGTTACTTTTATTGATGATTTCTCTAGGAAGACCTAGATATACTTCTTGAAAACCAAGGATGAGGTTTTTAGTCGCTTCCAAGAGTTTAAAGCTCTTGTGAAGAATTTGACAGGCAAGAAGATAAAGGTTCTTCGGTCAGACAATGGAGGCGAGTACAAAGGAAAAGAGTTCCTAGAGTTTTGTACCCAGGAAGGAATCAAGAGAGAGTGGACCATTCCTTACAACCCATAGCAGAATGGGGTTGCTGAGAGGAAGAATCGGTCTATAGCAAGGCGGCAAGGGCTATACTGCATGACTAGGATATGCCTTGTTACTTATGGGCAAAGGCATGTAGTACAACAATCTACATACATAATAGGGTTCCACATAAGGTATTGGGCAAGATGACACCAGAGGATGCATTCTCAAGGAAGAAGCCAGATTTCAGCCACTTCAAGATATTTGGGATTTTGGCATATTGCCACATTCCAAGGGATACACGTACCAAGTTAGATCAGACTGCAGAGATAGGGAACTTTGTGGGGTATAGTGAAATCTCAAAGGCATATCGGATATTTATTCCAGGGACTGGGAGGATTATAGTCAGGTGTGATGTCAAGTTCATGGAGGACAAGGCATTTAGAAGGTCCAGAGATTTTCCAGCAGATGATCAGAATGAGCAGCCAGTAGAAGCTCCAAGGATTGTGCAACTGAATCAAGGGCAACAAAGCTCAAGTACAGTTACTAGTACAAGCATAAGCTCAAGTGCTAAGAGTTCATAGAGCATGGAGCAACAGATGTAACAGATCCAAGAGATGCTTCAAGGAGACATGGAGGTTGATACTTTATCCTCTTCAGTTGGTAGTGGGAACCAACAGGCACAAAGGGATACTCAGGAGTTTGTGGGAGCTCCTAGGATGAGTAATAGATAGCGGAGACAACCAGCCAGGTATGATGACTATGTGGCATTAGTTAGTCAATTGGTAGATAGTGATCCTTCTAGCTATCAGGAGGCTACACAGCAACAGGTGTGGCAAGATGCAATGGTTGAGGAATATACCTCAATAGTGTAGAATGATGTGTGGGAGATTGTTCCTAGACCAACAGATAGGGCAGTGGTTGGATCACGTTGGATCTATAAGATTAAGCATGGTGCAGATGGTAGCATCGAGAAATACAAGGCAAGGTTCGTGGCCAAGGGGTTCTCTCAGAAGGAGGGAATTGATTATGAGGAGACATTTGCTCAAGTGGCCAGGTATACTTCTATACGAGCCGTGATCTCACTTGTAGCATAGATGGGATGGCAGATCCATCAAATGGATGTCAAGACGACATTTCTTAATGGTGAATTGAAAGAGGAGGTATACATAGAACAACTAGAAGGCTTTGTGGCACACAACAGCACAACCCACGTGTGTAGATTAAAGAGAGCTTTGTATGGACTCAAGCAGGCTCCCAGGGCATGGTATGAGCGCATTGATAGATACTTGCAGGGAATGGGCTTTATGAAGAGTGAGCAGATGCTAACCTCTACTACTTGGTAGTTGGAGGTGAAGTTCTCATTCTTGTTCTATATGTAGATGACTTGTTTCTGACAGGTTCACTGGGGCTCATCGAAGAGTGCAAGAGGGACCTTGCATCAGAGTTCGAGATGAAGGATTTGGGGCTTATGCACTACTTTCTAGGCATGGAGGTATGGCAGACAGATGGAGAGATTTTCCTTGGACAAGGGAAATACTGCATTGAAATCTTGAGAAGGTTCAAGATGGAAGATTGCAGAGCCATGTCTACTCCTATGATCACTAATTGGAAGAAGGTAGACTCATCCAAGGAGAAGGATGTAGACTCCACCTTGTACAGGCAGTTAATTGGGTCTATTATGTATTTGGTCAACACCAAGCCAAATATATCCTTTGCAGTAAACTCTCTTAGTCAGTTCATGGTGGAGCCGAAGAGAGTGCATTGGACAGCGGCAAAGCATGTGTTGCAGTATTTGCGTGGTACAATTGATTATGGGATCAAATATACTTGAGGTGATGGTATTATGTTGATGGGCTATACTAACACAGATTGGGCAGGCAGTACAGCAGATAGGAAAAGCACTTCAGGGTGTTGCTTTAGCATAGGATCAGGAGTTGTCTCTTGGTATAGCAGGAAGTAGAAGTTTGTGGCTTTGAGTTCTGTAGAGGCAGAATACATAGCAGCTAGCATGGCGACGTGTGAAGCGATATGGCTTCGAAAGTTGCTGGTAGCTTTATTTGGTCAGAAGGTTGAGACTACGGTGATACACTGTGACAATCAGAGTTGCATCAAATTGTCTGAGAATCCTGTGTTTCATGATAGGTCCAAGCATATAGACATCAGGTATCATTTCATCAGAGATTGTGTACAGCGGGGGATTGTTCAGCTACAGTATATACCTATAGAGGAGCAGGTAGCAGACATTCTATCAAAGGCATTGGGGAAGGAAAAATTCATCTTCTTCAGAGATAATTTGGGTGTCATGCAAAACAACTTCCTCGCTAAGAGGGTGTGTTAGTTTGTTAGCTTGGACAGTTGTTCGTCCACTTGTATGAATTAGTTAATAATTGTTTTTATGGGTTAGAGTGAAGACAATTATTTATTAATTTATTTGATTTCCTTTTAGCCACCTAGAAACCAATTTGGTTAGGGTTTGTTGGGGTGTTATTAATCTCAGCCATTGGTTTTCCAACGAGGGTAGTATAAAAGGGGGACAAGGGTCATTTGGAGAATATACAATTGAGAAGCATTTGCAGTGTTAGCAAATGAATTTGCAGTGAGAGAAAATAGTCTTACAGTGTTAGCAAGGGCGCAGTGATAGCGTTGGGGATAGCAGTGGTGGAATCTGAGTAGGAGTGATTGGGACATTGTCAGAGCTCTGCCAGAAAGAGGCAAGTAGTTTTGTATTTCTTAATTTGCTGAAGTTTAATATAATTCCTCATCTATAGTAATGGTTTTCCCCTCGAGGTTTTTCCATGGACAATTTGTCCAAAAATATCGTGTTCATTGTGTTGCATATTTTATGTTCCTATTTTTATTAGTGAAGTTGCAGTTGTGTTATTTTTCAATATTTGCCGTGAATTAATTTTCGACAGTCAAATAATCTTATATTAGATAGGAGATTAATAATCAGTAACTGCAATAGAATTTTCATAGTAGTAACCTTTTTTCTCACAGAATTCATTATTTTTGGAGTTGCTTAGATGGCGAAGGGCATATATGTGTTTATGTTGTTTTTATTGCTCATGGCAACTTTTGCTTTTGCTTCTGGTAGTAATGATATTTATCTTCCTCTTCAATATTAATACATGGTTTTAGATGTTGATATTGTTGACTACTTCTTGATTTGTAATATGTTGATGATTACAAGTGTCCATGTATGATGCCTACTACGACGATGCTTATTAATGTAAAAAATTGAGCAGTGGATTTCATGGGGAATGTGAATTATGGATGGAGGATGAGTGCAACAATGTGTGTAAAAATGTAGATCATCGGGTTTGGGGAGTCTGCGATTGGGACAACCAACACAAATTGGCTTGTTGGTGTTTTCATGAATGTCCTCTAGGTGTGGATTCATTTCCACATCCCTGAAAAAGAGGTTTGGGGAATAGGTGGGCTAAACAAGTAGTATAATGTTTGGGTCAGCCTTTTGTTATCTGGTAGCCTCTATTATAATGGAGGACGAGTGGGATTAAAATAAAATATTGTGATAAATAAGTATTAATAAACTATTGTAATAAGTATTAGTAAAATATTTTGGAAATGTGCGATTGTAACCATTCACACGAACATGAGATTGTTGGTGTTATCATCAATGTGTTGTAGGTATGGATTCATTTTCACATCCTTGAACACTAGGTTTGGGGAATAGGTGAGCTAAACAAGTATAGTAATCTTGAGTTGATCTTTGTTATCTGGTAGCCCCTACTATAATTGAGGGTGAGAGAGATTAAAATAAGCTATTGTGATAAATAAGTATTAATAAATTGTTGTGATAATAAATATTAAGATCAATATTGTGTGAAACAAGGCAATGTGATAGATTGCATATCACTGTTAAAATAAGTATTAATATGGATTGGTTTATTTTTGTTATCATTGTTAACATATATTTTTTGTGATAAATAAGTGAGATGTATGTAAAATAAGGTAATGTGATGATTGTATATTTTTATATACAGAAAAATATATATTTCATATCATTTTTTGCCTATATCTTTATGTTTTTTATCATCATATCTTGTAGCCATTATTATGTCCTTTGATAGAGTTTTTGTCATGTCAACTTACTTTATAGATAAGTCTCTTATTGTACACTAGTTTGATGTAATTTGATAATGTAAAACCATAATGATAACAAAATATATGCCTAAAAAATAATAATTGTTATTTATCTACTAAGGGATATGATAGGTAATTCATGGTTACCCTCACTAGCACAACATCAATTTTGTAGCAAGGTTTTTGAACGTAAGAATAAAATTAAATGTTTGAAGTTATTATTTGGCTCAGTGTCTCAAAAATATTTGTAGGTGTTTAAATATTCACTAAAAATCCCACTAATGGAAAGTAATCATTCCCTCTAAATAACTAAGCTTAATTACAAGGAATCAATCTATTTAGAAAACTCCATAGCTTAAACATGGCTACTTGGCCTTTTCTCTATGGAGATTGTATCTCTATAGATGGCATAGAAGTGTCAAGTTATTGTATTGTTAAGAATGATGCATAGTGAGTTTCAATTGGTTTGGACTCAAACCAATAACACTCTTTAGACTTCTCAAACAAGTTTGTGTTACCCTTCAAAGTCTAGTTACTTCCACCAATCTCAAAATTCTATAATATTTTACTTACGTTTTCACTCCAAGTTTTACAATTTAATTATACTAAAGACATATATGAATAGTAAGTCACCTAATATTATAAGACTTTGGTTTGGTAGGACCTATACTAAATTCCTTTGTAGAGTCTAATTAATGTGAGATTTCATCCATGTATCATGTATTTAGCAAGAAATCCTACAAATTTCAGGTTCCACTAAATTTTAATTTATCTAGAATTTATCTCTAGTCTCAATCATGGATTTTACTGTAGAGAATCTACTAAATGTGAGATGTCTAAGAATTATGGTCTAATCATCCTTTCAATTCTATATTTCACTTAGTAAAACCATCAAAAGAATCTTATAGATTCAATGTTCATACATGGTCCATATTTTATATATTTATTAATAGTATATATAAAATATTCTAAAAATATCCTTCTTGAGGTGCCTATTTCATAAATAACTTGTGATTAGTTCTCAATGAAGCTCCAACCTCTAAAAGAAAGATTTGAAAATAATGTTTCTTTAAACATATTTCAAAATGGAAGAGAGAAAGTAAGCAAAAAATATTAGAGAGTGGGAGAAGAAGCCAATAGAATGCAGATCAAACAAGGAAAACCTCCCCATGGAATGCAGGTTGGATGAATCTAGGTTCCTCATAAATTCAAAATTTGTTTGTGGAACTTCCTATGCTAATTGCACTTCTAGCAGGTCAAATAGTTCCAACTTTCTTGCAAATGCAAGTTAGATGGCTCCAAATAAATGAGACTTGGAAAAATTTGAGCATTTACTAGGTAATTGACATCAAAAAATATAGTTCACATGGGTTACAAATGCCCACATTAGTTAAATTGACTTTATACAGTCAAATGTACCTACAATTTGATATGTGCCCACAAACAAGCTAGACAAAAGCAAAACTATTATGCTAGTCATTGCAAGGAACTTCGCTACTTGCAACCCTTGTTAATATTGTTTATACCAAATTGGGGTATGGATTTAGTGTTTATTTCACACACATGAAGCTTCAAAATAAAGTGAATGTAATATTAGTGTTCAAAATAATGTGAAAAGAGTCTATTATTGATTTTTTTCTTCCAAGTCAATCTTTTTGGATGTAGAAAACCCCATCAAACATCATAAACTTGAAAATGCATTCCAAATAAGGTGAAATGCATTATCTTACAATAATGCAATGAGAATGTGCCACATGGAGGGGATGTTTTATTAATTTTCAAGTATTATATACTACTTCATTTAGCAACAACTAATCAAGCTTCATCATGCTTTAACAACAATAACCAACATCCAAGCACATTGTATAATGCTCTAACATGTGTAGAAATTCCTACCTCTATAAAAATGTCATATCATGGAGATTCAACACTCAATATAATATTACATTGCCAACAATGGTGAAAATGCCATGAACAAGCAACATAGAACTCCTAGCCATGAAGATAAAGTTCCCAAGGGAATGGAAGGTCAATAGTATTGTTTGAAATTTGAAATAAAACAAAAAATTAATATCTATGACTTCAAATGTCCACCATAAAGGAAATACAAACAATGGTGAAGTGCTCCCATACACAGTAAAACAACCATCAAAATGAAATGCTCAATAAAATAAAAAAGGTTGTTGATAGTGTTTAACCATTAAAGTATGTGCAACATAAAAGAACACCTACACTCATACCTAACCATGAAGGTAAAACACCTCGAAGCATATAAAATTGAATGATTATTTAGTTCCTAAGAAGAAAAGGGGGCATCTTCATTAATATTACTATTTCTTCCACAATGAAAAAGATGAAATGCTACCATACTTCCTATACTTGTTAATATTCATTAATATTGAAATTATGAATGCATTCTAGTAGGGATAGGATGGGTACTTCCCTTATTCAACAATATGTATGAGCTTGGCTAGTGGCTAGATGGATAAGGGATGATGACCTCATTTTGGGGCAAGAAGTAGCTTCCCTTATTATCACATCCATTACAAAGGCCTAATTCAATAACATTATGATCAATGATAGCCTACAACATAATATGAAGCATTCACCTTTATTATTAATAAATAGTGTAGCTATGAGAAATTACTGTGTGTAAACTATTTGATGAAATGTCTCAATTAGCTTAAATGAGAAATAAGGTGATCCAATTTGGCCAAAAATATTTTTTTTGAGTAACTTTCATTTCTTTTTTTTGATGAATAGGAAGATATATATATTAATACAAAGATAAAGTTATTGTGCCATAGAAAAATAGCCCCTTGTCATTTTCATGGCCTTTTAGGTTTTGTTTCATGGTGTTTTTCTATTTTGCTCTGATTTTATGTTGCAACATGGCTTGAACATGCTTATTTAGGGACTAAAATTAAAAGAATGACGTCTTGTGAAGGTGTTGTGAAATTTTGTAAGACATTTCTACACTCTTCTAGAATCTATTAATTACAGTTCTCCTAAAAATCACCTTTTTATTCATCAACAAGTCCTATTTTGAAGTGTTGTAAAGTCTTGTAACAAGATTTCAGGCTTTTCTAGGCACATCTTCACTATTTATCCCTTTCTCATGCTTTCTTTGGCCCCTTTATGCTCTCATATGCTTAATTAAGTGTATTTTTGAGTATTATCCTGACAAACAACATTAAATACAACATATTTCTCGACACACATTTTTAGGTCCTAGGTGGGACCTATTTGCCATGGGTGGCGAATGAGTCCCCCTTGGCTCCAAATTCAAAATTTTTAAAATTTCCTTTTAGGATTTCATTCAAAAACACTTGATGTTGGCCTGCAATGAGGTATGAATGGGTAACTAAGGCACAAGTGTGTATAAATAAGTGATTTTCACCTCATTTCAACCCCCATTCATCAAGTTCACTTATTCACCTATTCATTCAAGCATTCAAGCATTTTACAACATCTTTTCAAGCACTATTCAAGAACTTTGAAGGAGCCATTGACATTACTTCAGACTTGCATCATCAAGCATTTGGTAAGTTGACAACATTTGTATGTTGTTAGTTTATCATTCCTTTGCATTTCATTATTTTATTAAGGGTTTGGTTACCAAAAATGAGGTTTGACCAAGGAAAACCCCTATTCATTAACCTTAAACCATTTTTCCCCTATTGCATGAATGTTTGCAGCATTTTGTGTGCAGATTTAACAAGATTTTTGGTATTGAAGATTTGTTTACAATTCAACTAGGTGCTTCAAGTCAACTCATGTCTATTTCAAGCTTGGAGAAGGTTTTTTGTCTATTTCCTGTAGAATTGACTTCGGCAACCTGACAAGCAGTGATTTCCAGATCTGGTGTTGTAGAGTTGTCTCCTGATTTTTCAAAAATTTGGGAGAGGACTATTTCACCACCTATGGCGAATGGGTCCCACCTTAGGACTGAAAATCTAAATTTTGTTAGATTCTAGATCTTGATAGACAGAAACACGTTCCTGACAGTTTTTCACCAAGAGGATTGATTCGCCACCCTAGGCGAATGAGTTCCATTGTGAAAAATTAGTGATTTCAACCAACATCCACAACATTCTAGATTCATCATACTTCACCCAGGTGCACTATGATTTAACTCATCTTATTTTTTTCTGCATATTTTCTTCATTTAGTTCATTGTTTGTATATCACAATGTGTTTTCAAACATAGCTTAAATTTCACTTTTGTATTCATTTTCATTCATTTAGATCAGTCAATTGCATTTAGTTAACTTATTTTACATTAGAAAACATTGCTCATAACATAATTTGAATGAACCATTAACACTTTTGCTCTTATCTCTCTCCTTTTAGGTGGAAAACCCTAGAAGAGCAATTGTTGTCCATAAGAGCCAAAAATCAATAGTTCAATTACATGTTCACAAAAAAAGGTGGGTGGTTAGAAGGAACACCCCGAGAGTCATATGGGAAAATCCTAGAAAATGAAAAAACCAATCACATGGGCCTAGCCCAAAAGTCCATAATAATAATTATTATAAAATAAAAAGGCCATCACGTGGCTAGAGTAGTGCCAATAGAGCCAGGAGGGTCTCTGTCATCCAAGTGCTTTCCCCATACATCAATAGGGTCTAGAGCAATGTCAGGAGGAGGAACCTAACCATCATGAACTTCTTTTTCATTCTCTTTATCTTTATCCTCACGTTGGGGCAATATTGCAAGTGCCAAATGTGTAAAACTCTTACCAGAATCTAGCCAACAAAATCCAAAAGCAAGAGTTTCATCATAGGGCCACTTGGAACTACCACCGCTACTCCCCGAAGCTCCTCCAGAGGGCCACCCCTACCCAGCCTGTAGAGGAGGAGAGCAGGTCCGTCGAGGAGGATGAGAGCCATGCTGAAGAGGAGGCTAAGAGTGGGGGTGAGAAGAGCCAGTCCACTGTCAGCCCTGAGAGGGCGACTGACCACGAGAGGAGGTGGGAAAAGTGGGCACCCAAGCAACAATACATGGGGCATTGCTTCAATGATATAAAAGCACCTGTAGGTGAGCCACCTCAAGTGCAACTTTGTTTGCTTGAACCTAAATCTGTAAGAGAACATTAGATCAAATAATAGCTTTAGAATACAAAGAAACATATTTATCCATTTATGTTTTAGCAAATATGCAGGAATTTCTATCTTTCCAGATATTGAAGAGGATTTCCACCCTAAAAGTGTGTCAAAGCTGGGTATACTTAGAAAGAAGTCTGGGCAAGTCTCCCCGTAGAATCATATGCCAGGAAAAGGCTCTGATCTAAAGGTCTAAAAGAAGTCATGAATCCAAGTCCAAAACTACTAAGCTCTAGTACAAAACAAGAAGAGATGCTTAAAAGACTAAGCTTGTCCACAAAAAGGGAAATGAGGGTCCTAGACCCCCAGGTGAACAAGTCGAGAACCACAAGAAATCCTTAGAAAAGAATACACCAAGAAAAGTGGGCAAGTTTCAACTCAACACTTGCAGACCAAATGGAAGAGAATATTTTTTTCCAGACATGAGCGGGAGATTGAAGAAGCCAGCTCTAGTTCAGACTTTCAATCATAAGAAAGTGTGGTGAAAGCCACCTATAACCAAGCCTAGGCTTGTAATTTCTGAAAGGGGTGTCTGGGTACCACTTTGAGTCTTTCCACCAAGGCTTGGACCCACAAATTCTCACCTTATGAAGCATTTATGTAGGAATAACATTCACTAGACCATCATAAGTAGCACGATCCTAGTTTTGAAGCTTGTAAAGGGAACATAAATCTTCCCATGACATGATGCACATTGTGGGTCTGTGAAACACTTGATGTAAAGTTTGAATACCTTTCTTGTGGAACCTGAGTGCCTTAAGCCAAGGTGACTTAGCCAGAGGTTGACCATTGCTAGTAAAAAGAGGTGACCACCAAACATTCTGTTGATTGAACGAAAGCCCATCACAGAAACCAGAGCCAACCCAGCAAAGCCAGGACTTCACTGTATCCTAGTCTCTCCAAATGCTCGTGGCCACAAAATTTCCCACAATTTGAACTAGTTCCTTCATGACCAAAAAGGGTTTGAAAGCCAATCCCCTTCTAGGCGAGTCTATGAATAGGAAATCTTGACTAAATGCGATTCCTGAGAAGAATTTTCTAGGCCTCATCTCTAGTAAGGGCATGAATTATCCATGTTACATGCAAGGAACTTCCTTGTCATTGAGTGGAGAGACGCCCAAGTCCTCCAGAGTCTCTAGGAAGGAAAAAAATCTCCTAGGAAACACGGTGAAACCCTCTATGGGACTTTGCAGAGGTCCAAAGGAAGTCCCAAAGAAACTTTTCAAGTTTGCCATATGCAGCATTTGAAGGGGCCCAACAAGAAGAATAATAAACATGGGTGGAAACAAGAATTTTGGAGCACACCTAAAATTTCCCTATCAAAGAAAGGGGCTTGGTAATCTAGTATGCGAGCTTTTGCTCAATTTTGGAAAGAACAGCTTGCCATAGCTCAGCTGGAAAGGCCTAGAAGACAAAGGGAATGCCTAAGAACCGAAAGATTTTTGTTGGCCCAATCCACTTCCATCTATATTGCAGAAGTCGAGGAGGAGTGGGCATTATATATGATCTGTAGCACAAAATTTTGCTCCATTGAATAGCGGAACCAGATGTCAGGAAAAAAGTGTTAAGACATTCCAGAGCCGCCTTGATATTATCTTCTTCCTCTAGAAGAGTGAGGAAAGAATTATCAAAAAAATGGCCATTAACTAGTTGAGCTTGAGAGTTAGGAAAAGAAATGCCTTTGACACGTTGCTGAGAAACTGTGTTGGCCAAGAGATAGCCAAATCTTTCGGTAGCAAGCACATAAAGAGAAGGAGAAAGCAGACAACCTTGCTGAATAGATCAGAAAATCCCAAAGGCAATATATTGGTGGTCATTAATGGTGATACAAGTAGAGGCATCTGTGAAGATCATTTGAACAACCTAAATGAAATTGGGCCCAAACCCAAAGGCTTGCAACATATCAAGAATAAAAGGCCATTCAATGAGGTCATAAGCTTTAGCAAAGTCAATTTTAAGAAAAATAGCTTTCTTGTCGAAGCGCCTGGCTCACTCCATGCTTTTCTGAACAACAATAATGTTATCCAAAATAAACCTGTATTTGATAAACCCAGTCTACTCCGGGTGCACAATTTGAGGCAAAAGAGAGCGGATCTTCAAAGCCAAAGCTTTGGCGATGATCTTGTAAGAAATATTGAGGAACGTGATAGGCCTCCAGTTGCATATATCCTCAGGATCTCCAAATTTGGGTATGAATTTAATATTTCCTTTGTTTATTAAATTACCTAGAGATTTAGAATGAAAGGCCTCAAGATAAACTTTATACAAGTCATGCCCAACACTATCCCAGAGGGCCTTGTAAAATTCACAAGGGAAGCCATCAATCCCTAGGGCTTTGTCATCAGCCATGGAATGAACAACTTCCTTAAGGTCTTCAATTGTCAGCAATTGATCATAGAAAGCTCTATGGGCTAAACATAGCCTATTTGTCACAACAACAAGGAAATCCTAGAGGGCTTGTTGTTGCACAGGTGTAGACTCCTGAGCAATGAAAACTTGCTCATAGTGACGAATAAAGGCCTTGAGAATGTCAGGAAGCTCAGAGAGCACTTGAATTCCATCTTTAATTTTTTTAATGCCTGGAGATGAGTGCCTGACACATAGGGCCAGAAAAATATCGTTAGAGGCACAAACACCAATTTTTAACCAGTGCAACTTGGCTTTGATTTGAGCAGCTCTAGTAGCGTAATTGTTTGCAACTTGCTTTTTGTCCCTTAATTCTGCCACCCTAACTTGTAATGATGGGGAAAATGGGCTAGCTACCAAAGCCTAGGTAGCTAAGTGCAGGTCAGCTGTGGTAGCCTCATAAGACCACTTGTAAAAAATAGCCAGTTGGCACCCATAAATGGGTAGAAATCTAGCCGTGCAAGTGATAGCATCATTCCACCAAGTTATCCAGCCTGTTTGATGAGCTGGCTTGCACTCCAAATTCAAGACTCTATGAATGTGGGCCAATGTAGGTTGATGACAAAGCAAAGACGTGTTAAAAAAGAATTGAGTTTAGCACATATGAGGCTATCTTATCTCCCATTCAATGCAAAAATAAATGGGGAAGTGGTCTGACAAGGTCACATCCACTAACGACTTACCCATGAGAGAAGAATTGTCAAAAGAGAAAAAATATTGAGTTAAGATCATAGCATGATCAAGGCATTTAAATATCCTATTAGAGTCGGCCATGTAATTACACCAAGTGTGCCAGAGAGAATGAGAATGGCGGAAACCATTATATGGGATCGAAAAGCCCCAATTTATTCTGCATGTAAAACCATGCCTCCCTTTCACTAGCTACCCACCTGAATGGAAAGGTGCCATCTTTATCATAGGCCATCTCAACCATATTGAAATCCCCACATAATAACCAAGTAGCAACTGACAATGAATCAACAATCCAATTCCAAAGCACAAAGTGTTCCATAGCATCATTAAAAGCATAAACATTAATAATCCCAAAGAAATGATTATGAATGTTGAGAAGGATCCAGATGAGTTGATGAGTGGGGTTAGACACATGGTTGACCACACAAGAGTTCCACCGTGGGAAGAAAGGGAGATAGCTCTGCCATGCCTAGCTTCATGATCAGTACAAAACATTTGACTAGCTAGCCAAATAGAGCGACAAGCTGAAGCAAGCAAAAAACCAAAAAATTAACTTCTTGCAGACAAAGCACTACAATACCAAAATATTTCTTCAAAGTATCCCTAACAGGATACTTCCCGGAGAGGTCTATCAAACCTCGAACATTCCATGAGAGGAAATTCATGAGTGAAACTCCTCCATATCGTCAGAGTCTAACTCCTCTTCATTCAAAGAGGAGAAGTGATTTTGCAGAAACTATGGTGGAATTGACCCAATCTGAATAGGAGGAGAATAAAATATTCATTTCTCTTGCACATATTCACCTTCATCCAATGGTAGAGAGGGACTGTGAGACTATCTTTGAGTTCTTGACATGGGAGGAGAAACGTTTGGCTGTGCTATCATAACAACAACAAGCTAAGGCATAGTCTTCGGCCTGGGCTACAATGGAACATTATTAGCCCCAACTGGAGCTTCTTTCCTCTTCACCAAAGGGTTTGAAACATTCTTCATTGGTTCAGAGGCCTTGGAAGCCGACCTAGAACTAGTGGACTTATTTTTTGGTTTGTAACTGTGGTCCATTTTTTATCAAGTTTGGCAGCAAAATTATCTGTCTAATGAGGCTTTTTAGATTCTCATGGTGGAGAAGGTGTACGAGGCACTGGCAAAGGGAAGTCATTGATCTTATGTTCTGCAGACTGACACCTATAACACGTGTTGGGAAGATTAAAATAAGTGACCTTTTGGGTATGCCAGAGGGCTCCAATTTGAATGTCAATCGAGCCTTTCAAATATTTGGAAAGGTCCACATTAACACAGACCCGTTTTTGGTGTTTGATCTGAAAGAACCTATTTAGTTCAATACAAATGACCCTCCCCAAAGAGGACGCAATATGATTCAGAAAAGGCACACAAGGTAAAGGTAAACCAGAAAACTCAATCTAGACCGAGACCCGCAACTTGGTGTCATCCGAGATAGCAAAGTCTTGGGTCCACACTTGGAAAACCAACAAAGAAGCCTTGACATACCAGGGACCATGGGATAGGATAGCCTAGAAATGATTGACTTCCACGAAGTGGAACAAGAAAAAACCCTTAAATTTTGGACCATATCAAGGCGGACCCCATGAGGGACCTATGCCTTGTTGACCCATTCCTTAAGCACACTTCCAGGGGGAGTCCTCCCAACAAAATACCCAGCAAGGGTGTGTTGTTCAATCCATTGACAAGTAGAATCAAAATCCGGTAAAGGAAAAACCACATCACTTGGGGAGTCAGAACACTGACCTTGTGAAAAACTTTCGAAACAAATTTTCATGGCCGTTTGTTCAGAGGAGGAGCATTGAGCAAAGTTGTTGAACCATTGACACTAGCATGAACTGCTAGGTTAGAGTTGGTTGAAGGCATATTAAAACCAAAAAAACATAGTAAATGCGGTCATACACACCGAAAAAGAGGAAATTCCTTTGCAGTAAGTGCAATATGATGCAAGATACCAGAGACACAAGAAAACCCTAACAGAGCTCATACTAAGTTTCACTTTTCAACCAATGGATATGTTCTAGATATTTTTCACTATGGAGTGAAAATAAATTTGAAAGAATATTTTTATCCAAGGGCAGAAAATTACATAAGAAATGTAAAAAAATGCTTGAATAACTAACTCAGTTGGCCAAAAGGGAGAAAAATGCTAGAAGTTGAAAGATGTTGTGGCATATTATTTCATTTAGTTGTAAATCAAGGGGCTCAAATGCTACCGTGTGTCATTTTTTAATTCAATTTCAGTTCTACCACTTCTCATATATTACAACTATTGGGTCTTTTGTGTGGGTTGGAAAATTCATAATTGAAGGGGATATTAAACTTGAACTATACATGATGTAAGTCATTTCATGAAGGAACAAATATCTAATTTCTATGTCTTAATTTTTGTGTTAATGACTCTACCTTGTTGCTCTATATGAATTAGGGTTTTCCACCTTAATTGCCTTCTTTACTATATTATTTCTTCTTAGAGAGAAACACACTTTTAAGGAAGCACATTTTTTGTAATATTTTTTGATTTGGTTAGTGCACTTTCAAAAAAGTGAGAAATCTTTCCAAGAAACAAGTGGGATTTGCAATATTGATAAGGACTAGTAATATTTACAAATTCAATTATATTTTAATCAAATTATATTTAAGAATTCAATTTATTGCAAGGAAATAATAGTCATTGTAAGGAAGTTGCATTTGATAATTGAACCGTAGAGCTAATCTTGTTCATATAGGGTTGTGTGATAGTTTTTAGACTCTAGATTCCCAACAAATTGGCAACGATCTATCTTCACTTCCCCAACCAAACTCTTATTTCAAAATGATAAAAACTTAGATGGATAACTTATTCCATAATTTATATTTTTCATGCTTAAGCATTAAGGGTACAAGAGGTGCATATGGATATGCAATAATTGAAGAATCCTTGTTGCATTTGCATGAACACTTCATTTGTGCTTCACTAATATGATAAAATTATTTCCCTCCATATAAAATTTAGTGAATATTGATAGAAATATCCCTAAGATCCTACAAATCTTAAAGTATAAGAGATATTTGATCATCTTTCATTTGTTGGTCTATCCTCTTAGCAATTTTGAACATAGAAATTTACAAAAAATTAAATTAAATTCTTGAAAGTAAGATAGTTTTAAGTTTGGAATTAGTAAGCACTTCAAAAGAGCTAAATAGTGTATTATAATCATAAATAAGAGATATACACATATACTAACATAGAATATAAAAATAAAAAGAACATGACTCTAAAAATTAAACATTAAAAACACATCACTATAATATTTTATACTCCACTATTATATTAAAAAGAATTTAAATAAATGAATCTTAAATTTGAAATCCAATAAATATATCATCTAACCTATGGGACTCTTGCTATATACTTTCTATGAAAGTTTCTAATCATTACTCTGAGTGATTAATTTTTCAGGTGTTATGTCAGATAGCTTATACACATATTGGCGGCTGATTGTATTTATTTCGGCAATCTTTTTGCATGCTTGAACATGACGAAATAATCTCCATATGCAATTGGATATCTGTGAAATTTATGGATGATGAGATCAGTGACGACGTATGCATGAAGTGACATTGGCAAATAGTCTTGTTATGGGCTATATTATTCAATCATAGAATGTAAGCAAAGTGCATTAATTATTTTTTCAATGAATTCCATTATATCTTAATAGAACTCGTTATCAGCTTGCTTTTCACTGGGTAGAAGATGCATGATACACCTATTAAGTTTTCCAAATACTAAGAGAATAACACAGAGGAACAAAGGAAAAGAGGACAATCATTTACTCGTTCCTCCATTCTCTCTTTTTTTATTTTTAAGGAATGTAAAAGATTTGAAAACCCATTCCATTACACAACTTTATGCTCCAAAACAATAATTTGACAACACCAGTCATGGCGAGGTCAGCCATTTTCAGGCTTCAATGATATACATTTCAGTGATTGCGTTGGTTAATATATGTTATTACTTCAAACATTCTGTAGCATTTTGTATTATGGGTTATCTTACAATTTTCAGACCTTCTAAATTGCAACCAGTGTCAAAGCAGGCAGGAGAGGGAGGGAGAGAGAAAGATTGATTAGTTATAATTCATTCAAAACAATTTCACAACCGAATCAAAATGAGAGGGATATTACATTAACTTACTTTCTGAAACTTCAGCTATAATTCATTCAAAACAATTTCAGAACTGAAACAAAATGAGAGATATATTAAATTAACTTACTTTCTGAAACTTCAGCTATAATTCATTCAAAACAACTTCAGAACTTTAACAAAATGTATTAACTGGCGCTAAAACCAAATGTACAACTGTTTTACATGGGAGCAAAATGTTTGGCTTCTGCCAATAGCCCATGTTTTTCTTAACATAAGGGGCAACTGCAATACTACTGTTTTACACTTTATCCAATTACTCTAGCAGCAGTATGGTAATAGAAATTGCCTTAGCAGGCACTACATGTACCAAACTAAAGAGACATAAATATTGGGCCATTTTCATTACAATAAAAGAAGTTAGTCTGTAAAACCCAAAAACCTTGGTAAGAGCAGAAACACTCTTCTTCTTCTTCATGATCATCAGATGACTTGATCTCCTTTCTCCAAGCTCCGAGCAAACTCTTGCACATAGTTCTCAAACATTAGTTCGTCTTCCTTACCTTGCTTAGGGTCAGTGGTTGTGGTGGAGGAGGAGCAGGAGGTATAGTCAGCGCTAAGCCTACTACTATTCCTATCATAACTAGCCATAATGAGGGATTCAACCATTCTTTTAAGCTCTTTGTGGATATTCGTAAATGACCTTTTCTCTATGGAGACTATAGTTGTATAGACTTCATAATGGAGATTACTTTTGGGACTCCGATGCATGTGAGATCTCTAAGAAGCACGATTTGTTCATCTTTTCAGCTCTCTATTTCACTTTGTGAATCCTATAAAACAATGTTATAGATGGAATGTTTATACATGATCTATATTTGATATTTTTTTATTTTAATATTTACACATTAGGCCTTCAAAGAATTGATTTATTTTTGAAGAATAAGTCTCAACTAATTTGTATTAATGGATAGAAGTTATATTAGAAGTTAGTAGATAGGGATCAATCCTATAGATCAATGGTTAGGAAGTGCTTGGATAAATTAATATCAAAGAATTAGAAGAATTGATTTTAGGTTGATTGAATTGAGAAATAAATTTGAACTCATGATAATAAAATAAGTAAACTCTTTTAGGACGAAAAGTCTAAAAAGAGACTTCTTAAAATAGAAAATTATGATCCTTAAATTGAAACATAAAAGACATAATAATACACTCCTTAAACACATTATTAAATTGTAACCTACATATAACAAACAATCTATATTTCTATATTTAAAAACTAATAAACTAGCAGTCGCATGCATAGGCATGCAACAATCAGCCGATAGGGGTGCACCGCAAGATGCTATCCAGTGGGAAAGAAGTAGGAGTATTTTTGGTGGAAAGGGAAGAGAAATAAAAAAATCTATAATATTTAGAATTGTTTGATTGAGTCGAGAAACATAGAGTGTGTTAATTAGTCAATAGAAAGTAACATGAGGTTAGTTCATATCTCATTGGCTAGGGGTGGGACAGTACCGACCTTTTCCATGAAGAGGAGAAATCGATATATGCATCTCCACATAAAAAACTACTAGTTGAAAATTGATTAATGAAAATGTAAAATAAAATTGTAGGCCATGTTGAATGAATCTAATTAGTTACAATGTATCCATTAATTTTAATTTTAAACAAGTAATCATCAATAATTTTTATTTTATTAATATGTAATATTTAATAATTTTAGTTACAATAGTTAAAGTTTCATTGCAATATAAACACAAACATTGAAGTCCCACATGATTTTAAATGAGTAACGAATGTTGGGACATTCGAGACAAACCTTTGTTTGTAAATATGGTACCAATTTTTATCCTTTTGTCTTCACCAGCTTGACTCCATGCAGGTTGATTTTGAAAAGCATGCAACCCTCCTCCCAAATCTGTTTCTAGCTCAAAATTGATTTTACTTAATAATGTTAATAATATAGTAAATTAATTGTCAACAAATGCAATTTTTTATAAATTTTTTTCTCTAAAAATGATAACTCAAAAATATAAATTAAATTTAAATTTTTAAATAATTTTTTTTTCTAACAACAATAGTTTCACACCAAAATTTAAGGTATGAGATAATTTTATCTCTATTTTAGTTTTATATTTATTAGCCATGGATGCACATGTATATTTTAGCTTTTTGTCTAGATTATTCAATCAATCAATTAATTATTATTTGATTATGTTAGGCTTTTTAGAGAGTTATTACCCATGCCTTTAATTACAAATATTGCATTTAAAAGTATTGTTTAACAAAGGTAGTCGATAACTTTGGGTATTGTATATTTTTGAAGAAAGAAAGATGTTTGATATTGGATACTTTTTATAATTACTATTTAGTGCATAATTTTGTAAATTAAAGTTCTAGTATGCATGTGTTTTTTGGGTTAGTAGTAGTAAAATAAAATGGGATAAAGTATATAAAGGATTGAAAAGTAGTCAATTACAAGGAAATTTGGAATAAAAGTATCAAATTTTAATAAATTACTTCATAGTGCAATTGAAGACTCAGTCATACTATTTTTTTATTAGAAACAAATAAATAGACCTCATTAAGAGAAGAGTGTGATGACACAATACAATTTTTTTGGACTCTCAGAATAAATGAATAAAAGATTTCACGTGTATCTATGTAAGAACAAATCTATCGCATTAAAATCCAAAACACAAAACCCATGCTCGTTATCCACCTTGCCATATTGGCATCATGGAGCATCGGGGACTCTAGCCAAACCCCCGAGCAAGAAAAGTATGAAACATCCATGATAAATTTTGTGGAGTTCCATTATACATCACAAAATATCAAAGTTGAGCAAAATCTAGTGCTTTCATATATGATCTATCATATTGAATTGTTTTTTTTGCAATAATTCTATAAAAGACAAGCATCGTGATTTTGGAGCGCTTTTGTATGCTTTAGCCTAGTACCTACAAATAGAAGAGAGGGGTAAATCAGTGGATGGGAAAGCAAGATCAGGAACAAACCATAAAAAAATAGTAAGTATATAGGTAAAAATTGTATACACCTAAAAACGGTCATCACCTCTAATTAATTAAATATTAGCTATTTGATTAATATTCCAACTACGTATAAATAAATGCTAAATTTATTTATATTGTTCACCCTTCTCTAATTCTCCAAATCTAGAACACTTTCTTCTAAATTAATTAAATAAACAAGGTTCCCTAAACTTGTTTTATTTAATTAAATTTCACTAAATCCAATTAGGAATTAGAGCACATTTCTACAAATTTTTGTGTGCCTCCTCATCAAGGTCACATGAAAATAAATAACTCTAATTTTTAATTAGAATTATCCTCAACTCATTTCGAAAAGCACATGGCTCATTTCTGCCCACACTTCCACCAGCTTTAGAGAACGTGATTTATTCCTCCCACACTTCCACCAATTTTGGAGCACATGACTTATTCCTCCCACACTTCGACCAATTTTGGAAGCACATGGTCTTGTCTTCCCACACTTGAATTGATGCAGGAGCATCCAGTGGTGTAAGGGCAATCTTGCATCACCCAAAAATAGTTAAATTTCAAGTTTCTCATTTTTTAGATATTTTTACATTTTTGGATACCCTTTTCATTATAATGAAATTCCCAATTTATGGTTTTTATTTTCTATTCCTAGGTTGAAAGATATTGCAGTTTTAGTTTCTCATATTTGCACTTGAAAATCTTCCGATTAGATTTGAGGCACTTACAGTTCCCGGATCAGCCCCGAAACTTGGAAAATTTGGCATAACTAATTTTGAGCGCATTATTAACTTCGAGACCTTTCCAACGGTTCACGAATCAGAGTCCCGAATCAAAAGTTATGGCCCTGGGAAGTTGGTGCACTTTCTAGAAGATACAACTGCAAATGTTCTTTTGAAATTTGAACTTCAAGTTGTAATTTTTTGGCGCCAAACTGCTTAAACTCAAATTTGAATGTTGTTTTGGCTCCAAACTAAAGAGGAGCTCTATTTATGGGTGAGTTTCTAATTTTTGGGTAACTTTTTGGGGACAAGCTCGCATATTGTGAAAGGGTGATTCTGTAATGTTTTGTAACTTGCATGTGTTGTAGAACTTGGGGATTTGATATCCTCTACTTGTAAGAAGCTCCATTTTCTGAATAATAAAATTATTCTCTTGTTTGTGGGTTATTTTCTAAGTCTCGGGCTACGCCCTCATCAAGTGGTATCAGAGCGGGTTTTCTTGAGCGTGTGGACAGATCGTCGATCGTGAGGAAGTTCACACCAGGACCGTGGTTGTGGGTCGAGGTCAAGAAATATGCCTCAAAGAGTGATGCCTAGTAGGAATGGTGGTGCCAGAGGTGGTCAAGGCAACATAAATGCTGGTGGAAGAGATGCACTGGCAGCCCTCCAAAGACAGATTGATGCATTACAAGAGCAGTTGAGAAGAGGGTTAAACCTGAGGGAGGAAAGTGAGGATGAAGGAGAGGAAGAAGGTTCAAATGTAGAAGAGGAAGAAGAAACAATTGATCAAGACCAAATGCGGCTAATAAGGGACATTTTGAAGATCGGGAAAAGACCCAGAGCAGAAGTCCCCAGTTATTTTAGAAGTCTGAACCCAGAAGAGTTGATCGACTGGATCAATGAGCTAGAAGAATATTTTGAGTATGAGCAAATAGAGGACCCAGATCGGGTTAAGTTTGTGAAAATGAAGTTGAAGGGCCATGCCAGTATTTGGTGGAAAGAGGTCCAGTTGGAAAGAAATCGAAGAGGAAAAGGAAATATCACCAGATGGGATCACATGGTAGAGAAATTGAATAAGCTCATACCAGGACTACGAGTTAGATCTATTGAAGAAATTGCAAGGGTTGAAGCAAGGAAGCAGATCTGTGAAAGAATATACTAAGATTTTCACAAGATAATCATCAGAATGGGCCACACAGAGGCCAATAAGGAGAAGGTAGCCCGATATCTTAATGGGTTACCCCGAGCATTTAGGAGGAGTTTTAGTTCAAGAGTTGAACAGGAGAGTTCAAGAGTTGTTGAGAAAGGGTTTGATACAGGAGAGTTTGAGTCCATGTGCAGTACCGTCGTGCTAGCACCAAAGAAGGATGGGGAGTGGAGGATGTGTACACATTCCCCAAGCCATAAACAAGATAACAATCAAGCACAAATTTCTCCTGCCTGATGGATGACCTGATGGATCATTTGAGTGGATCGACTTCACAAAGATTGATCCAAGAGTGGATATCACCAACTGATTCAAGAGGGAGATGAATGGAAGACTACCTTCAAGACCAGCAGGGCCTGTGACGAAAGTGGTTAGTCATGCCTTTGGGCTAACCACACGACGCACATTCATGCTCATGAATGAGTACTAAAAGAATTTCGGAAGTTTTGTTATTGTGTATTTAGATGATATTTTGATTTTTAGTAAGATGTTGGATGAGCATCCGATGCATATTCAGAGAGCCTTTGAGAAGTTAAGAGAAGAGAAACTGTTGATTAATCTGAAGAAGTGCAGTTTTGTGAAGAGGGAGTTAGTGTACTTGGGTTTCCGCCCCAAGATGGACCTAGAGAAGGTGAAGGCTATTTTGAATGGCCTACCCCAAGAACTCAAGGAGGTGAGATCTTTCCATGGTTTGCTGCCTTTATGTATCATTACAAACTTCAATAGTATTTGTGGACCCCTGACTAAAACAATGAGAGGGGATAGAAAAGAATTCAAGGAGCACTGGAGCAGATTGAGTTTTGAATGAAGCGAAGGTAAAAGAGAAACTTGTTCTAGCCCTACCATATTTCAACAAGGTGTCTGGATTGTGATGCCGTTGGTTGTGCCATTAGAGCAGTGTTGAGCCAAGAAGGTAAGCCCATTTCCTATTTTAGCAAAAAGTTAAATGATTCCAAGAGAAAGTATTTTGTATATGATCAAGAATTTTATGCAATAGTTCAAGTAAAGAAATGGACATTATTTGTTTCTCAAGGAATTGTTCTATATAAAATCATCAGCCTTGTAGTACCCAAATAGTCGGGAAAATTAAATCCAGGCATATGAAATGTAGAGTTTTGCGAGTTATACCCTTGTTTTGAAACATAGGAGTGGAAGTCAAATAGGGTTGTATGCCTTAAGTAGGAGGCATACATTGATGACAAAGATGCAATTGAAGTGGTTGGGTTCAATGAACTAAGACACTGAAGAAGATCCTATTTTGCAGAGGCTTGGAAAGCTTGCAAGGAACCCGTTATAGTGGACAGGACAAGGTGGCTGATTTCATAATCCAGATGGCATGTTATTTAAGGGAAGTCAATTATGAGGAGTTCCATGAGGGAGAACCGAAAAGGAGAAGCATAGTGGAGGAATGGAAGGACATTTTGGTCAGGATAAGACCATTGCCATTATCAGGAGCATTATTATTGGCCTGTCACAGGATGTGAAGAAGTTTCACAAAGTCAGCAGGGTAAGGTCGGATTGGCCAAAGGAGGAGCGAATACGTCTATACCTTTCGTACTCGTAGAGGCCAAGGGTGGATATAAGTATGGACTTTGTTCTTGGTTTTCCAAGGACACAAATGAGGGAATGATACTTGTGGTTGTTGATTGGTTTTCAAAGATGGAACATTTCACCCATGTCAAGACCCATGATTCACATTGCTATCTTCAAAGAGGTGGTGAGGCTACATGGTCTGCCAAAGAGTATTGTTTTAGATCGACACCAAATTTGTGGGGTACTTTTGGAGGACCTTGTGGAAGAAGCTGAAGATAGAGTTGAAGTTCAATTTTGCACACCATCCACAAACAAATGGGTAGACAGAGGTTGTTAACAGAGTCTAGGTAACCTACTGAGATGTTTGGTAGGAGATAAACCCAAGGGATGGGACTTGATACCCAGGCAGAATTTTCTTACAAAATTCTATCAACAGAAGCACTGGTAGATCACCGTTCAGATTGTGTATGGAGGTAGCCCCAAACAGCTCCAGAATTGAGGAAGATGGACCAAGAGAAGAAAATAAGTGCTGAATCCAAAATTTTGCAAACACATCAAGATATACATGAGAAGGTTGAGAACACATTAATAAGATGAATATGCAATATAAGGCTAAGGCGATCAAAAAGGAGGAATAAGGAGTTTTAGACCGCACAGTAATGGTCCACTTGAGGAAAGGAAGCTCTCGTGGGAACCAACAAATTGAAGATGAAGAAATTCGGTCCCTATAAATTTTGAAGAAGCATGTTCAATGCATATGAGGTAGAGTTATGGAATCAACAGTTCAACATTTTGATTTGACAGAGTATCATGAAGGTGGAATGGAGGAAGCTCTAAAGACAGGCAAGATGGCATTCCAAAGACCTACTTAAAGGGAGGAGACCAGCCAATCTTGATCGCGGTGGGAAGGAGTACCGAAATAGGAATGTAAGAATAACGGGTGAAATGGAGAGGAAGGCCTCAGGAAAATTCATCCCAAGCATTTAAGGTAGCTATTGACCGCTTTGTTTTCTCAACCATTTGAGAGACGATGGCCCTCAAATTACCGTAAGTGTTCCATGCGTGAGCATCTAGTGGTGTAAGGCAACTTGCATCAAATCAAATAAATTTCATCGCTTCTCGCTTTGGATGTTTTACACTTTGGATACCCTTTCATTCAATGAAATTCCCAATTTATGGTTTTATTTTCTATTCCTAGGTTGAAAGATATTGCAGTTTTAGTTTCCCAGATTTGCACCTGAAAATCTTCCGAGTTAGATTTGAGGCACTTAGATTTCCCAAATCGGGCCCAAAACTTGAAAAAATCATCATAGCATATTTTGGGCACGTTATTGACTTCGAGACCTTTCCAACAGTTCAAACGGTTCGCGAATCGGAGTCCCAGATCAAAAGTTATGGCCCCAGGAAGTTGGCGCACTTTCTAGAAGATACAATTGCAAATGTTCTTTTGAAATTTGAACTTCAAGTTGTAATTTTTCGGTGCCAAACCACCTAAACTCAAATTTGAATGTTGTTTTGGCTCCAAACTAAAGATGAGCTCTATTTATGGGCGGGTTTCTAATTTTTGGGTAACTTTTTGGGGGCAAGCTCGCATATTGCGAAAGTGTGATTCTATAGCTTTCTGTAACTTGCATGTGTTGTAAAACTTGGGGATTTGAGATCCTTTGCATGTAAGAAGCTCCATTTTTTGAATAATAAAATTATTCTATTGTTTGTGGGTTATTTTCTAAGTCTCGGGCTGCGCCCTCATCAAGAATCTTCCATCCAAATGGAATGTTGCCCATTGGTCAAGAGATTCTTCCACACACATGGCATGTTGTCTTTGGTCAAGGGGACAACATCCTGATTCTCTTCATCTTCACCATCCATTTTTATTATTTGAATATGGACCGTTGATTATTGTCACCTCACTATATGCTTGGAAAAGGCTATAAATACAAGCCTTGGGCCTTGTATTTTGCATCCACATTTGAAGTAAAGTTGTTATGCAGGTTTATCATTGGATCTTGGAGCATTCTTGGAGTCTTATAGATGGTTTTTATATGATGTTTTGCATCATGTTCAGATATTAGATTAACATATTGCATCATAGTTACATTTTAGATTAGTTCATTTTAAGTTTGCATTTGAGCATATGGAGTATCATACATAGAATCATATAGATCACTACCATAGTATCCACCACCACTTTTGTATTTATCATCAACATCATCCTTCACTCATCATAGCATTCATCATCATTGTTTGCACATAGTTTGATGTAGGCATATGGTTGGCTTGCATTTTGAATACTAATGTTGTTTCTTAAGTATCATTCTAATAGCCTTTGTGCACAAAGAAATCTGAGGGCCAAAAAGGTTAAAAAGAATTATTTAAGAATAGAGGACAATGAGACGTTCTTGGAAGATTTATCTTTATTGCAACTTAGAAGAGTTTAATTTTCTTTGAATCTTTCAATATAAATCATTTCATTAAGGTTTGTGTTGATACTAACTTTGCACATTTCACACACACAAAATGGCACCCACCATGGGGCCTTGCCCCATTTATTACTAACATGCTTGAAAATTTATGTTCATAGGTACGAACGTGAGCCTTTAGGAGCCTCTTGGAGCCTTTTGCACTCGTCTTGGAGCCTCTTGCACCCATCTTGGAGCCTCATACACTCATTTCAGATCCTTTTGGAGCCTCTTGGAGCCTTTTGGCACCTTTTGCACCTATTCTGGTGCCTTTGATCTCTGTTTTGGTTCCTTTGGTATATGTTTTGGTGCCTTTGGTCTCTACTTTGGTGCCTTTTGCACCATTTTGGGCTGCTCTATCTCTGTTTTGGTGCCTTTGGTCTTTGTTTTGGCACCTTTGGGGTCCCAAGTGGCACCTTTGGTCTCTATTTTGGTGCCTTTTGCATCATTCTAGAACATCCTATCTCTATTTTGGTGCCTTTTGTCTTTGTTTTGACACCTTTTGTCTCTATTTTGGCGCCTTTTGTCTCTGTTTTGGCACATTTTGCAAAATATGAAAGCTAATACTTTGTGTTATTGATTTGCAAGTTTGCCAAAAATATTTGTCAAAGATATTCTTATCAAACTACTGACATATTGCAGGGGCTAGAAGTGATCTACTTATTTCCTTTGGTTAAGATAGGAACACAACTTAATTAAAAGGTTAACGAATACCATGTTTCCTTTTGGTTAAGTTATGAACATAGCTTAATTAAAGCGTTGATGAACACCATGTATTTTGTGCTTGATGGATGGTAGGCATATGCTCTCCTCTTAACTGGGTGACCAAAAAGCTAGACCCATTCACTTTTGTGTGTGAGTGTGAGTTGAGTATATCGCATGTGTTCTCTCTTTATTCATGTGGAATAAAGATTGATCGAACTATAGGTATAATTTCTTGCTTTTGTTTATCTTAGAGGGCCTACCTTGTGGGAAAAAGTACTCACCCAAGGGAATAACTGAACTGGTAACACGATAAATCCAAGCACATTTCAAGTCAGTATATAAGTGTGGATACTAGAACAAAGGCTAGTATCATGAGGTTGGTTCTGACGAGAAGGGAAACAATGGTCTCTCGCCGCATGGATCAACCCCCATGAATGAAAATTCCTTACTAAAACCCTTGTAGTTTGGCCAAAACCTTTATATATTCTTTTGTGTAGCAACTATCATTGCAAAGGCATCCACATTCTCACAATTTTTAGTAGAGATAAAAAAATATGCCATGGGAGATTCATGGGTATTGATGCTTGGCTTCCCCAAGAAGTGAGTGTCGAGGAGAGGAGCTAGTGGGATCAAGCATCTAGTCATCTACTAAGAATAAGTGTGGTTGGGGTAAAACTCGCATGGAATCCAAAAGAATACAGTCTTTCACAACCTTAGGAATGTACATTTCTTGATGTGTCTTTACCAAAGTGTTTTCAAATCAAACAAAACATCACATATCAGAAGTGAAAACCCTGATTCAGAATTGCATTTAGTGAAACAACCAAGTCTCCCATTGAAAACTCAAGAAAACCAACCAAATCCTCAAAGAAACTTTCAAAAAACCAAGTTTGAACCTATTTTGGTGCCTTTTGTCTCTTTTTTTGCTCCTTTGGGGTCCCAAGTGGCACCTTTTGTCTCTGTTTTGGCACCTTTTGCAGAACACAAAATAGTGACCTAGGTTCATTTCTTGTCCGATAATCAGTCTCATCCTGGGAATCCTCAGAAGTATTCAACCAATCCTTATATAAAACAGATTCTAAACATGTGTGTTACCAAATGATTTCATGAAATATTAAAATTCAGAAACCAAAGTCCATACCTTTTAGTCCAAAAGAACATCAAAGATGGTTATCAACACATTATGAATTTAGAGAGAGGTTGACTTTCAATTTCTACAAAAGAGCTTGCAAGAACAATCCCGAATTATACATCTTTTACTATTGTCAAAATCCACAACTTTTTCGAAGATTTGAGTACCTCATTTAGGAAGAACATTTACTGGTAGTTTCACAGTTTGAACTAAAATTTTGAAACTTTCTCAAGTCCAAAATCATTCCTTAGATACCTTAGAAGTCTAAACTTGTTAAAATTGACCTCTACATGTGGAATTTTCCAACCTAAACCAAGATCTAACATCTCAAAGTACCAAAATCATCAAATTTACCACACCTTTGATTATTAGGCCTAGTTTCATCATCAGGATTTATCATCCTCTCATCACGAAATGAAGTTAGATAGTCAAATTAAACTTAGTCTCATTAGAATTTGTCATTCTATTTGACTTAGTTGTAATCCTTGGTACTTTTCTAAAACCTAGATCAAAGTTTAGTCTAAACTATAACACTTGTATGCCTATTCAAACAAGGCTACAAAAACAAAATCTCAAGGAAAAAGGACTTGAAAATCAAAAGATTGAAAATCCAAACATCGAAACTCCAACTATTGAAACTCCAAACATTGAAATTCAAACCATTGAAACTTTTATCATTGAGACTCAAAACACCGAAACTCAAAACAGTGAAACAAAAAACACCATGGCAAAGGTTGAAGATAATCCTTTTCATGGACTCAACAACACTAGTGGGGAAGAAATAACTGAAGAATATATCCAACATGTTGAAAAAGACCCCAATCTCCACAAGTGTTTATAAAATATTTTCGAAAGAAATGGGGAAAAATACCTCTTTATGCTAGCCAAAGAAGGTGCCAAATTACTAGAAGACTTTGATGTGAATCAATTGAAAGCACCTCCCAAAAAATCCTGAAAATGATCATGAACAAGTGATCACTTTAACTCACCAAATGAAGAACCTTCAACAACAAATATGGGATATGTAAAGGGAAACAACCATATAAGGATATTTTTTGTTAGACATATATTCTTATCCATCTGACAAAAATATGAACATGACACCTTATCCACCAACAACTACATCATCCAAGTTCAATTTCATTGAATTCTTGAAAAAGTTAAATGAGAAACCCAAATCAAAGTCTTCAAACACAAATGATATTGAACAATCTTACCATGTCATGCATCTATCTTCATCTCCCATAAGCCAAAATATACCTCATGATTCTTTCACCCAAGTTAACAATTTCATCCAACCACCTTCATCTATCATACCTTCTACATCTAATGATTCATGTTAATCTCTCAGTCCAAAACATGACAGCATAGACTCCTCTACACCTCAAGATCAAAGCATTCTTTCCACTTCATTTGATGATATCGAAATTCCACAAGTTCTTCCAATCTTTGAGCAAGACCCCATCTCTCAAGAATTCTAAGATGATCCCCTCTTTTCACTTTTCATCCACAATTATTCCTTTCCATCTCAAGAGAAAAGTATCCTTCCAAGTTCTCCTTCCACTCCATCTAATGAATCCATACCATTTCATGATTCCATTGCATCCCAAGAGCATGATAGTTCTTCCATCCTATCTAATGATTTCCTATCACCCGATGATCAAGATATGATTTCTAAAAAATCTCATGATTCCCTTCCTCATCAAGATCAAGATATGCTTCCATCTGAGGATATCCCTCCATTCCATGAGGATGTTCATCCTGCTCAAGATCAAGATATGCTTTCCAAAAAATATCATGATTCATTTCCTTCTCAAGATCAAGATATTCCTTTCATACCACTTCATGATGATTCCATACCTAATAAAGAGCAAGCTACTCCATCTCCTACACCTCCTGATCCTTTTCCAAGTCAAGATCAAAACACCCCATCATCCCCATGTCAAGATCCTATCACACTTAGTCAAGCTATCCATGAGCCACACACCTACAAATTGGGATCCTCCACCTTCATCCACTTTGGTTTACTTCCAACACCTATCCTTTCATCCATATCATATCCTCCCCAAAATGGACTTGCATCTTGTTTCACAAACAATACCTATCCCATTGGTAAACGAATGTGTCAAAGTATGAACTACAAAGGAAAAGGATTAGGTCTTCATGAACAAGGTATCCTAGAACCCCTTTTTTCTCAAGAAAATCCATATTATCATGGCTTTGGTTATACACCTAAGTTTCCTAGTACACCAAACCTTCCATCTATCTTAGGTCCTCATCCTAATCCACCAAACCTTCCATGTATCCTAGCTCCTCATCCTAGTTCACCAAATCTTCCATCTATCCTAGGTCCATATCATATTCCTCAAGAACAACAAAGGCACACATCCTTGAGGCTCTTTCAAAATTCTACCTACACTCACTCATCCATAATACCTCCATACCATTCATCTCAATCCACCCCTTCCATTTCTCTTGGAAGCAATTTGGGTGCCAAATGTCAAAAGCTTCCATATCAAAATCCACATGTGTCAAAGGACCAACATGTCTCCTTGAAGAGGCATGCAAAAATAAAACAAAATTTGATCCAAAATCAAAGGAAAAATCAAAAAGGCCACAAAGGCCCATCAAAGCAAAAAGGAAATTTTCAAACACCACAAAGGTACATAAATCAAAAGAAATTTTCAAAAGGCCACAAAGGCCCATCAAAGAAGAAAGGAAATTTTCAAAGACCACAAAGGTCTATAAATCGAAAGAAAATTTCAAAAGGCCACAAAGGCCCATCAAAGAAAAAGGAAAAATTCCTAAGACCACAAAGGTCCATAAAGAAAAAAGAAAAATCTCAAAGGCCACAAAGGCCCACAAAGAAAAAATCAAAGTCAAAAATCATGTGGATTCCAAAAAGTCTCATAGAAGCAATAAAATCTAAATTGGCATCCAAATTTGCTAATCCAAAAGCTTCCTCCAATTTTCCATCTAAAATCCTATTGTCTTCCAAATCCATTTTTCCTCCATCACTCCACCACCCTTCAAGGTGTGTGCCAATGTTGACCTTGCAATCCTTTCCATCTATCCATCAACAAGCCTTTCCACCTCCTATCCATTATCCAACATTCATCCCCTATTTTTCTCCTCTAATCCAAACCTTTGGATAAGTCCTTAGTTCTTCCATGATACCTTTGATAGGCCAACATTTATGAGTCTAATCCCCATTGCCATGGTTTATTAAAGGGATATTTGGTCATGAAACTTGATGCTTAAGTCCTTCTTCCATCTTCCTGTCATGCATATATTATCCTCCACATTTCCCACCTTTGATCTTGACAAGGTTAAGGATCTCCTTGAACATCATATATCTTATCCTATTCACTTTTTCCATATCTTCTGTACCATACCTTTCATCTTATCCATATTCCATCATTCTTATTAGATACATCATTTCTTCTCATATGTGGTCTTGATAAGGAATAGGTGGAAAAATACTTGGGCCTTGTGTCTATATCTTATCTAGTTGATCTTGATCATCTCATTCATTATCCTTATCCTTTCATTCTTCCATTCCATATCTCCTAGCTTATCAAAATCCATGTCATCATGTCCCTTTGCAACCTTGAATCTTATCATGCAAATCATATTTGAGCCTAGTTGTAAACATTATCCAATCGTCATATCTTTTTTCAATCAATCATCAACAATCATCAATCTTATCGTACTTAGAGGAAATCATTGATCCTAAGTACTTATCATCATCATGCCTTATGGAATCAATAATTCCTCGAATCTTAATCAATCAACCATTATCATCTTTTGACAAGAGATATGTTGTTGGTGTGACATTTTTTGTAGTGAATCTTTCATTTTGATCTATCATTTATCCATGGTTGCAATACCTCTATTGTGGGGCATCTTGTTCCTTCAAACATCATATCATATCATTTCATCAGAAAAGGTCTTGAAAAATACCAAAAACATCAAAAAATTCTTGAAAAAATGGTTACCTTGATGAAAACCTGGCAAACAGGCATCTTGGTAGCAACAAAAAAAGAGAAAAAAGAGAAAAATACAAAAAAAAAATCATAAAATCTGAAAAGTGCAATAAAAACAAGTAGTGAAAACCTGGCAATAGGCGCTATTTGTGATAGGTTATATTTTCCCTCTATTTGAGCATGTCAACCAAATTTCTTTCTCCATTCACTTTCGCCATCCATCTGCCTATCCTTTGAAAGCTCCATGTACACATCTAGCATCGCGTCGTGTCTCACCCTAGACTGGCGGCAAAATCTTGAATTCACTAGGGGCAATAAACTTTGAGCTTGAACCAACAGACAAACATTAGTAGTACAACATGACCCAAAAACAATGATTAAAATGCAACCCAACATTGAACATCAATCACCATCAAAAGAACATCGAACATCCATATCATATCAAAACCCAAAAATAGGTCAAAAGCCAATCAAAAAGTCAAAAACAGTGTCATCTTGTCAAACTACGCCATCTCTGAGCTTGAACATAGGTAAGGATAATATTTGATCAGCCCTCAAGACCCCTAGGATAGGTCTTTAGGTTAGTCTCTTGGTCAAAATCTCAGAAAACACCTAAAAATTGGAAAATTGAAAACCCCAAAAACATCAAAAAATTGACCATGAAATCAAATCAAAAGTATGATGCTCTTCTGAATCATGGGTTTATCATGTTAAATACAAATGTTCAATTTTTGTACTTTGATTTTTGTTATCATATCTCTAGAGCCCCTCAATGATGTATCAAACTAGAGGAGCCAGGAAGGAGTATGATTTTTCTTTGTCTATTGTCTATGAGTTGATCATTATTACTGTGCAAATTGTCATGAGACATGTGCTACAAAGTATCACTGATGACATTCTAAATTTTCATAGAAAAAGGATTAACTCTTGTCTGTTTACGCAAGCAATGCTCAGGTCATCTTGGTTTACTTATACTTAGATGCTTGTGTTAACTTTCACTATCAAACATCATGGAAGTAGTACTTAGGTCATCATGGTCTAAATATACTATTGATTCGTGTACTCACTTTCAACATTTTAAAGGCCCAATGATGATAAAAAGTATGACAAATCGACTGTTACGAATGAAAATTTTGGCATACGAGATCTGCATGGTTAGAGTAGATTGCATCCATGTTAGTTTGCATCTATATTTATGGAATTTCCAAAGTTGCAACAATGATGTTATCTCTTTCTTTAAGGGATTGAGTACACTTGACATTGCCAAAAACACATCATTTTCATGTATAATTAGAAAGCATTCCCATTTAGTTGCATATCACTTGCATTGGAAAACATTACAACATCATTCATCCATCCATACATCACATCATAATATTTGCATCAGAAAACACAAAACGACATCCATCGCATCTCTTTTACATAATCAAAATCGTTTCATTTAGTAGCATTAGGGAAGCGGTTCACTAAGCTTAAATGAGTGGGTCTCTTCAGATGTCCAAAAGAATTGGGAAATATGTCAAGTTTTGTAAAACTTAATCTAACAAAGAATCAACTGATGAAAAAATCTTCCCACAACTCTTGGAAAGTGGATAGATTCACTCATTTAAGCTTAAGACCGTAGAACACAATCATCTGCATAATCATTTGCATCACATAATCATAATTCATAAATACAAAACATCACACATCATTTGCATCACATCCATACATAATCAATATATACATTGCATTTCTTTACATTTCATCATTGCATAAATTAAATTCATTTCACATAGCATAAAACATCATTTGCATAATTCCATAAAACATATAAAATCATCCATCATTGCATTGTCATATCATATCATCATTTCATACATCATATAGTCTTTCATTCATTATTTATTTGCATTAGAAAAGAGAAAAAACATAAAATGCATCACATATCATTGGCATAATAAAATCCATCACATACATCATATAGGCATCATTCATAAATGGCAGTGTATCATAATGTCTCAAATCAAGACCTGTACATCATCAATGTCTCAACTAAATCAGTGTATGCATCAGGTCTCGGTACATCATCAAGTCTTGGTACATTAATCAATCCTATACTGGGGCATATCAATCAGTCAATGATGATAAACCACATCACCCATTCAAATTTGAATCCTCCTGCACACTAGATGCGAAAATCCTCCTATGATCATAACATATCACAAATCACAATCTTATCAATCAATCCAATCTCGCCTATCATGAGGTTCATCAATCAATTCAACCTTGCCTATCATGAGGTTCATCAATCAATGCACCTCACCAATCATGAGGTTCATCAATCAATCCAACCTCACCTATCATGAGGTTCATCAATCAATCCAACCTTGCCTATCATGAGGTTCACCAATCAATCAATGCAACCTCTCCTATCATGAGGTTCATCAATCAAATCAACCTCACCTATCATGAGGTTCATCAATCAAATCAACCTCTCTTATCATGAGGTCAATCATCAATCTATCATTGATCCTCACCTATCATGAGGTCAATCATCAATCTATCATTGATTCTCTCCTATCATGAGGTCAATCATCAATCTATCATTGATCCTCACTTATCATGAGGTCAATCATCAGCATCTTATCATTGACCCTCCCCTATCATGAGGTCAATCATCATCATCCTATCATTTATCTTCACATATCATGAGGTAATCATCAACTATCACATCAACATCATCAAATCAATCGGTTGAACACGATCATCAAACATCAAACACAAGGAGGCAACATAAGACATCAATTAATCAATCTGGTAGGCTCAATATCATTTTTTTGAGAGATAAATCATGTCTGATATCAAAGTATTCATTGGTTTAACATTTGATCATCATCACATCACTACAACATCATCACACAATCGACGAATCCTCCACAAAACATAAAAAATTCCACATTTTACCGATTTATCTCTCGAGGGGGCATATATTTGTCAATACTTGAAAATCAAAGTTTTGGGGCATCATCTGGAGCATCGAAAACTTTTCTGAGCATTGGTATCAAATTTTTCTTTGAAGAAACATGTAAACACATTACTTCCAAGAGGGGAAAAAATTATACATCTAAAAATGGTCATCACCTTTAATTAAATAAATACTAGATATTTGATTAATATTCCAACTATGTATAAATAAATGCTCAATTTATTTATATTGTTCACCCTTCTCTAATTCTCCAAAATCTAGAACACTTTCTTCTAAATTAATTAAATAAACAAGGTTCCCTAAACTTGTTTTATTTAATAAAATTTCACTAAATCCAATTAGGAATTAGAGCACATTTCTACAACTTTTTGTGTGCCACCTCATCAAGGTCACATGAAAATAAATAACTCTAATTTTTAATTAGAATTATCCTCAACTCATTTCAAAAAGCACATGGTTCATTTCCTCCCACACTTCCACCAACTTTAGAGCACATGACTTATTCCTCCCACACTTCCACCAATTTTGGAAGCACATGGTCTTCTCTTCCCACACTTGAATCTTCCATCCAAATGGCATGTTTCCCATTGGTCAAGAGATTCTTCCACACACATGGAATGTTGTCTTTGGTCAAGGGGACAACATCCTAATTCTCTTCATCTTTACCATCCATTTTTCTTATTTGAATGTGGACCGTTGATTATTGTCACCTCACTATATGCTTGGAAAAGGCTATAAATACAACCCTTGGGCCTTGTATTTTGCATCCACATTTGAAGTAAAGTTATTATGCAGGTTTATCATTGGAGCTTGGAGCATTCTTGGAGTCTTATAGCTAGTTTTTATATCATGTTTTGCATCATCTTTAGATCTTAGATTAATATATTGCATCATAGTTGCATTTTATCATCCATCTTGCATCATAGTTTTATTTTAGATTAGTTCATTTTAAGTTTGCATTTGAGAATATGGAGTATCATGCATATAATCATATAGATCAATACCATAGTATCCACCACCATTTGTGTATTTATCATCAACATCATCCTTCACTCATCATAGCATTCATCATCATTGTTTGCACATAGTTTAATGTAGGCATATAGTTGGCTTGCATGTTGAATACTAGTCTCGTTTCTCAAGTGTCATTATAATAGCCTTTGTGAACATAGAAATTTGAGGGCCAAAAAGGTTTAAAAGAATCATTTAATATTAGAGGACAATGAGACGTTCTTGGAAGATTTATCTTTATTGCAACTTAGAATAGTTTACATTGCTTTGAATCTTTCAATATAAATCATTTCATTAAGGTTTATGTTGATACTAACTTTGCACATTTCACACACACACACAATCAATATAAACAATCTGAAACTAGAAATAATCAATAATATTTACAATTGGTTCATCGAATTTATTTATTGATAATGGAAAGTTTATGTACTTACATGTATTGTTGATAGTGTTTAACAAGTGCAAGCAACATTGGATTGAGTTATTGGAGCATTAAACAATTTGAAATAGACAATTTAGAGTGCACTATTTTTTTGGATACCTACTATATCTATGCAACATTATAAAGGAAATCATATAGATCTACAATAAAATAGGTTATACATATACATATACATATATACACATATACATATACATATGCATATATACACATATACATACATGTAGATATATTATTTTTGATTGAATTCTTATTGGAGAGTTTGAACATAGATGTGCTCCAAAATGTGCAAGAAAATATATTGATTAAGTTGTATTGTTGAAAGAGCCATTGTGGTCTTCATTCTAGAGAAGACTATAGTAAAAAACATCATTGGCTATTGGTTGTTATATGTGCCCATGTTTCACAAACATATTTTTGCATACACATTTGGGGCATGGAATGTAGATAGTCGTTTTGTATGGGTATTTTGCATAGATGATTAATTTATTGTTCATGTCTTCTTGTTCTATGTTTCTATCTTTGGCGTCACACCCATTTTGCACACTTTAAAGAGATTATCATTGTCTTTTGGATGGAAAATTTGTAGTTAAAACAAGATATTGTTGTAATTTTTTTGCCCTTGGTTTATTGTTTTAGTTATCTTTATGCATCTTTATGCATCTTTATGCACCTTTTTAGTCATTATATAGTCTTTATAGTGTGCGGAATAAAGCTTTGTGGATGGCTCTCCAATTGAAATAGATGAGAAAAAATGACTATCATGTATGCAACATATTGATACAAGATTGGAGCTACGTTCTTTGGCAATAAATATTGAAGACACATAGAGAAATTGTATAAGAGGTGTTAGAGTGACTAATTTATTATTCATGTATTTCGCTCTCTACTTATTTCTCTATTTCCTATAATATTTAGTTTCAAGTAATGCACCTTCAATTTTCAATTAAGCCTGTGGCATTAATACCCATTTTGTGCAGGCTATTGGAGCCCATTGGCTTTACCACTTCTATTTAATGTGGGTTGACTGCCAATGAACGTAGCTCAAATTTTCAATTGACAACTCAACTGTTACATTGACTAGTTATGTTGTATTAATATGTTTAATGTGGATTTTCGATCATGTGACATCTACCTGTGATTCTTAAGTGTTTTTCTAATTGTTCTTTTACAAATCCTGTATTTTTTCTATAATATTCAGTGCCAAATAATGTAGCTTGAATTTTGAATTAAGGAGTCGACTGTTACATACATTTCTTGTGTTGCATCAATATCCACTTGCTCATAACAAACTATTAATTATTGTAGGTCACTTGTTCTATTCTCCATGGTGTTAAGGTCTATTTAATGTAGGTTTTTGACCATTTGTGCCTTTCCTATGATTATTAAGTGTCTTTCCACTTATATAATAGGTATTAGAATGACAGTTATCTGGTGCTAAATATTATAGAGAAAAGCCACATTAAATAGAATTTTAAAATATGCATCACATAAGAGGCAAACAATGACAATGAATAGTTTGTTATGAGGATGTGGAAAGAAGAGTACCATGAAGAACAATTTGTCATGCAAAACTTCAAACAGATGAGGGGAAATAAATATCATGGAACATATTCATAGAACACATATAACATGTTGCATCCAAACAAAATAACCACGACAATTAATATTTTGTATTTGATGTGGGTTTTTTGACCATCTATCATTTTCTTGTGATTCTCAAGTATTTTTGTAACAACTATTTTAGAGTCTCTCAAATGGTAGATTATCTAGAACAAATTTTATATGGAAGTTTAACAAATGGAGAGTACAAGTTGCAAACCATAGATATGGAGAGTTTCTTATATAGAGCTTATTCTATACAAAATGCCTATAGTAGTAAGGATGAACACAGATAACAATGAACAATAGGCAGAGGGCACAGAGCATACACAGACCACAAAAAAAGAAACTAATCAAAAGGTAGAGGCCAGTCTTATGTTTGATGAAGAATAGAACAAGTAAACTACAACAATAAAGACCTTGCTATAGGCAGCTTCAAAGAGATGAGAGAGAGAATACCATGAAACATATTAATACAAAACAATTAATCTATGTAATAGTTGGCATTTATCGATTGGGTATTTGTTTGAAATTTCCACTGGGGTTTCCATTAGAGTGGTCGTGGTTAGAATTTCTCGGCGCATCTAGATAGTTTTTTGATTAGCTGAAAAGGTAACTTACAAACATGGAAAAATGTAATGTGTACAATAGACAATGTTTAGAGTATTCAAGTGCATGTAAGAATCCTTGCATGAATGGATATATATAGCAACAAATATATGGAGGCTATCTAGCCATGGAGGGAGAAAAGGTTTGAATGTATATCTCAGGAAAATACAAATCTATAAAACAAACCTTGTTTACGCTTACATATATGGTCGTCTTTCAGGTACCAATTGTCTAACTCGTGGGCTTCATATCTCATTCTCCATCTATGTTTGCATTGAGCCCAACATGATATTGCTGCAAAGAAACAATTTGTTTGAACATATTAAAATATATCTCTCTAGTTAGATGCGTATAGAACGGAAAAAAATGCATTACAAAATGACTTACAACAACAATAGAAGCTGAAACACTATAGACTATAGGTCAGAGCAGCTAGGAATCTCTCCAATCTGGTATCTAATGGAGGTGGATGGTAGCTTTGTTTAGTAGCCTGGTATGAAACCAACACCACGGTGCATTATTTCAAAATGCAAGAAAAACAATAAACATCCTTATATTAGAAAAAAGAATATTATATGTACTCCCTTGCATGGCATCGAGCAACAATGCCAGGATGTATCAACCCTGACGGGACTGAAAACCTACCATTTTGTTTTCATTGAACAAGGCGACCAGTTCCACAACCGGAAAACCACGCGATCAACAAACTCAATCATCATTTAAAATAGGCCCAAGAAACCCATCACAAAATGCATGGAGTTTTATCATCATTAAGAAAAACACAGAGCAATCTAAACAAGACTATATATTTTTGAATGTAATATACAGGAAGAGTGAAACAATGAAATGATGAGAAAGAGAATTTTGTAAATAAAAATTTGTAGCTATTTGAATGAAATAAAGCTAATAGAAAAGCTAACAAGAAGACATAAGAATCTATGGAAGCAAAAGATGCAGCAAAAATTTCAAAAATCAACCTGTATATAGGTATGGAGTTTTATCAAATTAGGAAACAAGACTTGAATGCAATATACAGGAAGAGTGAAACAATGAAATGATAGAATTTTGTAGATACATTTGCAGCTATTTGAATTAGCTAATAGAAAAGCTAACAAGAAGACATAAGAATGGAACAAAGCAATTTTTAGGGTATATAGAATGTTCAAATCTAGAATGTTTCTAGAGTATGTGCATATATAGTTTAATATACTAGAATGTTCAAAACACATTATTGACTTATAGAAATTTCAAGCTCTACTTATTTTGGTTGCAATCTCTATGCATCTTTGACACTTGAAGTTGTTTGTATCTGCATATGTATCAATTTGTAACAGCTGCAACTATATTCTTAGAGTATTGCATTTAAATTTGGTTGAAAGAGAATTGTAGGTATGCTGATAAAGAATTGACATCATGCAATTTAAAAAATTTGGACAAACATGGGTGATCCCACAATACTGGTTTAAAATTTTGGCCAAACTAGACATTGAACTATTTTTTCTAGCTAAATCTTCACTTTCAAGCACATAGTAGCTAAATTGTGAGGAATTTGAAGATGATGCAAACTAAGTGATTTGTGAAATTTTGTCTATAAATTCTAAATGTATTTTTTTCAAAAAATTTGGAATCAGATTGCACTTCTTTTTTTCATCTCCTTCAAAAACTAGTTTTTTCAGTAAACACCATTTTTAAGGACTAACACTCACCATATAACACAACTTTTTTCCATGAAGGATAAAATTCTATTTTTTTTAATTTAGATTTGTAACTACCATATCTAGTGCTTGAAATTGGTTTCATAGTGTTTTATTGAATATTTTTTCCTTAATCAAGTTTCAAAGTCAAATCAATTTACAATTCAGACATAGGCAGACCGTATAACACAACTTTTTTTATATGTATCAAAATTCAATTTTTTTTATTGGATCAAGGACTTCAATATCTAGTGCACTCATATTTTCAAAAAAAAAATTATAATCTTCTATTCTTCCACATGTTCGAACAAAGAGCTTGATTTTGGAAAGAAAGCCTACATTCATTGAATAAATAAAAAATAAATATAATAATTAAATTAAATTTATTTAAAATTATACTTTTGGGAAGCTTATAATAAGAAATACATACAAAAAATTAAAAAATTCATTTGATCCCTCAAAAGGTAAATTAAAAGTGGTTTTTTATCAGCATTTTGATAGGTGTAAAAGAGAATCTATTATAGGTGGTTTAAAACTAGCTTATTCTATTCCCTGGTTTGATCTAAGTTAGTTTGATCAAACCCTCTTCAATTGGAATGCTTTAAATGAAAATTTTAAAGGCTTAAATCATTATATTTTCTAAAAATATGTGATTTCAGCAAATATCGGAATCTCCCAAAAATTGTAGACTAGCTTTGTGGGATCACCCACATGGATAGGTGGAATATATAGAAGAATGTATTCTTATAAATTTCATTTACAAAAAGTACGACACAACAAAATGTTGAAACAAGAAGTCAATCGATTAATATTTATTAGTGCATATTTGCATACTGAATTTAACAAAAACTATATTACTAAAGGTACAATAGATGGTAAACAGGAACAAAATTATCTTTAATGTGTAAAGCTAAAGAGGATGAAAAGCATTGAATAAATGGGGGAAATTTAATGTGGCAGTCAAACACAAAGTATATAGGCATAGAAAATGGGAAAGAGAGCATAGGTGTATAATTTAAAATTAATCAGTGAAATACAATAGAATATTGTTGAAAAATTTTGTGGAATAGTTGAAGATATACTTTAATAGAATCAAATAATAAAAACATGCCACTTGCTTGTACAAGTCTTGTCCTCTACTTATTGTTTCCTACTATCTCTATCCATGTTTGGAATTATACCCATTTTGTAAAGATTATTACATGGTATGGTTCTGTAAAATTTAGCTTAGAAATGCTTGAAAAGAGGATGGTATAAAATTTGGACCAAACGCAAGAATAATTGTTCTAAAGACTTTTCTATAAGTTCGTGCATGAGCTAGGGGTGGAAGCATTTAGCAGGGGCTAGATTTGTTCCAACCGTAGCTCTTCGCTATGATGTTGAGTAGTGTATTTGTTGTTGCTAAGTCTGAAGTATCTTTCAAATGAGAATGTTGGATCAATGTAGAGTCTTTCAATTGATTTAACACAAGAGATAGCTATAAAATTCAACCCTTTCCTCTCTTTGTTGCCTATGTTTATCATTGCTCTGTCCAATGTTAAGCCTTGTGCTTTATGTATTGTGATTCCCCATGCCATGGTGAGTGGGATTTATGTTCAACTACCTCGAGTTATAGCTGGGATGGGGATGTCTCTTGGGTTTTTTGGATCCCATGGTGGACCAATATAATATTGGAAGCGAACAACAACATAGTTAGGCAGATCTGGCAGTTTACAATGTGCATTATACACAATAGTTGTAACACGACCAAGGGATCCATTGACTAGGCCAACTTGAATCCATAATGTTTTTGTTAGCATCACCTATTCGCCAACACAAAGTAGAAGTTCTAGGAGAAGTTGGTCATCATCTCCATGATCAGATGTCTATTGTTGTGCTACTCGAGCAATGCTAATGGCTATGGGCAGGTTTAACTGTTTGATCATTTTTTTGTTGTGGAATATGACTAAGTCATCTATGGCAAATAAATGTGTAGCAACATCAAATTGTTCTCTTTCTGTGGCTGAGAGCATTTTATTTGTTTGTTTCATAAGCTCTTCCCAATCATCGTGGAGAGCCTCACCATTTCTTATATGGAGAAGGATTTCCTGAAACTTTTACCAGGAAGGCTATCTCCTTTTTGGCAGAGAATAGTGTCCAATGTGACCAATACTATGAAAGTATGCCATAAGGCTATCACCGATGACCGTGAAGCATAATAGGGGTATCCATGATAGGTGGAAACTGGGCAAGGTCACCAATAAGGATGATGGAAAGACCACCGAATGGCTCCCTCTGGTTATTAGGGAATGCTTGGTGCAATCGGCTATCTATTTTCAACAACTTCGGGCCTAGAAAACTCATTTCATCTATCAAAATGTATTGAATATATTTAAATTGTTCTTGGAATATTGTCAATTCATTACCTTGCAAAGGATTCATATCCTTTATGGGAATCCAGAGGGTTGTATGGATTGTGGAGGCACATATGTTCTACGCAACAACACCTATGGGGGCCAATGTGAGCAACGAGCTATTGGATCCAGTAATAGACATGTTTATTTTTTGTTTAATACAATTTATCAGAAAGGATTTTCCAATGCCAGTTGTCCCTTGAATGATCATGTAGAGAGGGTCTTTTGGGGAAGGCTTCATGCGATGGGACTAGATGATTTGAAGAGCCAATTGTTGTTTTGGTGAAAGCTAATGGGATGATGTATAATTTACAGGAAAAAATTGTATCGTAGCTTACTCATGTTGTGTCTTGGTTGATGGGATGAACTACAAAGCAGTATTATAAAGTTGTTCAGGCACATGGTTTCTATTCCATGAATGGTTCATATCAAAGTCTCGCCTACCCAACAGCTAGAGCTGATTTATACTGAAGTTAGTAGTTGCACCAAGCCGAGAGAAAACTTCCCATTCATATTCATCCATAGAACATCGATGGTTCAAATCATCAATATCACTACCATCTTCTTCTTCAATTGTGGATGCAACTAGAAGTCTATTAACATGCCAAGGATGATAACCAACTATTTTCAAAGCTTTCCAATTTTGTATGATCTCTTGTCTGGAAAGCTCTATATCTATCTGTATGTTTTGCAAAGTTTTGTATAACATAAGTTCAGTCCAACAAAATGTCTCAAATATTTCTATATCTTCAACCAGAATAGTCTTGAACAATGGGTACATAAGGACAATTGTAGGCTGGTGTCTCAGTTTCCATTTATCCTTTTTGTGTTGTTTTGAATATGTATATAAGTAGACTGAGTCAATTAAGGAAACACCAGCTAGCTCTAGAGGCATTTGCATATAGAAATGAATATAATTTGTTGGTAGGTCTTTATTAGCATCATCTTTATTTATATAGAACCATGTTTTTTTACCAACATTCAAACAAACATATTATTGACTTGAAGTGAGAAGAGGTAATTTCTGTAACATATGGCACGTCTCCTATGCAAAGATGTCATGCTCCACAAGAATATTCATCATGAATTTTTAATATGCAAGTAGTGCCCTATTCTCAACTAGATTTTTATTTGCAAGTCTTTTCAACATATCAAGATAATTTTCTAATTTCTTCTCAGATTTAGTTGAATATTTAGAAATATAATTTAAAATGATTTTCCTAGAAACAATTGGCTGGCAGTCAACATTGCTACGCCAGATTGCAAGCATGGGTGGGCTATGAATATTTAGGTGATCATCATTTCTTACTCACTTGTAGGATTTGTTAGACTCAACATCAGATGTCAATGTAGAGGTAAGTTGTTGATGCCAAGGTGCTTTATACTAACATTGTAATTGCTCTTTTTTTCTCCTTAAGCAAGTATATTCAGAGATTTTGTGTGTCTTTGAAATATATTTAGCAACTCTTCATCATCTATGATTGGATCATTGGAAATAATCTAGCTCGTGGAAAGCAAGCACAAATTTTCTTTAAAACAATGATACATTCTAAGCAATCTCTGTGCAGGGCAACGTGGATTCCAAGCTGAAACTGTGTGATCAAATTTTAAGTGTATCAATATGTAAAAAAAATAAATCAAACACACCAATAAGACATTATATCAAAATAGAAAATTAAAATAAAAAGGAATGCAAACTTAGTCTTTTTTCCTTGATGTCATCCTATCATCCTCTATCTCCAGTGTTTTTTGTCGATTCTAGCTTGCTCTCAGATTGTATGCTAGGATCAACAAATAGTCTTCCTAGAGAATGAGATTAAAGATGAATGTATGCTATACTAAGATATGCTTAAAATGATATGAACACTAAACATGATTGCTAGAATGTAAAATTATGAATGCTAAAGCTGATAATTCTAAAATGCTAATCTTTTATCTCTAATGCATATATGTATCTATCTCTGTATGTCTATCTGAGTGTAACCAATGCTTGGATTCACAGTGGTATTTATAGAGTTTTCAAAGGCTTTTAATTGGCTGATGTGATCAACGGTTGTGATAATTCTCGCAAATCGAATGGTCGAAGATGGAGAAGACTGGAGAGAAAAATAGAAGAAAAACATAAAGAAGGATTTGTTTCGTCTTTCATATAAAAGATAAGATGAGATGATAAAAATCATCTTTTTAAAAGATTTGGGAAAGATTTAAGAAGATAAAATTGTTTCCTCTTTCAAGGAAGAGATAAGATGAGATGATAAAAATAATCTTTTTAGAGGATTTTGGAAAGATTTAAGAAGATAAATAATGAATTATAAATTCAATTATTTATTTATGGGTGACATGGAGATTTTCTTAATTAAATAAAATATTTAATTAAGATTTGGAAAGTGACATGTGGAATTAATTAAATAAGAATATTTAATTAATATTTGATTTAGGAGAAAGAAAATTAAATTCAATTAAATCAAAGATTTTAATTAAACTTAAATGTGATAATTAATTTAAATAAGCAATGATATTTATTTAATTAATTAAGTGGACTTAAGAAAGTGGTAATTAAATAAAATGAATTTATTTAATTAAAGTGGAAGAATAAAGTAGGTGAACAATATAAATAAATAATTAAATTTATTTATATGTAGAGGAATTAAGAAAGAAATTAATTAAATAATAAATATTTAATTAAAATGCAGGATTAATTAGACATGACCATTAAAAAATGTGCTTTTATGCCTTTTGATTTGACTTGATATGTTTCTAATTGAAATATACTATTGATATTAATGATGCCCCCTCGGGAGGTAAATCACTGATAATGAGAAAAATGTTGAATTGATGATGAAATATAGATGATGAGAGGGATGTAGTGATTTAGCTCTTGATAATTGATTAAAAGATGCCCCAATTGGAAAAATAAAGTCAAAGTTTAAAAGATAAAAGTAAAATAAAATGCCACAAAAACCCACCTTGGTTGACCTTTAAAAGGTAAAAAGGGTAAAAAGAGAAAGTCATTTTCACCTTTGAATTTAGTGATTTTCTGCTCTGACGATGACTGTGCGAGATGGAGATTCCTTATCACAAGCATAGATTCGAGTGGGCCCGCCGATACCAGAGACCAGCCATGTATGGACCACTGGTGAGTTGATTCAACCCTCTGTGTGTTGAGAATTTGTGATTTGAGTTGAATTTTTATGCATTTTTAGACGGATTTAGGTTCAAACAACCTATTTTAATGCATATAGTAGGAGTTGTAGCACTTTCAAAATTTCTTTTAGTGCATATAGGGAATAATTTAGCACTTCGAGGGTTTAGACCGATTAGCGAGTTCGATAGGTGAAATAGCACATATAGGATGATTGTAGCAAATTTGTACTATAGCGCATATAAGAAATAGAATAGCACATATAGGGTTTCAGCACATTGGGGGGATGAAATGACGCATATGCGTAGGGTTTTAGCGCATACAGGGAAGTAGCGCATATGAGGAAAATTTTAGTGCATTTGGGGCATAGAATGGCACACATGGTGATTTAGTGCATTGGGGGGGGGGGGAACTTTAGCGCATTTGGGGTTTTAGCGCATAGAGGCCGCAAATAAGCGCATCTAGGAAATTTAGATAGAATGCACTGTTTGATGAAAATGATGATATAGATTGCTTCTTTGCTCAATAGATAGATAAATTGTCTTGTCATCATGTTGATATGGATAGAAATGATAGAAAATCTAATTGATAATTGTTTCCCAAAATAGAAAACAAAGAGTAGATAGCTGATAACTTTGTTTCCCTTGAACGAAAAACAAAGAGTAGAATAAATGATGGATTTTCTAATAACTTTGCTTTAGAAAAAAAAGAGTAGATGCTTGATATGACTTATGATAAATTTGCATGCTACGATAGAAAAAAGTAGTAGATGATGATAGAGTAAATTGATTTGATATTGAGATAGCATTGATTGAGAATTGATTTTATGAGATGAGTCACTTAGATAGAATATTGGATATGGTCCATGTGATACGAGTCACTTGATATGTTTCATTGATAGATAGATATGAGTCTAATTAATTTGTATGATGGGAAGTAGATAGATCATGTTGATATGGGTCAATGATATGAGTCTAATTGATTGCCCTTATGATGACCAAAAATAGGAGGGTTTCAAAAACCTTCAGATCAAAGAGTGCTTCCCTGTAGAGTGGGATCAAATACGAGATTTGACACCTACGGATGTACAGTTGATAGTGGGATGTGGGTTGGGACCATTATTATCTATGCCACCGATTCGAGTCAATAGGGGACTATTGACTGCACTAGAAGAGAGGTGGAATTTTGAGCAGAACACCTTTCATTTGTCGATGGAGGAGATGACCGTGACCCCTGAGGATGTATATAGGATTTTGGGGATTCCAGTGGTAGGTCCTTTTGTGGTTTATGACCACAAGGAGCTAGGTGGGACAAATGCACTCAGGAGGGTGTTTGGGGATGCATAGATAGCAAGGTACTGGGTTCCATGGGCAAAATTTAGGGGATATCCGGCCTTACGTGCAATGTTGGGTGCATTCATTGGAGGCTTCCTTTGTCTGGACCACTAGTCAAAGGGATTATTAGTTAGTTGGGGGAGGATTATTGAGCTGATGATAGGTCAGCAGCGGAGATATGCCTGGGGGAGTTGCATGTTAGCTCATTTATACCATGATTTGCATCAAGCAGTATACAACAGATCATCTAGTTTGTCCTATGGTGTTACCCTACTCCAGATCTAGGCATGGGAACATATTGTGATTACGAGACCACTATGTCCAAGAGTGAGGCCACGAGGAAGGCCATATGTGTATCATATTCTATTGCAATTATCTAGCCCAAGCTAGGTAAGTTGGAGTACTGGCGACAGACTCTGGACGATGTTGATGCAGTGATATGGAGGCCATATACGGATTGTGAGGGGTGGGATACTGATCATCTGGATATTCCATTTGTATGTATGCCCCGGTATCTAATAGGGCAGATCCCCTTTATTATAGAGAGATTTTTGGCATTGCAAGTACAAAGACATTATGGCTATACATAGAGGATTCCACAGGGAGTTGCACACTATGGAGACACAAGAATGATCCTAGATGGGGGCCATGTATTTCATATTAGGTAGCATATATAGAATACACCAGTTTATAGCCTGAGGGATGGGCTTATAGGCCATTATGGATGCAGGGATGTTAGATGAGTATGCTGCTTATTTTCAGACACACCCATTCCCTTGTTTGACATGTCCAAATGATTTAGCACCCATTTTGGTGGCACAACAACTAGGGGGTAGGAGACTAGAGGATGTGGCAGGGGGAGAGCAGGTGATGGGTGGAGGAGATGAGGAGGAGTAGAGTGGAGAGGAAGTAGAGAGTGGAGATGAGGAGAGCTTAGATGATGGTGATGGGGATGACAACAGAGATGGTGGAGGGGAGGAGCAGAGGCTAGTGAGGCAGAGGGCTGATATCTTGGGCAGTGCTCAGGTCATGTGGAGGCTGAGGAGTGGTATTGGATGATGGACAGTGATCAAGGTCTCCTCCACAGTGCAGCAGGTGTAGATAGATACTCTACAGGCCCAGGTAGAGACACTTCAGAGGTAGTAGGCATAGTTGTAGATCCAGTTGGCTGAGCCTTAGAGTTTGGTAGTATAGTTATAGGCATAGCTTACGCAGACACAGGCACAGTCACAAGCACCTATGCTTGCCCCTGACAAATAGGTAGTCGAGTTGATAGCAGAGAGGGATTCTTTCAAACGAAGGGAAATAGAGGCAAAGGGTGTGGTGCAGAGACTCATGGGCACCATTGAGAGTGCATCTTTGTGAGAGGCTATTGCAGAGGGATTTGAGATTGCTAGGGAGGTTGATCATTATCAGATCAGATACCTGGAGTTGTTCCTTCCCGACCGCATAGAGCCTTACCCTCGGTCCCACAGTAGGACTAGGAGTACATCACGGATGATGATACATAGCAGAGGGGTCACAGGGCAGCGATAGGATCCTGATGTAGGGGGTAGTGGTAGGCCATCATCCTCTATTCCAGCTCCATCAGGGGGCTCCACCAGCCAACCTTGATTTATTGATGCAGTATTATTGATGTATATCATTTTTGGAGCATGTACATTGTTTTTTATCATATCTCATGTATCTCTCTATACTGTTTAGTTTCATTGGACTTTGGAAATTTGTATGTATTTTTGATGAGCGATGATATGCAGTAGTGATGAGTTTTGATGATTTTCATGTTTGATGTGATGATGTGATATGCATGTATTTTTGTATGATGTAGTATGGATTTTGATATGCATTTTATTGATTTGATGATTAACATGATATGCAGGATGATTCATGCTATGATGACGATTTGTGATGTGTACTAATGATGGCATGCAGGTGGATGACCTAGGATGTTTGATTATGAGAGTGTGCATGGAGATATATGATATGTTTATGAAAAATGATGTGGAAATGTAATGTATGCATGGAATATTTCTTTTTGCATTTTTTAAATCCAAGAAATAGATGTGATGAAAAATGGATGTTTATGAGATGTGTCATGAATTTGTAGTATGTATATGATTAAGGAAATGATATGAAATGATATGTGATATGGGTCAAATGTTATGTGAAAAATGACATGATATATAAATGATATGAAAAGGATAGATGATTAAAGATATGATATGAATGCAATTTGTGACAAATGATAAATAATGGGATGAAATGAACATGATTAATAATTATGAGATGTATGATGTAATGAAATGTAATGGAATGATGATAAAATGATAATGATAAGATGATGATGGTAATGAAATGATATGATAAATGTAACGAAATGATGATGAAATGATAATGATAAATGTAATGAAATTGTGGGATGAAATTTAAAATGATAATGAGATGAGATGTGTAATGAAAATGATGATGAAATGATAATGATGGGTGGTGCACCAAGATGGTTCCCAAAAAGGGGCTTAAGGGCCAACTTTTTTTCAAATTAGGAAATACTGACCTTGGACGTGAAATTGAGGATAGCTACACTAAAAATTTTGAGATGGAACAAAAACAAGGATCAAAGTGCTCCGAGTCTAATTTCTAAAATACTAATTTATTTTGAAAATGGTTGAGATGAAGGGGTTCAAAAGAGGGATGTACAGAAATTGTTATTTTTTGTCAAAAAAACATAACATAGCAACTCTTGTACGACCCTAGCACGGTGAAATTTTTTGTAGTATTTTTAAAATTTCCATGGTTAGAAGTTAGCTAACATTATCTAGTTGATGCACAATTTTTCTGATAATTTTTTAATGAATATTTAATTTTTTACTGATTTTCTAATTGGGTACTTCCTAAAAAGCAGAATTTTGGCCGTGCTCCCCATACAAATTTTGGAAAGTAATAGATTTTTTTTAATTTTTATTTTTTAAAATTTGTAGAATGGAGTCTAGTTTCTTAAAATGCAATTTATTTGAAATTTTGATGAACAAGCACTTTAGAAGAAAAAAACACCAAACACTACTTTTTGACAAAAAGCAGACATACAAACAAAAGAAATTATGGATGAAAGGCCTAACATTATCATAAAGTGAAAAAAAATATATCGTTGGAAAGCTAAGAGAGAACTTAGCATTACCCATGTGTTTTATTTTATTGATATTGAACCAGATGCAATCCTAATGATGAGCACGAGCCTGATTATGTGAAAAATTGTAGAATTTGCAAAAAAAATGTCTTTAGTCATTGGGAATGCCCTCCAAGCCTTTGGGTTGGTATTCCAAGGCAAATACCAAAGCTAATGCTCAAGGATTCCCAAAGAAAAATATAATGCGAGCGCATTATAACGTGCTCGTGTTATTTGTTAGTTTTGATATTTTTTGCTTCTCCGAGGAACATGTCTAGCAACACATAATGCACTCGCATTATGTCTTCCTTTAGTTAAATGCCACTTTATTGAATTTTTTTTCATATGTTTGTATGTATATG
>VDFB02193867.1:230299219-230346552 GCA_007258455.2 Sequoia sempervirens
TGAAAGAGTGTGGGAGTGGGTTGGAGTGGGTCTACCCTATAAATCTTAAAAAGAAAACTAACTTTATCATAACATGAGCGCGTTATTAATATATAGAGAGATGGCCATTTAGGAAGAAATAACGTGCTCGCATTATAACTCAAGCGTGTTTTCTATTGCACTAAAAATGGTTAAAAAGCACAATATACCCGCATGATTTTGGCCCACATTCTGTATATTCTCCTAGTTTTGTGTATGCTCGACAAAAGTAGCTTTTGGTGATTGAGTGAAGTGGTGCATGCATGTGGATTTTAGATTCCACCAATCTTTTCATGATATTTCCATCACCTTTGCATGAAATAGCAGAGTTTTCACGTTGAAAGGCATATAATATGAATTCAAGTTTGAATTACAGTGATAACTGATATACAATTGAAGTTTGGAGGGGAACAAGCTTTTGAAAATGTCAATTTTTTGAGGAATTTGAGGAAAGAAGCAAAGGCTACATAATTGGTTAGAACTCCTCCATTTGAAACTTTGGATTTTTAGGTATGTGAAGTCTTTGTACATTTTCTTTCATTCTATTATGGCTTGCTTTCATTTTTGTTGTTTTGCTTATTCCATGTTGATCAAATTGTTTTTTTTTCATGTTACAACCTTAGGTTGTCAATGGACATTTTAAATTACACAATTCTATACACTTTCCTATTACATTTTTAAACCACATCTCTTTGAGGTATTTTGTTAAATTTAGCAATTGACTTTCTTTGTGTATGCTTCCAAAGCTTTCATTGAGGTATTTTGTCAAACAGTTATACAAAGCAGCTGATTGCCTTGTCTATGCTACCAAATTTTCCATACATGTCTCTAAAAAATTGGAATATAATCCTAATGCATGCTCAAATAGGTTTCCAATACAAAAACCCTCAATTTGCTCATAAATATCTAGGGTTTTCTATATTTTACAACTCCAAGGCCTTCCAAGCCTCACCAAAGCATCAAACAAGTTTTTCAGGGTCTATACAAATAGAATAAATATTCACTAGGCTTTTAGCCTCATTAGATCTAAAAAACACCACTTTGGTTCCTCCTTTTCATGCCAAAAACTCACATTCTCAGCCTAAGATAACATCACCATCCCTATAGATGCCTTACCACTATTAAAAGAAACATGAAACTTGAAAAAAACATATTATAGGCCTTTCCTCCGAATCATAGGTCACCATAGTAGGAGGAAAGGCTCCATCTTTAAATTAAAGTAAAACTCATGCCATACTGGTCTGTACAGGCTGATCATGAAGAATGGAGTTTTTTGTTCGTCGAAACAACCAAAGGAGTCTCAAAATAGATTGAAGTCCAAGTTAAGACCTGCCACCACAGTGATTTGTTGTTCTACAGACCTAGGACCATTTAAACAACTTTATTTTACCCATTAAAGAGCCTTTCAACATATCCAACAATCACCAATGCTTGTTTTGTACCAAACTACACAAATTATTAAGTTTTCTATGCTTTTAATGGCCCAAATTAGCCCACTTTTACAAAGGAACCACCTTCAAAACATGTCCAAATCTCCTGAAACCTTGGGGAAGCACTTTATATCTATCAAAACTTCAAATTATAGCATTAGATTGCAAAGATTCAATCATTTACCACCCAAACCATAAAACCCTCTCCCTAGGCTTAGAAACCATATGTTTTATTGAAAGTAGCACTTTCCAAACACTCCAAAACTTGAAAACTATTGAAACAAGCCTAATATACCTTGTTCATTCTCAATCTAACATAAAATAATGCTGCCCAACTCAGAAACTCAATTTCAGTCACCAAAAGCTCAATTTTGTTAAGGAAAACTCAACATTTCCTCATTTGGTTTGATGCCCAATCGAAGATCATCCTCCATTCAAGTTTATCATGGCCTTTTATAATGTTTCCCTCTTAAAACAAACCACTTCAACTTTGAAAACTAACATTTGAAAGAGGTGACCGTTGGTCTCCCTCTTTAATAGACTTTTACAAGCCTTCACTATTAGTCAATTTGACTTGACTTAGCACTTTTTGCACAGGTAAAATTATTCGTCATGCCGAAGAAATGAACTGTTAAAAGGAAAAAACTAACAGATGATCAGCTCCAAGCCTTCAGAGATAAAGAGAAAAAATAGATGTGGGAATATCGTGAAAAACAAAATTTGGGAACGATTGATGAAAACAAGCCAGTTGAAGAGGAACCTCAACCATCAAAAAGAGAAAATAAATTGGTAGCCCAAAGGGCACGAATGCGAAAGAGTCATGCTAGGGGAGATGCAAATACTGTATTTGGAGACACACCCTCTACCACAAGTGAGTACGAAGGGACACCATTAAGCACAAGCGAATATGGAGGGACACCATCTACCACAAGTGAGTATGGTTGGACACCATCCACCACATCTGAAGTTGAGAGTACATCATCACTCAGATTTGACGAACAAGGTATGCCATCATCCCCACATGAACCTCAAGGTATGTATTCAATTCCACCCTCAGTCAAAGGTATGCAATCTAGCCCACCTCAATTAAATATTGATGAAATTGCTAATGTTGAGATGTATGTACCTAAGAGAACACCACCTAGATTTTGTATAGAAAGCCAAAGTTTTTGATTAATATTGATGAGGATATTTTGCAGCACATGGAAGGTAAGATTCTAGAATGCACTTGTAGAAGATATGCTGATAAGATTTGGAAAATGTTGTTTGAAAGGCTAAATGAGACTAGAAGATGTCAACTATTTGTTCAAATGATGCGGGGTTTAAAGTATAGAAACATCATGAAGACTCTTGTGTTGAGAACATCGAATGCATGAAGTGAAGACACTATTGTGAAGAATATAATGGATGCTTATGAGAGTGTGGGTAAGACCTCATGCTCAAAGGATAGTAATGTCACCCGACGTGTCATTACATCGACTTTCGTAAGCTATCAAACAAATAGATCTTGTCTCATTAAAAAGACAAGTGAAAAAATGGGAATTAGTAGAAATTTTTTATCAAAAGCCATTCAAAGAATTGAGGGAACCAATTCAAATGAATTATGGGCATTCTCAGGAAGACTGACACATAAAGATAGAATTTTTTTTTAAGCATTGAGAACACTAATTGAAGATTATTGGAAGAATAATACAAGGCCATCTTTGAATCAAAGGGATGTCGTAAGAAGGAGAATCGGCAGTCGGAACCGTGAGTCACATCCAAAGAATTTTTTGGATATGACTCAAACCCAATTTTTTCATAAATTTCAAAATGCTTATCCTCAAATTAGTATTTCTCAAAGATTTTTTGAAATTCTTAAACCTTTTTATGTCAATATAAATCACACACACACTACTTGTTGTTGTAGACTACATATTGAATTTTCTAACCATTATGATGTTTATCATTTTATATGTTTAGATTTGCATACTAATGATGTTTTGTAGGATTGTGGCATAGAAGCCCCACCAAAATCTTCAAGAGAGTTCTTATAAAAAAATTTATGTCAAATAGAGGATAGCCAAATATTCTACAAGACAACATGCATGGATGGTTCATGTGAGCATTGCGGTGGCTTGCAACAAATGCCAGTATGTCAACATATGCAAAGCACAAATGAGGTGGGGCATAAACAAGTAGAATTTGAGAAGTATAAAACAGTGGCATATGCTACAAAAGATGGGTCTCAAACAAAAAGGTGTGATTTGGTTATTGAGAAGATTCCAGTGTATCAGTTTATGTCCATGTTTTGTGAGAATCTAGTGTATGAGTATGCAAGGCATACCCATAAAGTCCGATGGTTGGACACACAATTCAAGCTATGCAAGGACACCTTTCTAGTTGGCAGCATAGTATTGGTGGTTGAATTTGTAGATAACTACACTCTACAACCACAGTGTGAGGTGCAGTCACAGTATTACAACTCCACACAGGTTTCGATATTTGTGCACATAGCATTCATTCATGCAGCTGATAGTACAGAGGACTAAAGGAAGGTATTGAGGGAGTATCACTCTTATATTAGTGATGATTGCACACATTCTCTAGATTTCGTTCAAGGTTTCTTCTAGATGTTCTATAGTGATTTGGTTTGGAGGGGCATAGCATATGATCGACATATAATATGGTTGGATAACTATGCAGCACTGATCAAGAACACGTGCATGTTCTACTGGTTGTGCAGGATGCATCTCACTACAGGTGTTCAACATATGTGGAACTTTTGTGAGGTCGAGCATGGAATGGGGGAGCATGATGGTGCAGGAGCATGTGCGAAAAGAGCATTAGCACAAGAAGATTTAAAGTATAAAGACAATGCAAAGTTGACAGATGCAAGTTCAATCATGGAGTGGTGTAATGCTTCGATGGATCTAGGTAATGAAGTTATGTCTTTAGTTTGTAGATTTTTTTGGTTGAGAAATGATACTAACATTGCACCATATGAGGATTGTTGTACACTAACATGATCGAGTGAGCTACACTCTTTCCTTAGCTCAAATGTAGGTTCATGGAGTATCAATACACGTAAGATGGCATGCTTTCGCTCTTCATGTACAATGCAAGCCTAGAATGATTATGAGTCAAGGGAGTGGGTTGACAAATGGTTGACAATTTATCTTACCCCACTTCACACATATCACCCTCCGATGGCATTGGAACTAACACAAATGGAATCATCGGTCGACTTTGACCATGTATGAGATCTAGTTCAACCAGGTAATATATCTACTTGCTTAGTTTTTCAAATTCCATATTGTTATCTTACTTTGTATTGTATTCATAATGTTGACTAATTTTGAGTGATTTTATGCACATATCAATGCAGGGAATGTTTATGCAGTTATTGCAAATGAAGAAAATGAAGAGGGAACAGACTATTACTTGTGCCATTGTGTTGAGGCCAACAAGAAATTGGAAACCCCAGTTATAGATGGAGAAAACATTAAATACCCTATAGGCTTAGTTGTTGTACTGGAACATGGCTTAGAAGGTACCCACATAAGAGTGCTAAACATTGGTTGTTTGAGGACTTTGACACACATCATAAGATTCTTCATTACTCGAACCTTGATGTGGCATCCGATGTTTGTTTGAGAAAATATGGGGGTAGACCTTTGAACAAGACCTTGTGGAAGGTTCATGAGTCTGACCATGAGGCAATACTTGACACAATAAAGAGTAGATCAAATCCAGATGGTTCATTGAATTAATTTGTAAGTATATGCACAACGTTTCTTATTAATTTATACTTGTATCCATGTTAATTTGTTTGATGCCAATGCTATCCTGTCTTATTTTACTTTGTGTATCTGTAAGTAACCCGATAAACATTGAATGGTGTCCCCTTGCAGAAAATGCAGATTTATGAGCCATCCAAGAGAATCTCGGGCATAAAAGCAATGCAACATCCCTATTTTGATTATGAACCAAATCTCAATTATGATTTTCAGCCATTACAAAAGTGTGTGCGAAACTTGGTGAGGGAATTTCGAGTTATTCATTTGAACTTAACCTTATCATGAGCACCTATGATGTAGACATTATAGGAGCATCTCGAATTTCAAGATATTCTAGATTCATGAGAGGTGTTGTGTGAAATAGGTATCTTGGAACTCGCAGTGAAGATGTATGAGCAGGAGTGACTAAGTTGAGAGACTGCCATGCCTATCTATAAGTGCCTTCCATCTATTTTCATTTCATTTCCATTTTGGACATGAGTTTTTTTTTTTTATTCTTTTACTTTTCCTATCTGTAACTAAACTAGTAAAAATTGATTGGTCTCTCCTTGCAGAAAATGCTGATTTTAGAGCCATCGAAGAGAATCTCAGCCAAAAAAGTAATGCAACATCCTTATTTTGATGATCTTGACAAATCTCAATTTTGATTTCAAGCCATTATAAAAGAGTGTGCGAAGCTTTGTGAGGGAATCTCAAGTTTCTCATTTGAAGTTAACCTCTAAATGAGAACCTATGATGTAGACATTATAAGAGAATATGGAATGTATGAGTGACATTGTAAAATATCTGTGAGAACAAAGTACCTAAGGCATTGTAATGAGATTTATTTGTAATGACATTTACTGAAATAATGAAATTTGGTGTAGGGACACCAAGGTTATTGAGCAAATTTGGTTCATGGAAATATTTAAAGTTAGTTTTGTGCTATGATTTTTGTCAATTGAATAAGTTCATAACACATCCACAATTGATTTACAATGTAATAAGTTGAATGTTAGTTACAAAAAGAATAGTTAGGCATGATTGGAAAGATGTAGAATCATTTGTAAAGGCTATTTAAAGCCTCTTGAAGGCTATTTAAGTCAATATTTCAATTTGTAGCCTTTTCAACAAAAATATTTGAATATGGTTGTAAATGTACTATTAGTAGCAGTATTTATGTTGATGAAATTTCCTTTAGATGCAAGGCAAAGCACATCAACCATGTGGCACAAATGATTAAATCCCAGAGATGATCTATAGCAATGAAAGAGTCTGAAAAGGAAGAGAGAGTTACACTAGTGACTTAGGAGAAACTTTAGTGATGCAGAGTCAAGGTGGAGAAGACTCAAACAAATTAGATTTTAGTAAATCAACAACCATTGTTATTTCATTTGGCCATCTTGGAACAATTACCAACAAAAAGGCTTCGAAACTCAACAATTTGGCTTAAATTTTAGAGAATTCTTCTCAAGGACCATCTCATCATCAATATAGCATCTGATCAAACCCCCAACACCATTCCCAACCCAAACATACAAGGTTTCTTTGCATTTTCTTGGAGATCCTTCAAACTGCCCTACAAAAAGGCTACAAAATTAGCCCTGTTTTACAAACAAACTGCTCTTTAAACTTCTTCTAACCCCACAAGCTCTTGGAAAGTCATCAAATAGGTGACAAAACTCCCAATTCCATAGTTTTTAGAAAAGCACTCAACCTCTAAGCCATAACTGATTAAAAACCTCAATTTTCTAACAAATAAGTAAGGTTTTTAGCATCTCACAACTCCAAGGCCTTCCAAACCTCACTAAAGCATCAAACAAGTTTTTTAGGGTCTTCACACACATAATAAACCTTCACCTATCCTTTAGACTCAGTAGATCTCAAAAACATCACTTTGGTTCCTCCATTTCAAGCCAGAATCTCACATTCTCAACCTAAAACAACATCACCAACCCTATAAACGCCTTAAACCATTATTAAAAGAGTTAAGGAAAATTGAAAAAAACACATTGTAAACCTTTCCTCTAAGTCACAATTCACCATAGTAGGAGGAAGAGCTCCATCACAAAAATTAAAGTAAACTCAGACCTTGCTGGTCTGTAAAGGTGGAATAAAGAAAAATGGATTTTCCTTTCACTAAAACAACCAAAGGTGTATCAAAACAAACTGAAATCTAGGTTAAGACCTTCCACCACAATGTTTCATGAATTTATTTTCATAAGAGGCCTATACTAAGCCGTACACAAAGAAAATAAATTGAAAATTCGAAAAAATGTTGAAATTCCATAGTTTTAGGCATTGTGAAGAGCACCAATCTTCAAAAAAAGTATTGATTGAACCCCCATTCAAGCTTGAATGATGTTTTTAATAAATTTCAAATGAGAATCATCTCCCTTCAATTCCCATAACTACCTTTGAACCACCAAACCCTTATTAAGCCTAGAAATACTATTATTTATTATTTAAGAATGGTTTTGCTTACTAAGCTTTATCATTCAAATTTAATATTATAAAGGCCTAGGACCACTTAGACACCCTTATAACATGAATTTTAGACTCTTTCTCTACACTCTCACCTACTTTTTACATAATTTTCCTTTATGGAAATATCAACAATTATTTAATTCAATAGTGCTTTTGCACATTTGTCCACCCTAACCTACTAATTCCCAGAGTACATAAAAGATTGGTATATTAGACCTTATTCAAGACAAAAAGACATCAACATACTAACATTTACCAGCTGTCCTCCTAACTTAGCATCAAACAATCACAAATTGAGGGTGAGGTGTGGGTGCTCCTGCACCATTCAATTTTTAAAAACAAAGTCAATTAGGCTGGCAGACATCTAGATCAGGCTAGTATTTGGTGGAAGACGAAGAAAGATGACTAGAACTCTAGAGGCCCACCATACTAGATTTTGGTATTGAACCATGAGAGTAGAAGAGATATTTGATATCATGTATCAAAACATTAAGCATGCATTATTCCAACCAACGAAGAAGGTGATGATTACTTTGCTTCATTTTCATTTGCATAAGCATATCAAGGCATGGGAACCAAGAAGACCAAGGATGTCCAGTTTTATGTGGAGGTAATGGATGTGGTCCAAAATTTAGGAGGGTTAAGAAGGTCAATGTATGATCTTGATGAAATTGAGGAAGAACAACAAGAGAGGGACAGGAAAAATAAAATCAATACAGAGTTTCAAGGTTTTGTCAAGCGAGTAAGAGAGCTATGGGAATAGCCTCATCTAAAATATTTTGAACTAGACTTTGATATGTACCATTCAGAGAGCTTGGTTTTCATGGATTTCCTTTCAAAGCCTCTACTTTTATTATTCTTATGGTAAACTATTTGGTAGAGTTGGTGGAATTACCTTTCTTAGTAGTAATCACTATTAGTGAGATTGAGATTGTTAACCTTGAGATTGTAGGACTTTCACAAAAGGAATTTGATATGGCTATTGCTTTCAAAGACTTCAAGCAGGATGTACTTTGCATTGACATCATTCCTCAATATTCACTTGATGGCATCAAGGAATGGTTGAACTCCATGGTTATAAAGTATGATGAAAGCATAATGAACGTGTACTAGCAACCAATTTTGAAGACTATTACTGATGATTCAAAGCACATCAACCATGTGGTAGAGATGATTAAATCCCAAAGATGATTTGTAGCAATGAAATAGTTTGAAAATGCAAAGAGAGCTACATTGGTGACTCAGGAGAAACTTCAGCTTTCAAAAAACAAAGCCAATTAGGCTGGTAGATGTGTGGATCAAGCTAGCATTTGGTGAAAGAGGAAGAAAGATGACTGGAACTCTAGAGGCCCACCATACTGGATTTTGATATTCAACCATGAGAGCAGAAGAGAGACTTGATATCATGTATCAAAACATTAAGCATGCATTCTTCCAACCAGCGAAGAAGGAGGTGATTACTTTTCTTCATTTTCATTTGCATAACCATATCAAGGCATGGGAACCAAGAAGACAAAGGATGTTGAGTTTTATGTGGAGGTAATGGATGTGGTCCAAACTTTAAGATGGGAAAGAAGGTCAATGTATGATTGTTAACCTTGAGAGAGTATTTATGTTGAGGAAATTTCCTTTAGATGCAAGGATTCAAAGCACATCAACCACATGTGGTACAAATGATTAAATCCCAGAGATGATTTGTAGCAATGAAAGAGTCTGAAAAGGCAGATAGAGCAACACTGGTGACTTAGGAGAAACTTGATCTTTCAAAAACAAAGTCAATTAGGTTGGCAGACGTGTGGATTAGGCCAACATTTGGTGGAAGAGGAAGAAAGATGACTAGAAGTTTAGAGGCCCACCATACTAGATTTTGGTATTCAACCATGAGAGTAGATGAGAGAGCTGATATCATGTATCAAAACATTAAGCATGCATTCTTCTAGCCAGCAGAGAAGGAGATGATTACTTTGCTTCATTTTCATTTGCATAACCATATCAAGGCATGGGAACCAAGAAGACCAAGTATACCGAGTTTTATGTGGAGGTAATGGATGTGGTCCAAACTTTAGGAGTGACAAGAAGTTCAATGTATGATTAGTGCAGGAGCACCATTCAGTAGGTTTTGTTCATCAAGGAAAATAAGGAGTAGAATATCATCAATTTACTAAAACCAACCCGAACTTGTACATTTGAAGGTTTTTAGTCAATAAAAATGGCTTTTTTACCCATTCCTCTTTCTGTAGCCTCTATAACTTGAGGAATGGGTCTGAACTAACATTATTAATATGTGGGAATGATGTGTTAGTGTTGGGGAGGTCTGAAAGTGAGATGGGTGTGAAACCCATGTGTGTAAAAGTGAGTTTTTTTTAAGAAAAATGGTGGGTTTGAAGAGTTAAATTGTTTTTTTGTGTAGGGCAGTATTATTTTATGATTTTTTGAGCTTGTGTAGGGTATCACAAACTTGTTTGAGTAATTTTTAGGTTGTGGTTAGCTTTGGAAGTATCATTTTCAATAAACCCCTAGGGTTTAGGCTACAATAGAGGGTTTTGTGGTTTACCCATTGTTCGGTGGTATAACTAAGATCCAATTGTGTATTTTGAAGTTTTGAAACCTTAGAATTGTTGCCTCAAGAGTTGGTAAGGTATGGATAAGTTTAGAGTATAGACCCTTTGTTCAACCGGATCGATCCCTTAAGGGTCCAAAGGAAAAAATGGCTACAAACTTCAACATGAGGTTACTCAGAAATCATGATTCTTAGAACCTTCTCATCTAATCCAATGGGATCACAATCAGATCCTCTACAATAACCTTTCTCAGTTTTTGTTATCTCAGAGTGGTTTTCCCGTGGTGTCCAGTTTTTAGTTGATAAAAAAAGTATCAAATGGAAGCAGTGGAAAGTTACAAAGTGGTGCAACTTTCATTCTACAACTCGTGTGACCAAACAAACTTTTCCAATGCATCTGAATAGGAATTTTTATGCTAGGAATGGTCCTCTTTCACACCCAAACATGCAAAATCGCTCTAAGCTACGTTCAACAAGATAGATCCCTTAAAGGTCCAAATTGAAAAATGGCTGCATACTTCAGCATGAGATTACTCAGACACTGTGATGCTTAAAAAATTATCATCTAATCTAATGGGATCATGTCAGGCCCCTCTACAATAACCTCTCTCAATGTTTCTTATCTCAGAGTGGTTTTCCCATGGTGTCCAGTTTTCAGTTGATGAAAAAAGTGTCAAATGGAAGCAGTGGAAAGTTGCAAAGTGGTGCAAATTTTGTTCTGCAACTCATGTGACCAAACAGACTGTTCCAACACATCTGACTAGGCATGTTTACACTAGGCATAATCCTCTTTTGCACCCAAACATGCAGAATCACTCTGAGCTACGTTCAACCAGATCGATCCCTTAAGGGTCCAAAGGGAAAAATGGCTGCAAACTTCAACAAGAGGTTACTCAGACATCGTGATGCTTAGAAAATTATCGTCTAATCTGATGGGATCATGTTGGGCATCTCTACAATAACCTCTCTCAATTTTTATTATCTCAGAGTGGTTTTCCCGTGGTGTCCAATTTTTAGTTGATGAAAAAAGTGTCAAATGAAAGCAGTTAAAAGTTGCAAAGTGGTGCAACTTTCGTTCTACAACTTTTGTGACCAAACGGATTGTTCCAACGCGTCCAAATAGGAATTTTTATGCTAGGAATGGTCCTCTTTCACACCCAAACATGCGGAATCACTCTAAACTACGTTCAACTGGATTGATCCCTCAAGGGTCCAAAGGGAAAAATGGCTGCAAACTTCAGCATGAGGTTACTCAAACACCGTGATGATTAGAAACTTCTCATCTAATCTAATGGGATCACATTGGGCCCCTCTACAATAACCTATCTCTGTTTTTGTTATCTCAAAGTGGTTTTCCCGTGGTGTCTAGTTTTCAGTTGATGAAAAAAGTGTCAAATGGAAGTAGTGAAAAGTTGCAAATTGGTGTAACTTTCGTTTTGCAACTCGTGTGACCAAACGAACTATTCCAATGCATCTGAATAGGAATTTTTATGCTAGAAATGGTCTTCTTTCGCACCCAAACATGCGGAATCGCTCTAAACTACGTTCAACCGGATCGATCCCTTAAGGGTCCAAAGGGGCAAAATGGCTACAAACTTTAGCATGAGGTTATTCGGACACCGTGATGATTAGAAACTTCTCATCTGATCTTATGGGATCATGTTGGGACCCTCTACAATAACCTCTTAGTTTTTGTTATCTCGGAGTGGTTTTCCCGTGGTGTCGAAGTTTCAGTTGATGAAAAAAGTGTCAAATGGAAGCTGTGGAAAGTTGCAAAGTGGTGCAACTTTTGTTCTGCAACTTGTGTGACCAAATGAACTATTCCAACGCATTTGAATAGGCATGTTTCCACTAGGCATTATCCTCTTTCATACCCAAACACGTGGAATCACTCTGAGCTATGTTCAACTGGATCGATCCCTTAAGGGTCCAAAGGGAAAAATGGCTGCAAACTTCAACATGAGGTTACTCGGACACTGTGATGCTTAGAAAATTCTCGTCTAATCCCATGGGATTGTGTTGGGCCCCTCTACAATAACCTCTCTTAATTTTCATTATCTCGAAGTGGTTTTCCCATGGTGTCCATATTTTAGTTGATGGAAAAAGTGTCAAATGGAAATAGTGGAAAGTTGCAAAGTGGTGCAAATTTTGTTCTGCAACTCATGTGACTAAACAGATTGTTCCAATGCGTTTGACTAAGCATTTTCATGCTAGGCATGGTCCTCTTTCTTGCTCAAACACATGGAATTGATTTGAGCTACGTTCAACCAGATCGATCCCTTAAGGGTTTGAGTGTAGTATGTTGAAATAGACCATTCCACCTATTGTTCAGGCTGTGTCTAAGTGATATGGGCCTAATGTAAGTAGGATAGGGAGTAGGAATAAGAAAATAGCATTGGAAGAGATTACTAACGATGCCCTTATTGAAAATTCAAAATTGAGGCCCCTTAAAAGCAAGGCTAGAAGAGGTGAAAAGAAGAAATTGCTTGAAAATAAGTTAGAATAGGTTGGAAATAGGGTGAGATTGTTGAGTTTGATGTGTTCAAAAGGTCTGCAAGGACAGGGGAGGTCAAAAAAATTTTATGGCATGACATGCCCTAGTTGGGAAAATAGGGGTTTTGAATGAAAAAGAGAGGTTTAAGGGAGTAAACGTGGGTAAAGTCAAGGGGCAACATAATTTGGTGGTCAATTAAGTTTGTGCAGGAAAAATGAAGAGTGTTGGAATAGGTTTTGAGGTTCAAGTTTAGGGGTTTGGTTCGCCAGTTTGGCCAAAATAATTTGGAGGGGGGTTCAATTCATTTTGGGTTCGTTGGTACAAAAAAATGTAAAAACAAAAAATATATATATGCAACGTAGAAGCATGAATTAGGATTAGAATATCACATATCATCATATAAACAAAAAAACCACCATAAACTTGAATTTCATTTAAAACAACAAAATTGGCAAAAAAAAAAAAGTGTTTATAACCTACAAAAAATTGTGAATAAAATCATACTGATTTTCGTGTGAAAAAAAACCATGAGACCATAGCTTGTTGCTTACTATTATGCTTTGATATATTTTTTCCAAGCATCCATAGCTTGTTCGAAAGTACTTGTTTTAGGCTTTTAGCCATAGTAGCAAGGCAGTGAATTGTTTGATAAAATGCTTTGGTAGACATGTATGAAAAATGTGGTAGCATAGACAAGGTAGTCAACTATTTGAAAAAATGCCTCAAAGAAATGTGGTTTCATGGTGATGGAATGGCATGAAGAATTCCATGACAAGCAAATTGCTATGGATTGTCATGGCATTCCACCACCATTGAGACAAGATTTCTTTGAGGTTTTTTTTCAAATAGTTTGTTGCCTTTTCTATGCTATTGCTTATTATTATGCTTTGATAGATTTTTTCCAAGCATCCATAGCTTGTTTGGAAGCACCTATTTTAGGATTTTAGCCATAGCAGCAAGGAGGTGAACTGTTTGATAAAATGCTTTGGTAAACATGTATATAGAAAATGTGGTATTGCTTATAGACAAAGGCCCGGTGATTGAAAAAATGCCTCAAAGAAATGTGGTCTCATGGTGATGGAATGCCATGACGAATGCCATGACAAGAAAATTGCTATGGATTGTCATGGCATTCCACCACCATTGAGACCACATTTCTTTAAGGATTTTATTCAAACAGTTTGCTTCCTTGTCTATGCTCTTGCTTATTATTATGCTTTGATAGATTTTTTCCAAGCATCCATAGCTTGTTTGGAAGCACCTATTTTAGGCTTTTAGCCATAGCAGCAAGGAGGTGAACTATTTAAAAAATGGTGGTAGCATAGACAAGGAAGTGAACTCTTTGAAAAAATGCCTCAAAGAAATGTGGTCTCATGGTGATGGAATGCCATGACAATCCATAGTTTGTTTGAAAGCACCTGTTTTAGGCTTTTTTCCATAGCAACAAGGCAATGAACTGTTTGATAAAATGCTTTGATAGACGTGTATGAAAAATGTGTTAGCATAGACAAGGCAGTGAACTCTTTGAAAAAATGCCTCAAAGAAATGAGGTCTCATGGTGATGGAATGCCATGAAAATCAAAAGCATTTGATTGTCATGGTATTCCATCACCATGAAACCTCATTTCTTTGAGGCAGTTTTTCAAAGAGTTCACTGCCTTGTCTATGATATTACTTACTATTATGATTTTGATAGATTTTTTCCAAGCATCCATAGCTTGTCTAAAAGCACTTGTTTTAGGCTTTCAGCCATAGCAACAAGGTAGTGAACTATTTGAAAAAATGCTTTGGTAGACATAAATCCAAAATGTGGTAGTATAGACAAGGCAATGAATTGTTTGAAAAAATGCCTCAAAGAAATGTGGTCTCATAGAATGCCATGACAAGCAAATGCAATTGGGAGCTGCTCCTAGTTATTAGTTATGCAATGTGAAGTAATTGCATAACTGATTAGGTTGACTTTATAAAAACTATATTGTAATTGAAATTTTGTCATCTATCAGCATCTACTTATTAGTTATGCAATGTGAAGCAATGCTTTGAATGTTTTTGAGTTTGAAAGATGTGCAATGCAATGTAATCAACGATATGAATATAAACTACAAAAATCTATTTTTTACAATCTTATTAGTTAAACTCTTTATTTTATTTGCTCTCTATATCTCTATGATATGGAAATGCCTTTAAATTTTTTAAAAAAAGTTTTTATCTCTTCTACTTTTTTTTACCTTTTTTTTAAATCTGATTTTTTCCAATTTTTTCTAGACTTTTTCCCAATTTTTCCAAAAAATCTTATACTTTTGGTTTGTCGATTTTTTCCCCAAAAGATTTTTTTTGCTATGGTATAAACACATATATTTTTGTAATATCAAGGATACTTTTTGAAACTTCCATGCATTGCTAATCTAAAAGGAAAAGTCTTTTGCCTAATCTATATGCAGCCATGCTTTTGAAATTGTCAAAAAGAGAAAATATGGAAACCATCGATAAAAAAGATTTGTATTAACCAAATAGCCATGTACACATACATCAATATATGTCAATATAAGTATAAAATATAGTTACAAAATAGCCATATAGGCTTATGAGAATGCCATATAGGCATACAAAGTGAAATATATCCAATACAAGATATTTACAAAATTGCCATGTCTAGGCATACAACAAAGGGCTCTGGAATCAAAATTCATTTCTCTCCATGCTCTGGAAATAAATTATTTCCCTTTTTTGGTGATCCGATGGTGATAATTCCATCACTCATTTTTTCTATGCTCGAGGAGTGCTCCTACTGCTCCTCCTACAGTTTAGCTCCTAGTGAAATTTTAACTATTACAATAAGAAGTAAAGACATTAATATATATAAATTACATTATAAGAAATGATATATTTAACAAAATAATCACTTACGGCCATCTCATGATCACTCTCCATGATGGAAATATTTGCATGTCGATGCTCAGGCATGGTCAAGCCCTATATAAACCATCCAAATATGAATTAAATTATGAATCAATAATGGTTTGATTTTTCACTAGAACTAACATCTATAACAATGAATGTAAATTAAAATTTAGTAATTTTCCTCAAACCTCCTCTATCAGAGCCATGGAGGATTGTATAGCAGATGAAACACTGATATCCATTTCCCTTGTAACATTTGGAGATGTTTCCACAACCAAAATCTGAAAATAAAACAACAAATTATTCAATCTCAAAAAAGTTACAATAGCGATCTATGTCATGACTTATAATGTATGAGATCTAATGAAAAAAAATTTGAGTACAATTATTAAACTATATATTTTTGGTAGGCCTTGGAAGTTTGATAGAAAGACCAAGCATGATGGTGAGAAGAACACATACTCCATTGTGAAGGATGGGAAGACTTACAACCTTTCACCTCTCCTAGAAGAAGACAAGGCAAAGCATGAAGGGCCTAGTTTTTTTATGGTGGGTGAGAAGGAGTTCATGAAGACCTTGAAGGAAGGAGGAGGAAGAGGATTCTTCCTGATTATGAAGCCAAAATGTGAAGCAGATCTGCCCACAAAGAAGAAGGAAGATGCACCAAAGGAAGTCCAAGAGTTGTTGGAAAGGTACAAGGACATAACGGTGAATGAATTACCTAGTTCCCTACCTCCCATTAGGGATATAAGCCACCATATTGATCTTATTCTAGGGGCTACATTTCCCAATAAGGCTACATACAAGATGACACCTACTCAAAATGAGGAGATTGCAAGACAAGTGCAAGAGTTGATGGATAAAGGGCTAGTGAGGAAGAGTTTGAGCCCATGTGTTGTTCCTACTGTCCTAGCACAAAGGAAGGATGGGAATTGGAGGATTTTCATTGATTCAAGAGCCATTAATAGGATCACAATCAGATATAGGTTCCTGATGCCAAGAATGGAGGACCTCATGGATTGTCTATTAGGAGCATCTTACTTTTCCTAGATTGATCTAAAGAGTGGGTACCATTAGATAAGGATCAGAGAGGGGGATGAATGGAAGAAAACTTTTAAGACTAATGAAGGGCTCTATGAGTGGTTGGTGATGCCCTTTGGGTTATCAAATTCCCCTAGCACATTTATGTGCCTTATGAATGAGGTATTGAGACCTTTCATTGGAATTTTTTTTGTAGTTTATTTAGATGACATCCTTGTGTTTAGCAGGTCTAAAGAAGAAAATTTGAAGCACCTTGGCATGTTACTAAGGAGGTTACAAAAGAAGAAGTTGCTAATCAACATGGCAAAGTGTGAATTCATGAAGGAAGAACTAGTCTACCTTGGTTTTGTCATCTCCAAGGGAAGTTTGAAGATGGATCCTTCAAAGGTGGATGCTATTCTTACTTGGCCAACACCAAAATCCATGGGAGATGTGAGAAGCTTCCATGGACTTGCAAGCTTTTATAGAAAGTTCATCAAGAAATTTAGCCAAATTTGTGCACCAATCTTGGACACCATCAAAGGAGGTAGAAAAGGTAAGTTTTCTTGGACCAATGAGGTTGATAAAGGGTTTGAATATCTTAAAATGAGAGTAGCAAAACAACCTATACTTGTTCTCCCTGATTTTCATAAAGTTTTTACCATTGAGTGTGATGCTAGCAATCAAGCAATAGGGGTTGTTTTGAGCCAAGAAGGTAGACCAGTTGTATTTTATAGTGAGAGGTTGAATGAAGCAAAAAGGAATTATTCTTCCTATGATTTGGAATTGTATGCTATGGTCCAAGCCCTCAAAAAGTGGAGGCACTACTTGTTACCTAAAGAATTTGTTGTTTATACTGATAATCATGCCTTGAGTTTTTTGAATGCACAGGACGAACTCAGTCATAGGCACATGAAGTGGGTAGAGTATTTGCAAGCCTATAATTTCACAATAAAGCATAAGAAGGGCCAAGCAAATAAGGTGGAAGATGCTCTCAGTAGAAGGGAATTTTTAGTGCAAGATATCCAACTCCAAAGCATGGGGGTTGAAGCATTGAAGGATATGTATCATGAAGATTTAGATTTCAAGGAGGTATACAATGTTCATGAGCAGCATTTGAATTCTTTTCATGGTGAATTCTCTGAATTTTTATTGTAGAATGGTTTACTCTTCAAAGGAATCCAATTCTTTGTGCGCAAATGCTCAATGAGGGAGAATATCATAAAGGAGAAATGCAGTGGGAGTCTTGGAGGTCACTTTGGCCTTGACAAGACCTTGGAACAAGTTAGGATATTTTACTATTAGCCAAAGTTGCAGGTGGATGTGAGAAGGTATATGGAAGGTTGCAAAATACGTCCAAGGGCAAAGGGAACTTCATCAAATGCAGGACTCTATCAGCCACTGCCCATTCCCAATAGGCCTTGGGAGTTTGTAAGTATGGACTTTGTCTTGGGGTTGCCTAGAACCCAAAGAGGTTTTGATAGTATCTTTGTGGTAGTTGATAGATTTAGTAAGATGGCACATTTTATTCCTTGCAAATGCACCAATGATGCATCTCATATAGTAGGTCTCTTCTTTAAGGAGGTTTTTAGGATACATGGACTGATTTTAAGCATTATTTCTTATAGGGATTCTAAATTCATTGGTCACTTTTGGAGGACCTTGTGGAAGAAACTCAAGGAAAAAATTTGTCCTTTAGTTCAGCATACCATTGACAAATGAATGGACAAACTGAAGTGGTGAATAGATCATTTGGAAACCTCTTAAGATGCCTTACCAAGGAGCATGGACAAGATTGGGATCTTATTTTACCTTAGGCTGAATTTGCATATAATGTCTCCATGAATAGGAGCATTGGTAGAAGCCCTTTTGAAGTATTCTATGGCATGCACCCTAGAGGGGTCTATGAACTAAGAGATCTACAAGGAGTTTCCAAGAGAAGTGCTCAAGGTGAGGAATTTGTTGTTACAATTAGGGATATTCATCAACAAGTGAAGGAAACCCTTCAAAAGAATGTTGAGAAGTATAAGGAAAAGGAAGATTTAAAGAAGAGGAATGTCCAATTCAAGGTTGGAGACTTGGTGGTGGCACACTTGAAGAAGGAGAGACTTCCAAAAGGAAAGTATACCAAACTCATGATGAAGAAGATAGGACCTTACAAGGTGGTCTACAAGTTTGGCCAAAATGCTTATGAAATAGAGCTACCTCCTAGGGTGGCAATATCTCCTATCTTCAACATTTCTGACTTGTATCCTTTCAAAGCTTCTGTGAATGTAGGTGATGGATTAGGTACAACAACAATGGAGGATGAAGATTTGGTGAAGGAACTACCCCCCAACCAACCTATGACTCTTGAATGCATCCTAGACACTAAGGAGACAAAGAAGACTAGAAGGAAGGTTTACAAGGAATGCCTAGTCAAATGGCAAGGTCTACTTGAAGAGGATGCAACATGGATGTCAGAAAATGATATTAAATGGCATGGAACTACTATAGAAGACCTGATCTCAAAGAGGACTTGAGATCTTTTTCTTGCTTGGGAGTATGGTGCAGGAGCACCCATGGGTCTAAGGGACCTAGAATAACTTTTCATGTTTTGTTTCTTGGTTTATGGATGGAATAAGGTCTTATGGACCATTTCAGTGCTTTGTAGTAGGTCTTCTAGGTTTTTGGTTGAGTTTTTGGTCTTGGTGACCAACTTCTTTGTACAAGGTCTCCATCCTCCTTTGTAAGTCTAGTGCATCTTGGAAAAATAAGGAAAAAGGATGCCTTGTTGTATCTAGACACCTGAGGGAGTCACCTTACTTTTTGAAAAGGTTTTAAATTCCTTTGACACATTTTGGAAGGCTCTTTGTGGTCGAGTTGGTAGAAGTTGCTCACATTGCCTTAACTAGGCAATTAGAAGTCAAAGCATGAGATTAGTTGTTTTCCAACGTCTCTCTTTTCAAAAGATAGTTGCAAAAAGTTTGAGGGAGTTTGTAAGACTTCAAATATACCTCTCTTGGTCGAGGCAAGGTTGATGTTGATGTTTTGAAGAAGTTTCAATAAGAAGTTTGTTGTTTTTCCTGTGTTTTTCTGAAGAATTTGTTGATCTTGTACTTGGTACATACTATATGTTCAATTTCATGCTCCAAGGCCATAATGGATAGATAGGTAATTGAATAAGCTTTCCTTTGGCATTGAAGTGGTGAGATTTCATTGAGTATCAAGGGAGATATTCCAATTTCTCTATCGGGTGGTCTCAAAACCCTCAAAATCAGGGTTTTGGGTGAAAAATGTATATTTCTTCCATTCCCACATTGTAAAATTGCTAAATTTTGGTGGGATGGAAGATATAAGGTTATACTATCATTTCCTCAATTTTTTTCAAGCCTTAAGAGAGAGTGAGGTCTAAGTCACCATAGTGATGGGTGTTTGTTGAAACCTAAATGTTAGAGGGTTGTTAAACCTTGTTTTGACTTAATGAGACATGATCCAAATGTTTTCAAGCTTTGTGAGTGGTATGAGTTGTGAACCCTACATGTGTGGGGTTGATCTCTTAAAGAATAGTGGAGTTTAGGACTCATGAGAGTATTTGAGAGAAGCATTCAATGGAGTGACTTTGCCATTTGTGATTGTGATTTTTCCTTTCTTGCCACTCTACATCATTTCTAAAGATTATGCAGGCTATTTCCATGGTGTTTTTGGTGGTGCTAGGAGTATTCAAGGTTTGTAAGTACCTTATGCAATAAACCCTCCTTTGTAGGGTTTGATTTGTGCATAGAATAAGCTTAGTCAATAAACATGATGTGAGTAATTTCTTGGAAGTCAGATGAAATGATTGAGGTGTAAATGGTTGATTGTAGTATCTTGATCTTGAGGAACTAGTTGGTAAAAGTGAAAATTTGGTGAGTTGTTTAAGGAATTGAAAGATTCGGAGCTCTTTATCAGGTTTTTGCTTTGAATTCATATAAATTGATGATGAAAAAGGTGTGTTAGTATCTGATGGATATAGGTTGTAACATGAAAGATTGGTTTTTGGTTATTTTTCCTAGGTAAAGCAAATTGAGTGGAAGGGTGCCTTCGTGAATGATGAAAGAGTGGATTGTTTAGTGACTCTAATTAGGTTTCTTGTGCATGGATCAATCATTTTTGCTAATAAATAAGATGTTTGAAGCTTGAGGATGATAAGAAGTATTGAAATGAGCTGGCTTGTTGTTGCCTTGTGGTTTGCAAATGAAACAATGTGATTTTTGATGAAAAGAGAGAAATTTTAGTTGATTATTCAAGAGAGAAAAAGTAGAAGTTTGTGCTCTTGTAGTTACTCTTGTAATTAGATTTTGAAATAAAAATTCCATGTTTCTGAGTTTGCAACATTACTCTAGATTGTTTTTTTTTCTTGTGTTGGAAATTTAGGAACACCCAAAGTTAAATCATAGTGTGAATACATGTAAAGAGGAGTTAGTTTCCAATTTCAAGAGTTGGACTTGGTTAGTTTTAGGAAACAAAAGAATAAAAGGCAGTTTCAGTGCCCGATAGAGTCCTTTTAGAAGAAAGTTTGAGAGTCCAATAGGGTTTTTCTTCACTACTCCACCAGTGTAGGTCAAGTAGATTGGTGGAGTAGGTTAATATTAGGATTTTTTGCATGTTTTGATGATTGTAAGTAAATGGAAAAGCAAGAATACCATGGTGGAGTTGCTGCTACATTGGAAAATAGAGGATTTTCCTACACAAAGTGATGCTACAGTCATGGGTCACAAATAAATAAAGCTTGAAGAGGCTTTGAAATGATCTAGAAGGTCTTGGAAGACATAAACAATCATGTTCTAGGTCATGGATAGAGAAATAGAGGTTTGCAAGAGTATTTTTCACAAAACCCTCCTCGATTTGTGCTTTTACACCCTATAAACGAGGGTTTATTGGATTAGAACATTTTCATGGTTTTCAATCCCTATAAATGGTGAAATATTGAGTTATAAGACATGCTTGAAGACTGTTTTGAGGTTTTGAGTGATTTGGAATGGTTTTGAAGGGGTCTCCTCTGTAAAATAGGCCTGATCTACTAGCCTTTCTTCAGAGGATAGTCTAAAATCTGATGATTTTCTTTATGTCAAACGTCTAAGAACTTTGATATGTTGTGATGTGCTAGAAAGTGTTTCTAAATGTGCATTTATTTTTTTAATAAGCTTTGAGATAGGAATGTAACTACCCAATTCAATGGTTGACAAACCTACTAAAGGAATATGATATTGTCTGATCAAAACAAAGATGTTTGTTTAAATAGTGGAAATTATGATGTTGAGTGCTTGGTTACTATCAAACTAATGATATGATTGACATTACTAAATTTGGTTAAGGTGTATAAGACAGTTTTGGTGACTTTGATGGTTGGATGGGTGAGTATTATGAAGCCTTTTGAGCAAATTGGTGATTAACCACAAGATGATAATCAAGATTCTATTGTAGCAGGAGTTTGTAACCTATAAATAGACTATTGCAGTCAAAATATGGTGAGTACAATGCTTGATAATGGACTAATAACAATGAAGTATGGTTTAGTTGATTTGTTTCCTTGGTGAATAAATGAAAGGATGAATTTTTCAAGTGTCAATAATTAGGTTTATGTTGTTTTTATGGTGGTTGAGAATTATGTGAATCTAATTGATTAAGCCAAATTTTTCTTTAATATGGCTTTTTCTTTGGATGAGTCAATTGGAATACTGATTAGTGGAATGATGAATGATGGCCTATGGAATGGCTAAGAGAATTTGAGTGGATTTTGGTTGAATGAAAAGTAAATTTCTAACAAAATTATATTTGATCTTCTCCTAATTCTATTTGGGATTGAAATCCCTTGAAGAAATGATGTTGATGGTGTTTGTTGGATACTTTGCATCAGATGTACCTTGATGAATGAGTGTTTTGATATGATGCTCTGCATCACTAACTACCTTGTCTATGCTATTGCTTACTAGTATGGTTTCATATATTTTTTCCAAGCATCCATAGTTTGTCGTGCTGGTGCACCTTTGCAAGCACATGCCTCCATGTGAAGTAATTGCATCGTGTTGCTTATGTTGACTTTCTAAACAACTATATTGTACAATTGAAATTTTGTCATCTATCAACATCTAGTTATTAGTTATGGAATTTGAAGTAATGCTTTGAGTTTGAATGATGTGTAATGCAACGTAACCAACAATATGAATATAAAATACATAAATCTATTAACTAGAATTCATTAGTTAAGTTCTCTTTATTCTATTACCTCCATGTACGTTTGAGTGAATCCACTGGCACTAGGAGGTGTTTGCTTGAAACTGCCAATATTAGCCTGTTCAACATCCAAAATCACATGTATTAAAATACCATTCGTAAAACAATGCTATTAACATGTAATAAATTTATAATTGTTTACTAGTTACATACCCCACTGATAGGTGTACTCCAGAAATAAGTAGGTGGAGGACCGGTGTATCCAGTCTCAACATTGTGACCCTACAATTTTATTAAAATAATAAAACTAAATTAGTTAATCATGCATTTCAGAATCAAAATTTAATAAATTAAATTCAATGAACATGCTGAATTTTACCGACTATCAATGCCATATGCATGATGCAAAATGTCAGTCCTCTCCATCCCCATAGCGCATACGATCCTATGTAGCATCATACGATCTACATGTAGCATACAATCCTATGTAGCAGCCTCCTGAGTCTTGGTGGGGTCATATGAACAAATTAAATGCAAGATTGACACACATGGGTTCGAAGGCCACCACCTAAAGACTCCCTGGATGGCGTTGTACAATAGGGCTAGTATGATGGATGACACTTTGGGTCAAAGTGTTGATCGCCTGCAATGTCTCTATGTCGGCACTCTCCTTCGTGGCAGGCATAACAATGTGCTCACGAGGCGGCCTAGCGAGAGGTTGTCTCCCTTGGCATGCAGGATCTGGCTATGCACCGGGCCTATCTAAGCTGACCCCCCACCTCTCCCCTGGAACTCCCTCATATCAAAATAATTTGGGATTTGGTTCAATACGAACTCACTGTATAGTTTCCTAAGAAAATATTGGGGGACTTCACAATTGTTGCACGGTGGGTAATCAAAGACCAAGTACCACCTATCATAAAAATGGTTCCTAATCTCTTGGTGGTGGCACCAGTGAATAGGAAACCTCTTTGCATTGAGGCTAAGATTTTTATTTGTTCTAGGGTCAGTGAATAAAGACCACAAATCACCTTTAGTAATTTTTAAATCTTTTACTTGTTTATATGATAGTTTATCTGCATAATATGCCCTAGCTCCTGCCTCCTATCTTGCCATCCCGTTATTTGTTGGGTTATTGAATCTACATTTTTTAACATCTCTTTCATTGAATTTTCTAGTGTCATTCTTTCTGCAGTTGAAGCATTTGGATCACTCAACCTACTGATAAGATCCTCAATTTGTTTTTTGTTGTTTTCAATTTCACTCCTTAAATTTTGTTGAGTGCTAGAAGGGTGTTGAGTGATTGGTGGGGGAGGTTGATTTTGTTGAGGAGGATTTTCCTATTCTTCTTGTTGAGGATTTTTAGGATTTGTAGGATTATTTGCATCTGCTACAAATAAAAATAAAAAAATCAAATTTAACCTAAAACAAACAAAATCAACTTGAAACTAAGAAATTCAAAACAAATAGCAAACAATACTTACCTCCTGCACCTCTTCATCATTGTGGTGCCATCTTTGCAAATGAAAAGCAACTATTGTTGATGAATTTTGTAGAATTCCTCCTCCTAGAATGCGAGTGCTAAAATGGGGGTTTTTGGCCGCGGGCAGAGCAAAAAAATAGACAAGAGAAAATGAATAGCTTTCACTTTTTTTAATTTTAAAATGACATAACGCGAGCGCATTATGTCGCACTCGCGTTATGTCATTTTCAATATTTTTTTGAAGTTGGCCATAAAAGTGTAACCCAACTTCATCCACCCACCCTGATAATGTTAAAATGATAATGAGATGAGATGTAATGGAATGATGATGAAATGATGATAAAATGATAATGAGATGAGATGTAATGAAATGATGATGAAATGATAATGATAAAATGATAATGAGATGAGATGTAATGAAATGATGATGAAATGATAAAATATAAAAATGACAATGATATGAAATACCTAATGAATAAATGAATGATATGAAATGATAAAGGATCTAAATGATATGCAATAAAACAAAGATGATATAAAATGAGAATGATCAATGATATGTAATGAAATGATATGAAAAATGATAAATGAAATGATAATGGATAATGATGGATTAAAAAAATGATAAAGGATCTAAATGATATGAAAATGAAGGATAAAGGATAAACTATATGATATGTAGAGTAGCTAGATGAAATGATAATGATTAAGGAAATGATGATGAAGATAAAAGATGATAATGAAACAAATGTCTGAATGCCCTCCACAAATAGTCCAAAGAGACATTACAGTCGTTAATGTTTTTGTTCAGCCTTTCAAAACTTTGATGCAAATCCAGTATGTAGATATGTACAGTGATCTAAATGAAATGCAATGAAACAAAACCAACTATTTGTTGAGCCTTTTGTTAGCATTATTGAATCATCATAGAGTGTTTTAAAATGTTGGAAGTATGTACAAGCATCAAAAGGGAAATTAGCACCAATGATAACCTGAGTACAACTTTCATGATTTTTAATATAGCAAGTGAACACAAGTATCGAGGTATAATTGAACCAAGATGACCTAAGAATTTCTTGCATAAACAAACAAATATTAACCACTTTCTGATGCAGACTTGGAACTGCCATTAATTATATGCTTTGAAAATCATGTCTTGCGACATATTTGCACTAGATTGATAGTCAATCTCAAGACAACAGACAAAGAAAAAACATTCTCTTTCCTCATCACTCTAGTTTAGTACATCATCGAGTGTGCTCCAGAGGAATGATAGAAAAAATCAAACAACCATTGTTCAAAATATAATACTGCTATTCCAAACATTATTCAAATTTTAGATCATCCATATATGTGTCATGATATGAAATTATCTGAAAACTATGATATGGATCAATGATTGGGTAGTTGTTCATGTGATTTGATTGTTTGTTCACATAATCAGATGTTACGTCATTGTCTAGTTGTTTCAGTAAACTCTAAAAGTTGATTGTCCCTAGTATGTCAACATTTTCCCCTAGTATTGGCACAACTTGCTAAAATGAATATGTACAACGATCAAGCCATGGTAAGACATTATCGCTCTAGGAAAATGATGGCATTATGATGTTGTTATGGCCCTAGAATGATTCCTAAAAGGAAGGCTGAGAAACTAAGTACAAAACATGAGCTAATAGATGGAGAGCTACAAATAGCGTATGTTTGCCAGATTTTCACTATTTGTGTTTATTGCATTTTTCTAATTTCTTTTTTTTTTTCAAGACTTTTTCTCCTATTTTTGTTATTTTTTCAAGACCTTTTATGGGTGATGATAACTGCTTCAGACATAATATTTCTTTAGGTGCATACTATTGATGGGTTTTTCAAACAAGTCCCCTTTTGACATTGACAGTTTGTATGCTCTCGAATCATATACTACTATGACCACGTACGGACCCAGCCAATTTGGTTCAAAATTTCCTTTCTTCTCTCTGTCTTGTTGATTTTGTTGATTCTCTTTTAAAACAAGATCCCCAACCTAAAAGGTACGTGGCTTGACTCTATGATTATAGCTACGAGACATCATCTATTGATATGGTTTCAAATGATTAGTTGCTCATTGTCTCTTCTCATCGAGGAGTTCCAATTCTTGTAGTTGGGAAACTCTATATTCATCATCTGTTGTGAGACCCTTCAATGATACCCTGAGTGATGGAATCTCAACCTCTAGAGGTAATATGGATTCTTCTCCATAGACAAGAGCATATGGTGTTGCTCCTATTGGCGTTTTGATGCTAGTTCTGTAGGCCCATAATGCAGGATTGAGTTGAACATGCCAATATTTCCTTGCATCATTCACAGTCTTCTTCAAAATTTTCAATATAGTCTTATTTGAGGCCTTTGCTTGGCCATTCCCTTGTGGATAGTATGGTGTTGAATATCTGTGCTAAATATGGAATCTCTCACAAAGTTCATCAACATCCTGATTCTTGAACGGTCATCCATTATCTATCATAATGGAGTTAGGAATGCCATACTGACAAATAATATAGTTGAGTATGAATGAGGAGATTTGTTTGTCAATAACCATAGTAAGAGGTACTGCCTCAATCCATTTGGTAAATTACTTTGTCGATGTGTTGATAAACTTATGTTCATTCGATGATGAAGGATGAATCTTGCCAACTAGATCTAACCCCCATTAAGAAAATGACCAAGTCAGTGTGAACAGTTGTAGTTCTTGTGCAGAAGCATGAATGAGATTCCCATGAATCTAACATTTTGAGCACTTCTTCACAAATGTGAATGATTCTCTTTCCATTGTGGGCTAGTAGTATCCCCTTCTAATCAATTTATTGAATAAGGTCAGTCCACTTGAATGAGTACCAAAAATTCCACCATGAACTTCTTGTAAAGCCTTGTCAAATTCGTCACATTCAAGACATCAAAGTAAAGTACCATCAAGACCATTGTGATAGAGGGTGTCAGAAATAAGTGTATAGCGAGAGGATTGGCGGATAAAGTTGCGCTTTTGGTTACAGGATAAGTTAGGTGGTAAGATGTCATCTTTTAGGTAGGCATAAATCTTGCCATACCAAGGTGAATTGGATCCTACTAAGTGGAAAATGATTTGGATTTCACATGTCATAGGCAGGCGTAAATGATTGTTCCACCAGAAATTCATAGTGAGCCTAAATTTCTGGGAGTTGCAATAATGATATGATCATGGCCATGGCATCAGCTACCTTGTTATCAAGTCTTGGAATCTGTATGAACTTAATATCTATGGATTATTTCTTGAAATCATCAACCACCTTCTTATATGGCAACAGTTTGTCATCTTTGGTTTGATAATCATCATTGATCTGATTAATGACTAACTGTGAGTCACCATAGACTTGTAGTTTTGTGATCCTCCATTCCAATGATATCTTGAGTCTGGTGATTAAAGCTTCATATTCGGCTATGTTGTTGGTGCATGGAAAAATTAGCCTATATGACCGAGGAATGGTATTTCCTTGAGGGGTGACAAAGAGTATGCCTGCCCCCGATCCAAGTTGAGTGAAAAAGCCATCAAATAATAAAGACCATGGCTATTTTGATTCCATGATGAAAATGTCAGCATCTGGAAATTTGATATGCATGGGATGTTCTGCTTGTAGTGGTGCATCAACCAATTGATCAGTGATAACTTGTCCTTTGATTTCTTTGCGATCAATATAATGGATGTCAAACTCACTTAGGATCATAACCCATTTTTCCAACCTTCCTGTCTATGTAGCCTTGCTTAGCAGATACTTGAGTGGATCAATATTTGCAACAAGATTGATTGTATGAGTTAACATGTAGTGTGAAAACTTCTATGAGGCAAAGACTACTACTAGACAAGCTTTCTCAATGAAAGTGTAGTTGAGTTCATGACCTGTTAGCATTCGACTAATGTAATAAATTGCATGTTCCTTTCCTACAGAGTCATCATGTGCTAATAATTCCCTCAAAGATGTCTATGTTGCAACAATATATAAGATTATTGGTTTGTCCAGATTTGGTGGTACTAGAACTGGTGGGTTCATTAGGTATTGTTTGATTTGTTGAAAGGCCATTTCACACTTGTCATCCCATTTGAAAGGAACATTTTTATGAAATAGATGTGTGAAAGGTAGGCTTTTATCTACCAGTTGTGTGATGAACCTTCATATAGATTGAAGTCATCCCTATAATGATCTTAACTGACTGATATTCCTTGGTGGAGGCATTTCCATGATTGCTTGCACCTTGGCAGGATCTACTTCAATTCCCTTTTTAGACACTATGTATCCCATGATTTCTCCAAATGTGACTCCAAAAAAACATTTCTTAGGGTTGAGACAAACTTTAAACTTTTCTAACCTTGTAAAGATTTTGAATAATACTTCAAGATGTCCTTCTCTTGTGTATGACTTTTCCAATATATCATCTACATAATCTTCCATGAATGTATGCATCATGTCATGAAAAATTGTAGTCATAGCCCTTTGATATGTAGCTCCAATGTCCTTTAGACAGAAAGGCATGATGTTCCAACAATAAGTCCCCCGTGGACATGTGAAATTTGTGTAGGTGAAATCTTGATTTGGTTGTAACTAGAAAAACCATCCATTAGTGAATACATGGCATGACCAGCTGTCAGATCAACTAAAGTATCAATGTTTGGAAGTGGGAAGTCATCCTTTGGACATGCTTTATTAAGATCTCTAAAATTTGTGCACACTCTGATACTTTTGTTTGGCTTAGACATAGGAACAATGTTGGAGATCCATTCTGCATAGTTGATTGATCTTATAAATACCACATAAAGGAGTTTTCTGAGTTCTTCCTTAGCTAGTAGTGCAACATGAGCATGCATCTTTCTGAGTTTTTGTTTCATAGGTTTAACTCCTGGTTTGATGGAAAAGTGATGCATTATAAGATTAGGATCAATTCCTGGCATGTCTGCATAAGACCAAGCAAAGTGACTTGATTTTCTTTAAGAAATTCCATGAACTCAGGTACTTTTTTATCTGTCATTGATGCAACTAACTATAGAATCCTTTGTTTTTCTATAGTTTAAAGATTAACTTCTTTTGTAGGATCAATCAAGATAGGTGACCACTCATGATAATTCTCTAGGAGAGTGTCAAGTATCCCATCATCTGGTGCTTTAAAAAGGTTTTCACCATCTAATATGCTCTTTGTTTTATCTTTTGTTTGATCTAACACTGCCAGATTCTGGTTTTCACCATTAGATCTTTCTTTTTTATTTTCATTTTTGTAGCTAGGAGACTTGACACTCTCCTAATTAAAGACTCTATTCCAAAAATTACCAGTGGAACAATCATTTGTGTTGTCTGCATAAAGGAAGCTCACAATAGATTCATCACTTGGAAACATAGGTATATTGATAGGTTCAGATAGATCCCAGTCAATGAGATCGGGTCCTCGGGCTGCGTGAAATTGGCTATAGTTATGGTCATTAAGAAGTTGTCTGTAGGATCTAAAGTATGGGGAAAATCAATGATGATATTGTTCTCACGATAGTCTTGTTCGATTAAATCCAATTCGGTATCACTAGAATCATAGTTACCTTTGAGTTCAAATCCTTGCAGTTGGGACCTTGACCCTTCACCTTCGATTAGAGTTTGGGTGTACTTGTATACCACATCGACATTTTTGTCCCTCTAGAACTCATTATTGTAGATGGTGTCCCATTCGTACTCACCAGAATCTATGTTAGAGTTATTATCCACAAAATTTTGTATTGCTGTCAAACATGCTTTTCTTGTATCAAAACCTTCTTGCAATGTGAGGACAATATCATGCAACTGCTTAGATGGTCTTTCTTTTGAGTTAGTATCATAGCCTAGTCTAGTTTTATCTTTGGCGGCAAGTCCTGGAAGGTGATTAGGCTCAACTACTCCTTTTCCTTTCTTGATAGGACCATTGCCATCATAGCCCATCTTTTGCATGATTGAATACCCATTACCATATTGGTTGGTTGGTATCTTGACATTGAGAACTATTTTTTCTTCATCTTTATAGAGCCACTTTAGAACTTCTCTATCCTCAAGATCTTCCATGGGGAATTTTTCTTTGATAAATCATCCATTAAATTTTATACTTGGCTTTGTTGGTGGTTGTGTTGATGTTGATGCTACAGATATTTGATGTTGTGTGATAGAAGGTTTCCCATGTGACCGAGGCGATGTAGGAGGATCAACAAGAAAGAGAGAGTACTCCCCAACTCCATTTTCCTTGAATCATAGTTGCTTGTCAAAGATTTTGGTTAACTGACTGATTTGTGTATCAACTTTGGGAGAAGTACTAACATGAGCTTCTCGATTATTGGGAACCAAAGTATCTTGACTAGCTTTGATGTTGGCACAAGTCTGACTATTTGAATTATCAGTTGGTATTGTGATCTCTTGTTTTTCATAAGGAAACTTAAGACATTGATGATATGTGGACGGAACAACTTGCATTTCATGGATCCAAGGACGACCCAACAAGATGTATGCAAGATCACGGTCTAATACTTGACATAAAGTATTCTTGATAATAGGTCCCACTCTGATTGGCAACATTATTAAACCCTTGGACGCTCTTCCCTCATCATCGTAGGCTTTAATAGTAATCTTTCTTCTAGGATCAATGGAGTCCTCATAAAATCCTAAAGCCCGAACTAACTTCATAGTACATATGTTCAAACCAGCACCTCCATCTACTAGTACATGTCTGGCACGAAACTTGTGGATCATGACTTCTAAGTATAGTGATGAGTCATGGAAATGTCATCTTTTTAGAGAATGAGAGGCATGTGGGAGAGGATAAGTGTCCCACCATGGCTTGAAATTGGTCCACATCCATATTAGTGGATACAGTTGTTTCAATGAGGGCCTTTTCTAGAATTTCCTTGTGTGCTGGGGAAATCTTCAGGAGTTCTAAGATAAAAATTTGAGTAGGAGTTTTTCCAAGTTGATTGACTAAGTCATATTGATGTTGAGGTAAGGGCACAGTGGATTTTGAAGAAGCACCCTTTAAGACAACATTAGCTTGTGCCCTTGTTGTTGCGTTGACTTGTCTATATTCCAACTTTTATGTAACTTTTATAACATTGACTCGTTCATCGTTAGTGTAGATATGATTGATTATATGATCATTGATATGATTCACACTTTTTCTAGAAGACTCACCCTTTTGATAGTTGGGCAAAGGGTTGTGAAATGCTTGGTGGTCTTTGTTTGATTGTTGGTGTCCTTCTATTATGATGGTGCCATTTTCAATTAAGTCTTGGATGGCATTTTTCAAGGCTTGACAATTATTTGTGTGATAGCCCTTGCACCGATGATAATCACAATAGTATGTATCATTCCATGATGGAGGTTTCACACTGCCCAGGTTCAAAATTGCATTGAGGCAGCAAAGTAAGAACATTTTTAGCCATCAATTCTTTGAATGAAAATTCTAAGGATTGACCCAGTGGAGTAAAAGTTCTTCTGCTAGAGAAGAATGAAGATCATTGGGGGTTCATGCTTGAGGTATTTCCCAAGTCATTGTTGTTGTTATTGTTTCCATGGTAACCTTGATTGTTGGCATTCCCTTGATTGGGAGTAAAATTTTGATTCACGTTATTCCTCAAAGGAGGATTGTTTCCTTGATTTGTGACTGAGTTGACATTGTTATACTTATTGTTGCGAGGAGCACTTGGATTACTAAGAACAAATGGCTTATTCGAGACATGATTCACATCTACAATGCCATCATTCGCCATGTTTTTGTTGCGAGTCCAAGACTTAGATTTGTCGTTGTGGTGATTTGAAGAGCTAGGATTGTCCTTGTCAAGTTTTATTATCCCTCTCTGGATTAAAGTACTTTCAATGGTGATGGCATTTTCAATCAATTTTTTAAAAGAGGGTGGACAATGAAGATTAAGACGATAGCTCATCTCTTGATCTAAGTTGTTTATGAAAGTGGTGATATTTCCCTTTTCAGGAACATGACATGGGAATCTAACAAACAATATTCTCCATCTTTGAAGAAATGTAATGAATGGTTCACTAGGTTTTTGTTTAGGCTTGTAGAGATCAATCATGGTTATTTGATGTTGTATGTTGTAGGAATATTGTGATATGAACTCGTTAATTAATTCCTCAAATGCCTTGATCGACAGTGTGATTTTTGATAGCCATTCCATAGATTGGCCTCCAAGACTTCTAGGAAACAAACACATCAAGTATGTATCCTCATGGGAAAACTCTAGTCATATTTGGGAAGTCCCTAATATGATTGATTGGATCCGATTTCCCATTGTAATGATCAAACTTTGGGATTTCACAATTTTTGGGAAATGGGATCATGTTGAGATGTTGGTCAAAAGGATAAGGAAATATGTCATCAAGAGCATATGTCTTCGTTGCGGTTCCCACTTGCATGTCTTTAATTTGTCCTTAAAGTGCCTTAACCTATTGAGACAAGGCACTAATATCAGACAAGGGTGTTTCATCAAGAATTTTCTTGAAGTTCTCAATATCAAAATCATGAGGCAATTTAGCTCCTTTGTCAGCCAAATACAGGAGTTCTTCTCGTGTCTCTGTTGAAAGGGAACAAATTTTTTCTCTTTCACCCATGTTGTCATTAAAAAGGGGATTACAACTTACACTATAAATGGGATTGCTACCCTCACCTTCTTCTTAAGCTCTTCGAGTATGATTTCTTGTTGAATAGCCTCTTTTAGTTTATTGTATTAAGATCTTGTAAAAATAGGCATATGATTTTGAAATTTTCTTCTAGACTTAGATCACAATTTGATAAGTACAAAAATGATGATGTTTTAATCCGATAAGATGAAAATCTTATGATATGATCAAAAGAAGTTCCTAATTCTTTATTGTGGTTTCCAATGATAAAGGATATCAAAATCCTATTGGGGAAGTTGAATCAATAATCAAAAATTTTCTTGAAATGTGCACTTTTAAGATTTGATCCTTGTTTTTGAAGAATGATAGCCTAATTAAATTCACTGAAGGATTTCACTAGGATGTGTTGGATATTCAATGGAAGGTTGTGGTAGATAATCGAAGTTGAGAGGTTGATTGTGATTGTGTCGTTGTGATAGAGCTCTTCTTTGGAAATAGGCTTGTGAATATAAAGGCTCTACAGCGTACTCATCGGTAAATCCCTTAGCAAAATATTGGTACCTATGGATAAACTTACGATAATGGAGCAAGACGTTTCGACTTTTATACACAAAATTTCTTCATTGCAAGGTTTTATTGTAACCTAAATGTTTCTTTGGTTTCTTTATCCTATTGGCAATCGATTTCCTAACAAATTTGGTTGATTTCCACTCTCTAAGCATGAGAGAAATGTCAAAATGCTACTAGACTAGGGATGTTACAAACTCAGACCTGTCAAAAGTAACAATTCTAGAAAAAGTGACAGATGTGCTACTTTATACCCTATATGCACTGAAGAAACAATCATATGCACTACAACATAACTCGGATGCGCTACAATATGTCCCAGATGTGCTACAAAAAAATGTTTTGACAGTGACCAAAAATTGTTCACAGAATATTCAGCCTATGCGCTAAAACACTCAATGCACAAAAACATACTCTATTTGTGTTGAACTAACCAGTGAATGTGCTAGAACATACCTTATATGCACTAAGATATACCCTAGATGTGCTAAAACAATTTTCCAAAGCAATTTTCCAAACAGTTTTGAGTAGTTTCAGCTGAAATTTTGCATGTTCATTTCGGATGATCTTTTATTTGAATTAATGTGATTGAAAACACAAAAAATACTCTAAAAACAATTTTTTTTAAGCCCTACTAAACATCAAGTGTGGGTATGTGTAGGATCATCATGGAAAAAATGGGCCCTTAAGTGGCAAAAAATTCAGAAAAATTAGAGTTAGGAAATTTGACGTAAAAATTTGAATAAGTTATCTATATTATTTCAAAAATATGTAAGAATAGAATCTGTATCAAATTGAATGTAGTTTCTAAACTACTAGGTTTGTTTAAAAAAAAAAAAAATCTATTTGGTGAAAATTTGAAATTTCAATGCAATGGTATTTAAATTTCAGGAAAAAAATAAGAAGTAGGTGTATGTCTGACCACTTTAACTACAATAAAATGATAATTTTTTTTATAATATTTTAGATATAAGTAGAGGACTCATGCCTAGATGTGATGCATATTTTTTTGTAATTTTTTTCCAAGTAAATAATTAATTATGATTTTTTTATTACAACTTTTTAAAAAATATAAAAAACTCATATGTCTGACCACCTTAACTTGGTCAAAACTTCATGAAATTCATTTTTTATTTTTTTAATCCTATAGTGTGTGAAGCATAGAATGTGACACATGTTTTGGATTTAAAAAATATGATACCGTTTGAAAGGTATAGATTTTTTTCAATCAGCCTATCAATCAGGACTTTAGTCATAATTTGAATAGAAAATGAATAATAATTACTTATTAAATTCAAATTAAAGCATAATTTATATCAATGGAAAGTTGAGAATCTCCTTTAAAAACCCTTTTCATTTCATCAATTTTGGGTAAGAAAATAGTCGCCAGCCACATACCCATCATATTGCCACTTTTTGGCCCATCATGATCCTGAACATACCCATGTATGTTCAAAATATTTTTCAAAAAGTGTTTTCACAGGTTCTGCACATAACAAACAATTCAGGCAGACTCACTCTTAGTACTCAAGTAGGTCATCATAATAACCACAACCCACATCTTAGAATTGCGTCGACTCACACAACTGTCACCCCCAAAGGGGCGCTCGTGTTTTTGTCTTTTCCAGGTGTGTACTCAGAGTGACGAAAGTGGATATCAGATCCCTTGAGAAAACGGTCCTTGGTAGTTATATGGTGAGTGTCTTAGGGGCAGATTCTTCCCTTCCCTTGCACTATGATTATTAGGATGTTCAGAAACTGACACGGTTGGCTACTACACTAGGTTTGTAGTAAGGGTTTTTGTTCAGTGCGGAAACAATAAAATCCCTCAGGAGACCTCCCAACCTTTAGAACAAAGGCTTTGGGGATGGTTATCTTGCACACTATAGGTAAAACTGGGTTTCCCCAGATTTGCTTTAAATTTTATAGTGGGGTGGAATAGCTTGGTTTTGGCTTGAACCCACTTGGGTCGTTCCTCTTGGGTGAGTACTTTTTCCCACAAGATCAGGCCCTCTACAGGATGTAATAAAGCATTAAAATTGTAGAAATTGAAAAGGAAAGTCTGGTATTTTGATCACCCAGTTAAGGGCCAGAGAGCATAGACCTATTGCCATAGATAAAGTAGACAGTGTTCTTTTTAGATCCCAAATGACAATGATTTAATCTATGTGAAGATATTGCTTCACAACAAGCATGGGATTCATTCTAACTGCAAAATCAATGTGTGGTGACTATCCTAGGATTACTTCTTTTTAAATTCCATGTCTATCCTAGGATTGGTTCATTTTAAATTGATGTGTCTACCCTAAGGTTGCTTCTTTTTAACCAGAAAAAAGCTCTGTTTGCGAAAGGCATTAGACTCAGAACTTTGTTTAGTTACAACCTGCATGTGATAAAATATCATACATATGCGCTAAAAAAAATAGTCAATGCACTAAAACAGAACCCATAAGCACAACAAAAAATCCTAAATGTGCTAATCTAAGAATGTTATATTTTTTTAAACAAAATTTTGATAAAGTGAGCTAAATGCATGTGCCATTTTGTTCCCTAGATGCACCATTTTGTTCCCTAGATGCACTGAAACAGTTCCTGAATGCATCAAAAGACCTACAAAAGCACAGAAAGAAGACTTGGATACGCTAAAGAAACCCATGTATGCACTAAAATGTGAATTTTTCTGAAAAGTTGAACTTCAGAATGTGAAAACTTGTTAGAAAACTTTGGAAGTATATGTTAAAAACAGGGCAAAGGCCCCACGATGGGTGCTAGAAGTGTGTGATCAATTTTTAAGTGTATCAATATGTAAAAACAATAAATCAAACACACCAATAAGAAATTATATCAAAAAAAAAATTAAATAAAAAGGAATGCAAACTCAGTCTTATGTCCTTGATGTTGTCCTATTGTCCTCTACTCCAATTTTTTTGTCGATTCCAGCTTGCTCTTAGATTGTATGTTAGGCTCAACAAATAGTCTTCCTAGAGAACGAGATTAAAGATGAATGCATGCTATGCTAAGATATGATTAAAATGCTATGAATGTTAAACATGATTTCTAGAATGTAAAATTATGAATGCTAAAGTTGATAATGCTAAAATGCTAATCTTCTGTCTTTAATGCATATATGTATCTATCTTTGTATGTCTATCTAAGTGTAACTACTGCTTGGATTCACAGTGGTATTTATAGAGTTTTCAAAAGCTTATGATTGACTGATGTGATCAATGGTTGTGATAATTTTGGTAGATCGAATGGTCGAAGATGGAGAAGACTGGATAAAAAAATAGAAGAAAAACAGAAAGCAAGATTTGTTTCTTCTTTCATGTAAAAGATAAGATGAGATGATAAAAATCATCTTTTTAAAAGATTTTGGAAATATTTAAGAAGATAAAATTGTTTCCTCTTTCAAGGAAGAGATAAGATGAGATGGTAAAAATAATCTTTTTAAAGGATTTTGGAAAGATTTAAGAAGATAAATAATGAATTATAAATTCAATTATTTATTTATGGGTGACATGGGGGCGGGTGCATGAAGTTGGTTGCACTTTTGTGGCCAAATGGGAAAAAAATGGGGAAACACATAACACGCTCGCGTTATAATGCGAGCGCGTTATGTGGTTTTAAAAGAAAAAAAAAAGTGAAATGTGTATCATTTGCTTTTCACTGTTTCTCAGCTCTACCTGTGGCCAAAAACCCTCATTTTCATGCTCGCATTCTAGGAGGATGGACTTCTGCAAATTTCATCAAGAACAGTTGGATTTTGTCTGCAAATATGGTGCCACGATGATGAAGAGATGCAGGAGGTAAGTATTGTTTACTATTTGTTTTTAATTTGTTAGTTTGAAATTGATTTTTTTTGTTTTAGGTTAGATTTGATTGTTTTTTTTTAAATCTGTAGGAAATCCTGCAAATCCTCAACAAGAAGATGAGGTAAATCCTCAATAGAAAAATCCTTAACAAAATCAACCTCAACAACAAAATCAACCTCCCCCACCATTCTCTCAATTCCCTCCTGGCACTCAAGAAAATTTGAGGAGTGAAATTGAGAACAATAGAAAACAACTTGAGGATTTTATCAGTAGGTTGAGTGATCCAAATGCTTCAACCACAGAAAGAATGCTTCTAGCAAATTCATTGAAAGACATGTTAAAAAATGTAGATGCAGTCACCCAACAAATATCTGGATGGCAAGATTGGAGGCAAATAGCTAGGGCATATTATGCAAACAAATTATCATATAAACAAGTAAAATATTTAAAAATTACTAAAAGTGATTTGTGCTCTCTATTCACTGACCCTAAAACAAATCAAATTCTTACCCTCAATGCAAAGAGGTTTCCTATTAATTGGTGCCACCACCAAGAGATTAAGAACCATTTTTATGAAAGATGGTATATGGTCTTTGCTTACCCACCGTGCAATAATTGTGAAGTCCCCCAATATTTTCTTAGGAAACTATACAGTGAGTTTGTATTGAACCAAATGCCAAATTATTTTGATATGAGGGAGTTCCAGGGGAGAGGTGGGGGGTCAGCTCAGGATAGGCCCGGTGCACAGTCGGATCCTACGTGGCAAGGGAGACAAACTCTCGCTAGGCCGCCTCATGAGCAGATTGTGATTCCTGCCATTGCGAAGGAGAGTGCCGACATAGAGACATTGTAGGTGATCACAACTTTGACCCAGAGTGTCATCCATCACACTAGCCCTATTGTACAATTCCATCTAGGGAAGTCTTTAGGTGGTGGCCTTTGAACGCCTATGTGTCAATCTTGCGGGGTGACTTGTTCGTATGACCCTACAGACACTCAAGAGGGTGCTATGCAAGATCCATATGCTACTACATAGCCTGATCCGTATGCATCTACGGGGATGGAGAGGATGGCTGACATTTTGCATGATGCATATGGCATTGACACTCAGGTAAAATTCAGCATGTTCATTGAATTTAATTTATTAAATTTCGATTGTGAAATGCAAGATTAACTAATTTAGTTTTATTATTTTAATAAAATTGCAGGGTCACAATGTAGAGACTGGATACACTAGTCATCCACCTACTTATTTTTGCAGTACACCTATCGGTGGGGTATGTAAACTTAGTAAACAATTATAAATTTATTACATGTGTTAATATCATTGTTTTACGAATGGTATTTTAATATGTGATTTTGGATGTTGAACAGGGTACTGTTGGAGGTTTCAAGGAAACACCTCTAAGTGCCAGTAGATTTGATCAAACGTTCACGAAGGTAATATAGAATTTAAAGAGAACTTAAGTAATGAATTATAAGTTTAATAAATTTGTGTAGTTTATATTCATATTGTTGACCTTATGTTGCATTACACAGATCATTCAAAATCAAAGCATTACTTCAAATTCAATAACTAATAATCAGAAATATATCTGTTTAATACTTGTACTCAAAATTTTGTTCATTAGATCTCATACATTATAAGTCATCACATGGATCACTATTGTAACTTTTTTGTGATTGAATAATTTGTTGTTTTATTTTCAAATTTTGGTGATAGAAACACTGCCAAATGTTACGAGGGCAATGGATATTGGTGTTTCCTCCACTATACAATCCTCGATGGCTCTGATAGGGGAGGTATGAGGCAAATTACTAAATTTCAATTTACATTCATTGTTATAGATGAACTAGTTTTAGTGAAAAATCAAACCATTATTGATTCGTAGTTTAATTCCTATTTGGATGGTTTATACAGGGCTTGAGCACACTTGAGCATCGGCATGCAAATATTTCCATCGAGGAGAGTGATCGTGAGATGGCCGTAAGTGATTATTTTGTTAAATATATTAATTTTTACAATGTAATTTCTATATATTAATGTCTTTACTTCTTATTGTAACAATTGAAACTTCACCAGAAGCTAAACACTAGGAGGAGCAGCAGGAGCACTCCTCGAGCACAACAGAAATGGTGACAAACTTATAAGCCATCCGGATCGCCTAGCAAAGGGAAAGAAAATTGTATTTGAACCAGAGCATGGAGAGAAATGAATTTTGAATGCATAGAGCCCTTTGTTGTATGCCTACATGGAAATTTTGTACATATTTTGTATTGGATATATTTGACATTGAATGCCTATATGGCATTCTCGTAAGCCTATATGGCTATTTTGTAACTATATATTTTATACTTATATCGACATATATTGATGTATGCGTACATGGCTATTTGCTTAATACAAATCTTTTTATCGATGGTGTCCATATTTGCAAATTATAAATTCATGGTTCAATAGATATGAATTATGTGTATTCAAGTGTATACTTTACAACTTATGCACATATATTTTTTGACTTACGTGTGAACATCGAAAAGTGTGAAAATTTTTGTGTTTGGAAGTCAAATGTAAGCCAATTTTGCAAATCTCGGTTCTTGCATACTCGATCTTATGGACTTATTCCTTCCTAGCACATATTGTGAATATTTCTCATTTGGTGCAGAAGATAGATTCCTCATTTTTGAACCACTCATAGCAAAGAGATTCACAATAAGACTTTAGCATTGGAACACTACTCCATACTTCTCTTGTCTAGACCATAAAGGATTGAAAATTCTTAATTTGATGCAATGATAGTCATGAGATGAGAATTTATATAACCATGCCTATTTTGAAACTTCACATCTAATACTGCATCAACAAGAACTTAAGAAGTGTTGCATAAGAGTGTTAGGTTTGATAGGCCATCTCTTCCCTAAGGGAGGAGAGCCTGCATCTTGAATTTTGAACAAAATTTTAAGAAGCAAACATTTTACCTAAAAGATTCAAACCTAGATGACATATTTGGCTAAGTCTATCTTGAAAATTATCAATGCATTCAAACTCTAAAGGAGATTCTCCCTAAAAAGAAAACTTTACCCTTTTTCCCAAGGAAAGAAATTGCAACAAGTTGCATGTGATTTATCTTATTTCTTTCTCACAGTTCTTGGTCAATCATTCATGGCTCAGGATAGTTCCATTCCAAGGCAAGGACACCCAAAAAATCACTGAGATTCTTCTAAGATCTGCAAGAAAAAGGTTTTGGCTCTTTCACAATGTAAATAATTATGTAACACTATTTTCTTGTTTTCCTTCCACAGAAAAATGTTCACACTTTTCAGATTGATCAATGATAAATAATGGTTGATTGTAAACACTTGACATTTTTATGTTTGAACTTTAATTTATAATTTTGTATCATGACATTCAAGTAGATCACTAATATTTTAATATTTCACTATGAAAGTGGTGGTGTATTTTTGCTATGTTATTTGACTATTAAAATGGTGGTGTATTTTGAACTTGATTACTGCTGCAAATATGTATATATTTTTTATTTTTTATATGTTTTTCTATGACCGAACCCAAAATGAACCCAACCCCAAAAAAAAAATCCCGAACCGGCGAACCGGGTTCTCGAACTCGATCCCAAACCCAAAACTGAACCGATAACTTAGTAAAAAATAGATTTTTGTAGTTTATATTCATAACATTGATTACATTGCATTGCACATCTTTCAAACTGAAAGCATTGCTTCACACTTCATAACTAATAACTAGATGCTGATAGATGACAAAATTTCAATTACAATATAGTTTTTACAAAGTCAACCTAAGTAGTTATGCAATTACCTCACATTGCATAACAAATAACTAGGAGTAGCTACCAATTACATTTGGTTGTCATGGCATTCTATGAGACCACGTTTCTTTGAGGCATTTTTTCAAATAGTTCACTGCCTTGTCTATACTACCACATTTTTCATACATGTCTACCAAAGAATTTTGTCAAATAGTTCAAGTGTTGCCTTGTTGCTATGGCTGAAAGCCTAAAACAAGTAAGCTTCAACAAGCATATGGATGCTGAAAAAAATCTATCAAAAGCATAATAGTAAGCAATATCATAGACAAGGAAGTGAACTCCTTGGAAAACATGCCTCAAAGAAATGAGGTTCATGACTGATGGATTCCATGACAATCAAATGCTTTTGATTGTCATGGCATTCCATCACCATGAGACCCCACTTCTTTGAGGAATTTTTTCAAAGAGTTCATCAGCCTTGTCTATGCTACCACATTTTTCATACATGTCTACCAAAGAATTTTATCAAACAGTTCACTGCCTTGCTGCCATGGCTAAAAGCCTAAAATAGGTGCTTTACAAACAAGCTATGGATGCTTGGAAAAAATCTATCAAAGCATAATAGTAAGCAACAGCATAGACAAGGCAGTGAACTATTTCAAAAAATGCCTCAAAGAAATGTGGTCTCATGGTGATGGAATGCCATGACAAGCAATTGTTGTGGATTGTCATACATTCCATCACCATGAGACCACATTTCTTTGAGGCATTTTTTCAAGGCCAGGGTCTTGTCTATACTACATTTATCATACATAGCTTACTTCAAAGATGACTAAACAGTTCGGCTTCCTTATTGCTATGGCTAAAAGCTTAAAATAGGTGCTTCCAAAAAAGCTATGGATGCTTGTGGAAAAAATCTATCAAAGCATACTAATAAGCAATAGCATAGAAAAGGCAGCAAACTGTTTGAAAAAAAGCCTCAAAGAAATGTGGTCTCAATGGTGATTGAATGCCATGACAATCCATAGAAATTTGCTTGTCATGGCATTCGTCATGCCATTCCATCACCATGAAACCACATTTCTTTAAGGCATTTTTTCAAAGAGTTCACCTACTTTGTGTATGCTAACATTTTCATACATGTCTATCAAAGATGAAGCCAAACAAGCCATTGCCTTGCTGCTATGGCTAAAAGCCTAAAACAAAAAGCTTTCGAACAAGCTATGGATGCTTAGGAAAAAATCTATCATAGCATAATAGTAAGCAATAACATAGACAAGGGAATGAACTGTTTGAAAAAAATGCCTCAAAGAAATGTGGTCTCATGGTGGTGGAATGCCATGATGGTGCAGGAGCACCCAAGATCCTTGAGGATCATTTGGAGAGTCAGGAGATGGCAAGGGTCTTGAAGGCCTATAAACCTTTCCAGAGCATCAATTATAGCATTTTGAAGCCTATAATCACATTTGGCATGGATGAGTGTAACAGGAAGATCAAAAGTCCTAAGGGTCCTGATAAGGACCATAGGACCAAATTGACTTGTAAATGGAACAATGATGTTCTAGGAGTTTAAATAGGTATATGATGTTTTAATTAGGTTAAATAAGGTTGAATGATGATATGTAATATTTTTGGAAGCTTTATGGTTAATAGGAGTTAATAAATTGCAATGTTGGAAATTCAAATTTTTGAAATCCAACTTTGGGTGGAAAAGTGAGTTTTAGGAGTTTTAATCGCAATAATGTAATAAAATAAATTCTAATCGGTTGGGACAGTTGTAGGATGTGTCTATAATCCTGGAGAAAGCATTTGTACAAAGGGTTGGCTGATATTGCAAGTGTTGTACACACTGCTACAGAAAATCAATAAAAACTTCAATCTTTTTGCATTTTCTTGAGTTTTTTTGATGAATCTCTGATTCCTTTTGGTGTCATGCTCATTTGGATGGTTTAAGAACTTGTATTTACAAGAATTTGACCTTTTGAATGACCTGAATAACGTTAAGAATCAGTTTCTTGTGTTATATTGCTGACTATCCTCAAAAAGTACAAATTTTTCACTAGTTTTGAGAGTCTTCATGAATAAATGATCCATTTCATGAGAGAGTGTGACTAAAAACTTGTGAAATGGATCATATATAACTTTTATCATACAGATATAACAATTTATTGTGCAGGAAAGAGTGATTCTTGGGTGTACACCGAGTTTTAGCAAGGGAAAGGGCATGAAAATGGTGCCTAAAATGTAGCAGCAAGAGATCTACCTTAATAAGGGGTATATTTCTAAGTTGAAGGTGTTTAGATATGTTGAGTTATTGGTGAAAAGTCCAAGAGAAGGTTCTGGAAGTGTTGGGAAAGCTAATTTTCAAGAGGCCCTAGTTTTCAAGCAATTATTGAGGGTTTTGTGATTTAGGGTGTCAGAGGGTGTCAAAGAAGACTAATACCTGGTATTTGGTTTAGAACATTATAAAAACTTTGAAAGTTTCCATACCGTGGGATAAGCTTGAGAGGTTGCTTTGAAAAGTGGGCTAATTAGTCCTTAAATTTGAGGAAACAACAAATTTTGGTAGGTTTGATCCAGAACAAGTGCCATAAATGATTTGAGATGTTGTGTATCATAATGAATCACATCTGAATCAGTCATTATATTGAGGATTCCTTTGGGGAAGTTGAGTGAAAAGTCAAAAAACCATCGCTAGAAGCCTAGTTGGGCTAGAAGCCTAGTCAAGGTGCAAAAAGTGAGTTTTGTGTAAGACAGAGGTTTGGGGCTTTGAAGCCATTCAAGACAAGTTTTTTGAGTCTCGAGATCACCCAAGGGTTTGGGTCCATTAGAAAGGTCAATATAAGTGCAATCGCTGAGGCTTGTCTCCATCGTGGTGCCTAGAAGAGGTTTGAGATTGCATCATTGTAATCCTTGAACTTTGGAGTTTTGACTAAAGTCCCATCCCTCTCAAGAGATCATGACAAGAATTTTTTGTGGATTTTCAAGCGACATTCCATCACCAAGAGACCACATTTCTTTGAGGCATTTTTTCAAATAGTTCATCGGGCCTTCTATGCTAGTACATTTATCATACATGCTTACCAAAGCATTCTTTATCAAACAAATTTCAATTCCTTGTTGCTATGGCTAAAAGCCCAAAAATAGGTACTTCCAAAAAGATATACGGATGCTCAAAAAAAAATCTATCAAAGCATTACTAATAGCTAACAGCATAAAAGGAACAACAACCATTTGAAAAAAAACTCTCAAAGAAATGTGGTCTCAATGGTGATGGAATGCCATGACAATCCATTAAAATTGCTTCTCATGGCATTCGGTTATGCCATTCCATCACCATGAGAGACCACATTTCTTTCGAGGAATTTTTTCAAAGAGTTCACCGCCTTGTCTTATGCTCTTGGGCTTAATAGAATTTATTGAAATCTCGGTGATGCTCTATAATGTCTACGCCATAGGTGGTCATGATAGTTAAATTCAAATGAATAACTTGAAATTGCCTCATCAAGCTTCACACACACTTTTTTAATGGCTTAAAATCATAATTGAGATTTTTCAAGATCATCAAAATAAGGATGTTGCATTGCTTTTCTGCTTGAGATTCTCTTGGATGGCTCATAAATCTGCATTTTATGCATGGGGACACCAATCAATGTTTGCCTGGTTACATTAAGATACATAAAGTAAAATAAGATGATAGCATTCACATCAACCAAACTGACGTGGATACAAGTATAAATTAATAAGAACCGTTGTGCACATACTTACAAATTAATCCAATGAACCATCTGAGTCTGCTCTACTCTTTATTGTGTTAAGTATTGCCTCATGGTCAGACTCACAGACCTTCCACAAGGTCTTGTTCCAAGGTCTACCCCCATATTTGCTCAAACGAACATTGGATGCCACGAAAAGGTTTGAGTAATGAAGAATCTTACGATGCACTTCAAATTCCTAAAACAACCAATGTTTAATGCTCTTATGTGGGTACCTTCTTAGCCACGTTCCAGTAACAACAACTGAGCCTGTAGGTTATTCAATGTTTTCTCCATCTATAAGTGGGGCTTCCAATTTCTTTTTTGCCTCAACACAATGACACAAGTAATAGTCTGTACCCTCTTCGTTGTCTTCATCTGCAATAACTGCATAAACATTCCCTGCATTTATATGTGTGGCATATGTCTTGAAATTAGTCAACATTATGAATACAGTACAAAGTAAGATAACAATATGGAATTTCAAATACTAAGAAAGTAGATATATTACCTGGTTGAACTAGATCCGATACATGGTCAAAGTCGACCGATGATTCCATCCGTGTTAGTTCTAATGCCATTGGAGGGTGATACGTGTAAAGTGGGCTAAGATAACTTGTCAACATTTGTCAACCCACTCCCCTAACTCACAATCATTCCAGGCGTGCATTATACATGAAGAACAAAAGAATGCCATCTTACGTGTAACGATACTCCATGAACCTGCATTTGAGCTAAGGAAAGAGTGCAACTCACTCGATCCTGTTAGTGTACAACAATCCTCAAATGGTGCAATGTTAGTATCATCCATCAACCTAAAAAATCTATGAATTGAAGACGTACCTTCATTACCTGGACCCATCGAACCATTACACCACTCGACGATTGATCTTGCATCTATCAACTATGCATTGTCTTTATACTTTAACTCTTCTCATGCTAATGCTCTTTTCACACATGCTCCTGCACTGTCATGCTCTCCCTTTCCATGTTAGGCCTCACAAAGTTCCACATATGTTAAACTTAGTGTAGTGAGATGTATCACCGCACAACTTGATAGAACATGCACTTTCGTTCTTGAAGCGTATTTACCCACGATTATCGACCCTTATTATATGTCGATCATATGATATGCCCCTCTGAGCCAAATGATTGGCCAAGAACATCTAGAAGCAGCCTTGCATGAACTCTAGAGAATGAATGCGATCATCATTAGTATAAAAAGTGATACTCCCTCAATACCTTCCTTTCATCCTCTGTACTTCAGTGCATGTATGAATGCTATGTGCACAAATATCAAAACACATTGTATCTTGTGTTGCCTCACCTTTATTAATTTGTGGGGTGTAGTTCTCTGCAAATTCAACCACTGATACTATGCTGCCAAGTGGAAAGGTGTCCTTGCATAGCTTGAATTGCATGTCCAGCCATCGGGCTCTATGGGTATGCCTTACATACTCATACACTAGATTCTCACGAAACATGGACATGAACTGATACACTGGAATTTTCTGAATAACCAACTCACACCTTTTTTCTTCATACCCATCTTTTGTACCATATGCCACTGTTTTATACTTCCCGAACTCTACTAGTTTTTGTCCCACCTCATATGTGCTTTCCATATGTTGACATACTAGCATTCGTTGCAAGCCACCGCAATGCTTTCGCTGAACCATCCAAGCATGTTGTCCTATAGAATGTTGGCCATCCTCTATTTCACGCAAAATTTACGATAAGAACTTTCTTGAAGATTTTGGTGTGGCTTCTATGCCACAATCACGCAAAACATGCGTTAGTATGAAAATGTAAACATATGGGCGATAAAACATCATAATGGTTAGAAATTCAATATCACGGTTACAACAAGAAATGAATGCGTGTGTGATTTATCTTGACATAAAATTTTTAATCATTTCAAAAAATCTTTGAGAAATACTAATTTGAGGATACTGTAATTTTGAAATTTATGAAAAAATTGGGTTGAGTAAATTATCCAAAAATGCTTTGGATGTGGCTCATAGTTTTATTCTGGAATTCTCCTTCTTACGACATCGCTTTGATTTGAAGATGGCCTTGTATTATTCTTCCAATAATCTTCAATTAATGTTCTCAATGCTTCAACAACTTTTTTATCTTTGTGTGGCAGTCTCCCCGAGAATGCCCATAATTCATTTGAATCGGTGCCCTCAATTCTTTGCCGCCTTTGAACGGCTTTTGATAAAGTTTTTCTACTAGTTCCCATTTGTTCACTTGTCTTTTTAATGAGGCGAGATCTCTTTGTTTGATAGCTTACCAAAGTTGATGTAATGACACGTCGAGTGACATTACTATCCTTTGAGTGTGAGGTCTTACCCACACTCTCATAAGCATCCATTAGATTCTTCACAATAGTGTTTTCACTTGATGCATTCGATGTTCTCAACCCAAAAGTCTTC
>VDFB02193867.1:230346652-230490886 GCA_007258455.2 Sequoia sempervirens
GATCACAACACAAGAGGAACATGGAAGCCAATAAAGAAACATCAACTTCAAGCGACCTAAGTCAAACCAATTATGAAATGAATCCCATTGGATCAAGCAATCCCCTAAATAATCTTCCTTCTTCATCACAAAATCCTCAAGAGGAAGGTCAAGTAGAGAACATCACCAATAATGCCTTCAGAATGACACAAGACGAGATCACTAAAATGGTCCAAAATCCCAAAAATCATAGAATTGTCAACATCATGATGAAGCTCCATCCCTCACAATACATGCTTGAATTAGTAAAACAAGGGGCTAAACTCCCTTCCAATTTCGATGTGAGCACCATTGTGGAATCATCTTTTGGGGTTATGCCTCCAATTTCATCCATGCCCCCAATCTCATCTACACCCCCAACTCAAAACATCACCCAAATCATTCTAAAAATTACATCATCCATTGCTCCAACTCAACCCATTGCTAACAAGGGAAGCACATTTCTCAATGCCCTACAAACACACCCCATTGTGAATAATCAATATTTGGACGCAAACACCATCTTGGGGCAACCCATCCCCCAAAATCCATTACATCCATATGTTCCCCTCACCTTTCATGATCCCAATAACCCATCATCATCATTTCATGCAACACCCAAACTTCTCTCCCTATGAACTCGCAAGGAGAAGGTGATTTATTTGAACCAGGGGGAATATTTGACCCTTTATCTTCATCATTTCCCCAAGGGAGTATGCCACTCACTTTTCCACCACTTCCACCCTTTGCGCCAACATCAACATCACCTCTTGGTTTGGGATTACCTCCGTTATCATCACTTAGTCAAGGAAACCCCCTGATCATCAATCAAAACATCACATCAAATCCTCCCATCTTGCCATTGATATCACAACAATAGATAACCATCCCAATAACACAAGAAACCACCACATCATCAACCATCCCCCAAATATCTCAAAACATGGTCTCTCAAGGACCAAGCATACCAATTACACCATCCACCACCCAAATCCCAACCATCAATACAATGGTGCCTCTCATCACGACAACAAGCACCATTCTGAATCCACCACCACCACCACCACCCAATCCAAACACATCAAACCAATAGAACATTGTGTTGCAAGTTGCTCAACAAGCTACCTATCAAAAGGCACTCCAACAAATCCAAAACCAAGAAGTTGTATAGCTAGTTGCTCAGCAAGCTGCACAACTAGCTGCACAATAGGCACAATAGGTTACTCAAGCCTGGACATTATTACAACAACACCAAGGCACCTAAGTAGCTCAAGCCACACAAGCCACATAAGCAGCTCAGGCCGCACAAGCCCAACAAGTAGCTCAAGCACAAGCACAAGCACAAGTGCAAACACAAGCACAAGAACAGGGGCAAGCACAATACCTCACACAACAACAAGCATACCAACAAGTGCTAAAGCAATACCAAGAGCAGAAAGAAGAAACCCAACTAGCATCCAAACAACAAGTGTTGTTGGCGCAACAACAACAACAACAAGCTCAACAACAAGAATTATTAGCACAACAACAACAGGACCAACAACAAGTGAAAGTGTATGAATGAGGAAAACAAATAAATAATGCATCTACACTTCTAAATAAGACATTGCATCAAGATTCAAGAGATTTAAACTTAATTTAAACTAAGAATCTTCAAAAATATGTCCTATTGCTCTCTAACTCTAAAGATCTCTCTAATCTACTTTGCTCTCAGATTTAAGTAAGCTAATAGATTGTTGAAATGACACTTAGAGAATGAGAATTCAAACTATTTCTATTCCTATATGATTTAATAATGAAAAACTACTGTAATGACAACCATGACTATAAATGTTGAATGCTTGATGAATGCTGGATGAATGCTTGATGGATTGATCCTAAAATTGGATTGCTTAAATGCTTGATCGCCTGGAATACCTGTAGAGTAAGATTACACAAATTAGGATCCTTTTCCTGTAGCCAAAAACCTATATTTATAGATTTCACGACACACATTTGTGAAGGGGTAACACAACAGAGGTTGAGATTCAATCTGGAGAATTGAATGGTATGAGATGAGAAGGTGGAGCTGATCATGGAGGATTGTTCCTCCCCATGAAAATACCAGGCAAGATGAGAGGAAAGATTTGAGGCAGAAGATTGAGAGGATTTCCTATAGGTTTGTCCCCGAGGCTCTTCCCATGAATGACAGTTGAATTAATTAGATTTGAAAAATCTAATTTTATTGGTGAGTGAATAGAGGGATATGATTTATGCATTTATTTAAATATTTTTGGTTTATTTAAATTCAGCAAAAGAGGAATAAATAATTTAATAAAACAAACTATAGAAGTTTTTTATTAAATTAAAATAAAAGGAATATGATAATTAAATTAAAGATTCTAGGATATCTTTATTTAATTAAGAAGAAATGTGATGAGGTAATTAAATAACACAAATTATAGAAGCTGTGTATTTAATTTAAGATAGAATTAATAGATAAAGTATAGAAGAAATAATAATGATAATAATTAAATAAAACAAAGTATTTAATTTTATTTATTTAATTAAGAGGGAAATAATATGATAAAATAGAAGAATTAATAATGAACTTAATATAAATAAATATTTCTATTTATTTACTAAGTAGATAAATTTAAGATTAATTAATCAAATAAGTTGTATTTAATTAATTAGATTCTCCAGACCATTTTTAGGTGTCTACATTTTTCCCCTCTTTGAAGTGACGTGTTTATGCATTGCTTCAAAGAATGATTTTTCCTCAGCTGCCAGTATTGACGAAAAGTTAAAAATATGCCCCTAATTTTCCCTAGATGTTGAATTTTGAAATGATAGCGATATATGCCCCCACAAGAGATAAATTGATGAATTTTGAATTTTTTATGATTTTTCTGAATTTTTATGATGATTTGATGATTTGATAATGATTCGATGAAGAAACAATTTATCTCCCGATAAAATTGTCCAAAACTGCCCCTGCGATAGATAAGAATTACTTCCTTAGAAAGAAAAGTAAATAAATCCCACGAAAATCACACAAAAAGAACCTCTAAAAGCTCAAAAGGTCAATTTCAAAAGTCATTTGTGCATTTGACTTAGTACAAATTGTGATAGAGACCCTTAGAGTGCTAGAAGCAGCAAGATGCCGATCCCCTACCACACTCACTGATTCGAGCGTGTGCGACATCACCAACGTCCTACTGATTATGGACCTCTGGTACATACCTTGAAACCTCCTCGTAATTTGTGCACATGATTTTTATTTCATTTTTTTGTTTTTTAGAGTTTTAGCGCCTGACCCGGCACGGAATAGCGCATGGATGGCCCAACGTAGCGCGCCGACCGTCTGTTTTAGCGTGCAAAAACTATAGCACGCCAACCAATTTTTGTAGCGCCCCCGTATGATTGTGTAGCGCGTCAAAAAGAATAGTGCATTGAGTAGATAGGTTAGCACGTCGGAGGTCTGCTGTAGCGCCTCACCAAATGAGTGCGCAAGAACTCTTTTTTAGCACACCGTCAGGATAGCATAGCGCCCCAGTAGTTTTAGTGCCCTGACTAACTCTTACAGTGCATCAGCCAGAAACTGTAGCACACTGATTTGACAAAATAGATGGTAAACGATCTCATGATAAGTGAGATCCATTGATTGATTGATAATAATTACCCTCATGATAAGCGAGGAATAACTAAAAATTTGATGGAATGAACTTGATTGATAGATGAGGGTTCATTTTTGATAAATTGATCGAATGATAGATAAGCACATTTTTAGAAATTGATGACCTCATGATAAGTGAGGGTTAAAAGATTTTTTTTTACCCGTAAGATTTGATCATTAGTTTGGATAAAATAAATGATGGTCGATATTCTGAAGATAACGTATTGATCTATAAAATGTTTCTATGATAACAAGAGCATTTAGATGTTGTCCAGTTGCGAGAGCAGTTCCCCTGGCCTTTTGATATGATACTACAACTTTCATCGGAGGAGAGGCAACATATTACTGATTGCGGTTTAGCATCATTATTGGACATGCCCCATATTAGACTTAATAGGGGTCTACTTACAACTTTAGCAGAGCGGTGGCATAGTGACCACAACACCTTCCATTTACCTACTGGCGAGATGACCGTTACACCAGAGGATGTATGGCGTATCCTTCGCATTCCTTTCATTGGTGAGATTGTTGTGCATGATTCAGAGGAGCGGGGTGGGATAGATTCTATTCGTAGAGTTTTTCAGGATCCTCATATTGTGGGAGTTTGGATCCCCTGGGTAGAGATGTATAATTCATATGCTCGACTTCCTTCAGTTTTGGTAGGCTTTATTGATGGATTCCTTTGTCCTGATAAGAGGTCAAAGGGTCTATCTCTTGGATGGGGTCGGGTATTAGAGAGTATGGTAGTACAGAGGATGAGATATGCTTGGGGCATGTGTATGCTTGCTCAGTTATATCATGATTTACACTGGATCGTGTACCTAGGAGGTAACAGTTTATCAGCAGGAGCTACAGTTCTTCAGGTATGGGCATGGGAGCATATTGTTGTCATGTGTCCTGAGCCGGTGTTATCGAGACCAGTGACCAGACCCTATGTGTTCCGTTACAAAGCCAGGCCTACCCAGCATATGATGGGTAAGCTAGATTATTGGAGACGGGTTCTTGATGATGTGGAGACAGTGACCTGGCATCCATATTTAGATTGTGATGATTGGGATGAGGATGATGTCGAGTTGCCAGGATATTTGGCCAACTCGATGTATTTGATCGGGAAGAGCTCCAAGATTTTGGAGTGATTCCTAATTCGCAGCATCTACAAGCAGTATGGGATTGTAAAGTGTATGCCATAGGGAGTAGCTCACTATGGACGACGCCAGATAGATGCCAATGATTGGGGTCCATGCTTACCTTATGAGGCACTTATTGAGGTTTATCGTGCTCTTCAACCATTGGCATGGGATCTGTGGCAAGATATTTCATAGGCACCCATTACTCCTGAATATGGATAGTATTTAGCTCTACACCCACCTCCTCGTATTACCATTCCAGATGAGCTAGCACCAACAGTTGCAGGGGGTGATCACGGTGGTCACAGAGGGAGGAGAGAGGAGGATGTAGATGCTGATGTGGATGTGGAGGGTAGTGATGAGAGTGATAGTGATGATAGTGTTGATAGTGATGATGACAGTGATGATGATAGTGGAGATGATGGCAGAGATTAGGGGAGATCGAGCGTAGCAGGTACCTCAGAGCCTTCGACTAGTGCGCCTCGTAAGAGGCAGGTAGTTGCTCCCTCTCTAGTGGAGCGATCAGAGGTTGCTGGTTTGCGTGTTGAGATTCTGACTTTACAGGGATAGCTAGCACATGTGCAAGGATTAGTAGCACAGACTCAAGTCGAGATGTAGGCACGACTAGCTACTACACAGACATAGATTACCTCTTTGATTGGTGAGAGAGATGAGGCCAGACAGGTAGTAGAGCAAGCACGGGCTCAGCTAGCAGGTGTACGAGCACAGTTGACCACTGCACAGGCACAGATTACAGCCTTGACTGCAGAGCAAGATACTGCCAGATAGGCAGCAGAGACAACAAAAGCTACTGCAGAGAGATTGTAGAGAGTGGCCGATGGGACCTCTGTGGCAGATTACATGCGAGAGGCTATGCGGGCAGGTGCAGAGATTGAGTTCTACAGGAGCCGATACCATGAGATTTTCCCCCCTAGAGTAGAGAGTTAGTTATGCCCAATCCCACTCAGAGAGGACTCATTCGAGGATAGTGAGCAAGGGTGTGACACAGCCTCTCCCAAGAGATCCGAGAGATCTGAGAGATCCTGGGGCAGCCAGTGGTGGTGGTGATACTGGTGCGAGACCTACTCCTTCTGGTGCGGGCACTACTTGAGATCATGTGTGTACCTTTTGATGTATTTCATGAGATGTATACAACCATTTTTTGATATGATGTTATCTTCATCCTTTTCAGACTTCATTGTATACTTGACACTTGATGAGATATATATGTGCAGTAGGTTTGATTGATCTATGATGTGTTCTACATGATTTATGTGATGGATGCATTTTAATTTTTATGTTTTATGATGATTTATTATACTAGATGGGATAGATGCATTGATGATGATGTGATATGATATTGATGATGTATGTATTTTCTAATGAAATGCAATGTATGATATGTAAAATGAGATGTAAATGAATGATGTATGTATGATCTAATGAAATGTAATGTATGATATGTAAAATAAGAGGTAAATGAATGATGCATGTATGATCTAATGAAATGCAATGTGGATGCATATGTAAAATGAGATGTAAATGAATGATGTGTGTATGATCTAATGAAATGCATTGTGGATGCATATGATAAAATAAAATAATATAATATGAAATGAGAGGTATGTGTGTTTTATTTGGGATGAAAAATATACAATCTAGTGAATGAAGGAAGTTTAATATATAATGTTTATGAAATTTAATGGATGTATGCAATGTATGTGAATGTGAAATATGATAAGAATACTATAATGTATGATGAGATGTAGTAATGAAATGTAATGTATATGTGAAATATATGATGAGATTATAAAATGCCTTCTATATGTATGCAATGAATGATGATTTTGCAACTATAGGATAATAACAATGTGATGAGATGTAAATATGATAAATATATGAATGATGAAATATAACGTGTATATGATATCACGAAATGAGATGTTTATTGTGAAATATATGATGAGATGAAGAAATGATTTTATATGCATGCCATTATGAAAATTGTATGTGTCAAGTATACTCAATCTTTAATAAGAAAAGATAACATTATTTGCAAATGAATCTTTGTAACTTGTGTAACCAATACTCTACAGATGTATTATTATGAATGCAATCTATTTTTACCATGCAAACCTATTTTATCAATGCAAACCTAAGTGTCATTTCAACAATCTTTTTATTTTGCTTTGTATCATCACTGAGCTTTTAAAAATGTTGAAAGCAAATACAAGCATCAATGATATGAGATAGACCAATGATGACCTGAGTATTTCTTTCATAATTTTTGATATTGCAAGCGAACACAAGCATCAAGGTACAATTAAACCGAGATGACCTGAGCATTTCTTGTGTAAACAGACAAGAATTAATCATTTTCTTAAGTGAATCAGAATGTCATCCATGATACTTGGTAGAGCACTTCCCACGACAATTCACAGAATAATAATGACTAACTCACAAACAGCAAACAAAGAAAAAGTATCATTCTCCTTCCTTGCTTCTCTAGTTTAATACATCATCGAGTAGCTCCAAAGAAATGATAAGCAAATGATAAAATAAAAATTACAACAATTCAAATTCTACTTAATGTATTTTCAAATCATTATTCAGATTAGATCATCGATGTTGAAATGTGTGTGCTGATGTTTGCATGATACTCTCAGACGTTTGACCAAAGAATGTAACCTAAATACCTATCCCAGGGGCCTCAGGGACTGAACAAAGATTAGTCTTGCCTACATTATTTATGCAGAGACCACGTAGTTTGACTGACACAGACTTTATTTTTGTGTTTTGTGATTTTTGAATGTTTTTGTTTTGATTTTTGTGGATTTTCTGATGTTTTTGGATTTTGACAAATTTTCTGATGTTTTTGGTTGCTTTTCAAGTATTTCCACTCAGTGTTGTCATGTTTGATTGTCTTTCCATTTAAGTTCAAAGTCAATTGTACCAAATAACTCTAGGATGTTGCCCCCAAGCTAGGGTAAGACATGATAACCTTGCCATGATATGGATAGTGATAATAATTTTCTCAATTAATAGATGGAAATGATATGAAAGGAAACAATCGTAAGAAAACTGTACCCAATAGATAGAAGAGCTGGTGAAAATCACAAGTAGCGCCTGTTTACTAGGTTTTCCCCACTTGTTTTTATTGTGTCCCCCTTTTTTTTGTATTTTTTTTCTTTTTTCCGTCATCATGATGCTTGTTTGCCAGGTTTTCATCAAGACAACCTTACCAACCGTGCACTAGGTATCCTCAAGTATAGAATCACCTGAGATGGATGCTGTTCATGGGCTCCTCCAACATATCTCCTTCTGGTGTAGACAGCTGGTATGCTCCTGATCCATAGACTGATATAATGACATAAGGCCCTATCTAGTTAGGTTCAAACTTTCCCTTCTTTTCTCTGTCTGCTTGATTTCTAGGGTTTTCCCGTAGGACCAAGTCTCTTATCTAGAAGACTCTAGGCTTAACCCTATGATTATAGTTCCTAGACATTCTTTGTTGATAGGCTGTCAAATGATTGACAGCTTGTTGTCGACGTTCATCAAGTAGCTCTAATTCTTGAAGTCTAGAGATCCTGTAATCCTCATCTAAAATGAGTCCCTTTAGTGAAACTCGAAGGGATGGAATTTCTACCTTGATAGGTAATATTGCCTCTGATCCATAGACAAGAGCATATGGTGTAGCTCCTATTGGTGTTCTGATGCTAGTCCTGTAAGCCCAAAGAGCAGGGTTAAGCTGAATGTGCCAATCACGCCCTACCTCATTTATAGTCTTCTTGAGAATCTTTAGGATTGTTTTGTTTGAAGCTTCTGCCTGTCCATTACCTTGAGGGTAATAAGGGGTTGAAAAGTGATGTTGGATGTGGAACTTTTCACATAGCTCTTGGACATCTTGGTTCTTGAAAGGCCTGCCATTATCTGTGATGATCGACTGGGGTATCCCATATCTACAAATGAGATAATTAAGTATGAAGGATGATATCTACTTCCCAGTGATTGTGGTTAAGGGAATTGCCTCCACCCATTTTGTAAAATATTTTGTTGCTGTGATAATGAACTTATGTCCATTAGATGAAGATGGGTTAATTTTCCCTACCAAGTCCAATCCCCACTGACAAAACGGCCATGTAGATGCGAATGGATGGAGCTCCTGTGCTGGTGCATGTATAAGATTGCCATGAATCTGACATTTTTGACATCTCTTAACAAACTGGTAAGATTCTTGCTCCATGTGCGGCCAGTAATATCCCAAACGAAGGAGTTTCTTGGCTAAAGATAATCCGCTTGAATGTGTGCCACAAATTCCTTCATGGACCTCATGTAAAGCAAAAGAAGATTCATTATGTTCTAAACAATGCAAAAGAGTACCATCTAGGCCTCGACAGTAAAGGGTGTTAGCAATAATGGTATGTTTAGCGGATTGGCATATGAAGTTGCGCTTTTGGTTGCGAGAAAAATCTGGCGGAAAGATATTATCTTTTAGGTAAGTATAAATGTCTCAGTAAATGGAAGATTGGGCATTATCCAAAAGGCTTATGGTTTGGGATTTAGGGTTTGCATATGCAGGATTTGATACTTGTTCCACCATAAATTGATAATGATCTTGCATTTCAGGCATTTGTAAAAGAGATGCTATTGTGGCCATGGCATCTGCTGCTTTATTCTCTGATCTTGGTATCTACTCAAATTTGATATCTATGAAGTATCTCCTTAGATCATCTACTAGTCTCTTGTATAAAATCAGTGTGTCATCCTTAGTTTGGTAATCACTGTTGACTTGATAGATGATTAACTGAGAGTCTCCATACACTTGTAGCTCTGTGATTCTCCAGTCAATAGCTACTTTAATTCCAATGATTAAAGCTTCATATTCTACCACATTGTTAGTGCAACAGAAGGTAAGCCTGTAAGATCGTGGAATTGTGTGCCCAAGAGGTGTGACAAATAAAATTCCTGCCCCTGATCCATGTTGTGTGCAGGATCCATCGAAGTAGAGTTGCCATGGTTGTGTTGTAACATTGAGGATATCTGCATCAGGAAATTCCATGGTCATAGGATGACTGTCTGACAATGGAGCTTCTGCTAATTGGTCGGCAATGACTTATCCTTTAATAGCTCGCCTTTCAACATACTGAATGTCAAACTCACTGAGGAGCATGACCCACTTTGCCAACCTTCCTATTAAAGCTGCTTTGCTCAGTAAATACTTGAGGGGATCAATTTTTGCAACGAGCTTGACAGTGTGAGTGAGCATATAGTGTCACAATTGTTGTGTTGCAAATACTACTGCTAAGCATGATTTTTCGATGAAGGTGTAGTTTACTTCATGTCCATTGAGTGTCTTGCTGATATAGTATATTGCCTGTTCCTTTCCTTCTCTATCCTCTTGTGCCAGCAAGGCTCCTAAAGAGATATCTGTTGTTACGATATATAGCAACAATGGCTTGTCTTCACTGGGTGGTACCAAGATTGGTGGTGTCATTAAATAATGCTTGATTTGATTGAAAGTACTCTCACACTGTTCATCCCATTTAAAAGATACATTTTTTTGCAAAAGATGGTTGAATGGATGACATCGATCTGCTAGTTGAGAGATGAATCTTCTGATGGATTGTAGTCGGCTTTGTAGAGATCTCAATGTGCTGATATTCTTAGGAGGTGGCATTTTCATAATGGCTTTAACTTTTGCTGGATCTACTTTAATTCCCTTTGTAGAAACTATGTATCCAAGGAGTTTTGCTGATGTTACTCCAAAGACACATTTCTTGGGATTTAATCTGACTTTAAATTTCTCCAACCTATCAAATATTTTGTCAAGTATCTCTAGATGTCCTTCTATGGTGTAATATTTGGCTAAGATGTCATCCACATAGTCCTCCATGAAGGTGTGCATCATGTCATGGAAGATTGTTATCATAGCTCGCTGGTATGTAGCTCCTACATTCTTTAACCCAAAAGGCATGACGTTCTAGCAAAAGGTGCCCCATGGACATGTAAATGCTGTCTTTTCTTGGTCCTTAGGAGCTATTTTGATCTGATTGTATCCTGAAAATCCATCCATGAGTGATAGCATTTAATGGCCAGCTGTTAAATCTACAATCATGTCTATGTTTGGCAAAGGAAAATCATCCTTTGGACATGCTCTATTTAAATCCCTGAAATCTGTGCATATTCTGATGGTGTGATCTAGTTTTGAAATAGGTACAATGTTGGATATCCATTCAACATAATCAATAGATTTGATAAATCTAGCATCTAGTAGTTTCTTCAAATCATTTTTGACCAATAATGCAACATGTGGATGCATCTTTCTCAGTTTCTGTTTTACTAGTTTAGTGCTAGCTGGTAAAGATAAGTGATGCATAATAAGATCTGTGTCTAAGCCTAGCATGTCAGAGTATGACCAAGCAAAATTGATGCATCGTTCTTCAAAGAATTTGATAAAATCTGGCTTTTCTGTATTTTTCATGGATGCTGCCAGGTGTAGTATTCTTACTTTCTCTGCTGTGCCAATATCAATAGACTATGTGGGTTCTACCAACACTGATGATCTTTCATGGTAATGTTGTGGGAGGATGTCAAACCTTCCATCCTTTGGCACCTCAATGAGGTTTTCACCATTGGATGCGTTCTTTGTTTTTACTATTTTAGGATCTAATACTGCCATAGAATGGTTTTCACCATTAGATCCATTATTTATCTCCATACTTTTGCAACTGGAAGGCTTGGCACCCTCCTGCCTAAAAGCATCATTAAAAGAAGCATTGGTAGAACAAGTATCAGATTCTACACAACAAAGGTAGTTAATAATAGCGGAGTCATTTTCAAAAATAGGGAGATTGATGGGGTGTTGGGGTTCCCACTCGATAAGCTCGGGATGTAGTAAAGGCAATGAATCATTAGATGGGTTGAGGTCAGCGATTGTGAAAGCTTGGACGGAAATGTCATCAAAGTTGTTAGTGATTATGTCGAGGCCTACAAAGGTATTTTCTTCTACATCATTTATCTCATTCGATGTCTGTTCGTCTTCACTTGAGTCATCAAAATTTTGTGATTCAAAGACAATAGGATTAAAACTCGAGATTTGACCCTCCTCACGTTTGGGTGTATACTTTTGATAACATCAATCTGAATATCTTCATAGGAAACATCTGATAAGTTGTCCCACTCATATTCATTTGAATCTATTTCAGAGTTATCTCTCATTTGAAGAATAAGCTCCATAGTTCTATCAGTGAGTTCTGCTCTTGCTTCTTCTGTGTATCCTAGTCCAGTTCTACCATTTTGCTGAAGTGTTAAAGGTTGGATTGGTGTTGTTGTGCCTTGTTCCCTTGATTCAAGAGAGCCATGTCCTTCTGTATATCCTTGCCCATTTGTGTTATTATGCTAAACTGTGAGAACTTGGATTGGTTCTGTTACACTTTGTTCCCCTCGTTCAAGAGGTCCTTGTCCTGCTGTATATCCTAGTCCAGTTTTATCCTTATGTTGGAGCGTGAGTGGTTGGATTGGTTCTGTTATGCCTTGTTTATTTAACCCCAGAGGTCCCTGTCCTGAATACCCCATCTTCTCCAGAATAGTTTTTCCCTTTCCATATTGATTTGTCTCTATGATATCACTCATGGAAGTGGAAGCTTCCTCATCTTTATAAAGCTAATTGAGAATAGCCTTATCTTCTGATTCTTCATCTAAGTTTCTAGCCTTCACAAATCTGCCATCTAATGTTGTTGTAGATTGTGCTGATTCTTGTGTGGTTGTAGATGGCTGTCCATATGTTTTTAAGGAGGGTAGCATCTGTGATAGATGGAAAGAGTGTCTGACACCATATTCACCCATTCCTTTGTCACTTAACTGTACTTTGTTGGTGAATTGGTGTGAGAGTGAAGCTATTTTTTCTTCAACATTTGAAGGATTAGATTGTGCCACCTTGATCTCTTGTGATTTTTGTTGTTTTGGAAACCACTTTGATATGAAGCTTTGTTGCTTCTCACCATTAGATGAATCTGATGTGCTAACTTCTCTATTGTGAGGTATTAATGTGTCCTGAGATGTTTTCAATGTATGGCAAGCTTGGGTGACATTATAGTCTGTTGTGATTGTTACCTCCTGTCCATTGACGGGAAATTTTAGATATTGATGATAGGTGGAAGGTACTGCTTGCATATCATGAATCCAAGGACGTGCCAACAGTATGTTGTATGTCAGTTCCCTATCTAAGACTTGACAAACCACATTTTGGACAATAGGTCCCACTTGAATGGGTAGTATGATCAATCCTTTAGAGGATCTTTCTTCCTCATCATATGCTTTGATTGTGATTTTTCTTCTTGTATCAATGGCTTCATCTGAGTATCCTAGTGCACGAATCAATTTTAAGGTACAAATATTTAAACCGGCCCCTCCATCTATCAGGACACGCTTTACACGGTGTTTATGGATGAGAACTTCAATGTGAAGGGTGGAATTATGTGGATGGGTGAGTGATACATCATCATGTTCGGAAAATGAAAGGCAATGAGGTGTAGATAGATGTCCCACCATAGCTTGAAATTGACATACATCCAAATTGTTAGGTACCGTGGTTGATACAAGAGCTTGCTCAAGAACCTCTTTGTGTGATGGGGAGATCTTTAGAAGTTCTAAGATAGATATTTGTGCCGGTATTTTCTGTACTTGATCAATGAGATTATATTGATTGGAGGGAGGATCCACAGATTGGGATGATAATGATGCTCCTTTCAATATAACTTTGGATTGTGCCCTTGTTGTGGCATTAACTGGTTGGTACTCTTGTTTCCCTTTGAGTGTGATTACATTAATTTGGTTTTCAGATTTGTCCATAGGTTGTACCAAATTAGTAGGTGTAATGTCATTGTTTTGATTGATTTGATTGCATATTTCCTCATCCTCCTTGACAACAGAAAGACAAAGGATCGTTGTGTCATAAACATAACTGACATTCTTACCTTTGCTGTTTGCGGAAGAGGATTCTCCCTTCTGATAATTGGATAGAGGATTTTTGAATGTTGTATGATCTTTGTTTGTTTGGTGCCCCTCTACAAATACTTTCTTTTGTTCTATAAGGTCTTGCACCGCATGTTTTAATTGCCAACAATTTTCAGTCATGTGGCCTTTATTTTGATGGTAGTTACAGTAATGTGAGTTATTCCACCATGATGGTTTGACTTGAGGGTCCCAATTCTGAGCCTCTTGTACTTGAATAAGTTTTTCATCTAAAATTTCTTTGAGGACTGATTCCAATGATTGTCCTAATGGCGTGAATTTTCATTTATTGGATGGTCGTTGGAATGATTGGGTTTTTGTTTCTCCATTGTTTTGATTATTTCCTTGATTACTACTTTGTTTGACATTAGAATCATTGTTTTGTTTGTTTGTAGTGGTTGGCATCAAGGTGAATACTGGTTTGGATGTGTGTGTATCGATTATGGTATCAGTATTCTTATTCTTTTGCCAAAATCTTGGCTTTTCATTGTTGTTGTTAGAGGAATTGCTATTGTTTGAACCTTCAATGAAGTGTTTGATTGTTCCTCTTTTGATTAGAGCCTCTTCGATTTTGAGCCCATTTTTGATAACTTGTTCAAATGTAGATGGACATTGTAAGTCCAATCCATAATTCATTTCATCCACTAGGTTATCAATGAACATCTCTATCTTCTCCTCTTCAAGAATAGATCTAGGGTATTTAGCAAATAGCCTTGTCCATCATTGGAGAAAGGAAAGAAAATTTTCACCCTTTGTTTGTTTGGTGTTGTAGAGTTCTTTTAGGGTCACCCCATGTTGGATGTTGAATGAGAAGTGTGTTATGAATCTATTGATCAGTTCTTCAAAAGATTGGATCCTGGGTTCCATTTTAGAGAACCACTCCATGCAAGTGTTTCCTAAGCTTCTTGGAAACAATCGTAGTAAGAAAGAGTCCTCGTGTGCGAACTCTATGCTCATGGTTCTAAATTCCCGTACGTGATCAATTGGATTGGTTCTTCCATTGTATTTGTTGTACGTCGGGTATTCACAATACCATGGAAATGGTATCATGTTAATGCTTTGGTAAAATGGATAAGGGAAAATATCCTGTAAGGAATATCTTTTTGTTGGCCCTTGTTGGATGTTTTGGAACTACAGTTGTAATTGTTGGATTTGTCTTGTCAAAGCATCTACTTGATTTGGATTTTCTATACTAGTTGCCTTAAGTGTGGTCACTTCCTTGAGTTGGTTGACATCAAAGTCTTTAGGAAGCTTAGCACCTTTGTCAGCTAATCACAAAAGATAATTTTCCATATCTTGCTCTAACATCTTTTCCATAAACTTATGGAAATGAGGGTCTTGTTGAACTTTCTTGATCTCTTCTATAGTTATTTATTTCTCTTGTGAATTAATGAGAGGATCAGTGTTGCTGTATCATCCCCAAGGGTTTTCTTTAGCCATGGCTGCTATTCTTTCCTTTTCTTGTTATTGTTTTTGATATGCTGATCGTGTGAAAATAGGCATACAAACTTTTTACTCTAGACTTTGATCTTGGATTTTTGATTTGATAAGTGTCATTTTTAACGAAGTTTTTGATAGAACTACGTTAAAAATCTGATTTAGTTGTGTCTAGTTTCGTGATGAAAGGATGATAAAATCCTTGATAGGGAAATTTTGACACAAAAATCTCATATTAGTGATGATTGATAAGGACACTTTGCAAGATGTTTCAAGACCTAGGCGTAATAGTAAATTTTTCTTTTTGTATGATTCAAGTGTTTCAGACTATGGAAAAATGTTTTGGATTGATAAAAACCTTGTTTTTGATGTTGGAAATCTGACAAACTGTCTTACTAACTCTCTATTTTTTTCTAACTTTTTGGAGTGCTAAAATAGAGGTCCTAAGTGCAAAAATAGAGCTACGACGTGCTAAAACAGAGCCACGATGTGCTAAAACAGAGCCACTACGCTCTAAAATAGAGCCACGAAGCGCTAAAACAGAGATACGAGGAGCTAAAACAGAGATATAATGCGCTAAGATAGAGTTCTGATGCGCTACAAAATTTTTCTGGGGCGCTACAAAAAACTATCTTACTCTATGAAATTCACTTGGTCTTGTATCGTATTGTATGGCCAGTTGTGGGATGTATTCTGGATGAATTCGTTGACTGTGATTGTGTTGTTGTCTAAGAGCCCTTTTTTGATAAAATGCTTGTGAATCTAAGGGAGCTACAACATAGTCGTCTGTATAACCTCTAGAGAAATCATGATATCTATGAATAAAGGTCCTATGTTGGAGTATAACTTTTCTGCTTTGATATAAAAATCGTTGCTTTCTCAAGAGTTGTTTGTATGTAAGTGTTTTCTTTGGCTTTCTAATTCATTTGACAAGAGACTTCTTGACAAATTTGGTGGATACCCAATCTCGAATCATGAGAATTTCACAAGTGTTTGATTTGAAGATTTTTGTGATGATATTATCTGAATTTAATGAAGGAAAACACAGCAAGCAAGAATAGAATAGTTGATTTAAAATCCTAGAATCTAAACAGATAGTGTATGTTCAAGAACCAAACATGATTCTTCTTGATTTTCACCAGTTTGATAACAAGATAAGACAAATCAAACAGACTCACTCCTAGAGACAAAAGGTCATCGTTATATACTCGAACGACCCATAGCTTGGAATTGCGTCGACTCACACAGCCATGTCACCCCCTAGAGGGCACCCATGTTTTTGTCTTTTCTAGGTGTATACTCAGAGTGACAGAAGTGGAAACCAGATCCTCTGAGCAAACAGTCCTTGGCAATTATATGGTGAGTGCTTGAGGGTAGATTCTTCCCCGCCCCTGCACCGCCGAGTATTACAATGTTCGGGAACTGACAAGCGTGCTTCTATTTCTAGGTTCTTAGATAGGGTTTCCGTTCAGAGTGGCAAATGGATAAACTCCCTCGAGAGACCTCCCAATCTTTAGAACAAAGATTTTGGGGATGGTTATCCTGCACACTTCCGTTGAAAAAGGGTTTCCCCAGATTCACATAAATTTTAAAGTGGGTTGGAATACCATGGCTTTTGGTTGTCCCCACTCAGGTCGTTCCTGTAGGGTGAGTACTTTTTCCCACTACGGTAGGCCTGTCTAAAGGTTTTAAGGAAAACTTGAAAATGTGCAAAGTAAAAGTGAGTTTGGTATTCTGATGCACCCAGTCAAGGGGAGAGCATAAACCTATCACCCAATCACAGCAAAGAAGTTGTTCACTTTTAAAAACCCAAAAGACAAATTATCTAATCTATATGGAGATATTGCTCCATAAAAAACATGATGTTCAATTTTAATCCCATAAGTAATAATGAAGTTTCTATCCTAGGATTGATAAATTTTAACCCATTTTTTGTCCTAGGATTGATAAATTTTAACCAAAAAGAGATTAAAGAACAAAACCTGGCCGTGGATGCAACAGATCCATATAAAAGATATTAAAGAACAAAGGGTTGAGGAGCTAAAATAGTGGATTGATGCGCTAAAATAGTTGCATGGCACGCTAAAACAGTTGTGTGGTGTGTTAAAACAGTTGTGCGGCGCGCTATAGTTTTCCTCCGACGCGCTACAGAATCCAGCCGGCGTGCTATAAAAAATTGCAATTCTGCTAAAACAAACATGCTGATACCTATAAGACACTTTTCACAAAAAAATTGTAGAATATGGGGTTAGGCCCCATGGTGGGTGCCAAAATGAAAGTGTATGAATGAGGAAAACAAATAAATAATGCATCTACACTTCTAAATAAGACATTGCATCAAGATTCAAGAGATTTAAACTTAATTGAAACTAAGAATCTTCAAAAATCTGTCCTATTGCTCTCTAACTCTAAAGATCTCTCTAATCTACTTTGCTCTCAGATTTAAGTAAGCTAATAGATTGTTGAAATGACACTTAGAGAATGAGAATTCAAACTATTTCTATTCCTATATGATTTAATAATGAAAAACTACTATAATGACAACCATGACTATAAATGTTGAATGCTTGATGAATGCTGGATGAATGCTTGATGGATTGATCCTAAAACTGGATTGCTTGAATGCTTGATCGCCTAGAACACCTGCAGAGTAAGATTACACAAATTCAGGATCCTTTTCCTGTAGCCAGAAACCTATATTTATAGATTTCACGGCACACATTTGTGAAGGGGTAATACAACAGAGGTTGAGATTCAATCAGGAGAATTGAATGGTATGAGATGAGAAGGTGGAGCTGATCATGGAGGATTGTTCCTCCCCATGAAAACACCAGGCAAGATGAGAGGAAAGATTTGAGGCTGAAGATTTAGAGGATTTCTTGCAGGTTTGTCCCTGAGGCTCTTCTCGTGAATGACAGTTGAATTAATTAGATTTGAAAAATCTAATTTTATTGGTGAGTGAATAGAGGGATATGATTTATGCATTTATTTAAATATTTTTGGTTTATTTAAATTCAGCAAAAGAGGAATAAATAATTTAATAAAACAAACTATAGAAGTTGTTTATTAAATTAAAATAAAAGGAATATGATAATTAAATTAAAGATTCTAGGATATCTTTATTTAATTAAGAAGAAATGTGATGAGGTAATTAAATAACACAAATTATAGAAGCTGTGTATTTAATTTAAGATAGAATTAATAGATAAAGTATAGAAGAAATAATAATGATAATAATTAAATAAAATAAAGTATTTAATTTTGTTTATTTAATTAAGAGGGAAATAATATGATAAAATAGAAGAATTAATAATGAACTTAATATAAATAAATATTTCTATTTATTTATTAAGTAGATGAATTTAAGATTAATTAATCAAATAAGTTGTATTTAATTAATTAGATTCTCTAGACCATTTTTAGGTGTCTACAACAAGCGTTGTTGGTACAACAACAACTGCAAGCATACTTGGTGCAACAAAATGTGCAAGCACCATCCACTAATACACCAACCAATCCAGCCATCCTGCCAACAATTGAACCACCACAAAATACCTTCACCCCACCCCCTGATCCGCAAAATGATGTGACAACACAAATCAAGTTGCTCTCACAACAAGTGCTTGACCTTTAGTCAGGGAAAACCACAAAGACACCCAACAACTTGTGTCCCTATCCATTTGATAGGAGTCTTGCAATGAAACCATTCCCAAAGGGATTTGAAATCCCAAAATTTGATAAATACCGTGGGATGGGAAACCCTGAAGATCACATCAAGGAATTCCAAGTACATTGCATGGAAGTCACATATGATGATACATATTTGATGCGACTATTTCCTAGAAGTTTGGCTAACCAAGCCATGGAGTGGTTCTCTCGCCTTCCTCCTAGCATCAAAAAACTCCAAGAGATAGTAGACGCATTCATAAAAAATTACGCATTCAATATCGGTATGGATGTCAGTCTAGAGGAACTATCAATTTTGAAATAAGGTAAAAATGAATCATTTGCCTCCTTCCTTCAATGATGGTGATCCAAGGACAATCGAAGCAAATGGGCCATGCTTGAAGAAAAACAAGTTTGCACCATCATCTCCAATCTCGAAGGAGCCTTGGAATTCCATATCAAGGTGCAAAGTATCACCACATATGACCAATTAATCTCCAAGGTGCTTAAAATTGAACGAGCTTTTATTGCACAAGGGGGGTCACCCGCATATCGCGAACAACAAAACAATCACCCATCCACCAGTTATAATGACAAACCTCGCATCTGGGAAAAAAAAGAAAAATTACCAACGATGGTGTTGTTGATGCGAAAGTTGTCATCAATGCTCCTCAACAAAACACACCTGCACCCCAACAACAACCCCAAAACAACAATCAAAATAATCATCAAGATAACACTGTAACTCAGTAGCCGAGCAATCAAACAATAAAAAATGTGAATGATCAAAGGGGACCACCCCAACGAAACAAAAAATCCCCCAAGCAAAAATACACAGCCCTTGGGGAATTAGATGAATCCATCATGAAGAGGCTAGTGGAGGAAAAAATCATCACAATCCCCACTTACAATAACTATCAAGAACCCTTGGTGAAACCCCTATGGTACAATGATAATCACCTTTGTGATTTCCATAAGATCAAGGGACACACACCTGCCAGTTGTATAAGTTGAAAAACTTGATTCAAGACCTCATTGACAATAAAATCATAAATTTGGAACAACCACTAGGAAATCAAAATCTGAAGATCCACATGAATTCGATGCCCAATCACAACAACAAAGGGAACAATAACAATGATAAAGGAAAGGGTACCTTCAAAAGCATGAATCATGTGTACAACCATGTTGTCACATCCCTAGATGAGTAGTGCACTGTTATCACCATCAAAGGAGCTCAAGTTGATTGTGGAGTCACCACAAGAGGTGAAAAAATCACCATCACAGGGTCATCTCAGCCAAACAGAGCACCCACTTCCAACACACGATCCATTCCCATTGGCTATAATGTCCTTGACCAATTGAAAAGAACCCCAACTCAAATCTCCATCATGGAGTTGCTGAAGATTTCATCTACCCACAGAAAGATCCTTGAAGAAGCATTGGCTTCATCCACCGTCTCCATGGATCTTGATGTTGAACAATTCCAAGCTATGGTCGAAAACATCATAACCCCAAATATTCTTACATTCTCTAATCAAGACTTTCCCATTCAACCATATCACAATCGTGCACTCCATTTGGAGGTCCTGGTGCATAAGAAAAAAGTCAAGAGGGTCTTGGTGGATGGAGGTGCAAGGTTAAACATCTATTCCCTCAAGCTCATAAAGCATCTGGGAATCTTAGAAGATTCCATTGAAAAAGGAAAAGGCATTACAATCAAAGCTTATGATGATCAAGAAAGAGTGTCTTAGGGAACTATTCAACTCCCTATTCAAGTAGGGGCAACAATAATGGAAACTACCTGTTAGGTCCTAGATCTCGATTTACCTTACAACATTCTCCTAGGACGTCCATGGATCCATGGGATGCAAGCAGTAGCATCAAATTTCCACCAATGTGTCAAGTTCACACACCAAGGCCAAGAGGTCACTATCCATGGGGATCCTGAACCCTTCTCTTACTACAAGATCCTAGAAGAAAAATATTACAAAATCCCCCAAGTGCATAAAAATGATGAAGGCCCATCAACTCCATACAGTGACCCAACTACTCTCGCCTCCAGATTTGGACAGAGACACCCGTAATCCTCGCCATTCCCACCATCTCCAATATCAAGTTCATTATCTAGGATGATGGATGTGGACACTATAGAATTCCAAGGAATGCTTTTGTGGTAGGAGAGTTACCATAATCTCCTAGGTCACGAGGATGACCATAATCAAATGATGCTTCCTCATCCCAAACTTTCATAGCAGGATCTTCTAGCTTTAGAAGTTGGGGAGATATTGGGTGTGAAGTAATTGAGGAGGACCCATCCCATCTCCTGTACCAAGACAGTAGACCGGAAACTGATCTACCTATGGATGATAGTAGTAAAGGCTTACAAATGATGCTCGCAATGGGCTATGACAGAAACCAGAGACTTGGGAAAAATGATAACAGGCTCCTAGTACCCATTAGTCCTGAGACACGAATGAAAAATGTTAGCCTTGGATGTACCCCTCCGATTATAACCATACATGGAAAAGGTCCCCAAGTTAAGGTAGTCAAGACTCCCCCTCAGCCAACAACGACTGAACTTTGATTACCCATATCTACTGATCGAGTCATAGACAACTTCACATTTGACATAACTGATGTCTACAGTAGTAGTGATGAGGAAGATTCCATAACTGACTTACCCATTCTTTTTGAGAATTCCTCTCTCCTCATGATTAGCACCATGTCATTTGAGTCAACCAATAAAACCCATGAAATCAACCTAGTCTACCCCTGACTCATCGATTACAACCAATGAGGACCACCCGTTCTAGAAACTTTTGAAAATGATGAAGCGCTCTCAGAATTCATGAGAATATAGGACATGATACCATGAGGAGATCATAAGGTTGGTTTTGATATCATTTTGGACACACAATCTTACTACAGGGAGACGATTGAATCCTTTAGTCGCAAAAGCAAAAACTTGAGAATAATCTCAAGGTCTTTGAGTGAAAACCACACTGTGGCACTTCTAACCCTAAAATAGTAAAAAAAAAGGATGTATCCAACGATGAAAACCTCTCTGAGGTGCTTGAGGATGAAGGATTCAATCTTCCTCTTCATGCTCTACATCAAGAAAAGTCAGCGGTTCTAGCCGAAAAGTGCAACCCAGTCAACTTGGGAATAGAGGAAACTCCACATATCACATTTTATGTTGAATCATTGATGCCAGAAGAACAAGAGCTTCTAGTTGCTTTCTTAAGGGAGAGAAAATTCAACTTTGCATGGATCTATGCTGACATGCCTGGGCTTGATCTAGAGATTGTGGTCCACCATCTAGCAATTTACCCTGAAGCAAAGCATGTCAGACAGAAACTCAAAAAAATGCATCCCCAAATAGCCTTGTTAGTCAAAATGGAATTGAAGAAGCTACTTGATGCAGGGTTCATACAACCAATCGAATATCCAGAGTGGGTATCAAATCTAGTTCTTGTTTCAAATCCCGATAGGTGAATCCATATATGCAAAGATTTCAGAGACCTAAACAAGGCATGTCCCAAAGATGACTTCCCGCTTCCCAAAATTGATATGATTGTAGACATGGCCACAGAACATGAGACACTTTCACTGATGGATGAATTCTCTGGGTATAACCAAATCATGATAGCCAAAGAAGATCAACATAAAACAATGTTTACTTGTCCATGGGGGACATATTGCTGGAACATGATGCCATTTGGCCTAAAGAATGTTGGAGTGACATATCAGAGAGACATGCCCTTAATCTTTCATGACATGATCCATAAGACTATGGAAGATTATGTCGATGAATTTTTTGCAAAATCCGAAAAGAGAAGAGACCACATAGTAGCATTAAGTGCCATCTTTGATAGACTTGAGGAATACAACGTCCGCCTTAATGCAAAGAAGTGCATCTTTGGCATACAATCAGGGAAGCTATTGGGATATATTGCATCTATGAGAAGAATTGAAAATAATCCAACTAAAGTAAAGGAAATCCTTGAGATGGAGGCACCTAAGACATTGAAATAGTTGAGAGGCTTACAAGGCAGGCTCCATTCCATCTGCCAGTTCATAGCTCAATTAGCAGACAAATCAACCCCATATTCTCACCTACTTCACAAGGGGGTAGTGTACAAATGGGACGATAAGTGTGATTAGGCCTTTAACAAGATCAAAGATTATTTGCTCATACCTCTAGTGCTTATGAAACCAATCCAAGGAAAGCCTCTAATCCTCTACATATCAGCAACAAGAGTAGCTCTCGATGCTCTCCTAACTCAACATGATGAAAACGGAATAGAGAGAGCCATCTACTACATTAGTAGAACCATGGTAGGTGTAGACATGGAAAATATACCAACATACTTGATCCCGACTACTAACATCGTTTCATACTAAATCAACCCTTAGTCTAACCATTTAATCAAATACCTTTATTTGATTAAATTCATCAATTTCCCTCTCTTAATTAAATAAATCATTTTATCTAATTAAGTCTTTTTTCTCTTGTTAATTAAATCAATCTATCTAATCTAATTAACCCTATGTCCATATTTAATTAAATAATTTATTTTATTTGATTAAATCTCTAAAGTCATCTTATTAAATTAAATAAATTAAAACCTTATTTGATTTAATCTAACATCATCCCTTTTAATTAAATAAATCAAAAATCTTTATTTAATTAATCCTTTTATTATATTGTTCTCATATTTGATTTAAATTAATCCATAAATCTAAGTCAAATTTGTCACATCATCTAATCCCTCATTAAATTGATTAACCCTTGATTAATTTAATCCTCATTCATGTCCCATCCTCTAGCTTTTGCCACTTGCACATGTAAATAGATTTAATTCATTTATTAAATCTCTATTTTCCCTCAACATGGCATAATAGAGGAATATTCCCTCAAATTTGAATTCAAAATCCAAGTGGACTTTATCCTTCCAACAAGACATTAACTTCACCTAATAAGTCCTTTTTCCTTGAGCCAAGTGGAATTTAAGACATTTCTTTTCCCTCTTACATGTCATTTCACTAATTTCAAATATCACCTAATTGCATTTATGGGCACATTCGTCAAAATGTGCACAACTCCCATCCATTCTCATCTTGACAAGTGGCACCTTGCCATTGGTTGAATTTTAGTCCCACATTGCTTCATTTTGGGCATTTCTCCAACTTTTCAATATATAGATAAGAGCTTCATTTCTCATTTGATCATCCACAACTTGAGTAAACTTACTATACTCAATTCCATAGCAATCTTCATCCACCTCATTGAGTTTCATAGCTAGGTTATGCAGATTTTATCTTGGATCACTCTTCATTACCAATCAACAAAGCTTGCATATGACTTGGGAAAGAGCCAATTTACACACCAAATTGGCACCAACTCCCCCAAGAGATCAATAGTTTGCATTGCATTTGAATAGGATTTAATATCTTTGGCTTGTGTTTGTTTATGTTCATTTCATTTCCTTTTCATTGCAATTTAAATAGAATTTTTTGGGAATCATGATACTAACTTGCATTTGATCTAATAGGGTGTTTGTTTCTTATGTTTGTGTAGGTTGGGAATCTTGGTTCATAGTAGGGCATGAGTTATATTATTCCTTCATCAAAAAGGCTTGTCTCGCAGTGGTGTTTTCCTCATAGAAGTTTAGACGCTACATATTGAAACACAAAATCAAACTCATTGCCAAGATCAACCCACTCAAGTATCTTCTTTCCAAAGCAATGCTCATAGGAAGGATGGCCAAGTGGGTCATGATCCTATCAAAGTACTACATTTAGTACGTAGAGCGTAAGGCCATCAAAGGACAAGAAATTGCAGATCAACTGACATAAGTGCCAATGTATTCAGAGAATTTGCTAATTTCAGAGTTCCCAGATGAATCCATCTTCAACTTGAGCATAGCAGACCATTGGAAATTGTACTTTGATGGTTTGGGGTCTTTTTCATCACTCCACAGGGAGACTACATACCAAGATCCTACAAGTTGGCATTTCCCTGCACAAACAATATTGCAGAGTATGAGGCTTTAACCATAGGACTCAGAATAGTAGTGTAGTGGCCTATCATGGATCTCAAGGTGTATGGGGATTCACAGCTAATAATCAATCAAGTGAATGATGAGTATCAGACTAAGGATGACAAGCTAACTCCATACAAGAAATTGGTGGAAACTCTTAAGGAATCCTTCATCGAGATCACATTTGAGCAGATACATAGAGAAAAAAACATAGTAATAGATGCCATGGTGACAATCGGATCCCTACTGGACATCCCTCATAATGTCCCAAAGCATGAATTCCTGGTGAGCAACTTCTCATACCTGCATTTGAGGTACCAAAGTCAAAATTCGTGTGCGAAATCATTGGTTCTAGTAATCCTTGGTACCATGACATACACACTTATCTAAGAATAGGAGTCCTCCCAGCTGACATAACCTCAAAACTTAAGAAAACCATTGTCAAGAAAGCATCTTGGTTTGTCACCTTAGGAGAACCCTTTACCGTAGGAGCATAGAAGGAACCTTGTTATGTTGCCTAAACACTGAAGAAGCCTTGACTGCTTTAACTGAGGTACATAATGGTATTTGTGGTTCACACTCGAGGGGAATGACCTTGGCCAAGAAATTGCTAAGGACGGGGTACTATTGGCCTACTATGGAAAGAGAAGCACATGACTATGTCATAAGGTGTCTACAATGTTAGCAGCATGGGGACCTCATCCATGCTCCAACTCAATAGCTCCATGCTATTGTCACACCATGGCCCTTTTCATAGTGGGGGCTTGATCTCATTGGGAAAATCACTCCCACCTCATCTAGTGGCCACAAGTTTATCATTACCACCACTGAGTACTTCACAAATTGGGTGGAAGCTATACCCATGACATACATAACAAGAAAACATATATCTAAGTTCATCCTAAACTACTTAATATGCCGCTATGGTGTCCCCCAAGCCATTATCTCAAATAACGGGACACCCTTCAAGAATCAAGATGTTCATGACCTATGCCACAAATTCAAAATCCAACATCGCTTTTCCACTCCATATTATCCCCAAGGCAATGGCCAAACAGAAGCCACCAATAAAACCATTCTAAAAATCCTCAAGAAAATAGTCAATGATGTAGGTCATGACTAGCATCTACAGCTAAATCCTACCCTTTGGGCCTATCAAACTAGCATCCGCACACTAGCAGGTGCCACTCCATTCTCCCTAGTCTACAGGTCAAAATCCATATTACCCATCGAGATCAAACTCCTGTCGCTAAGAATATCACTGCAGAGTCTCATCATGGAGGAAGAATACCAAGTATCAAGATTGAATGAGTTGGAGTTGCTGGATGAGTGGCATATGGAGTCCTTAAATCATTTATAGGTTGATCAGAACCAACTCAAGAGGAGTTATAACAAGAAAATCAAGGTCGAACATTCCAAGTTGGAGAGTTGGTGCTGAAGGAGAATCAAAAGAACGTCCCAAATCCAAACAACAAAGGAAAATTTGAACCCAATTGGTTGGGACCATTTGTTATCACAACAAGCTAAAGTCAGGGGCATATCAGTTATCAACACCTGAAGGGGAACCTCTAGAGGAGCCCATCAACAACTCCCATCTCAAAAATCTTTATGCCTAAATCTTTCAAGGTATAGAACCAAAAAATCAAAAAATGTCCTAAAAAAATGGTCACCCTGATGAAAACCTGGCAAACAGGCATCTTGGTGACAAAAAAAATCAGAATAAGAAAAAAATCCAAAAAAATTAGAAAAAGGATTAGAAACAGTAAAGAGAAAAATTGTCCTCTAATGAAAACCACTTCAGTGGAACTTTGGGCAAGTACCTTGGTGAAAACCTGGCAAAATAGGTGCCTTGTGTAAATAAGCACTTTCCATCCACCAAGATCCTCATGGCTTGGTCTGTATCATCCATCCATTATGCTTCCATCATCCATCGCATTCCATATCTCCATCCATCACCCATCTATGTCTGCATCATAGCTTGGTCTTGTTTTCGAGTCATGATCCCTCCTAGTACTACTCAACCCATTCTCAAGGTTAGTTTGTCTTGCCTATACCGGAGTAGACTATTGCTTCACGCTATGGGTATGTTCTCATCAGATCAGATTCATGTATGTTCTTAAAATCCAAAAATTAGAAAATCCAAAAACATCAAAAAATTAGAAAATCCAAAAATATCAAACAATCAAAAAATCCAAAAACATCAAAAAATTAGAAAATTCAAAAACATTAGAAAATTAAAAAATTCCAAAAACATTCAAATCATATCAAAAACCAAAAATAGGTCAAAAAGTCAATCAAAAAAGTAAAAAACCAAGTCATCTTGTCGAACTACATCATTTTTGAGCTTTGAAAGTAGGCAAGGTTGATCTTTGATCATCCCCCGAGACACTTAGGTCAGTCCTTTAGGAGTCCATCATTATAAAATGGCAATCCATCTATTCATATCTCATTAATAATCGAGTTTGTGTCAGTCGAACTACGCGGTCTCTACATGTATAATGTAGGCAAGGCTAATCTGTTGATCAGCCCCCGAGGCCCCTAGGATAGGTCTTTAGGTTAGTCTCTTGGTCAAAATCTCAAAAAATCCCAAACCATTGGAAAATGCAAAAATCAAAACATTTGAAAAATCTAAAAAATACCAAAAACAACCTCAAAACATTTCAAAACATCAAAAACATTAAAAAAAACCCAAAAAATCCACCTGTCTCATCTCACTTTCACCCACAATAAATATCACTCATAATAAATCAATCGTCATCCTCAACCTTTGGTGAAACAGTCAGAAACAAGTCTAGCAAGTTAAAAGTGAAAACTCAAATGTCAAAGTCTAAGGTCTAGGTCAATACATAAACAAGTTGGTCAGCTCTTTGCGTCAATAGCTTATCATCCAATAAGTCCCAAATCAATCATCTGATATCATCATGTCCTAGGATGCATCCTTCCTACAATGGACATCAACATCAGGCATCATCGTAGTTTAGTCTTAGCTAGCAGTTTTGAAGAATATTAGCTTGTTTGTTTACTTTATCTTTGTCTTTTGGCTTATCTTTTTGCGTGCATTTTGATGACCTTTCGATGATGTCCCAAGTGAAGAGATTTAGAGAGAAAGGAATGGGGCAATGATCATTATCTTTTTATCTATTGTGCTTGTTGGATATTCTTGTAATATAACCGTGGTCATGCGTGCTTTGTTTGGGTGTAGGGAGGATGTTTTAGGTATTTTGTTGACCACATAGGAAGGCTTTCTTTCCTATGTTTTGGTTTGAGATTTTTAGAATATCTGAACTACATTTTAAATAAGGTTATGTATGCTAGGTGTGAATAGGAGTACTCCTATCTGATTGTCTAGTCAAAGTCCATCACACTAGGTACAATGCCATCTTGGTTCTTGATACCTTGATGCATCGTACTGCGTGTATAATCAAACATAAGGTAATTGGCCCTTTTAAAATCCCAACTCCTCAGCAAGAAAATCATCATCATCATCATCACTATCATCTCGTGTCTTGTTGGAATCTCTTGCTTTCTTCTATCCTCTTTCTGTGCTAACATGGTACCATGAAATTTAATCACACATCATTATATATGCATCCATCCTCAATGCACAAACCATCAACATACTGCATATTACATATCATATCATATAGGAAATATTAAATCATACCACATACATTTCACTTCTTTCATTTTCATAATATAGATTGGTTATTCTAAGCATGTCATCATTTACACATTTGCATTCAATTGCATCATCATATTCACAAATCATATAAAACAGGGTGAAATCACAATATTGTGTCTCACTTTTTTCTCAAGATGGACATTTACATCAATATTTTAAACTGAATCTTTATCTTCTGAGACCTATAACAGCTAAATCATAAAGAATTTGAAGATGATGTGAAATAGTGATTTGTGGAAATTTGTGTGCAATTTTTTTTTTTTTTTTCAAATTTTCTGAAATAAATCATGAGTCTTTCAACATCTCCTTTAATAATTGGTTTTAGACAGAAAACAAAATTTTCAGAAAGTAATGTTTGTGTCGTACAACATAACTTTTTTTCTATAAAGGATTAAATTCTAATTTTTGGAACATAGATTCTCAACATCAATATCTAGGGAAAGGATATTTTTTCATAATTTTTGTTGCATATTTTTTTTAAAAATTAATTTTTGAATTCATTGTAACTATAATTTGGACATACATGTGTGTCATACAACCTACATTTTTGTGTATATATCAAAATCCAATTTTTATTTTTTGGGTGAAACAATGAAATAAATATCTAGGGAATGGGTATTTTTTGAATTTTTTTTACAATGGTTTACTATTTTTCCACCTCTGCACAACAAAGAGCTTGATGTTCAAAGAAAAACCTATGTTTAGTAAAAATTGAAAATTAAATACATGATAAAATGAAAATATATCAAAACTATACTTGTTGGAAAGCTAGTTTCAAGGGCTACAATCTTGAAAAATATAATTTATAAATGATGTTATTTAATCCCTCAAAAGGTAAAGAAAAAGTGGTTTTTTGCCAACATTTTGATAGTTGTGAAGGAGACTCCATTATGGGTATGATTTAATACTATAGGGGTTCTATCTAAGGGGGTTTGATTTAAGGGGGTATTATCTATCCCTCTTCAATTAAAATCCTTTAGATGGAGCCTCTCAAGACTTAAACCATTAGTTTTTCTAAAAACAATGATTTCAGGAAAAAATTAACACATCTCAAAAGTGAGACACAATATTGTGGTAGCACCCAACATCATTTGCATCATCTCATAAATATCATCACAAATATCCATAGAACATGTATAAGAATCATTTGCAAAAGATCATCATGACATAAGCATCATATAAATACATCACCATATAATGCATGGGAAAAGATAATGAAAAGAGAAAAAGATTGGAATTCATCATCATCCATTAGGAGCATAATATAGATTTGTTAGTTGCACAATCATTGCATTTTGCATCATCACAAAGAAGATATCAAAAAAGAAAGCATCTCATCACATTTTCATCATCACATATAACCATAATACATCATAGTACATCACATTTCTATCATCACATAGGACATAATATAAATCATTTGCATTGCATCCATACACTAACATAGAAAGATACTGAAAAAGAAATGCATCCATCATATAACATCATTGCATCACATATAGAAATTAAATGCATCCATAATTCATAAATATAATAGGAACGCATCATATCACATCAAATCATCATATCATATATATCATCAAAATGTACACTGTCATGGTACAAAAAATCAAATCAAAATATACATGTGTATGTCAATGGAATACAATGGCCCATGGGGCTATCAAAAACAAGCCCATGGGGTGCAAAAAGAATCATGTATCTGATAAAAAAATTGACTAACCCCACTGGCTGCCCTCACCCTCGCTAGACTATCTCTCTCTATGGTCCTTAGGGGCTCTGTACCCTATCTGCTATGAAAAATTTGGGACCCAAGACGCTCGGGGCATAACCTAATGATAATGGACCCTATAATAGTCGGCCTCTCTGACTACCTCTCTGTATGCTCGTAACGAAATTGAGCTTTGAGAGGAAGAGGAAGACATACTCTCCAGCTGCTGATGGTGACCTATCTCTTGAGCAGCTCTAATCTTTGTAGCCTGCCTCTGCTGGGTAGCCTGGTCCCTCTCTTGTCTCAGCTGGTCCTGCTCTACCATCAAGGCAACCACTTGTCCTTGTAAGCCTACCACCTGAGCCTGTAGCTACAATATCTGAGCATCTATTTGATTGGATGGTGGTGGAGGTCCTCGATCCCATGGTGGCTGGCCATCATGCTCATCTTGCCAATCCTATCTATTCTGTCACCCCTGGTCCTAGTCTTGTCTCAGGACATCCTAGTGGGGCTAGTCCTATGGGCCCATGTCCTGATCTAGCTGATGTGGTGGCCCATCTCCATCCCTGTCTCTATCTCTACCCCCTCAGCCTCCCTTGTCTAGGCCTCAACCTACTCCTCTACCTTTGGCCTTGCATTGTGCAGATGGTGTGCCTGGTATTGTCAATTGAAGAGGTGGATAGAACCAATCTTTGTATGCTTGTGTAGTACCCGCATCTACCTAACCCTGATCATATGGCCATGGCCTAGCCACTAGCTGCATGAAACTATGCACTGCTTTGGCTACATGAATATATCAGCCCCATGAGGTCTGACTGGTCGTGCGTGCAAATATCACAACATACTGATCATTGGGCATATCTTGGGGTTCCCCAAAATGTCTCTGTACTCTTCCTAACAAGTACCTCTCAAGCATAGTGTGCTCACTGCCTTGCATTAGCCTATCCTGCTGAGTGAAAAAGAGATGCTGCACAGCATTGAACTAGGTGGGCCATCCAAGATATGACCGCCATGTGAAGGCTCACATATCATCAAGGACTCTCCTCTAGTGGGGAATCCCGTGCTATCCTGTGTGCGTAAAGGAAACACCTCCTCTGTATCACCAAACAACTAGATCATCTAGCTCCATATCGACTAGAACAACTCTCGGACAAAGCACAGGGATGTGCTCCCAAGCCCAGATATGGAGTGTGACCCCCACCCCAATGGCTCTATCGTCAACGTATGCAAACTCATGTAGACCTTTGTATAATGAGGCCAGCAGTACTGGCCCCCATGCAAAGCATACTCACAGCCAGACCATCCACTCCCAAGTGAGCCCCTATCTAGGACTGAAGTATCGGCCCTATCGATCTGGTGCAACGAGACCTGATACAATAACTACTATAACCAAATGAAAGGGTGACACGACATGCCTGTGATGCTCTAGCTAGATCTGGCCCTAGCAGAAGACAATCCCATCAAGGCCCATCATGTCATAGTATGCCTCCCTCTTGGCATCCACATCGTATATCACGTGCTCTCCATGGATGGGTAATCTGAGTATCCACCACACGTCCTCTAGTGTGATTGTGGCCTCACCTATTGAAAGGTGGAAGGAGGATTTCTTGCTATGACACCGCTTTGTAAGCATTATCATCATCCCCAAATGTCTCCTCATAGGTGGTGTGTAGGCAATATGCCAGAGGCAAATTGCCCCCAAGTGCTCCTGTTGTCGCTCAGGCATACCCTGCAAAATGCCAAAAAGATCTCGGGACCTGTGCTCATGTGAGTGAAGTATCGGCACCTCCTCTTGCATCAAGAAATCCACCATGTTAAAATTTGTAAAAAAACATGATTTTGATTTGTCTCGACGTCCCTGAAATAGCTTGCGCGTCACTGTTTGTGGGTGAGATGTAGTTTGAAAGTTCCAAACTATGCCACTAAGAGCTTTTAACTCTCAAACTCTGTCGCAACATCATAGTTTGAGGAAGTGACTCAGTTTAATAAAAAAACCTAATTACAAAGAGGCCTGTCTCGACACACTTCACATGTGCGGTTCAGTTTGGAATTTGGACCCTAATTCCAAACTATGCTATAGTGTTGCTATTCACAACTATGGCGCAGTTTGAGGTTGCACGACATCAAAAAAAAGTTTCAAGTGGCACTATATTGGACCGCTGTAAAAGGACCTAACTTCTAAGCTATTAAATGCACACGAAAATAAAAAAATGAGGTCAAGTCAAGTTGACTCACTGGTGGTCCACTACCAGGTAGCCTCTGGTGTGTGCATACTCTATCTGAAATGTGTCGAGGAAGCTATCATTGTGCCATCTCGTGAAGGGGTCATAACTCAAAAGTTCAAAATCTCAAAAGGCTGAATGTGTAAATGAATTAGAAGTGGTCCTTCGAGGCCTATTTAAGCTTAAAAATTAGGGTTTTTTGACCCCTTTTAGCCATCCTGCTAGAGTTTTGGCCCCCCGAGCCTGTTTTTGTTAGTCCGTGGGCCATTTTGCATCATTTTGGCATATTTTTGACTTTTCGAAGCCTTTCTAGACATGTCGGGCACCTTGTCCTCTTTTTTTGCGAGATCACCCAAAATGTTGAAACTTTCCTCCGATCTCTCGAGGGGGTAGTATGTCAGCATAATTTATACATCGGGGCAACAATGGGGCAATTTTTAAAATTAGAAATTTTTTGGCTTTTGATCAAGACATGTTTATTATTTGAACTAACGTAACAAGTGCATCACTTCAAAGAGGGGAAAAATGTAGACATGTAAAAAGTATTGATTGACATTACACACCTGATCCTGATTTAACTAACACCGCTTCGTCCTAAATCATCCCTCTATCTAACCATTTAATTGAATACGCTTATTTGATTAAATTCATCAATTTTCCTCTCTTAATTAAATAAATCAATTTTATCTAATTAAGTCACTCTCTCTCACTAATTAAATAAATCAATGCTATTTAATTAAGCCTCTGATCTCTATTTAATTAAATAATTCATTTTATTTGATTAAATATCTAAGTTCATCTTATTAAATTAAATAAATTAAACCTTATTTGATTTAATCTAACATCATCCCCTTTAGTTAAATAAATCAAAAATTTTATTTAAATAAGTCTAAATCATTTTCCTCTCAACTTTGATTTATTTAAATCCTAAAATCTAAGTCAAAATTGTCAAATCACCTAACATCATCTTAATTAATCAAATTCTAATTAATGCCAACTCTAATCCATGTCCCATCCTCTAGCTTTTGTCACTTGCACATGAAAATACATTTAATTAATTTATTAAATCCCTATTTTCTCTCAACTTGGCATCTTTAGGGGAATATTCCTCCAAGTTTGAAAATCCCTCCAAGTGGACTTTGTCCTTCCAACAAGATATCCATTCCCTCTTACATGTTCTTGTTCATTGAGCCAAGTGGCATTTAATTCATTTCCATCCCCCTCAAACATGTCATTTCACTATTTTGAAATTCCACCTAATTGCATTTATGGGAACATTATCAAAATGTGCACATCATTTTCCCATTCACCTCTTGACAAGTGGCACTTGCCCATTGGATATTGAATGATCCCACATTGCTTCATTTTGGGCATTCTTCCATCTTGTCTTTTTATAAATAAGAGGCTTCTCTCCTCATTTTGATCATCCACAATTTGAGCAAGCCTACTATACTCAATTTCATCCTCAAGCATATCTATTTCCATCAATTTTATCAAGGTATTAGCTAGGTTATGCATATTTTTCATCATAAAGCTCAATTGAATCTTCAACAAAGTGGATCACTCATCAACATTGCATCATAGGAGTTGGGAAAGGGCAAATTTTCACATCAAATTGGCACCAATTCCCCCATGAGATCAATAGTTTTCTTTACATTGAATAGGATTTGATAGCTTTTGTTTATGTTTGCTTATGTTCTTCATCTCATTTCTTGTTCTTTGCAATTTAAATGGATTTCATGGGGAATCTTGATTCTCACTTTCATTTGATCTAACATTGTGTTTGTTTCTTGTTTTTGTGCAGGTCTAGGATTGGGGTTCTACAATATTACTAATTGATTACAAGTTATAACTCTTTTTCTCCCTTAGACAAGGCACTTATTGTTTTATTAGTTTATCTTGTGGTAAGTTGAGCTGGTTTTGAATTTGGCCTATGATTCAAGATAAAGAATGATATTCATAAAATACTCTAAACTAAATTGCCCCAATTTTAAGTATGTAAGTGCACTCCTTGAAATGACAAACACTTCTATCTGAGGTTTGCCTAGCCTTTGATAAGGTGAATTTCTTGAGATAGTGCATCTGTGTGAATAAATACTCTTGACCTAAAGTGAGATATTATGAGTATGCATGGGATTACCCTCCCTGGGTCTCATAGAGCCCAAAGAGAAGTGAAGTACTAATTACTTTACTTAGGTATTGGCCAATCCTCAACCTAGTTGATAATTGAATTGTGGCAAGTTCATAGGTTAGGAATGAGATTGAGTTTGGTTCTAAAAAATAACCAAAAGAACTTATAAAGGACCATGAATTAGCCTTCTAATTTTTTTTTAATTAGATCATTGATGTTCACTAGCATCTAGTGATTTCTAGAAGAAATGGTGTTTACGCAAGTAATTATTTTATTCCACTTCATTGCTAAGCCTCTTAAATTCCCCATGTCTTCAATGAGAGAAATCTCATTTTGTGCAACCTTGAAAGACTATGTGGCTTTGTGCCGTAGAAAGTTTTATTTCTTATAGAAGAATTAAATTAAAATTTTAATTATCTAATTGATGCTTTATTAAGTATTATTTGTTAGGGGTGTTTAAACCCTTGACATTCCATGAAAAAATATTCATTTCCTTTGAGGAGAGTGGCATGCTCTCCATGTCCTTAGTGATTAATCTAGTGTTGATTGGATTCCAACAACTATTTATTTTTGGGTCTTTTGTGTTTGGGTTTCTTTCCCTTTCTTTGTACTGAGGGATTATTGATTTTTCTTTCTTCCTCTATTTCTATCTAAAATATTGATAGTATTTCTAGAATATCATGTTCTAAACCCCATTTGTACCACTTATTTTGTAATTTATTTTATAATTCCCCATAACAACATCCAAATCAATATCATTTGGGGTTTTGTTTTGAGATGGGTTCATAAAGACAATATCCTAGAGGCTTACCAATTGAGAAGCACTTTTGATTCTCAAAGATTGAAAAATTCCTATAGCTAAGGACAAGGGGCACAAAGAAGTTTTTTAGGGTTGTTGATAGGACATGGGAAAACAAGCTATGAGGTTCAAAAGAATCAATATCAATATCATTTGGGGTTTTGTTCTGAGAGGGGTTTATATAGGAAATATCCTAGAGTCTTGTCAATTGAGGAACACTTTTGATACTCATAGATTGCAAAAGGCCTATAGCTAAGTGAAAGGGGGCCAAAGAAGGTTTATGGAGTTATGGAAAGGAAATGGGGAAAAAAAATATGAGGATCAAAAGACTCAATAATGAGGAAAGGATCTACAACCAATTTTGGTGGAGATGGGTGAGGGAAGGGAGAGGGGGAATAAATGGAATGAACCTTGGGATTAAAGGATTTATTATATTGATTACTCAAATGATCATACATATAATTAATAAACAAAATTAGGGCCTTCAAATTGAATGGTTTGTTTCCAAGAATTGGACCTAGAATTGAGTGTTATGTGCTTTGGTAAGTACTTAACAGACCCACTTTAACACAAAATCTGACAATTTACTTGAATTGGTGGAAGTGGGTGAAATCATTTGTTATGAATATTCCCTTATAATTATCCATAATTTTAATAATTTCCATGGTCATATATTCTAACTTGGAAAGTTTTTGAGGTAGACCCATATTGGAGAGGATTTAATCAAGGTTAAGTTTCGGTCAAAGTTTTCATAATCATTGTTAATAAATTTTTTTAGCCCCATTCTTGAACCAATATTTATTTTTTAGAACCAAATATCTATCATTTTTTGAGAATATAGTAATGAAGAAACCATTATCAAGTAGTAAAATTTCTTTACATTATTCCAACTATCTTTGGCCCACATGGTTAAAGAAGCTTTCTTTAAGAGAGTGTTCTAGATCTTACTAATAAGAGTCATCTCCTTGAGGTATGTGATGTATAGTTTGGGAATTAATATAGAATGTTTACATGTAGGATATCTAATTTTATTAGGATGCATTGCTAAATGAGCCATTCTCTTGACTGAGTTTGACTTAAGTTTTCTCTCTCATAAGATTATTAAGGGATAAGAGCTCTATAGTTGGTTGTTTAGTTTATGTTACCTCTCCTTTATCTTTTCTTAATTATAATTCTTTCCTTGAAGAACATACTATCTCCATAGATGTTGATCATTCTTGAGAATTTTTCTTTGATGGTTTGAGATTTTGCACTAGTTTAGGAGCTAGTATCATCTTGGTCCCTCTTTTGGGAAAAGTAATTCCACTTTATTTTTGTTTAAAATTTTGATTCATTAATAATATCACTAAATATAAATCTCTTGTTACTAAATTATGTGCAATTCTCTCCCTTAGCATTAAATATATTCAAATCTACGGTGATTCTCAATTAATCATACAATAGGTTGTTGATACTTATTAAGCTAAGCAAGATAAATTCTCATAGTATATTGCGACCTTTCCTAGTCATTTTTTCATTTTTCTTCTTTCTCTATTAATACCATCCTACACAAAGACAATCATCATGTGTATGCAAAGGATAAAACTACTTCCCTTGTGTCCATTAATGATTTTGTAGGTGATTATCACTTTGTTGTTTACACACTTTCCATATCCTCTATCATGGGTAGTTCTTCCAACATCCTCTTTTTTTATATCAATTAACATGAATGGTACTCATACATAATTATCTAAAATATGGTACCATACCTAACAATTCTTCTAACAAATATATTGTATCCATAATATTTTTGTATATTAGATTCTTCTTTCTAATGTATTATATTAGTGAGGTTATAATTTCATTCTTTTCCACTGCTTAACAAATATGAAGTCCTAGTTTCTCTCCAAGAGGTTCATTCAAGTTCCTATGGAGGTTTTTTTGGTGGAAAATCATTAGTTCAAAAACTTCTCCATATGGGGTTACTAGTGTATAAATATGGAACAAGATGTTGAAAAATTATGAGCCCAAAATCATATAATTTTTACAACACAAATTAGTTTAAAAGAAAATAGAGATAAAATAGAACAAAATATTTAGTCAAATAAAAAACAAAAGGATTTACACAGTAAAACCTTGGTAGTATGCTAGGGAAACATCCATGAAGAAAATGATTGGTATTCTTATTTCTTAGAGAAAATAAAGTATAGTACAATCCTCATGCAACCACCACATAAAAATATATAATATTTTAACATAATCACCATCATTAGATCTAAGGATTTTTGATGAGCCTCCCATATTTACTCTTTAAAAAAAACATTTTTTTAACCATAAATTTTTCTTTATGGGCTATTTTCCTTAAAACCCATTTTCAAGGGTCTCAACCCAATGAGCCTTATATTGCCTAGGCCAAGGGTGCATTGGCCCCTTGGAATCCCTCAAGGTAGGTCAGTCCCCAAATTACACAAAAAACAAGTCTTAACACACATTTTTATTGTTGTCACAATTTCAAAAGAAGACCCTTTAATTTTGTCAAGAAATGCCTACTATGTGAACAACACAATCACCTAATTTATGGTCTTGCTCAAGACATCCAATATCACACATCCCCTTTGATATTTTTTATTTAGAGTTTGGATTCAATTGAAAATAAATATCCATATTATTCTTAGGGACATACCTTGACCATAATTACCATGGATTACTTTACAAAGTGGGTCTTGAATTTGTCCCCCTTTGCTTTACTATTGTCAAAGAAATCTATAAATTCTTACTTGATAATATAATTTCTTAGTTTGGAATTATTTCTACTTTTATTTCTATTAGTGATTCACCATCTAAGAACACAGATGTGAAGCAATTCCTTAAAAAAATTCACTTTTGAAAATAATTTTATATACCTTACTATCCTTAGTCTAATACTTAGGTTAAGGATTCTAATAAAACTATTGATAAATTCTACATAAAAATATTAACAAAAATCACAAGGATTGACATACTTAACTCTCATATATATTATGTGTTGAACACTTGGAATACTAAGAGGGAGTGTGAATCAATATTATTTTGAACCATTAAAAAATTTAAACATACAAACCACATAGCACATTCAACTGTAGTAAAGAAAGAAAGCATGAAACACCAACATCACATAACACATGAACACCAAGATTTTTTATGTGGAAAACCCATGTAACACCCCTCCATTTTGCTCTTTTGATCGAACAATATTTCTCTATGCATGTTTATTTTGTTATCACTTTGTTTGTGGAACTTGGTTACTTTTGACCTCTAATTATTAAGTGATGTAAACATTATGTTTTGGTGTGATGGTATTTTATTTGGTCATTATTATTATTGCATGTCATGGATTAGATTAGCATGTATGTGAATTAACGATGCTTTACACTTTCAATTATATCATGGATTTTAGATGTTTCAGTTAGCTATACTATATTGGTGAAGGGGAAGGGATCAAATCACTCGCATGCGAGTGCCCTGTGATTCTGCGATTCCCTTTTTCACGGTGTGTTTTAATATATTATATGCATGTTTCGACACTCGTATTGTGTGCAGGATGCAGGTACAGGACATCGACTCCACCTGGTTTCACAGGTTTGAGCATATCCATTGACCAACGATATTGATTGGGAGATAGTAACTAGGTTTTCTATGTCAAACCATCACCCTAGTCATTGTGTGTCATTGGGTTTATAGTCGGGCTCAGTTATTTTATGTTGTTAGTTTCCTCCTTGGCTTTGTATTTAAAATTGCAAGTTAAAAGTGATTAAATGGCTTTTGAAACTTACAAATGATGATTGTTTTTCCTTATTGAAATGTTGGAAAATTAGTGATTAATTAATTAATTTAATTTAATTAATAAAATAATCTAATTTTGAATTAGATTTATTTTATTGACTAATTAAATTAATAGTGATAAATTAAACCAATTTGGTTGGGTTGGCATCTTTAGATTTTTGGATTAAATAAAAAATTAGAATTATGCTTTATATTTTACTTTTAGAAATAAAAGTTGAAAAGAATTTTATTTGTGAATTGTTAAATTCATTTGGTTAAAGAAATTTAATTGCCTTTGGGGTTGTAAATAGATTTTTATCTTTAAATGGTATTATGCAAATTACATTTGAAATATGAATTGTTTTAAAAGAATTAAAAAAACAAAAATATCTCCATTTTTAGCAATAAGTTTTGGTGGGTGAGTCCATTTTAGGGCTTTGACAAATTTGGAGAAGAAATTGCATAAGGTAATTCATGTTTATTGGGGAATTTTTAATTTTGAATTTTGAGAGAGCAAAACTTGGTTTGAATTCTTTGAAGAATTCTTGGTTTGATTTTGGTGGAGAGCTTGGAGGTGGCTAAGTTTGTGGAGTGAAGGAGTGCTTGGAATTCTCCATTGTTGAAGCTTGCAAATTTTGGAGAAAACACAAGGTTCCATCATTTCTTTCTTCTTCTTCTTGCTCATTTTGAATGATTGAAAATATAGTTTTGATTCAATGAAAATCCATAGAAATGCTCTCAAATTTGCAAACTTGTAGTTAGTTTTGGAAATGGAAAACCAAACAAGAAATTTACACCAAGAAATAGAAGGAAAATCAAAGAAAACTCTATTTTAGAACTAGATTTTGAAACCCTCTTTGTTGTTTAGAAAATAATTTTTTGTTCTTGCAATAGATTTGAATTATTTTCACAATTTGAGTATGAAATTAAAATCTGGGTATATATATTTGTGAATATACCCATGCATATCAATACATGGATATATTCACAAATATATATACAAATATATTTGTTATATTTGAAAAATTTGGATTTTTGGATAAACCCAGAAAATACCCTGTATTTTCGCCATGTACAGACGCATGGTTTTTTTTTTTATAAAAAAAATAAAAATAAATATAAAATTTTGTTGTTGCTGTGGGGTGGGAGGTCAAACCCCACCGCCACCACACAGGCCGTGACCCTAGCGACCACAGACTGTGTGAACCCCACACAGGCGTAGCCGAAAGACCACGGACTGTGTGTGGAACACACAGGCCGCGGCCCTAGCGGCCACGGGCTGTGTGAACTACACACAGACCGCGGCCGTAAGCCATAGACTGTGTGAAGCTTCACACAGGCCACGGTCAGAACGACCACAGACTTGTGAAGTTCACACAGGCGCAGCCTTTAGGGCTTCGTGGTTTCCAAATGAAACTTTGGATTTCATTTTTTTTATGTTTATTTTATAATTATTATTTAATATTATATTAATATTAATGTATAATAATATATATATATTATATATATAATATAATATATTATATTATATATATGTATAATATATAATATATTATATATATATAATATTATTATAATAATTAAATAATAATTAATTTAAATATATAAATATATGTAATATATATTATGCATATATGTTTACTTAGATAAATATATATGCATAGTATATATATATATGTATATTTTTATATTTATGATTTTTAATTAATTTGTTAAGTGTAATTAAATTGCTTGATTAAGAGGATTGAAATATTTGATTAAATAGATGTTTTTTTTTAAAATGGAATTTATATATATTTTAATGAATAAGGAATTTTATTGTGAAATAGGTTTTATTGAATAAGATAAATGCCTTGATTTATTTAAAGGTATTGAATATGGAATTAATAGGAAATTTAGAGTAAGTAGATTGATTTAGGTGTTAGTTGAATGACTTTATTATTTAAGTGTTTTGATTATAATTATAGTTGCGAAAGTGTGAATCAATGAAAGATTTATTTTAGTCAAATGTTGTTAGTTAATAAATTGTTTGATTATGAAGTGGTTGTGAAACTAAGGATGAAGGAACGACTTGATTTATTGCAATGACGTGGAATGAAATTTAGAGTTTTAATTAGATAAATGCAAGGAAGGAAAAACTGTGATTGATTGGATTTAGGAAATCTGAATATTAGTTTATTTAATTTGATTAAGTGCACTAATGCGATGACTGATTGGATTTACGAAATCCTAATGTAGATTACCTTATATTGTTTGTAAGCTTCCTTTCGTTGTAGGGCGTTCATTCTTGTTGGGATTTGAGTCAGATTTTGTAAGTCTTCCTTTGAGGTTGTCATTTTAAAAGTAAAGGTTGTCGGTATGTCAGTCAACCTTGTGATTGTTTTGGGTAGTGCACGTGGTGGTAGTTGTGTTATCACTCGGTTATCATAAACGAGATATGTGGTATGTCATGGATACCCAAGTACTACGAATGGATTGTATGACCTTATGTGTTAAGGTCAAAATTGGTCATCAGTTTGTTCATGTTGTCTACCCTTAGATTGGGGGTTTTGTATCCCTGTGTTGTCAGTAGGAGAGTGGCCCTTTGTGGGGGTCTGACACCCAAAGTGGTGTCAAGGTAACTCACCTAGGGTTTAATCAAGTGATAATCTAAAAGAATTAATGGGGAACTTCACACTAATAAAGTTAATAAATGCCTCTCTCATGAAGTATGCGTTATTAAGGCTCGAGATGAGATGAGATGCATAGTTTTGCATGAGGGTCCGGTGGTTGGTAGAGGCAAGCCAGGGTAACCCATGATGGGGGTCCGGTAGCCTAGGAAGGTTGAGCTAGGGTAACTCATGGAAATTTATGTATGACACTCTTCCTACATCAACAGTTAGTCAGTTATTGTGTGTTGTACAATGGTGTACTTGTCCTATGTAACCTGGAAGCAATGTATTGTCTTGTGAGTTTCCGTACTGTGTTAAGTGATGTTGTTGATATTGAGTCGGTTCAGTTATGTTTAGCCTTTGTCTAGGGGTAGTTGGTCTTGACCATAAATCCTTGTTACTATCTCCTAGCACGGGGGGTGAGCCTTTGGGTTTCACTTGGTTGGGTGGAACATGCACCTTACACCATTGGCTTTGATCGTGATCATGAGGACAAGACTTTCATGTTGGGGAGCTCGTTGATTCCTTTTACTCTTCTAGCTCTTTCATTCCAGTTATTCTTGTATTTCATTACCCCTCATTTGTATCGAGGTGGAAATTGTAATATATCATCATGCTTATTTGATTTACCTCATTCGGGGAATGAGTGTTGTAATTATATTGTAAACAATCGTTATTGGATATCATGTTGTATCTATTAGTCTTTGATGTAATTATCCTATATGGAATGCATGTACTTTAATTCTTTAATTGAATGATGTTATGTTTTCATTCCTTGGTTGTTTAATTCGGGTTTAAGTAATCTTTGTCTCGTAGCCTTAGGGGATGTTGGCAATGTGTAGCGAACTTGTACATTATTGCTCTTTAACAAAAAAAAATTTGTTGTGTTTGGTTAGTGATTTGCAACTTCCCCTAGGGTTGCGTGGTGGGGCATTACAACCCAAAATGGGAAAAACCATGGTGAGGATTAGCTCACAATATATTATAACTAGTTAGAGTATATTTATAGAAGTTCTCATTGTAGGTGGACTCACTACCCATAGAGAAAAAGATAGAAGAGAGATTGAGGATCACACCCTAATTTGAATTGTTACAATTGCATCTATCATATGCATGAAATACAACTCCAATGGATCTCAATAAATTGACTTTACACACTTCATCTGATTCAGATCTAACACTTTGCTTTCCTCTGCATTCAGATCACTCTAATCTTCTACTCAACATTCACTACTTAAATTCACACTGCTTTGATAATATTCACATCACATACATGTAGAAAATTCACAAAATTCATCACTATCTACAAAACACTGAAAAAGATCTAACTTATATATCCACATCAAGCATTACATCAATTAGGTCAGCCTAATTAGATGTAACATTCATAATATAACTTTTTGGCTTAATTTCTTCCACACATATACTTTTCACCAAGATTTAAATCTCAAAATAAGTTGAAATAGGTTGGCATGGACCTGTAATAGATCACACATAAGATCACAACACTTATTTAACCTTTGCATACCTTCAAACTTGTTAGGTTTGCACTGCATAAGACCTAATACCAAAATTATTCAACTATGTACCCATATTTAGACACATGGACCTCAAAATTAAATGCCAACTAGAATTCACACACTAATGCCATCTGTTAACATATCCTAAAGAGTGAAAATCCAAAAACTTATCTATAGAGAAGTGCAGACTCTCCCACTCAAATGCATTGCACATGAAATAACTGTAATCTGCCATACCTAACTTCTATTACTTATATCTTTCAAACCAAAAGCCAAAACATTATGAAAATTTGGAATCAGATACTTCTAACAACCAACAAAATAATGTTAAAATCATAGAGTTAAATCTTCATTTGTGAACCGATGTGGACCCAAAGACTAGATGCTATATTACATAGAATTAATAGAGTTGACACTTAGTCAATTTTCCATCACAACCAACTTTACCAAATCAAACCATCATGCTAAAATTTCTTCCACAAACACTCCAAAACCCGTTAGAACCAATCAACATGATTTGCAATGATTTGTACCAAGATCTCCACATCAAGCTACAATGTTGACATCAATGACAACACTATAGCACATCGTTATATACCTTTGTGCTTATTTCTCATGCTCATGTTTCCAACAACAACATTAATGACATTATTCCAACAATCTCCTCCTTTGTCATTGATGAAAACATGCCAAAATATCTTCAAAATTCTCCAAAATATTCTCCCCTTTTGACATTAATGGAAAAGGGAACCTACAACAACTATTCTGACTTATACTAGATCTCCCCTTGAGCAATATATGTGCATATGTACAAACTAAAAATATTGAATTGACTCCCTTTGAGTCATATACTAGAGAAAAACTAAAAATTATGTACTAGACACTACTCTATTTACTCTGCATATGTACAAAGAATCTTGAAACTAAAAATTTAAAAGCATAAGAGTAAGAAATGTGTCAACTAGAGGAAGTTGACTCTTGTAATTTCTAGAAATGGGTCTATCGTGCTTGCTTTCCTCCATTACATGCCTTCATTGCTGGCCCAAGCAATTTACACCATGTTTCAAACTCCATCAATATTTCTTCTCCTTCTTCTAGAGTGCTAGGTACTAGATTCATCTGTGCAGCCTTATCAACACTTAGAAGGGTACTTGAGATAGGTATAAATTTGTCATTCACCAAGTCCCTTATTTCTCCAAATTGTAAAATAACATTTTACCTTTGTGCTTGCAGTTGGAAGAACTTCTTATGCAAATATTCAACTACACTCCTTGTGGTACCAACTAGATCAAGTGTGAAATCATAGGCACTAGAGGCTTTATTTATCTAGGACTCAATGGAGTCCATCTCATTCCTTATGCTTTGTGTGGCACCGGGCCACTTCATGCAATGTTGAAAAAGATTCTTAGCATCATCCACACATATTTGCACATTCTTTAAATTCTTTGAAAAAAAAATTGTGTGCAAGAGCACACTTCTCTATGATCTCCAACATCATTTTTAATTCATTTTATTTTCTACTTCACCTATGAGACTAGAGGCATATTCCTTAAAAGAATCAATTCATTAAAGCTTTAAATATTCCATATCGGTGAGTGATGTGTCTGTGTTTACACCAAGTGTGACCTCTTGCAATGCCTTCACTACTTCCTTTATCGATTCTCCACTCTTCTAATGCATCTTAATAATCTCCTTCCAAGTAGATGTATGGAATACATCTCCCAATTGTAGCTTGTGGAGTGGGGAAATCTTGTCCAAATCTACATTTCCATGTTGCATTGGTAGTTGTAGAAATTGTGAAGAAACAATAGGGTGGAACTTGAGTTGCATGCTCAATAGGTTCTTCAAGAAATTTTCAGAGGAGCTAAAGGATTCACCCAAATTCTTTATAGTCTCCACAAATATCTCTTTTACTTCATTTCCATTATCTTTGTTGGCATCTACATGTGTCTCTTCTTTTGTTCTTTCATTTCCAAAGGTATCCTCATTCTTATTTTCACATTCCTTCTCAATATCTTCTTCCTCATCTTCCTTATCTACATCACCATTTTCTTCTTCAACATCTTTATTCACATCTTTCTCTACAGATTGGTTTGGGTTATCCGGAGGAGGAGTCTCTAGTTTATCTTGCACCATTTCAACATTTTCTTCATGTATCATAGGAAGAGAAGTATCTTCCTTTGTTGCTTCTTCTTCGGTGAGAGTCACTCCTTCAACATTTTTCCACCCTTATACATCTTCTTGTGCCAATTCTTCCACTTCCAGAGGGGCATTGTCTTGAATGTAATCTTCATCTGTCACATGCTCATGTTGAGAATCAATGTTCTGAACTTCTTCTTCTGTAGCAACAACTTTTGGAGTAGGATACTTGCATTATGAGGTCATCCCCAACCTCTTTGTTAGGTCTACAACCTTATCAACAGTCTTCTTTTAGAGTTTCTAATGATCATCCTTTTCTCTGCTCATCAAAATTGTTACCCTTTGTTTTTTTCTTAGTTCTTTTGTATATAATTGGGCCAATGTGGCCTTATTTTCTATAGACAGGGGAGCACTAATTGCTTCAAGAGCATGGGATTTCATCTTGGCCTCTTCATCGATAGCCTCTTGTCTTCTCTTTACCAATACATTCCAAAGCTTTGTAGGTAACTTCTTTTTTATGTTCCGCATGTCCACTTCTAGCATTATGATGTATTTTACAATGGCCTCAACTATTGTTTCCTTATTAGTTTCATTAACCTCTTTATATAAATCTCTAGTTTCTCCAAGCATATCATGTTGAATTATTCCATTTACTAGTGCCTCTACCTTTATAGGATTGTGAGGTCTTAATTTTTGCTTCTTCACTTCATCGAGAGTCTTCTTTGTTTCTACCTTCTTCTTCTTTTCTAGAGACACCTTCATGGTGGTTTCTCTCTCATTCTCTCTCATGTGTATTACAAATGCTTCTTTTTCTTTCTAAATCTCCTCTTCACTATCCATGTCAATAAAATCAAATATTCTTCTTTTAGCACTTGCTTCACCTTGTGAAGCTTCGCTTCTCCTCTTGCGGACTAACTGTGGTCCTTCTTCCTCCATTTCTTTCTATCCTTCCATATTGACACTTATAATCCTTTCTCTCACTTCCTTTTGATTTTGTCTTTCTTGGCAGGGGTAACAGGTCATGCTAGCAAAGTAGCCTTCTTCTTCTATGGCCTTGTCATGTGCACAACCGGAGGGGATTTCTCCTTCACCAAAGGATTATCTATTGATTTTATTTTCTCTCCAATAGGCTTCTTAGTCTCGGAGGACTTCTAAATAGGAGGGGTGGTAGCTATCCTACTAGATCTTCTTGTGCTTTTGGTTCTTCCAACAACACTTGATTCTCCTTTAGCTATTTCTCTTGCATACTAAATTTGTTCCTTTGAGATTCTTATTTCCTCTACAATTTGATCAACCATCTTTCTAACCTTCTAAATTATTGGTTTATTTTTCTCCATGTGCACCTCCATAGACTTCTCTTCATAGGTGTCATATTTTTCTTTAGTTGTATCCTTCAAAATTTTCAACAAAATTTTAGCTAAACCAGTAGTCTCTTGTTCAATGACCTCATATCCCAATGTAGGGATCCAGACAATCCTTGGTTCAACTGTCTCCATGATGAATTCATCAATGCTTACCAAAAATGTGATATATTTTTTATATTTATGTACCATTTTCCTTGAAATTTTGTCTCTCTCATCATCCTCTTCTAAAAAACTACAAAGAAGGAAACAAGTGCCTCATCTTGTGCCTTCCCATCCCTAAGAATACTCATAAAATATCTAATTTGATTGCGGTGGCAGATACAAGATTATCTCTTTTTATGAAAATAGATTTTTATAACCAATTAACATTGTTGCATACCTCACAACTATATTTTTGATGAGATTTACTGCTAAATCCCTCTTATCATATGTTGCACTAGATATTTCCATTACCACTTCCTTCTTAACCGATTTCAATAAAGGAACAGGTTCGGTGGAGCATAGACCTATGACCTCTTTGATTACCTCTATTGTTATCATGTTAGGAATATCGGTCCAAACAAACCTGTCATGGATTCTTCTTAATTCCATTCTAATCCATTTTCTATCAAAACAAAAATTTGGAAACCATTGCCATACATCCAATTTCTTCACGACTAGGTTTTGATACTCTGGTTTTAGGGATAAATTTTTCTCCAGTCAATTCTTTATCCCATAAATCTCCTAGCTTAGTGTGATCAAATTCTTCCATCTTTCCATGAATATAAATCCTTATATCTTCTATTGGAAAAACCCCATATGGAACATGTGAAAACGCACCTAGCAGGTCATCTTCTATAGATTTTGTAGGGTATTTATTAAATTTGGGTTGTGGCTTCTCAGTAACCTCAATAATCCTTGGTGTAGCCATTGCAAAGAGTTCAAATTTCTTTCAAACAAAATTCTTTTTAAAACTAGGGGAAAAATGAGATTGTAAATGCCTTTTCTTCTATTTTCTGAACTAGGGTTTAAATCAACCAGGTCACAAATAGCTTTGATCACTCCAAATCACTTCCTCACTGCTCTGCGTCTTCTCAATGCTCGTTATAAATGAAATTGTCTAAGTAAAATCACTTTATAACCCTTGTAATTTGACCTAATTTTGCAATTAATTCTTCAAACAATAAAGCTGGTAAACATTTAATTGTATGCACAATCAACTTCTAATGCTCTGCAAACTTTTGCATTATCATATTTTCTTCTGCAATTTTCACCAAAAGATCAAGCATGTTGATATACATCACATGTCTTCATGTTGAGGCATCAACACCTCTTCTTTGGTGGGGGATATAAGATTTTCATTAAATCTCCCCTTGAGCCAAATCTCTCAACTTAGTTTCTAGAGGAAACATCTGCACCAGACGATGGTATAGATTCATTCTTAACTTTTGTCTCTTCCTTTTTTCTCCAAATATTTTCCATCTTTTTTTTTTTGTTGGATCAATCTTGTTTATTGGTTGATTCCTCTTTACTGGATTACTCTTCCTCATATTCTTGCATCCGCAAGACTTGCAATGTGACCAGATCTATTGTAATTGTAACAAGTGATATTCTTCTGACCAATATTCCTTCCATTCATTTTGGATCTACATTGATTAGATTTATGCCCAAATCCATAGCATGTATACCATTAGCCTTTGAAGGATTGAATCATTCTACCATTTTTATAGCTATTCATCATTTGAATTTTGCACTCACTAGCTCTATGACCAAATTTCATGCATGTAAAACATTGACTAGAAAAAGATGCAACATTTTGATTCATTTTGCTTCTACATTCCATTACCTTATGTCCAAATTTATTGTAGGAATAACAAAAAACCATTAAAATATAGGCACCTTTGTGTGTTTGGTTGTTTGTCCGGTAGTATTCTTTGATTCTGGATTTGCTTGCCATTGTTCTTCTTTTTAGGCTATGATTTGTAGTTTGATCTACTTTTGAACTTTCACCCTTTTTAAATCCTAAACCTTCTTTATCTTTAAATCCCATCTAGTTTGCAATCATCTCATCAAGCTTTGTAGAACTCATCTTGAATTTATCTTTATGACTCCTTGATTTCTCCAGATCTGATGTCAAATTCACAACTTCTTTTTCAAGCCTTGTACATTCCTTAGATTTTCTTTTCACCATTGCATTTAGAAATTCCTCAATTCTTTTCTTTTCTTCAACTTGCAGTTTCAAACCAGTGATAGTTTCATTTGATCTTTTTAATTGTTCACTAACTTCCTTATGCCTTTCTTTAAACTTCTTGATTTTTTCTCTCAATTTTCTGATGCATTCATTTGCTTCTTTGACATTTTCTTTCATACCTATGTTTTCATCTTCAGTATTTTTAAGATATTCAAGGGAAAATTTGAGTTCTCCATCTTTGTCAACCATGCAATCATCTTCTATGGATCCAACAACAGGAATCACTTCTAGAGGAGTAGGAAATCTTCTAATAGCCATGTGTTCAAACTCCAAGATCTTCCCCAAGAGGATAAGCTCCTTCCAAGGAACCAAGCTCTGATACCAATTATTGAACACCCGAAATACTAAGAGGGGGCGGGGTAAATCAATATTCTTTTGAACCATATAGCACATTCAACTGTAGTAAATAAAGAAAAAATGGAACATCAAAAACATCACATGACACATGAACACCAATATTTTTACGTGGAAAACCCAAAATGGGAAAAACCATGGTGAGGATTAGCTCACAATATATTATAACTGGTTATAGTATATTTACAAAAGTTCCCACCACAGGTGGACTCATTGCCCATAGAGAAAAAGATAGAAGAGAGATTGTGGCTCATAGCCTAATTTGAACTTTACAATTGCATCTATCATATGCATGAATTACAGTTCCAATGAAGCTCAATAAACTCACTTTACACACTTCATCTAATTCAGATCTAACACTCTGCTTTCCTCTACATCCGCATCACTCTAATCTTCTACTCAACATTCACAACTTAAATTCACACTGCTCTAATAATATTTACATCACATACATGTAGAACACTCACAAAATTCATCACTATCTATAAAACACTGAAAAAAGATATAACTTATATATCCGCATCAAGCATAACATCAATTAGGTTGACCTAGAATTATATGTAACACAATTAAAAATATAACTTGTTGGCTTAAGTTCTTCCATACACATACTTTACGCCAAGATTTAAATATCAAAATAACTTGAAATAGGTCAACATGGACCTATAATAGATCCCACATAAGACTGTAACACTTATTTAACCATTGCATACCTTCAAACTTATTAGGTCGGTATCGCAGAAGACCTAATACCAAAATTATTATGTTGTGTACCCACACTTAGACACGTGGACCTCAAAATTCAATGCCAATTGGAATTCACACACTAATTCCATCTATCAACACATCCTCAAAAGCACAAATCCAAAAACTTATCCGCAAAGAATTTTAGACTCTCCCACTCAAATGCAATATATAGGAAATAACTGTAATCTTCCAAACTGAACCTTTGTTACTTATATCTCTCAAATCAAAATCCAAAACATGATAAAATTCTGGAATTAGATACTTCTAACAACCAAAAAAATAATGTTAGAAGTGCAAAGTGAAATCTTCATTTGTGGATCGATGCGGACCAAAAAACTAGATGCTAACATGTTACACAAAATTAATAGAGTTAACACTTAGTCAAATTTCCATCACAACCAACTTTACTGGATCAAACCGTCTTGCAAAAATATCTTCCACAAACACTCCAAAACCAATCGACATGATCTATAATGATTTGCACCAAGATCTCCACATCAAGATACAATATTGACATCAATGACAACATTGCAACACACTGTTATATACCTTTGTGCTTATTTCTCATGCTCATGTTGCCAACAATAGCATCAATGACATTCTTCCAATATTATGAGTCTATTGTATGAGTATTTGTACAACTACTCACACAAATCCTTAGAGTCTTGTCTATGGTGTTAATGTCATTATTCTATTGGAGCTAGAGATTTAATATGTATGTGTCTAACCTCAAGGGCTTATTTATGATAATTCATATTCTGAGCATTATTTGCAAGATCTTTAAATTCTTGATGATCATTGAACAAATACTTTGGAGCATCTTCAAGACTATCAAAATATCCTCCAAAGAACTTAGAATCAAAGAGTTTTACCTAGTTATTTTCAAGTTGGTTATCTATTCCTCTACAAGAATTGATGTAATATTAATACCCTAACTAAAATTAAAGGAAAATTTAGTCCTAACTAGATGGGATCTTTTTTGTCACATTTTTTTATGGTTTTGGTTCCTATGGCCTCTCCACTATTGATGGAAAACCTCTTAATCAACTACTCAATGCTCCCACCTTCATCACTTTCATGTGTGATCTATTCTCTCCTTCATTGTATATAATATTTGTGCAAGGTGGTTATCTTTATATGCTTACTATCATTCATCATGTGTTATTTTATAATGGGAACTTTTTTTTGGTGGTATGGTTTATTGATATTTTACATTCCAAATGAATGTAATATCCTCTTTCTCAAGCACATTGCATTATTCTTATGGGTTATTTCCTCACATCACATCTAAGCACACATTTGTTTCTCCTTGACACAATATTAGGTGTCTTTGGCTCTTCTTTGTAATTTTAAAAAATATTGGAAAATTTTATGATTTATTCCTCTCCAGTAAGTCATTTATCCATCACGTTAATTAAATTGTGAAAATGATTACTAATTAAATTATTATTTTATTTATTTAATTTTTTATTACATTTTATTAAAAAAATTCATGTATCTCCATATCATAATCACAAACATCATAAACATATATTTCAATAAAAATATATCTACCAAACATCAATATCTCATAACACATGAGCATGCTCAAAAAATTGAAATATTTATATATAAGCTTAAAGTTTCTATACATTCATCATTGATACAAATAGGTCTCCAACACTACAACAAAATGTGGAGTATATATATACAAAAATCTACATTAGGAAAGCCCATGAATCCTAGATTCCTATAGCCCTAGTGGCTCATCAAGCTATTATAGTACTAGCGCATGTCATCTCATGAATGTAATGGATCTATATTGAGTGCATGTGACCCACTACAAGTCTACAATCCTAGCACTATTTCTCTTAAATTTATTGCCTCTAATGTAAGTCATATCATGCTTTTTTATAGCATCTGTATTTAATAATATTGTCTCTCTCTATATCTCATAAGTTTATATATCTAATATCTATGGATACATTGCTACTTGATCTATCTGTTCCTGTTTCAATTGATTTGAGCTTGTAGGCTAATTGAATCTCCTCTTAGGCTAGATACATTTTTATTTATCTCTACACTCTCATTAGAGCTATACAATGGAATACACAATTTCTATATGTTCTAGCTTGTTTTTTGTGGATGGCAATTTTTTTGCATCCTCTACTCTAAGTAAACCACATGGAGCATCTCTACAATCAATCAATCAATATAGTTGAGCCAACCTTGTACATGCATTATAAAATAAAAAAAAGTTTTTGTGAACCCCAAATCTATGTACCTGTAAAACAAAAAGAATAAACACCCTAAGTTAGATATTGCAAGCATAAACAAGGATTCCCCATGGAATCCATTTACAATTCAAACTAGGAATGAAAATATGCAAAAACACAATAAAATGATAAACCAAAGATGAAATCCTAATTTAAATAGAAAACTCTTGTTCCCATGGGGGAATTGGTGCCAATTTGATGTGGAAATTTGGCCCTTTCCTAATTCCTATGATTGCAAGCTTCGAATGTAGAGTTGATGAAGAAATGTGATCCACTTTTGGTGATGAATGATGAAGATTCCAAGCAAAATCTGCAAAAGAATCTAGCTAAGCACTCAATGATGTGAAACTTGATTGATATTTGAGCATGGCAACTTTACTCAAATTGTGGATGATAAAATGAGGAGAGGAGCTCTTCATTTATAGGATTTCAAGATGGATGAATGCCCAAATTTGAGCAATGTGGGACTAAATTTCATCCAATGATATCGTGCCACTTGTCAAGCTATGAATGGATGATGGTTGTGCAAGATTTGGGGTTTGTGCCAATATTTGAAATTCAAATTTATTGAAATGACATGTAAGAGGGAAGGGGAAAATGCAATAAATTCCACTTGGCTCAAGGAAAAGGACATGTAAGAGGTCTTAAATGCCTTGGTTGAAGGACTTATTCCCACTTGGATTTTGAATTCAAATTAGGGGAATATTCCAAAAGATGCAATGTGAGGGAAAATAGGGATTTAATAAATGAATTAAATCTATTTTCATGTGCAACTTGCATTATCTAGAGGATGTGACATGAGATTACATTAAATTAATCAAAGATTGATTAATTTAACAAGAGATTAGATGATGTGACTTATTTGACTTAGATTTATGGATTTATTTAAATCAGCTAAGAGAGGAATATGATAATATGCTAATTAAATAAAGATTTTGATTTATTTAATTAAAGGGGATGATGTTAGAGGAAATCAAATAAGGTTTTAATTTATTTAATTTAATAGATAGACTTTAGAGATTTAATCAAATAAATTGATTATTTAATTAAATAGGGATAATTAGATCAGATAGATTGATTTAATTAATATGGAAAGTGACTTAATTAGACAAAATGGTTTATTTAATTAAGAGATGAATATTGATGAATTTAATTAGATAAGAGAATTTGATTAAACAGTTAGACCGAGGGATAATTTAGGAAGAAATGATGTTAGTAAGTTAGGATCAAAGCTGCGTGGTGAGAGAAAACATGCCATTATCATGCCCCCTCAAGAGATCAGATGAAAATTTTAATTTTTTGGATGATCTCACAAAAAAAGGTGACAAGGTGCCTGACAGGTCCGAAAGGGGTCCGGGAGGCTAAAAACGTGTCTAAACACAATAAAATGATGAAAAACAAGCCTCAAATAGACAAAAACTGGTTTGGGGGTCCAAAACCCTAGTAGGACAGCTAATTAGGGCTAAAAAACCCTAATTTTTAGGCTAAAAAGGGGCCCAAGGGGTCACTTTCAAGTCATTTTCACACACCTCCGCTAGCAAACCTCAAGATTTGAGCTCTGACCTCCTGACGATATGGCACAACGACAGCTTCCTCTGCACATTTTCGACTGAGTCCGGACCTACCAGCAGCCACAAGCATCAGTGCCCCGATATGTGACCCTAACTGAAGCTTCATTTTTTCAATTTAGTGCATTTATTACTAGGTTTAGGGAGAGCTCGCCTCCAGCGGCACTATTTTAGTGCCGTTTGGTGTTTGAAGTGCACCGCTTTTGGCCATTTTGTGCCGCAGCGGCGCTGTTTAGCGCCGCAATGGTGCAGTTTGGAGTTTAAAAACTCCACCGCTGGGGTCGGCTCGGCTTGGACTCAATGGGCCAGTTTGATTGAAGTGTGCCGTGGTGGCACAAAAACTGCGATGCTAGGGGGAAACTACACCGCGGTGGCTCAATTTATTAAAAATCCGGGTCCAACATCAGAGTTTGAGGAAACTCAAACTATGACGCCTTCACAAACTGCACCGCTGGAAACATGTTTGGAGCATTAGGTCAGGAATTTTTTCAAAATTTTTAACATGCTGACTTTGCGTGATGCAGGACGGACCCAGGGAGCTTTATTCGCGGGAGCACCGGTCACGGGATTTGGCGAGCGTCCTATGGGATTTGAGTGACAGGGATCAGGACCGACTTGGAGTCACTGACCTATGGCACATTGCATACGCAGCGCCCGTGCGCACACACCTTGGGATGCTATCAGTGTTGGCCGAGAGGTGGCACAGCGAGACCTCATCATTTCATCTTCCCACTGGTGAGGAGACCGTCACATTGGAGGATGTTTGGCGCATACTACGGTTGCCCATTCATGGCCGCTAGGTGATCCATGATATGGAGGAGGGACGCGATTGCTGCACCTGAGTCCTTACCATATGATATATCATTTATTACGAGGGACAAATCGAGATGGAGAGGTACAGAGTCATAACACCTCCCTTCCGCTGGGCAATCGCAGTGATCATTTTGGGTTTGGTTGCCCCAGATCGACGAGGGTGGTATTTCAGTCCTGAATGGGGATACTGCTAGGAGAGGATGGTTCAGGATAGGCTAGTTTGATTTGTGTGGGGGGCCATCCTTCTGGCTTCACTTTATAGGGATCTCCACGAGTATGCATACGTGGATGGTAGAGCACTAGGAGCTGGGGTGACACTTTTGCATGTTTGGGCATGGGAGCACATTTTTGTGCTACGTCCACGGGTCGTTCTGGTTCTAATGGGGGCAGAGGATGCCCTGGTGGCATGATACAGAGGGGGTGTGTTCTTTACACACACTGGAGAGCATGGGATCCCCCATTGGAGGCGGGTCATAGAAGAGATGCTCATATTCACTTGGAGACCATACCTCGGTCAACCTGGATGGGTTGATGATGCAGACCAACTCTTCTACTATAGCTAGGACTGCTACATGCAGGGCCAAGAGCACACTATGATAGAGAGATACTTACCTGGGCGTGTACAACATCAGTTTGGGGAGCCGTAGGATGGGCCAGATGATGGTTACGTGGTCGTCTTTGCACGTAGCATGACACAGACATCATGGGGCCCTAGTATTCCTACTATGGAGGCAGTTGATAGTTTTTGACATTTGGTAGCCTGACCTTGGGCCTACGATCAGGGTTTGGCAGATCTGGGCATGAAACAGGCCTACAAAGACTTGTTTAGACCTCCTCTCTAGTTGACTATCCCAGGTGAGGATCCAGAGGCACATAGGGTCAGAGGCAGGGGTAGAGGACGAGGATGAGGATGAAGCCTGAGGATCGAGATCCGACAGGATCCCCCATTAATGCCTCCAGTTCCACCAGATCAGGAGGATGTCCCCATGCAGGACCAACAACAGGATCTGCCAATCCCACCACCACGAGCTGAGGGTGAGGGTCAAGTACATGCACTGCCACGGGCATAGCCAACAGGGCAGGTAGACGCATGGGATGCCTTGATTTTTTAGTTACAGGTGCAGGTACAGGTAGTGACGGCTGAGCGAGACCAAGCACGAGCTGAGAGAGAGAAGCTCAGAGTGGAGAGAGACCAAGCTGTACAACAATGATAGGTCACAGAGCTACAGGCAGCTACAAAGCTGGGCCGTAGGCAGCAAATAGAGAGCATGATAGCCGCCTTATCCTCGTAGGGTACAGTGCCAATCTGATCCTACAGGGAGGCCATCTGAGAAATAGAGTACTACTGCTGGGCCTACCATGACCATGTACCTAGAGCAGACTGGGTCCCTGACTACTCAGAGCGAGCCAGCTAGAGACCACCAGAGGGTCATAGTGACAGGGGCGAGGGCAACATCCACGGAGATCGGCCATGATCGAGATATTATGATGTACCTTTTGGTGCCTTATGGGCTTATTTTTGATAGCCCAGATAGGCATTTTTGTACTGGTTGACACACTTGTACAATGATCTGATTATTATTCTTGTACTATGACAGTGATATGATATATATGAGTTGATTTTGATGCGATGCCATGTGTACTCATGTATTTATGCATGTATGATTCTTCTTTCTATATGTTATGGATGCATTTATTTTGATATGATGTTTATGCATTTGATTATGACCTATGATATGATGTGCAATGATGTTAACTATATGATGATTTATTTTATGCCAATGTGATATGTGAAATGATTTGATTTATGGTATATGCAATGATGTGTAGAAAATGCTTATATATGAGATGATTTATGGATGAATGTGATATGATGCGATGGTCGTGATAAAATGAAATGATAGTACGAGATGCTTAGAATAACAAATGTTATTATCCTAAATGATGATGTATGTGATGCAATGTTAATGCAATATGATATGTATGCCAAATGAATTGAATGCTTATATTCCTATTGTTTATGATTATAATGATTATGAGATACTTCCATTCATGCTATGTGATGATTTATGAAATGTAAATGAATGTTTATGCAATGATCAATGTAATGTCATGAGATGCAATGTAATGGGTGAAATGCGATGATATGGATGCACTTGTTTATGTGATGATGAGAATGCGATGTTTCCTATATGATACATAATGCAATGTGCTAGTGATGTCTATATGATGTGCTTATGCAATATGCTAATGATTTGTGGATGCAGGGTTGGTGGTGATGATGGTGATGATGAGCAACTATCATAGTACCCTGTTAGCGTGGTTAGTGAGAAGAGAAGAAGTCAAGACACAAGATGACACAAATGCAAATGATGATGATGATGATGATGATGACTTGCCGAGGAATTGGGATTTTCAAAGGGCCAAATTTTCTTATGTTTGATAACACACATGGTACGATGCATCAAGGTATAGAAAACCAGGATGGCGTTGTACTTAGTGTGATGGAATTTGACTCAACAATCAGATAGGAGTATTCTTGTTCACACCTGACATACAAAAATCTTGCTAGGATGTATTTCAAAAGTTTCAGACACCTCAGACCAAAACACGGAGAGTAAACCTATCCCTGTGATAGTCAACAAATTTCCCTAGACCTCTTCCATATATGCCTAACAAATCAAGTATTCGCCGAGGTTATATTACAAGAACATCCAACAAGCACAACAGACAAAAGATAATGACCATTGCCCCATTCCTATTTCTCTAAATCTGCTATTTTGGGATATCATCGAGACATCCTTGGAATGAGCACAAATAAGATAATTCAAAAGATAAAGACCAAGTAAACAAACAAACTAATGTTCTTCAATACCGCTAACGGGAAAAGGATGTGTTTTCTAAGATGATAACCAAAACTTGTTGCCAAAAGATAATGCCCATTGTAGGAAGGATGCATCCTAGGACATGTTAGTGGATGGTGGCACATCATTTCATTTATAAGGGATGATTGATATGAGACAATTTCAGATGATGAGTTACCGATACGAAGAGGTGACCAATTTATTTACGTACTGACTTAGACTTAAGACTTTGATGCTTTTGAGTTCTTGCTTTTAATGTGCTAGACTTGTTTCCAATTGTTTTACCAAAGGTTGAGGATGACGATCAGTTTATTATGAGTGGTGTTATTGTGAATGCAAGCGAGATGAGGCAGATGGATTTTTTTCAAATATTTGGATGTTTTTGATGTTTTGCAATGTTTTGAGGCTATTTTTGGTATTTTTTGAGGTTTTCAAATGTTTTGATTTTTGATTTTCCAATGTTTTTGGGATTTTCTGAGATTTTGACCAAGAGACTAACCTAAAGACCTACCTTAGGGGCCTTGGGGGCTGGTAAACAGATGAGCCTTGCCTACGTTATACACAGAGACCACATAGTTTGACTGACAACTTGACCGATTTACAGATGATGATATACATGATGAGATGTTAGTTTATTATGATGGACTCCTATAGGACTGACCTAAATGTCTCGAGGGATGATCAAAGATCAACCTTGCCTATGTTCAAGCTCAAAGACGACATAGTTTGACAAGACAACCTTGGTTTTTGGCCTTTTTGATGATTTTGAATGTTTTTGGATTTTTTTGATTTTCTGATGTTTTTGGATTTGAGGATTTGAGGATTTTAAGACCATACACGAATCCAATCCAATAAGAACATGCCAACAATGTGATGCAATAAACTACCCTGATAAAGGTAGGAAAAATTGACCTTGAGGATGAGCCGAGTAGTACTAGGAGGGATCATGATATGAAAACAAGACCAAGCTATGGTGCGGATGCGAGTGGATGAGTGATGGATGGAGACCTCAATGTGATGGATTATGGGAGTGATATGGATGGGTGATGCAGATCAATCCATAAAGATCCTGGTGGATGGGAAGTGCTTATTTACACAAGGCGCCTGTTTGCCAGGTTTTCACCAAGGTACTTGTCCAAAGTGCCACCAAAGTGGTTTTCACTAGAAGACGATTTTTTTGATCCTTTTTTTGATTTTTTTGGATTTTTTGCTTTTTTGCTTTTTTTGTTGTTACCAAGATGCCTATTTGCCAGGTTTTCACCGAAGTAACCATTTTTTCAGGAATTTTTCTAATTTTTTTTGGATTTTGGTTCTATACCTTGAAAGAATTAGGCATAAAACTTTTTGAGATGGGAGTTATTCATGGGCTCCTGCAGAGGTTCCCCTTCGGGTGTTGATAGTTGATATGCCCCTGATTTGTAGCTTGCTGTAATGATGAAAGGTCCTAACCAATTAGGTTCAAACTTTCCTTTGTTGCTGGGATTCGAGACATTCTTCTGATTTTCTTTTAAGACCAGTTCTCTGACTTGGAAAGTCCTGCTTCTGATTTTCTTGTTATAGCTCCATTTGAGTCTATTTTGATAGACTTGTAAATGGTTCAGAGCATCTATGCATCTCTCATCCAGTAATTCTAGCTCATTCAATCTTGACACCTAGTAGTCCTCATCAATAATGAGGTTTTGCAATGATATTATGAGGGATGGGAGCTCAATCTCAATTGGGAGTATGACTTCTGATCTGTAGACCAAGGAGAATGGGGTGGTGCTAGTGGGTGTGTGGATGCTGGTTCAATAAATCCAGAGGGTGGGATTAAGTTGTAGATGCCAGTCACGACCTGCATCATTGACTATTTTCTTGAGGATTTTGAGGATGGTTTTGTTCGTGGCTTCTACTTGGCCATTGCCTTGGGGATAGTACAGGGTGGAGAAGCGATGCTGGATTTTGAATTTCTCACATAAGTCGCGAACCTCCTGGTTCTTGAATGGTGTCCCATTATCTGAAATAATGGCTTGTGGGACACCGTAACGATAGATGAGATAGTTCAAGATAAATTTTGAGATCTACTTCCCAGTGATATATGTCATGGGTATGGCTTCCACCCATTTTGTGAAGTACTCAGTTGCAGTTATAATGAATTTATGGCCATTGGATGAGGTGGGTGAGATTTTTCCAATGAGATCGAGTCCCCACTGCGAAAAAGGCCATGGTGTGACGATTGGATGGAGCTCTTGAGCTGGAGCATGGATGAGATCCCCATGCTGTTGACATTGTATACACCTCTTAGCATGATCATGCGCTTCTCCTTCCATTGTGGGCCAGTAATACCCCAGCCTCAGCAGTTTCTTGGTGATGGTCATGCCACTCGAGTGTGAGCCACAGATACCATTATGAACCTCGATTAGAGTAGTTAATGCCTCTTCAACATTTAGACAACATAAAAAGGTACCTTCTATGCTTCTATGGTATAAGGTATCACCTAGGATGACAAATCTGGATGCCTTTTATATAAGGTTCATTTTAGGCTCGATGGTAGGTCAGTGGGTATGACTCCTATTTGAAGATATGTATATGTGTCATGATACCAAGGATCACCAGGACCAACGATTTCACACACATATTTTGATTCTGGTACCTTGAATGTGGGGACGAGAAGCTGCTTGATCAAAAATTCATATTTCGGCATGTTGTGAGGGATATCTACTAGAGACCCGATTGTAGCCATGGTGTCAGTAGCTCTGTTGTTGGTTCTTGGAATCTGCTCAAATGTTATGTCAATGAAGGATTCCTTTAAAGTTTCCACCAATTTCTTGTATGGAGTTAGCTTGTCATCCTTAGTCTGATATTCATTATTGACCTGATTTATGATCAATTGAGAGTCTCCATACACCTTGAGAGCTATGATGTTTCATTGTACTACTATCCTGAGACCTATAGTCAAAGCCCCGTATTCTACTATGTTGTTGGTGCAAGGAAATGCCAATTTGTATGATTTTGGTATACAATCCCCTTGTGGGGTGATGAAGAAGATACTAGCACCTGATTCATGTTGTGTATGAACCATCAAAGTATAGCTTCCAGTGGTCCACTACATTGAGGTTAAAAAGTCTAGAAATTCAGATAGAAGAGGATTCTCATAATACATAGGTGCTTCTGCTAGTTGATCCACAATGACTTGTCCCTTGATAGCTTTCCTCTCTACATACTCGATGTCATGCTCTGATAATATCATTACCCACTTTTCCATTCTGCTCGTGAGCATTGCCTTGGATAGGAGATACTTGAGGGGGTCAATTTTCGCAATGAGCTTTATCTTGTGTGCCAGCATGTAGTGTCTAAATTTTTGGGATGAAAACACTACTGCGAGGCAATCTTTCTCGATGAAGGAGTAATTTAGCTCATGACTGACCATTGTCCTGCTGATATAGTAGATGTCCCTCTCTGTTCTATTTTCATCATGCTGGGATAGGAGAGCTCCAAGGGCTGCTGCTGTTGCTGACACATATAAGATCAATGGCTTTCTCAGGATAGGTGGCATTAACACTGGTGGTGTCAGTAGATATTCCTTGATTTTGTTGAATGCTTCTTCACATTTTGTATCCCATTTGTATGCTACCCCCTTGTGGAGTAGGTGAGAGTATGGGTTCTTTTTGTTTGCCAGTTGCGCTATGAATCATCAGATGGATTGAAGTCGGCCTTGAAGGCTTCTCAGTTGTTTTAGTGTCTTTGGTGCTTCCATCTCGAGGATTGCTTTTACGTTTTTTGGATCTACCTTGATACCCCTCATGGAGACTATGTATCCTAGCAGTTTACCTGATTGTACGCCAAAGACGCACTTCTTAGGGTTTAGTATGACTTTGTATTCTTCTAATATGTCAAAGATAGCACTTAGGGTTGCTATATGATCTTGTCTTTTTCTTTACTTAGCTAGAATATCGTCGACATAGTCTTCAACTATTTTGTGAATCATGTCATGGAATATTAGTGTCATGGCCCTTTGATAGGTTGCTCTTGCATTCTTTAGACCAAATGGCATCATGTTCCAGTAGTAGGTCCCCCATGGACAAGTGAAGGCTGTTTTATGTTGATCTTCCTTTGCTATCATGATCTGGTTATATCTTGAAAATTTGTCCATTAATGATAGCATCTCGTGCCCTGCTGTCATTTCTACTATCATGTCGATGTTGGAAAGTGGGAAATCATCCTTGGGACATGCCTTGTTTAAATTTCTAAAATCTGTACAGATTTTGATGGCTCCGTCAGGTTTTGACATAGGTACCAAATTTGACACCCATTCTGGATAATCGATTGGTTGGATAAATCCTGCATCTAACAAATTTTTGAGTTCCATTTTGACCAATAGAGTGATTTGAAAATGCATTTTCCAAAGATTTTGTTTGACTGGTTTTGCATCAGATACATTGCTAAATGATGAACCACAATTTCTGGATCTAGCCCTGGCATGTTAGCATAACTCCATGCGAAGTATATTTGTCTTTCCTTTAGTAATGTTGCTAGGAGTTCTTGCTCTTCTGATAATAGTGATTCTGCATAGAATGTGATATACGAGGCCTCCTCTATTCCTATGTTGACTGGATTGCACTTTGGGCCAAGACTGTTGACTTCTCTTGATGAATGGATCTTAGGGGAAGATTGAATCCTTCATCCTTGGGCACCTCAGAGAGGTTTTCACCATTGGATAGGTCCTTTATTTTTACTATTTTCTTGTCAGAGAGTGCCACAGTGTGGTTTTCACTCAAGGACTTGGATATGATTCTTAGTTTCTCACTTTTGCGATTGAAGGATTCAATCGTTTCCCCGTAATAAGCATGTGTGTCTAACTCCATTATAAACCATACCTTATGGTCTCCATTTGGAATGTTATCCCTCAATCCCATGAATTCTGAGAGCGCCTCATCATTTTTGAATGTATCGAGAACTGGTGGTCCTCGTTGGTCACAGTCGATCAGTTGGGGGTAGACTAGGCAAATCTCATGATTTGGATGATCAGTTTCGAAGGAGAAGGTGCTAATCATACATAGGGTGGTATCTTCAAATAGCCTAGGGAGATTGGGTATGGTATCTTCATCATGGCTACTAATATAGGGCTCAGTTATGAAGTTATGTGTGTTGCTACCTGTGACTATTGGTGAGTGTACTTTTACTAGCACTAGCTGAGGAGAGACATTAGTAGCTCTAACCAAAGGACCTCAGCCACATATGGTTATTCTCAGAGGGGTACATCCAAGACCAAGATTTGTTATGGGTCACGTCTCTGGCATGATAGGTATTATGAGGCCATTGTCATTTTGTCCCAATCTTTGGTTTCTATCGTAACCCATTGCAAGCATCATTTGTAGGCCCTTGCTTGTCTCATCCATTAGTAGTTCAGGTGTCGGTCTTTCATCTCGGTACAACATGTGAGATGGATCTGCTTTGATAACCTCCTGACCAAGGTCTCCCTAGCTTGTGAATTCAGGATAGTCTTTAGGAGACGTTCGTGATGTGGAAGCTTGGTTTTCTTGTGGACGTCCCCATGATCTAGGAGATTGAGGTAACTCTCCTATCACAAAAGCATTATTAGGGATCCTATAACTTCCACAACCATCCTCCTGGATGATGAGCTTGATGTTAGAGATGGTGGGAATGGCGGGAATGGCGGGTGTCTCTATCACAGAAGTGGATGCAAGGGTGGCGGGATCGATGTATGATGTGGATGGGCCCTCATCATTCTTTGGCACTTGGGGGATTTTGTAATATTTGGCCTCAATATTTTTGCAATATGAAAACAATTCGGGATCTCCATGAATCGTAACCTCTTGTCCATTATGTGTAAATTTCACACATTGGTGGAAGGTTGATGCTATGACTTTCATTGCATGGATCCATGGGCATCCCAGGAGGATGTTGTATGGCAAGTTGAGGTCCAGGACCTGATAGGTGGTTTCCATGAGTGTTGGCCCTACTTGAATAGGGAGTTTAATCATGCCCTAAGACACTCTTTCTTGGTCATCATATGCTCTTATTGTTATGCCTTTACCTTTGTCAATGCTATCCTCTAATATTTTCAACTATTTGATTAGGCTGAGAGAGTAGATGTTCAAACCCGCACCCCCATCCACCAGGACCCTTTTGATTTTGCTCTTGTTTACAATGGCTTCCAAATGGAGTGCACAATTGTGAGATGGTTGGGCGGGGAAATCTTGGTCAGAGAATGTAAGGAGATTAGGTGTTATGATATTCCTAACCATAGCTTGGAATTGGTCCGCATCAAGATCTGCGGGGACAGTGGATGAGGCTAATGCTTCCTCAAGGATCTTTTTATGTGCTGATGATATTTTCAACAACTCCATGATGGAGATGTGTGCTGGTGTTTTTTTGAGTTGTTCCACGACACTGTAGCTATGCGGAATAGCTCTGGATGAAGGGACTCTATTAGGTTGGGATGATCCTGCAATGGTGACTTTGCCGTCTCTTGTGGTGACTCCACAATCTTCGGCATGGGCACCCTTGATGGTGATTACCATGCAGTCCTCATTTAGGGATGCGACAAATATTCCATATACATGATTTACACTATCTTTTCCTTTATCTTTGTTGTTATTCCCCTTGTTGCCATAATTCGGCATTATATTCATGTAGATTTTAAGATCCTAGTTGCCTATAGGTTGTTCCACATTTATGATTCTTTTGTCAATGAGATCTTGGATGATATTTTTAAGTCTCATACAATTGTTTGTGGTGTGACCTTTGATCTTATGAAATTCACAGAGTTGATTTTTGTTGTACCAAGGGGGTTTGACTTCAGGTTCTTGGTAATTTTCAAATGTAGGTGCTTTGATGAGTTTTTCATCAATGAGCTTTTTCATGATGTCTTCAAGTGGTTCCCCCAAAGTAGTGTATTTTTATTTTGGATAACTCTTGCGTTGGGGTGGTCCTCTTTGATCATTGAGATTATTGATGGTTGGATTATTGTTGGGTTGATATGCTGTGTAATGAGTGTTTTGGTGTTGATTTTGGATTTGCAGTGTGGGTGTATTTTGGTGTGGACCACTAATGACCACCTTGGCATCTACGACACCATCATTAGTAATGTCTTGTTCCTTGCCTGCGTACAAGGTTTGTCATTGTAGTTGGATGATGGGCGATTGTTTTGTGGTTCATGATATGACGTTGATTCAGTGGGTTGAGTCACGAGGGCTCTTTCGATGCTGAGCGCCTTGGAAATTAGTTGATCGTATGTGGTGATTCCCTGAACCTTGAGATGAAATGACAAGTGACTTTCAAGGTTGGCAATGATCGTGCAAACTTGTTGTTCTTCTAGCATGGTCCACTTGCTCTGATTGGCCTTGGATCACCATCATTGAAGAAATGAAGCAAAAGATTCATTCTTTCCTTGTTTTAGAGCGTATAGTTCTTTGAGACTGACATCCATTGCGATATTACATGCATAGTTTTTAATGAATGCATCTATGATTTCTTGGAATGTTCTAATGCATGAAGGTAAGCGGGAGAACCATTCTATAGCATTGCCTACCAAGCTTGTAGGAAATAGCCACATTAGATAAGTATCGTCATATGCGACCTCCATACAATGAACCTGGAATTCCCTGATGTGATCTTCAGGGTTTCCCATCCCTCAATATTTGTCAAACTTAGGGATCTCAAATCCCTTAGGGAATGGTTTCATTTCTAAGCTCCTATCAAATGGATAGGGACACAAGTTGCTTGGTGTTTTGGTTGTTCGGCTTGAGTGAAGTTCGAGCACTTGTTGTGATAGCAACCTGAGTTGTGTCGTTACATCGCTTTGTGGATTAGGGGGTGGGATGAATGTATTTTGAGGTGTTTGAATCATGGTTTGGATGGATGGATTGGTTGGTGCATTGTTCAATGGTATCGGTATGTTGTGGCGGGCGAAGTAGGCTTCTACTTGCTTTTGGATGAATAATGCTTGTTGTTGATCTTGTTGTTGTTGCACTAGGATTTGTGCTTGTTGTTGCACTTGCTGCTGTTCTAACAACTCTTGTTGTGCTTGTTGTTGTTCCCACAATGCTTGTTGTTGGGCTGTCAATTCTGCCGCTTCTTGCCATTCTTGGTATTGCTTTAGTGCTTGCTGATATGCTTGCATTTGTGTTGCTTGTGCAAGAATTTGTGCTTGTGCTTGCGCTTGTTGTGTTTGATATTGAGCTTGCACTTGCGCCTATGCTGCTTGTGCTTGTGTAGCTTGTTGCTGCAATAATAGTTGTGCTTGAGTGACTCTTTGTGCTTGTAATGCTTGGGCAACTTGGGAAGCTTGAGCAGCTTGTTGTTGTTGCAGTAAAGCTTGAGCTTGTTGAGCTTGTTGCACTTGTATTGCAGCTTGTGTAGCTTTGGTAGCTTGAGCGGCTTGAGCAGCTTGTTGCACAAATTTTTGCTTTTGAACTTGTTGGTATCCTCTTTGGAAAGTGGCTTGCAATGCTACGTCGAATTGGTTTGATGTAGTGAACATTAGTGGTGGTGGATTTGGAATAGTGGTGGATGATGATGTTGTGTTGATGTTTTGGGTGTTGGATAATGGTATTGATGTGATTGGTCCTTGGGAGACCATGCTTTGTGATGTTAGGGGGATATTTGATGATGTTGCCATTGCTTGTGTGTTTGTCGTTTGTTGTTGCGATATCAACGACAAATTTTGCGTGTTTGGTGCAATGCTTTGATTGATGGTTGGGATATAGGCTTGATTGATACTAGGTATGGGAGGAAGTCCTAAACCAAGGAGTGGTGTGGATGATAATGGCAATGGTGGAAGAGGTGGAAATGTGAGAGGTATGAGTTGTTGTGAAAATTTCATGGTGTCGAATAAGTTCCCTAGTTCGAATGTATCTCCCTCTTCTTGTGAATTTGTGAGAAGAGGTGTTTGTGGTGCTCCATGAAAAGATGTTGATGATGGGTCATAATGTAAAGTGAGAGGAACATTTTTTTGTAATGGGTTGTTGAGTATGTTTTGTTCCAATGTGGTGTTTGCGTCTAAGTTTTGATTGTTAACAAGGGGATGTGATTGAAGAGCATTAAGGAATGCATTTCCCTTGTTGACATTGTGTTGCGTTGGAGCAAATGATGTTGTGATTTGCGGAATGTTTTGGGTGATGTTTTGAGATGGAGGTGTAGATGAAATGGGAATGGTGGATGAGATCAAAGGAAATGATGTATCCACTATAGTACTTACATCAAAATCCGAAGGCAGCTTGGCCTCTTATTTTGCTAGTTCAAGCATGTACAATGAAGGGTTAAGTCTCATCATGATGTTGATGATTCTATGGTTATCTTGATTTTGGAGCATTTCCTTGCGAGATATTCCAAAGGTGAGGTCCTCCCCTTGATTTTCTTCTTGTGGATTTTGGGATGATGAGGGGATCAATGGATTTCTTGATTCAGTTGGATTCATTTCTGCGTTCGTTTGGCTAAGGTCACTTGAAGTGGGAGTTTCTTTGTTGGCTTCCATACTCTTCTTGTATTGAGATCTTGTTTGAACCATAAAACAAGGATAAATTTTCGGGAATATGGGTGATGAATCTCTTGATTCCTTGAATCAATCTTTATCTTATGTTCCAAAGTGAAAAAGTTTAGGATGCTTTTGAGGATCAAAGGTGATGATATGATAATGATGTTTTAGGGATGGATGATATGAATGTTTTGGTTTTTGATAAATCTTGCATGAGACACTAGGCTTTTAGGACTTGTGGATTCTTGATTTGAGATTTTGTCCTTGATTTTGGATTTTGATTTTGATTTTGATTTTGAACAAAAAAACCCTAAGATGTTGGATGATGATTTAAGGGATAGCTTTGTTCAAAGGATGATAATTTGAATATGTGTGAGGAGAAGGATGCATCTACCCACACCTATTTAAACAAGATGATTGTTTCACTAAGCATATGAAGAAGGATTTATCTACATACACCAAGCTAGACAATATGATTTTGATAATTTTGACTAAGTATATGCAAAAGGATGCATCTACAGATACCTAGCCAAATATGTTTTGATAAATGTTCTCAAGGATTTTATCTCAATGATTTTGATGTTTTTGGTTTTTTTTTTTGGCACAAAGCCTAGTATCAAGGATGGTTTCAAGATTTTCCAAAAGGTGATGATGAGATGTATTTTGTTTTGATATTTTGGAGGATGGGTGAAAAATGATTTTGATATGTTTTGATCCTAAAAAAGAACCTAAAGAGATACACTTTGTTTGCTTAGACCTAGGTATTGAAGAGCATGCAAATGCTTCCTAATGACCTTTGTAACCAAGAAATGATTTGAACATTTAGATTTCCAATCAATGATTTGTGCTTTTTGGGATTTGGAGTCTTCAACACACATGAAAGTTCATTTTTGTTTAGCTTTGCTTAATGTCTTTATTTTACCAAAAACACTTTCTCCAATTAGGTTTTCAAACTAAGATGTCCAATGTCTTAATTTCTTCAAACCCCACAAGATATGTTATGTGGAAATTTAATGAACTCAAGGCAAGGGTTTCCTATTGTTTACTTAAGAAGACAAATTAAGATTTAATCCAATGCTTAGAAATCTCTAAGGATGTGAATCCCAAGGGAAAGCAATAACATATGGATTGAGTCAATGGCATTTGTCTTCAAAAGGGTTTGAAATTTGAATGATGTTAAGTGTTTGTTTCCATGATGTTTTCGATCAAACAATGCATTTTGTAACCCAAGAACAATTACAATCCTATGGATGTGTAAGACAATATTTGTTGGATTCCCACTTGGAAAAGTCTAGCTACACTTATCTCTAGCAGATGGTTAGATGCTTGACCCCACTGGCTCCCCTCCATGGCTCATTAATGTCAATCAAGGCAGCCAAGCATCAACACCCATGAAACTCCCATGGCATGCTTTGCATCTCTACTAGAAGATCGTAAAAGTGTGGGGTGGCTTCAGAACGACCGTTTTTGCACCAACAAATAGATAAAGGATTTTGGAAAATTCTAGCACATGGGTTCTAGTAAGGACTTTCAGTTCATAGGAGTTGACCCAACGTGGCAAGAGTCCCCTTTTAGATCCATCTTGTCGGAGTCAACCACGTGATATTGGCGTTTCTTCCAATATCCACATTTATATCCCGGTTGGAAATACTCTCAGGTTCAGAGTGTTCCCGGTTGAGCCATTCTCTTGGGTGATTAATTTTTCCCAAAAGGCGGGCCCTCTAAGATAAACAAAAGTGAATGAAGAAAAAAATCTGTAACTCGATCAATCTTTGATAGCAACAAAGAAAGAGAATGTACGCGAAGATGCCCCCACTCACACTCGCACAATAGTTTGTTCAATTTTAAGCCCAAATTGAAGTGTGGAGGTGATTGCTTTGTCTTAACCCAAAGTAATGGAAAAGACCTTTTGATTCTCAAGATCGCTATAAAACGCGAGAGAAGTGCATACGTCCTTTTCCAATGGCTTTAGCCTAAGTAAGCCCTCATAAAAAACACAACTACACTTGTTCTTTTTAAACCTTCAAAGCAATATGTGAGTTCATTTTAGAGCACAAAATCACAAGTGAAAGACATTTGTTCAATTGTTTAACCCATAAAAAAAATCTAGTAAGTTGTAGATCCTAAGATTCTTTTTAAATCTGTTTGTGAGCAATAAACAAAAGAGTCCTTTTTAAACCCAAACGAAAGCTAGTGTTCTAAAGAAAGCAAAAGATGAAAAACTCCTTAAGGAAGTGTTAAACAACACTTAAGTGTTTAAAAACACTTTGCTTGGATAAGAAATCATCATCATGCTCCTTCTTCCTTGCTTTTTGGCTTCCAACCTACAAAGGAGAAAAATAGAGAAATTAAAAAGCAGAAAATAGAGGAAGAAGCAATCATAAATTAAAGCACATGCTAAAAATTTAATTTTTCCCTTTTACTATCTTCTAGCATCGCAACTCGTGAAGGCGTCACTATTTTTTTCCTTCCAGTTGTGCTCTTACAGCGCTGCTTTACCAGTCATTGGAGCTCTATGTCGGGACAGTGAGCACGATTGCGTCACTGTTTTCACCCGTCGCAATTCTTGAAAGCGTCGGAGTTTTAAATTTTTTTGAAACTGAGACAGATCGGCGAGTCCAGTGGCATAGTTTGAAATTTGAATTTTCTTGGCGAGATGAGTCTAGCGGCGGAGTTTAGGTGTGCATGGTGCTATATAGTGACGCTGGCGAGCCCGCGGCACTAAAACAACGATGCTAATACCCCAAAATGTGAACCCCAAATCTATGTACCTGAAAAACAAAGAGAATAAACACCCTAAGTTAGATATTGCAAGCATAAACAAGGATTCCCCATGGAATCCATTTACAATTCAAAATAGGAATGAAAATATGCAAAAACACAATAAAATTATAAACCAAAGATGAAATCCTAATTTAAATAGCAAACTCTTGTTCCCATGGCGGAATTGGTGCCAATTTGATGTGGAAATTTGGCCCTTTCCTAATTCCTATGATTGCAAGCTTCGAATGTAGAGTTGATGAAGAAATGTGATCCACTTTTGGTGATGAATGATGAAGATTCCAAGAAAAATCTGCAAAAGAATCTAGCTAAGCACTCAATGATGTGAAACTTGATAGATATTTGAGCATGGTAACTTTACTCAAATTGTGGATGATAAAATGAGGAGAGGAGCTCTTCATTTATAGGATTTCAAGATGGATGAATGCCCAAATTTGAGCAATGTGGGACTAAATTTCATCCAATGATATGGTGCCCCTTGTCAAGCTATGAATGGATGATGGTTGTGCAAGATTTGGGGTTTGTGCCAATATTTGAAATTCAAATTTGTTGAAATGACATGTAAGAGGGAAGGGGAAAATGCAATAAATGCCACTTGGCTCAAGACAAAGGACATGTAAGAGGTCTTAAATGCCTTGTTGGAAGGACTTATTCCCACTTGGATTTTGAATTCAAATTAGGGGAATATTCCAAAAGATGCCATGTGAGTTAAAATAGGGATTTAATAAATGAATTAAATCTATTTTCATGTGCAACTTGCATTATCTAGAGGATGTGATATGAGATTAGATTAAATTAATCAAGGATTGATTAATTTAATAGGAGATTAGATGATGTGACTTATTTGACTTAGATTTATGGATTTATTTAAATTAGATAAGAGAGGAATATGATAATAGGCTAATTAAATAAAGATTTTGATTTATTTAATTAAAGGGGATGATGTTAGATGAAATCAAATAAGGTTTTAATTTATTTAATTTAATAGATAGACTTTATAGAATTAATCAAATAAATTGATTATTTAATTAAATAGGGATAATTAGATCAGATGGATTGATTTAATTAACAAGGAAAGTGACTTAATTAGACAAAATGGTTTATTTAATTAAGAGACGAATATTGATGAATTTAATCAGATAAGAGAATTTGATTAAATGGTTAGACTGAGGGATGATTTAGGAAGAAATGGTGTTAGTAAGTCAGGATCAGATGCACGATGTCAATCAATATATTTTCAATGTCTACAGTTTTAAATAGTGCTCTATATTATCATATAATAAAAGGAAAAAAATCTAATATTTTACATAACTAATATATGCATAAAATTAATTACTCTTATACCTAGATCCTTAACCTACCAATCAAGATCTAGAGGTTTCAATAGTCTCAAAACTATTATTATTGTGTTGGTGTCCCTCACCAGCGTCACTATAACTACAATGCTTGAATCCCATTGCTTGGTCATGCGCTAGGTATCTTTTCGATGGAATCTTTTAGTGCCAGTCAAGGTTGACCTTTAACTCTCTCTTGTAGAAGGTATCCCCTACTCTGCTACTATCACCTCTTTATTGGTTGTAATTGTGTAGAAACATCCTCCTCCTCATATTCACTCTTATATGGGTCCTCATTATCAATTCAACAAAATACTAAGGATTTTGTAACATGACCAAAGTATACCATATTGTTTTCACCCAAGTTTTAACCCATATACGTGAAAAGATCAAATTTACCAACACAAAAATAAAAATTTCCAAATAAATAACATAGATGTATATTTTAAACAAACCAATTCCAAATTAGATTACATAAATAAAGTAATGCATTACATAATTCCATGTAATGAATTCATCTTTCAAGTACAATTTACATATAGATGCATGATCATAATTACAAAATATAGCTTACAAGAGCTTATATGGCTTCCAAGAGTTGAATGGATCAAGATTACATTTGGTTGAGATGTCCCCTATTGGAGCATACATCCTCAAGTCTTGGCTGCCAATTGCATGAAGGAGAGCATCACCCAAGCACTTTTTTTCCAACCACAGACTTATTGCGGTCCCCCACACATCTTCCTAACTAGTAAGATGGCCCTACCCTTCAATGAAGATATTGGTTATGGTAACCCTCTAATATAAGCCTACCTAAGCATGGTGTTGTTTCCTTCATAAATAGTGTTGTCATATAATGGATACCCACCAACATGCATGACACTCATTACTAGCTATGCAATACTCACTCATAGTGAACTGACAAGTGTACACAATGGAAAATTACACTTACTTTGGCCAAATATTTCATATATATACACAATCACTCAATACTTCAAGCATAGTTGTATGTTCACCCACCCCCTCACTTGACTTAGAAACTATAATGACCATAAATTACTCTTGACTATAATAATATAACAAGACATTCCAAAAAGTGATATAACATTTATATTGATCTAACTAACCAATTAGGTTTAACCCAACCTCTTAAATACCTTGTTTACACATTTGTAACATTCATGGAACTAGAAAAAACCTACTATTCAAGTTCTCTCTTTTAAAATTAATGAATTTCCTAATTTATACATAACTAGATAACTTTGATGACACCATGTCATCGACTTGCCACATCTGGACTCAATCTAAAGTTTTGTCGATAAATATAATAATCCAAAATTAAACTTGATTTAAATTTTACTTCCTCATAATGGGTTTTAGATAATTCCATTAACATCATCTGCTTTCTCAAAAGAAGTCACCCATGTCGAACTAGTGTGGTCTTCTAATTTGTATTGTAGTAGATATCTATAATCACAACCATGAAAAGTAGATTAACATCTATGACAAGGCCATTGACCATTTTTTGTCCTATCCACCTTTTTCTTGCATTTCTTACCACTAATTTCCATGGGGCAAGTAGTGTAACAAAATTTGTCTTGCTTTATGAAATATAATGTTGCTTTTTCCAAAATGCGCTGGCCTTTGCTAGATATGTCATCTTTGTAAGTGTTAATGTCAGCAATATTTTTCAATTTTGGTACCTCCCAAGAAAATGAGTAGTCCTTTGTTAGACAATCAGACATGAGATTCTTTCCTTGATCATCAAACCATGACCTCAATTGGTCAGACTTTGGCATCTAGGGATTTATGAGAAGTTGGATTGTTGAAATTGTGCCTACAAATTTCCCTCCATAATCACTAACTCATGTAGCCTTTGCAATAAGTATTGGAAAAGTCCCCACACTACATATATATTAAAGTTTTTGACCTTCATTATTGCATCTAAATCACCCTACATTGCGAAGTCAATTTTGGTAGCAGACATATATCCTTAATTTGTAGAGTCTATTTTTGTGTTTGTGTATCATTCTTTTTTAAAATAGTATTTGCTTCATTTATTGATAGTACTATACCTATGATGTCAACAATTTTATTGATTTCCATGTCCTGAAGTTCAATGATTGTTTTGAATTTGAAATTAAGCTTTGGTATCTGTGTGCTCTCATCTAAACAAATTTCCACTGTGGAATTGTTGTCCAAGAGAATCTCCCGATCATTGTTTACATTGTTGAATTTTTATTTGTTGGTTTCAGGGTCTCATTAGAAATGATGAACAATTTCCCAATCTCTATATGATAGTAAAAAAGGTTTTCTATAAAATTGAAACATGTTTCTCTGATTTCATCACCATCAGAGTCAAGAAGATCAAAGCTGAAATTTTTTCCATCCCCATTTATCTTTTTGAAATGATGAAGTTGTTTTTTCATCACCAAAGCCTTTATTGTCCATCATTTCTGGTAAGGATTTAATGCTTTGATAGGCATGACTCTTTTAGAACCTTTATTTCTTGCACAATCCATCACAATTTCATAATAATGTAGGTACAATACATGTCAAATAAACATTGCCCAGATATAATATATTTTGTACTAGTGAATTTTTTGTTTCTGATAAATGCATCTACACATTTTATAATTAAACATGATAAGCATTTGTGCGAACCATAACCTTGGTACCTACAAAACAACAAGAATAAACAAGTTAGACAAGAGATTGCAATCCAAAACAAGGATTCCCCATGAAATCCATTTACAACTTCAAACTAGGAAAGAAAATAACAAAGAACACAATGAAAATGATAAAACAAAGATTGAATCCTAATTAGATGTGCAAACTCATGATCCCATGGGGGAATTGGTGCCAATTTGATGTGAAAATTGGCCCTTTCACAATTCCTAAGATGCAAGCTTGATATGTTGATGAAGATTTGATCCACTTTGTTGATGTTGAAGAGTGCTCCAAGCTAAAATCTGCAAAAAACCTAGCTATGACTCAATGATAATGGATGAAATTCAAGAGACATTTGAGCATGGTAACCTTTCCTAGATTGTGGATGATGAAATGAGGATATGAGATCTTTATTTATAGAATCCTAAGATGGATGAATGTCTAAATTTGAGCAATGTGGGACTAACATTCATCCAATGGTATGATGCCACTTGTCAATCTATGAATGGATGAAGGATGTGCAAGATTTGGGGTTTGTACCAATAAATGCATAATTTTGAATTTCAAATTTGTTGAAATGACATGTAAGAGGGAAGGGAAAATGCAATAAATGCCACTTGGCTCAAGGCAAAGGACATGTAAGATGAATTTATTGCCTTGTAGGATGTACATGTTGACTTGGAATTTTTGAATTCAAATTGAGAGAATATTCCAAAAGATGCCTTGTGAGGAAAATAGAGATTTAATAAATGAATTAAATCTATTTTCATGTGCAACTTGCATTATCTAGAGGATGGGACATGAAATGAGATTAAATTAATCAAGGATTAATTAATTTAATGAGAAAGGTTAGATGACGTGACCTATTTGACTCAAATTTATGGATTTATTTTAAATCAAATAAGAGAGGAATATGACAAGAGATTAATTAAATAAGGATTTTGATTTATTTAACTAAAAGAGATGGTGTTAGATTAAATCAAATAAGGTTTTAATTTATTTAATTTAATGGATAGACTTTAGAGATTTAATCAAATAACTGATTATTTAATTAAATAGGGATAATTAGATCAAATGGATTGATTTAATTAACAAAAGAGATGACTTGATTAGATAAAATGATTTATTTAATTAAGAGAGGAATATTGATGAATTTAATCAGATAGGGGAATTTGATTAAATGGTTAAACCAAGGGATGATTTAGGAAGAAACGATGTTAGTAAGTCAGGATTAGATGCACAATGTCAATTAGTATATTTTACGTGTCTACATTTTTCCCCTCTTTGAAGCAATGCGCTCGTTGTGTTGGTTCAAAGAATAAATGATTTTGATCAAAGCCAAATATTTTGATATGTTTAAAAACTTGCCCCACTATTGCATGGCAAGAGAAAACATGTCATTATAATGCCCCCTCGAGAGGTTAGATGAAAATTTTAATTTTTTGGGTGATCTCATGAAAAAAGATGACAAAGTACCTACTAAGTCTGAAAAGGCTCCGAGAGGCTAAAAACGTGTCTAAATGCAATAAAAAAATGAAAAACAAGCCTCAATCTGATAGAAAGTGGTTTGGGGGTCAAAAACCCTAGCAGGAAATCCATTCAGGGTTTAAAAACCATAATTTTTAGGCTTAAAAGGGGCCCAAGGTGTCACTTTCAAGTCATTTTCACACACCTCCGCTAGCAACCTTGAGATTTGAGCTCTGACCCTCCGGCGATATGGCGCAACAACAACTTCCTCTACATATCACTGATCGAGTTCGGACATACCAGTGGCCACCTGACATCAGGGCACCAGTATGTGACCCTTACCCAAGCTTCATCCTTTCATTTAATGCTTTAATTAATTCTTTAAAGGGGCGACTTGCCTACAGCGGTGCTATATAGCGCTGCTCGGCATTCAAACTATGGCGCGCGGTGCTATTTTGCGCCGCAATGATGTAGTTCAGAGTTTACAAACTCTGATGCTGAGCTTAGTTTTGGTGGGCTGGTTTGACAAAGTGCAATGCGGCGTCACCCATTTCATGAAAATTGCGATGCTGGAAGGGAAAGTGCACCGCGACGGTGCCATATAGCTATTTTTTGGCTCTAGCGTCAGATTTTGAGTAAAATCAAACTGTGATGCCATCACAAACTGCACCGTTGGGGAAGTTTTTGGAGCGTTCGACCATAAATTTTTCAAAAATTTTTAACACGTTGACCTTCATTGATGCAGGATGCGGCGAGGGAGCTCTACTCTTGGGAGCACCGATCACGAGATTTGGCTAGCATCTTGCGAGACTTGAGGGACAGGGACTAGGATCAACTCGGGGTTGCGGGGTTGTGGCACATTGCGTACGTGGCACCCATGCACACTCACCTAGGGATGTTGTTAGTGCTCGCTGAAAGGTGGCACAACGAGATGTCCTCAAATGTTCATCTCTTCACTAGCGAGGCTACCATCACTCTGGAGGATGTCTGGCATATTCTACGATTGCTAATCCATGGCTGATGGGCGATCTTCATTATGGACGAGGGGAATGAGGCCTGCTACAGAGTCCTCACCACATGGTACATCATCTTCTGTGAGGGACATATAGAGCTAGAGCGATACAGGGTCATAGCACCTCCCTATCACTGGGTGATTGCAGCTATCATTTCGGGTCTTGTTGCCCCAGATAGACAAGGGTGATACTTCAGTCCCGGCTGGGGGTATTGTTGGGAGTAGATGGTTTGAGATAGGCTGGTTCGTTTCGAATGGGGGCCTATTCTTCTAGCTTCGCTTTACAGGGACCTACACGAGTATGTCTACATGGATGACAGAGTGCTGGGGCTGGGGTGACTTTACTTCGCATCTAGGCATGGGAGCACATTTTTGTGCTACGTCCACATATCGTTCCAATTTCGATGGGGGTAGACGATGCCCTCATGGCACTATATAGAGGTGGTGTGTCCTTTACACACACTGGTGAGCACAGGATCCCCTACTAGAGGCAAGTCTTGGAAGAGATGCTAGTTTTCACTTGGCGTCCATACCTTGGTCGGCCTGGATGGGCCGACAATGTCGATCAGCTATTTTATTACCATTAGGACTGATATATGCAGGGGTAAGAGCATACCATGATCAAGAGGTACCTGCCCGGGCACGTGCAACATCAGTTCGAAGAGCCGCAGGATCGGCCTGATGATGACTATGTAGCAGTCTTTGCTCGCAGCATGACACAGGTGTCATGGGGATAATACATTCATGCCTCAGAGGTAGTCGACAGTTTTAGGCACTTGGTAGCTCGACCGTGGGCCTATGATCAGGGTTTAGTAGATCCTAGCACCACTCAGGCCTACAGGGACTGGTTCTATCCTCCACTTCAGTTGACCATTCCAGGTGAGGACCCAGATGTGCAGAGAGTCAGGGTTAGAGGGGGAGGCCAAGGACGGAGAGCTAAGGTTCGACGAGATCCACCGGTTGTGCCCCCAATCCAGCTAGGGCAGGGGGATGTTCATATGTAGGATTAGTAGCAGGTGCCACCAGTTCCACCACCACGAGCTGAGGGTGAGGATCAGCCTCATGTACAGCCATGGGTACAGCCAACAGGACAGGCAGATGCATGGGACACCTTGATTGCACAGCTATAGACCCAGGTTCAGGTGGTGACAATGGAGAGAGATTAGGTGAGGGCTGAGAGAGAGCAGCTTAGAGCAGAGAGAGATCAGGCCGTGCAACAGAGATAGGCTGCAGAGCTATAGGTAGCCACAGAGCTAGGCCAGAGGCAAAAGATAGATATCACGACAACCTCCTCCTCCCAGGGTACAGTGTCAGTTTGATCCTACAGGGATGCTATCCGAGAGGTAGAGTATTATTGGCAGTTTTATCATGAGGCCGTACCTAGAGCAGAGTGGGTCCTAGAGTATTCAGAGCAGGCTAGCCATAGACCAGCAGAGGGTCACAGTGACAGGGGTGAGGGTAGCATTCATAGGGATTGAGCTTGATCGAGATGATATATACTTTTTGTGCCTTATGGGCTCATTTTTGATAGCTCGATGAGCCTTTTTTACTGATTGACATATATGTACAGTGATCCGATTTATTCTTTGTACTATGATAGTTGCGTGATGATATATATATGAGTCGATGATGATTTCGATGTGATGTACCGTGTTCTCTTTATTCATGTATGGATGATTTTATTTCTATATATTGGGCAATGATGTTATATGATGCTATATGATGTTATATGTTTCCAATGATGTATGCATTATGATTATGACCGACAGATCTATGATATGCAGATGTATTTATGTGATGTGCAATGATGTTGTTTATGTGATGATATATGATGTTATATGCAAATGATGATATGATATGTGATATGAAATGTAATATGCAAAATGAAATGATCTATAGTGTATATGCGAAATGATATGTGACTTATGTTTATATATGAATATGGATGCATATATGCTTTGTTTGTGATGGATTTTGTACATTTATGCAATGAATGATTTATGATGCTATTTATAAGATGATATGGATGATGTAATATAAATGCAATGGTCGTGATATGATGCAAATGAAATGGTGCAATGAAAATGAGATGGTTTTATGAGATGCTTAAATGTTATTATCCTAATGTATTAAATGATGATGTAATGTATGTGATGATTAATAGGATGCGATGGTATGTTAATGCAAAGCGATATGATGATGCGTAGTGAGATGATGCCATGATGTTATGGAAGTATATATGCAAATGAATTAAATGTTTATATAACTATTGTTTATGATTATGCAAAAATGATTATGTTATGCAATGATTTATGTGATGATGTGATGCAATTGTAATGGATGAAATGCAATGAAATGGATGCATATATTTTTGAAAAATGCTTATGATGACATGTTTATATGATGATGGAAATGCAATGCGTATGTTTCCTATATGATATGTTTATGCAATGCGTTTGTTTCCTATATGATACGTTTATGCAATGCGTATGTTTCCTATATGATATGTTTATGTGATATGCTAATGATTTGTGGATGCAGGATTGGTGACGATGATGGTGATGATGATCAACTATCATAGTACCTTGTTAGTGTGGTTAGTAAGAAAAGAAGATGTCATTTCAACAAGACACAAGATGATGCAAATGCAAATGATGATGATGATTACTTGCCGAGGAATTGGGATTTTCAAACTGCCAAATTTTCTTATGTTTGATAACACACGTGGTATAATGCATCAAGGTATAGAAAACCAGGATAACGTTGTACCCAGTGAGATGAACTTTGACTTGACAAGCAGATAGGAGTATTCTTGTTCACACCTGACATACGGAAACCTTGCTAGGATGCATAGTTTTAGAAGTTTTAGGCACCTCGGACCAAAACATGGAAAGGTAAATCTATCCATGCAATAGTCAACAAGTTTCCCTAGACCTCTTCCATACATACCTATAAAAGCAAGTATTCGCCAAGGTTATATTACAAGAACATCCAACAAGCATAGCAGACAAAAGATAATGATCATTGCCCCATTCCTATCTCTCTAAATCCTTTGTTCGGATATTATCAAGAGGTCCTTGGACTGAGTGCAATAAGATAAGTCAAAAGATAAAGACCAAGTAAACAAACAAACTGATGCTCTTCAATACTGCTAATGGAAAGAGGATGTGTTTTCTAAGGATGATAACTGAAACTTATTGCCAAAAGATAATGCCCATTGTAGGAAGGATACATCCTAGGACGTGTTAGTGGATGGTGGCACGCCATTTCGTTTATCCAAGGTGTTCTAAGGGATGATTGACATGGGACCAATTCAGATGATGAGTTATCGATACGAAGAGGTGACCAACTTGCTTATGCACTGACTTAATACTTAAGACTTGACGTTTGGAGTTTTAATTTTAAGCTGCTAGACTTGTTGCCAAATGTTTCACCAAAGTTTTGTGGATGACGATCAGTTTATTATGGATGGTGTTATTGTGGGTGCAAGCGAGATGAGGTGAATAGATTTTTTCAAATTTTTGGATGTTTTTGATGTTTTGCAATGTTGTGAGGCTATTTTTGGTATTTTTTGAGATTTTGCAAATGTTTTGATTTTTTTATTTTCCAATGTTTTTGAGATTTTTTGAGATTTTGACCAAAAGACTAGCCTAAAGACCTATCCTAGGGGTCTCGAGGGCTGATCAATAGATGAGCCTTACCTATGTTATACACATAGAGACCACGTAGTTCGACTGACGACTTGAATGATTTACAGATGATGATATACATGATGAGATGTCAGCTTATTATGATGGACTCCTAAAGGACGTTGACCTAAGTGTCTCGGGGGATGATCAAAGATCAACCTTGCCTACGTTCAAGCTCAGAGATGACGTAGTTTGACAAGACGACCTTATTTTTGAATTTTTGATTGACTTTTGACCTGTTTTGGGATTTTGATGATTTTTTTGATGTTTTTGGATTTTCCAATTTTTTGATGTTTTTGGATTTTCTGATTTTTAAGATTTGAAGGATATACATGAATCCGATCTGATAATAACATGCCCCCAGTGTGATGCAATAGACTACTCTGATAAAGGCAGGACAAACTGACCTTAAGGATGGGCCGAATAGTACTAGGAGGGATCATGATACGAAAACAGGATCAAGCTATGGTGTGGATGTGAGTGGATGAGTGATGGATGTAGATCTGGATATGATGGATGATGGAAGCGAAATGGATGGATGATCCAGAACAAGCCGTAAAGATCCTGGTGGATGGAAAGTGCTTATTTACACAAGGTGCTTGTTTGCTAGGTTTTCACCAAGGTACTTTCCCAAAGTGCCACCGAGGTGGTTTTCACTAGAGGATGATTTTTCTCTTTACTATTTTTGATCATTTTTCTAATTTTTTTGGATTTTTTTCTTTTTTTATTTTTTTGTTGTCACCAAGTTGCCTATTTGCCAAGTTTTTGCCATGGTAACAATTTTTTCAGGACTTTTTTTGATTTTTTGGTTCTATACCTTGAAAGATTTAGGCATAAAACTTTTTGAGATGGGAGCTATTCATGGGCTCCCGCAGAGGTTCCCCTTCGGGTGTTGATAACTGGTATGCCCCTAATTTGTAACTTGCTATTATGATGAATGGTCCCAACCAATTGGGTTCAAACTTGCCTTTGCTGCTTGGGTTTGGGACACTCTTCTAATTTTTATTTAAGACCAGTTCTACGACTTGGAAAGTCTTGCTTTTGATTTTCTTATTGTAGCTTCGTTTGAGTCTATTCTGATAGACTTGCAAATGATTCAAAGCATCTATTCATCTCTGATCCAGTAACTCGAGCTCATTTAGTCTTGATACTCTGTATTCTTCATCTATGATAAGGTTTTGCAGTGATATCCTGAGGGATGGGAGCTCGGTCTCAATGGGGAGTACAACTTCTGATCCATAGACCAAGGAGAAGGGGGTGGCGTCGGTGGGTGTGCGGATGTTGGTTCAATAAGCCCAGAGGGCAGGATTAAGCTGCAAATTCCAGTCATGACCTGAGTCATTGACTTTTTTCTTGAGAATTTTCAAAATGGTTTTGTTTGTAGCTTTTGCTTGGCCATTGCCTTGGGGATAGTATAGGGTGGAGAAGCTATGTTGGATTTTGAATTTATCGCACAAGTCACAGACATCCTGATTCTTGAATGGTGTCCCATTATCTGAGATAATGGCTTGTGGAACACCATAACGACATATGCGATAGTTTAGGATGAACTTAGAATTCTACTTCTCAATTATATACGTCATGGGTATGGCCTCCACCCACTTTGTGAAGTACTCAGTTGCGGTTATGATGAATTTGTGGCCATTGGATGAGGTGGGTGTGATTTTCCCAATGAGATCGAGTCTCCACTACAAAAAGGGCCATGGCATGACAATAGGATGAAGTTCTTGAGCTAGAGCATGGATGAGGTCCCCATGCTGCTGACATTGTAGACACCTTCTAGCATGATAATGTGCTTCTCTTTCCATAGTGGGCCAATAATACCCCATCCTGAGCACTTTCTTAGCTATGGTCATTACACTCGAGTGTGAACCATAAATACCATTATGAACTTCAGTTAGAGCGGTTAATGTCTCCTCAGTGTTTAAACAGTGTAGTAGGGTTCCTTCTATGCTCCTACGGTATAGGGTATCACCTAGGATGAAAAATATGGATGCCTTTTTAACAAAGGTTCATTTTAGGTTTGATGGTAGGTTCGTGGGTATGACTCCTATGAGAAGATATGTGTAGATGTCATGATACCAAGGATCAAGAGGACCAACGATTTTGCACATGAATTCTAATTTTGGTACCTTGAATGCAGGAATGAGAAGCTGCTCAATCAAGAATTCATATTTTGGGATATTGTTGGGGATGTCTAGTAGGGACCCAATTGTTGCCATGGCATATGCTGCTCTGTTGTTGGTTCTAGGAATCTGCTCAAATGTTATTTCTATAAAAGATTTTTTGAGAGTCTCCACCAATTTCTTATATGGAGTGAGCTTGTCATCCTTGGTCTGATATTCATTATTGACTTGTTTTATGATTAACTGAGAGTCTTTGTACACTTTGAGAGCTATGATGTTCCATTGCACTGCTATCCTGAGACCTATAGTCAAAGCCTCGTATTCCGCGATGTTGTTGGTGCAAGGAAATTCCAGTTTGTATGACTTTGGTATGCAATCCCCTTGTGGGGTGATGAAGAAGACACCAGCTCCTGATTCGTGCTGTGTGTATGAGCCATCGAAGTATAGTTTCTAGTGGTTTGCTACGTTGAGGTTAAAAATTGATTCATCTGGAAACTTTGAGACAAGAGGATTCTCAGAATAAATAGGTGCTTCTGCTAGTTGATTTGAAATAACTTGGCCCTTAATTACTTTCTGCTCTATATACTCGATGCCATACTCTGACAGTATCATCACCCATTTTTCCATTCTTCCTGTGAGCATTGCCTTTGATAATAGATACTTGAGAGGGTCAATTTTGGCGATGAGCTTTATCTTGTGTGCCAACATGTAATGTCTAAATTTTTGTGATGCAAACACTACTGCGAGGCATGCTTTCTTGATGAATGACTAGTTTAGCTCATGACCGACCATTGTTCTATTGATATAGTAGATAGCCTTGTCTAAACTGTTTTCATCATGCTGAGCTAGGAGAGCTCCAAGGGCTTCTGTTGTTGCTGACATGTATAAGATCAATGGATTTCTTGGGATGGGTGGAATTAAGACTGGTGGTGTCAATAGGTATTCATTGATTTTGTTGAATGCCTCTTCACATTTTGTATCCCATTTGTATGCTACCCCCTTGTGGAGTAGGTGAGAATATGGATTATGCTTGTCCACAAGTAGTGCTATGAATCGTCAGATGGATTGGAGTTTTCCTTGGAGACCTCTCAGTTGCTTTAATGTCTTTGGTGCTTCCATTTCGAGGATTGTTTTCACCTTTGATGGATCCACCTCGATACCCCTCATGGACACTATGTATCCTAGAAATTTACCTGATTGTACGCTAAAAACACACTTCTTGGGATTTAGTTTGACTTTGTATTCCTCCATTCTATCAAAGATAGAACTTAGGGTTGCTATGTGATCTTTTCTCTTTCTGGACTTAGGTAGGATATCATCAACATAGTCTTCAACCGATTTATGGATCATGTCATGGAATATCAATGTCATGGCCCTTTGATATGTTGCTTCTGCATTCTTTAGGCTGAATGGCATCAAGTTCCAGCAGTAGGTCCCTCATGAACAAGTGAAAGTCATCTTATGTTGATCTTCTTTTGCTATCATGATCTGATTGTATCCTGAAAAATCCATCCATTAGTGATAGCATCTCATGTCGATGTTAGGAAGGCGGAAGTCATCCTTTGGACATGCCTTGTTCAAATCTCTGAAATCTATGCAAATTCTGATAGCTTCGTCAGGCTTTGAGACAGGTACCAAATTTGACACCCATTCTGGATAATCTATTGGTCGGATGAATCCTGCATCTAGTAGCTTTTTCAGCTCCATTTTGACTAACAAAGCGATTTGAGGATGTATTTTTTGAAGCTTTTGTTTGACTGGCTTTGCCTCTGGATAGACTACTAAATGATGAACCACAATCTTTGGATCAAGTCTTGGCATGTCAGCATAACTCCATGTGAAGTTTATTTGTCTTTCCTTTAGGAATACCACTAGGAGTTCTTGCTCTTCTGAAAGTAGTGATTTTGCATAGAATATGATATGTGGGGTCTCCTCTGTTCCTAGGTTGACATGATTTCATTTTTCAGCCAAGACTGCTAACTTTTCCTGATGAATAGCTCTTAAAGGAAGATTGAATCCTTCATCCTCAGGTGCCTTAGAGAGGTTTTCACCATTCGATACGTCCTTTCTTTTTACTTTTTTCTTGTCAGAGAGTGCCACAGTGTGGTTTTCACTCAAGGACTTGGATACGATTCTTAGTTTCTCACTTTTGCAACTGAAGGATTCAATCATTTCACCATAATAGGAATGTGTGTCCAACTCCATTATAAACCCTGCCTTGTGATCCCCTTCTGGAATGTTGTCCCGCAATCCCATGAATTTTGTGAGCGCCTCATCATTTTTGAATGTATCGAGGACTGGTGGTCCTCGTTGGTCATAGTTGATGAGTTGGGGATATACTAAGAGGATCTCATGATTTTGATGGTCTATTTCAAAGGAGAGGGTGCTAATCATGCAAAGGGTGGTATCCTCAAATAACCTAGGTATATTGGTCATGGTATACTCGTCATCGCTACTAATATAGGCCTCAGTTATAAAGTTATGTATGTCTCTACCTATGGATATTGGTGAGTGTACTTCTACTACTATTGGCTGAGGAGAAATATTAACCGTTCTAACTAGAGGACTTCGCCCACGTATGGTTATACTTGAAGGGGTACATCCAAGGCCAAGATTTGTTATGGGTCACATCTCTGGCATGATAGGTATTATGAGCTCATTGTCGTTTTGTCCCAGTCTTTGATTTCTATCATAGCCCATTGCGAGCATCATTTGTAGGCCCTTGCTTATCTCATCCATTGGTAATTCAGGTGTCGGTCTTTCATCTTGATATAACATGTGAGATGGATCTGCTTCAATAATCTCCTGGCCAAGGTCTCCCCATCTTGTGAATTTGGGATAGTCTTTAGGAAATGTTTGCGATGTGGAAGCTTGATTTTCTTGTGGACGTCCCTATGATCTAGGAGATTGTGGTAACTCTCCTATCACAAAAGCATTGTTAGGGAGCTTGTAGCTTCCACAACCGTCCTCTTGGATGATAAGCTTGATGTCAGAGATGGTGGGAATGGTGGGAGTGGTGGGTGTCTCTGTCACAGAAGTGGACGCGAGAGTGGTGGGGTCGATGTATGGTGTGGATGGGCCCTCATCATATTTTGGAACTTGGGGGATTTTGTAATATTTTGCTTCAAGATTTTTGCAATATGAAAACAGTTCGGGATCTCCATGGACGGTAACCTCTTGTCCATTATGTGTAAATTTCACACATTGGTGGAAAGTTGATGCTACAGCTTTCATCGCATGGATCCATGGACATCCCAGGAGGATATTATACAGCAAGTCAAGGTCCAGGACCTGACAAGTGGTTTCCATGAGAGTTGGCCCTACTTGAATAGGGAGTTTAATCATGCCTTGAGACACTCTTTCTTGGTCATCATATTCTCTTATATTGATGCCCTTTCCTTTGTCGATGGAATCTTTTGATATTTTCAACTTTTTGATGAGGCTGAGAGAATAGATGTTCAAGCCCGCACCTCCATCCACCAAGACCCTTTTGATTTTTCTCTTGTGTACAATGGATTCCAAGTGAAGTGCACAATTGTGAGATGGTTGGGCGGGGGAAATCTTGGTTAGAAAATGTAAGGAGATTAGGCATTATGATATTTCTGACCATAGCTTGGAATTGCTCCGCATTGAGATCTATGGGGACGGTGGATGAGGCTAATGCTTTCTCATGGATCTTCCTATGGGCAGATGAGATTTCTAACAACTCCATGAAGGAGATGTGTGTTGGCGTTCTCTTGAGTTGATCTAGGACATTGTAGCCATTAGGAATGGATCTAGATGTAGGGACTCTATTTGGTTGGGATGATCCTACGATGGTGACTTTGCTGCCTCTTGTGGTGACTCCACAATCTTCGGCATGGGCGCCCTTGATGGTGATGACCATGCAGTCTTCATTTAGGGAGGTAACGACTGTTTCATACACAAGATTTACATTGGCCTTCCCTTTATCATTTTTATTCCCTTTGTTTCCATGATTCGACATCGGATTCGTTTATATTTTAAGATCTTGATTTTCTATAGGTTATTCCACGTTTACGATTTTCTTATCAATAAGATCTTGGATGATGTTTTTGAGTCTCATGTAACTGTTTGTGGTATGGCCTTTGATTTTATGAAATTCGCAAAGTTGATTCCCGTTATACCAAGGAGGTTTGACATCGGGTTCTTGGTAATTCTCAAATGTAGGAGGCTTGATGAGTTTTTCATCGATCAAATTTTTCATTATGTCCTCAAGTGGTTCCCCCAAAATGGTGTATTTTTCATTTGGGATAACTTTTGCATTGGGGTGGTCCTCTTTGGTCATTGAGATTATTGATGGTTGGATTATTGTTGGGTTGGTGTGTTGTGTAATGGTGGTTTTGGTGTTGAATTTGGATTTGTGGTGTGGGTGTATGTTGGCGTGGGGCACTAATGACCACCTTGGCATCAACGACACCATCATTAGTAATATTTTTGTTTCTTGCCCACGTACGAGGTTTATCATTGTAATTGGATGGTGGGCAGTTGTTTTGTTGTTTGTGGTATGATGTTGATTCTGTGGGTTGAGTCATAAGGGCTCTTTCGATGCTGAGCACCTTGGAGATCAATTGATCATATGTGGTGATGCCCTGAACCTTGACATGAAATGCCAAGCAGTCTTCAAGGTTGGCTATGATGGTGCAAACTTGTTCTTCTGGCATGGTCCACTTGCTCTGATTGGCCTTGGATTTCCATCGTTGTAGGTGTGCAAACCCTTTTCCTAGTACCTGCAAAACAACATGAATAAACAAGTTAGAGAAGGAAATGCAAGCTAGAACAAGGATTCCCCATGAAATCAATCTACAATATCAAACTAGGAATGAAAATATTAAAGAACACAATGAAAATGAGAAAAGAAAGATTAAATCCTAATTAGAAAAGCAAACACATGATCCCATGGGGGAATTGGTACCAATTTGATGTGAAAATTGGTCCTTTCCCAATTCCTATGATGAAATCTTGATATGTTGAAGATGATTGATCCACTTTGGTGACAAATGGTGAGAGCTCCAAGCCAAAATCTACAATAACCTAGCTAAGAACTCAAGATTGGTGAATGGAAATGGCTAAGTATTTGAGCATGGTAACTTTGCTTGGATTGTGGATGGATAAATGAGGATATGAGCTCTTTATTTATAGGATTTCAAGATGGATGAAAGTCCAAATTTGAGAAATGTGGGACTAACATTCATCAAATGATATGGTGCCACTTGTCAAGCTATGAATGGATGATGGATGTGCAAGATTTCGGGTTTGTGCCAATAAAAGCCAATATTTGAAATTCAAATTTGTTGAAATGACATGCAAGAGGGAAGGGAAAATGCAATAAATGCCACTTGGCTCAAGGCAAAGGACATGTAAGAAATCTTAAATGCCTTGTTGGATGTACATGTTGACTTGGAATTTTTGAATTCAAATTGAGGGAATATTCCAAAAGATGCCTTGTGAGGAAAATAGAGATTTAATAAATGAATTAAATCTATTTTCATGTGCAACTTGCATAATCTAGAGTATGTGACATGAGATGAGGTTAAATTAATCAAGGATTAATTAATTTAACAAGAGATTTGATGATGTGACTTATTTGACTTAGATTTATGGATTTATTTAAATCAAATAAGAGAGGAAGATGATGAAAGGATAATTAAATAATGATTTTGATTTATTTAATTAAAAGGGATGGTGTTAAATTAAATCAATAAGGTTTTAATTTATTTAATTTAATGGATGGACTTTAGAGATTTAATCAAATAAATTGATTATTTAATTAAATAGGGATAATTAGACCAGATGGATTGATTTAATTAACAAAAGAGATTGACTTGATTAGATAAAATGATTTATTTAATTAAGAGACGAATATTGATGAATTTAATCAGGTAGGGGAATTTGATTAAATGGTTAGACCAAGGGATGATTCCAGAATAAATGATGTTAGTAAGTCAGGATCGAATGCATGATGTCAATCAGTATATTTTTGATGTTTACATTTTCCCCCTCTTTGAATCAATGCACTCGTTGCGTTGGTTCAAAGAATAAACGATCTCAATCAAAGCCAAAATTTTTTGATATTTAAAAACTTGCCCCACTACTGCATGGCAGGAGAAAACATGTCATTAGAATTCCCCCTCGAGAGATCGAACGAAAATTTTAATTTGTTTGGGTGATCTCGCGTAAAAAAGATGATAAAATACCTGAAAGATCCGAAAGGGGTCCGGGAGGCTAAAAACATGTCTAAATACAATAAAACGATGAAAAAAAAGCCTCAAACGAACAAAAATAGGTTCGGGTGTCCAAAACCCTAGCAGGACAGCTTTTTAGGGTTAAAAAACCCCAATTTTTAGACTTAAAAGGGGCCCGAGGGGTCACTTTCAAGTCATTTTCACACACCTCTGCTAGCAAACTTTGAGATTTGAGCTCTAACCCTTTGACGATATGGCGCAACGACAACTTCCTCTACACATTTCGGATCGAGTTCAGACATACCAGCGGCCACCTGGCATCGGGGTACTGGTATGTGACTCCTACCCAAGCTTAATTTTTTTTTTTGACGCATTTATTACTACTTTAAAAGAGAGCTTGCCTCCAGCGGTGCTATTATAGCATCGCTCGAATTTGAACTACACCGTTAATTACCTTTTTGCGCCACAACGGTACTATTTAGTGCCACAGCAGTGCTGTTTGGAGTTTAGAAACTTCGCCATTGGGCTCGGGCTCGACAGGCTGGTTTGGAAAAAGTGCACCGTGGCGGCACCCTTTTCATGAAAATTGCAACGGTGGGGATAAAGTGCATGGCGATGACTCTATTTGGCTCAATTTAGGGTCCAACATCGAAGTTTGATGAAACTCAAACTGTGACGCCATCACAAATTGCACCGCTGGAAACGAGTTTGGAGCGTTAGGCCAGGATTTTTGCAAAAAATTTCAATACACTGACTTTACATGATGCAGGATGGACCAAGGGAGCTCTACTCTCGAGAGCACCAGTCACAGGATTTAGCGAGCATCCTATGGGACTTGAGCAACAAAGACTAGGACCGACTGGGAGTTGTTGGCTTATGGCATATTGCGTACGCAGTGCCCGTGTGCACACACCTGGGGATGCTATCAGTGTTGGCCGAGAGGTGGCACAACGAGACATCATCATTTCATCTTCCCACTAGCGAGGCGACCGTCACCTTGGAGGACATCTGGTGCATTCTACGATTGCCCATTCATGGCCGTCGGGTGATCTATGACATGGAGGAGGGACGCGAGTACTGCGTCAGAGTCCTCGCTACATGAGACATTATCTATTATGAGGGTCAGATCGAGCTTGAGTGGTACAGGGTTATCGCACCTCCCTTCCGCTGGGTGATTGCATCTATCATTTCAGGTTTGGTTGCCCCAGACCAGCGAGGGCGATATTTCAGTTCGGGTTGGGGATGCTGCTGGGAGAGGATGGTCTGAGACAGGCCAGTTTGGTTCACATGGGGGCCTGTCCTTTTGGCTTCACTTTACAGGGATCTCCACAAGTACGTTTATGTGGATGGCAGAGTGTTGGGGGCTAGAGTGACACTTCTTCATGTCTGGGTGTGGGAGCACATTTCTGTGTTGCGTCCATGTGTGGTTCCAGTTCTGATGGGGGTAGAGGATTCCCTCATGGCACTATACAGAGGCAGTGTGTCCTTCACACACACTGGCGAGCATGGGATCCCCTACTAGAGGCGGGTCCTAGACGAGATGCTTGTCTTTACTTGGTGTCAATATCTTGGTCAGCCTAGATGGGCCGACGATGCTTCTCAGCTCTTCTATTGTTGCTAGGATCGATACATGTAGGGCTGGGAGCACACGATGATCGAGCGGTACCTACCCAAGCACGTACAATGTTAGTTTGGAGAGCCATAGGATCGGCTCGATGACGGTTATGTAGCCGTATTTGCATGCAACATGATGCAGGTGTCATGGGGGCCTGATATTCTTACCTCTGAGGTAGTTGACAACTTTCAACAGTTGGTGGCCCGTCTGTGGGCTTATGATCAGGGCTTGGCAGATCCAGGGACCACATAGGCCTACAGAGACTAGTTCAGACTTCCTCTTCGACTGACTGTTCCAGGTGAGGATCCAAAGGTGTGCAGGGTCAGAGGCAGAGGGAGAGGATGAGGGTGGGGACCGAGGATCGAGATTCGACAGGATCCACTAAGTGTGCCCCCAGTTCCACCAGGTCAGGCAGATGTCCCCATGCAAGACCAGCAGCTGGATCCGCAGTCCTACCACCACGAGCCGAGGGTGAGGACCAGGTTCACATGTAGCCACGGGCATAGCCAGCAGGGTAGAAAGATGCATGGGATGCCTTGATTTTACAATTGTAGGCACAGGTTCAGGCCGTGACGGTTGAGAGAGATCAGGCACGGGTTGAGAGAGATCAGCTCAGAGCAGAGAGGGATTAGGCGGTGCAACAGAGATAGGCTGCAGAGCTACATGTAGCCACAGAGCTAGGCTATAGGCAGTAGATTGAGAGCATGACAACCTCCTCCTCCTAGGGTACAGTGTCGGTTCGATCCTACAGGGATGCTATCCGAGAGATAGAGTACTACCGCCGGGCTTACCATGAAACCGTACCTAAAATAGACTGGGTCCTCGAGTACTCAGAGCAAGCTAGCCAGAGACCACCAGAGGGTCATGGTGACAAGGGCGAGGGAAACATTCATGGAGATCAGGCTTGATCCTGATATTATGATGTACTTTTTGATAGCCCGATGGGAATTTTGTACTGATTGACACATATGTACAGTGATCTGATTTATTATTTTGTACTATGACAGTTGATATGATTGATGATATGTATGAGTCGATGATGATTTTGATGTGATGCAGTGTGTACTCCTTTATTTATGCATGTATGATTGATTTCTATATGCTTTGCAATGATGTTTTATGGATGCATTTATTTCTAATGATGTTTATGCAATGATTATGACTAACAGATCTATATTATGCTAACCTATGATATGATGTGCAATAATGTTAACTATATGATCATGGTTTATTTTATGCAAATGCAATATGTGAAATGATTTGATTTATTGTATGTGCAATGATGTGCAGAAAAATGCTTATATATACGAGATAATTTATGGATGGATGTGATATGATGCGATTGTCGTGATATGATACAAATGAAATGGTTTTATAAGATGCTTAGAATAACAAATGTTTATTATCCTAAATGGTGATGTATGTGATGCAATGATATGTTAATGCAAGGTGATATGATGATGCGTAATGTAAGTGTAATGTGATGATATGATGTCATGATCTTATGCAAGTATGTATGCCTAATGAGTTAAATGCTTATATACCTATTGCTTACGATTAGGAAAAAGTGATTATGGAACGCTTTTGTTCATGCTTATGTGATGATTTATATGATAAATGGTAATGTAAATGAATGTTATGAAATGTAATGGGTGAAATGCAATTACATGGATGCACCTATTGAAGCATGTTTATGATAAACTGTTTATGATGATGAAAAATGCAATGTGTATGTTTCCTATATGATATGCTCTATGCCATATGCTAATGATTTCTATATGATATGCAATATGCTAATGATTTGTGGATGCAAGATTGATGACAATGATGATGATCAACTATCATAGTACCTTGTTAGCGTGATTAGTAAGAAAAGAAGAAGTCATTTCAACAAGACACAAGCTGACACAAATGCAGATGATGATAATGATGGTGGTGATGATGATTATTACTTGCCGAGGAATTGAGATTTTCAAAGTACCAAATTTTCTTATGTTTGATAACACACGTGGTACGATGCATCAAGGTATAGAAAACTAGGATGGCATTGTACCTAGTGTGATGGAATTTGACTCGACAATCAGATAGGAGTATTCTTGTTCACACCTGACATACGAAAACCTTGCTAGGATGTATTTTAGAAATCTCAGACACCTCAGACCAAAACATGGAAAGGTAAACCTATCCATGCAATAGTTAACAAGTTTCCCTCAACCTCTTCCATACATACCTAACAAAGCAAGTATTTTCCGAGGTTATATTACAAGAACGTCCAACAAGCACAACAGATAAAAGATAATGATTGTTACCCCATTCCTATTTCTCTAAATCCTATGTTTGGATATCATCGAGAGGTCCTTGGAATGAGCGCAAAATAAGATAAGTCAAATGAAAAAGACCAAGTAAACAAATAAATTGATGCTCTTCAATACCGCTAATAGAGAGAGGATGTGTTTTCTAAGGATAACAACCGGAACTCATTGCTAAAAGATAATGCCCATTGTAGGAAGGATTCATCCTAAGACATGCTAGTGGATGGCGACACGTCATTTTGTTTATCCAAAGTGTTCTAAGGGATGATTGATATGGAACCAATTTAGATGATGAGTTACCAATACGAAGAGATAACCAGCTTGCTTACGCACTGACTTAGACTTTAGACTCGACATTTTGGAGTTTTACTTGTAATCTGCTAGACTTGTTTCTGATTATCCTGCCAAAGGTTGGGGATGATGATCAATTTATTATGGATGGTGTTTATTGCAGGTGCAAGCAAGATGAGATAGATGGATTTTTTCAACTATTTGGATGTTTTTGATGTTTTTGCAATGTTTTGAGGGTGTTTTTGGTATTTTTTCGAGATTTTCAAATGTTTTGATTTTTTATTTTTTTAAATGTTTTTGGGATTTTATGAGATTTTGACCAAGAAACTAACCTAAAGACCTATCCTAGGGGCCTTAGGGGTTGATCAATAGATTATCCTTGCCTACGTTATACACGCAAAGACCACGTAGTTCGACTGACGACTTGAACGATTTACAGATGATGATATACATGATGAAATGTTAGTTTATTATGACGGACTCCTATAGGACTAACCTAAATGTCTCGGGGGATGATCAAAGATCAACCTTGCCTACATTCAAGCTCAGAGATGATATAGTTCGACAAGAGGACTCTGTTTTTAAAGTTTTTGACTTGTTTTTGGATTTTGATGTGTTTTGATGTTTTTGGATTTTGTGTTTTTTTGATGTTTTTGGATTTGAGGATTTGAGGATTTTAAGATCATACATGAATCTGATCTAATAAGAAAATTCCCCCAGCATGATTCCATAGACTACCCCGATAAAGGTAGGACAAACTGACCTTGAGAATGGGCCGAGTAGTACTAGGAGGGATCATGATACGAAATAGGACCAAGCTATGGTTTAGATGCGAGTGGATGTGTGATGGATGGAGACTTGAATGCGATGGATGATGGAAGTGAAATGGATGGATGATGCCGAACAAGCCATAAAGATCCTGGTGGATGGGAAGTGCTTATTTACACAAGGCACCTGTTTGCTAGGTTTTCACCAAGGTACTTGCCCAAAGTGCCACCGAAGTGGTTTTCACTAGAGAACAATTTTTTTGGTCCTTTTTCTAATTTTTTTTGGATTTTTTGCTTTTTTGATTTTTTTGTTGTCACCAAAATGCCTGTTTGCTAGGTTTTTGCCAAAGCGACCATTTTTTCAGGACATTTTCTAATTTTTTGGATTTTCTGATTCTATACCTTGAAAGCATTAGGCATAAAACTTTTTGAGATGGGAACTATTCATGGGCTCCTGCAGAGGTTCCCCTTTGGGTGTTGAGAGCTGGTATGCCCCTAACTTATAACTTGCTATGATGATGAAAGATCCTAACCAATTAGGTTTGAACTTTCCTTTGCTGCTGGGGTTTGGGACATTCTTCTAATTTTCTTTTAAGACTAGTTCTCCAACTTGGAAAGTCCTGCTTCTTATTTTCTTGTTGTAGCTCCATTTGAGTCTATTTTGATAGATTTGTAAATGATTTAAAGCATCTATTCATCTCTCATCTAGTAACTCAAGCTCATTTAGTCTTGACACCCAGTAGTTCTCATCAGTAATGAGGTTTTGAAATGATATTATGAGGGATGGGAGGTCGATCTCAATGGGGAGTACGACTTCTAATATGTAGACCAAGGAGAATGGGGTGGCATGAGTGGGTGTGCGGATACTGGTTCAATAAGCCCAGAGGGTGGGATTAAGCTGTAGATGCTAGTCACGACCTATGTCATTGATTGTTTTCTTGAGGATTTTGAGGATAGTTTTATTTGTAGCTTTTTCTTGGCCATTGCCTTGGGGATAGTATGGGGTGGAGAAGCGATGTTGGATTTTGAATTTCTTGCACAAGTTGTGAACCTCTTGGTTCTTGAATGGTGTCCCATTATCTAAGATAATGGCTTGTGGGACCCCATAACGACAGATGAGATAGTTCAAGATAAATTTTGAGATTTTCTTTCTAGAGATATACATCATGGGTATAGCCTCTACCCACTTTGTGAAGTACTCAGTTGTAGTTATGATGAACTTATGGCCATTGGATGAGGTGGGTGTGATTTTCCCAATGAGATCAAGTCCCCACTATGAAAAGGGCCATGGTGTGACTATAGGATGAAGCTCTTGAGCTGGAGCATGGATGAGGTCTCCATGCTGTTGACATTGTATACACCTCTTAGCATGATCATGTGCTTCTCTTTCCATTGTGGGCCAATAGTACCCCATCCTCAGCAGTTTCTTGGTGATGGTCATTCCACTTGAGTGTGAGCCACATATGTCGTTATGAACTTCAGTTAGAGTGGTTAATGCCTCCTTAGCATTTAGGTAGCACAGTAAGGTACCTTCTATGCTTCTACGGTATAAGGTATCACCTAGGATCACAAATTTGGATGCCTTTTTGATAAAGGTTCATTTTAGGTTTGATGGTAGGTCAGCGGGTATGACTCCTATTCGAAGATATGTATAGATGTCATGATACCAAGGATCGCCAGGACCAATGATTACACACACATATTCTGATTCTGGTACCTCAAATGTGGGAATAAGAAGTTTCTCAATAGAAATTCATATTTCGGCATGTTGTGGGGGATGTCCAATAAGGACCCAATTGTAGCCATGGCGTCAGCTACTCTGTTGTTGGTTCTTGGAATCTGCTCAAATGTTATGTCAATGAAGGATTCTTTTAGAGTCTCCACCAATTTCTTGTATGGAGTTAGCTTGTCATCCTTAGTCTGATATTCATTATTGACTTGATTTATGATCAACTGAGAGTCTCCATACACCTTGAGAGCTATGATGTTCCATTGCACTGCTATCCTGAGACCTATAGTCAAAGCCTCATATTCTGCTATGTTGTTGGTGCAAGGAAATGCCAACTTGTATGACTTTGGTATGCAATCTCCTTGTGGGGTGATGAAGAAGATGCCAACTCTTGATCCATGTTGTGTGTATGAACCATCGAAGTATAGTTTCCAATGGTCAGTTACGTTGAGGTTAAAAATGGATTCATCTGGGAATTCTGAGACAAGAGGATTCTCAGAGTAAATAGGTGCTTTTGCTAGTTGATTCGCAATAACTTGGCCCTTAATGGATTTCCTCTCTACATACTCGATGTCATACTCTAACAGTATCATCACCCGTTTTGCCATTTTGCCTATGAGCATTGCCTTGGATAAGAGATACTTGAGGGGATGAATTTTTGCGATGAGCTTTATCTTGTGTGCCAGCCTATAATGTCTGAATTTTTGGGATGCAAACACTACTGTGAGGCAAGATTTCTTGATGAATGAGTAATTTAGCTCATGACCAACCATTGTTCTACTAATATAGTAGATAGTCCTCTCCATTCCTTTTTCATCATGCTGAGCAAGAAGAGCTCCAAGGGCTGCTGCTATTGCTGACACATATAAGATCAATGGCTTTCTTTGGATAGGTGGCATTAACACTGGTGGTGTTAGTAGGTATTTCTTGATTTTGTTAAATGCCTATTTGCACTTTGTATCCCATTTGTATGCTACCCCCTTGTGGAGTAGGTGATAATATGGATTTTGCTTGTCTGCCAGTTGTGCTATAAATCATCGAATGGATTGAAGTCTGCCTTGGAGGCCTCTTTGTTGTTTTAGTGTCTTTGGTGCTTCCATCTCGAGGATTGCTTTGACCTTTGCTGGATCCACCTCGATACCCCTCATGGAGACTATGTATCCTAGCAATTTACCTGACTGTACACCGAAGACACACTTCTTGGGATTTAGTCTGACTTTGTATTCCTCCAGTCTGTCAAAGATAGCACTTAAGGTTGCTATATGATCTTTTCTTTTTCTTGATTTGGCTAGGATGTCGTCAACATAGTCTTCAACTATTTTATGAATCATGTCATGGAAGATCAATGTCATGGCCCTTTGATAGGTTGCTCCTGCATTTTTTAGGCTGAATGGCATCATGTTCCAGCAGTAGGTCCCCCATGGACAAGTGAAAGCCGTCTTGTGTTGATCTTTTTTTGCTATCATGATCTGGTTGTATCTTGAAAATTTGTCCATTAGTGATAGCATCTCATGTCCTACTGTCATGTCTACTATCATGTCAATGTTGGAAAGTGAGAAATCATCCTTGGGACATGCCTTGTTTAAATCTCTAAAGTCTGTACAAATTCTGATGGCTCCGTCAAGTTTTGAAATAGGTACCAAATTTGATACCTATTCTGGATAATCAATTGGTCGGATAAATCCTGCATCTAACAAATTTTTGAGCTCCATTTTGACTAACAGAGCAATTTGAGGATGCATTTTGCGAAGCTTTTGTTTGATAGGTTTTGCTTCTGGATACACTGCTAAATGATGAACCACAGTCTTTGGATCAAGTCCTGGCATGTCAACATAACTCCATGCAAAAATTTATTTGTCTTTCCCTTAGGAATGCTGCTAGGAGTTCTTATTCTTCTGATAATAGTGATTCTACATAGAATGTGACTATTGGTGAGTGTACCTGTGACTATTGGTGAGTGTACTTGTACTAGTATTGGCTAAGGAGAAATATTAACTGTTCTAACCGGAGGACTTCGACCACGTATGGTTATTCTCGAAGGGGTACATCCAAGACCAAGATTTGTTATGGGTCATGTCTTTGGTATGATAGGTATTACAAGCCCATTGTCATTTTGTCCCAGTCTTTGATTTCTATCGTAGCCCATTGCAAGCATCATTTGTAGGCTTTTTCTTGTCTCATCCATTGGTAAATTAGTTTGCGGTCTTTCATCTTGATACAACATGTGAGATGGATCTGCTTCAATAACCTCATGGCCCAGGTCTCCCCATCTTGTGAATTTGGGATAGTTTTGAGGATAGGTTTGTGATGTGGAAGCTTGGTTTTCTTGTGGGTGTCCTTGTGATCTAGGAGATTGTGGTAACTCTCCTATCACAAAAGCATTGTTAGGGAGCTTGTAGCTTCCACAACCATCCTCCTGGATGATGAGCTTGATATCAAAGATAGTGGGGATGGCGGGGATGGTCGGTGTCTCTATCGCAGAAGTGGACTTGAGAGTGGCGGGGTCGATATATGGTGTGGATGGGCCCTCATCATTATTTGGAACTTGGGGGATTTTGTAATACTTAGCTTCAAGATTTTTGCAATATGAAAATCGTTCGGGGTCTCCATGAATGGTAACCTCTTGTCCATTATGTGTAAATTTCACACATTGGTGGAAGGTTGATGCTACGACTTTCATCACATGGATCCATGGGCATTCCAAGAGGATATTATATGGCAAGTTGAGGTCCAAGACCTGACAGGTGGTTTCCATGAGCGTTAGCCCTACATGAATAGGGATTTTGATTGTGCCCTGAGACACTCTTTCTTGGTCATCATATTCTCTTATCATGATGCCCTTTCCTTTGTCGATGGTATCTTCTGATATTTTCAACTGCTTGATGAGGCTGAGAGAATAAATGTTCAAACCTACACCTCCATCCACCAAGACCCTTTTGATTTTTCTCTTGTTTACGATGGCTTCCAAGTGAAGTGCATGGTTGTGAGATGGTTGGGTGGGGAAATCTTGGTCAGAGAATGTAAGGAGATTAGACGTTATGATATTTCTGACCATAGCTTGGAATTGCTCCACATCAAGGTTGGCGAGGATAGTGGATGAGGCTAATGCTTCCTCAAAGATCTTTTTGTGCACTTATGAGATTTTTAACAACTCCATGATGGAGATGTGTGTTGGTGTTCTCTTGAGTTGGTCTAGGACATTGTAACCATTAGGCATAGATCTAGATGAAGGGACTCTATTTGGTTGAGATGATCCTGCAATGGTGACTTTGCTGCCTCTTGTGGTGACTCCATAATCTTTGGTATGGGTGCCTTTGATGGTGATGACCATGCAGTCTTCATTTAGGGAGGAAACAACCATTTTGTACACATGATTTACACTACCCTTCCCTTTATCATTTTTGTTCCCTTTGTTACCATGATTCGACATCAAATTTGTATATATCTTAAGATCCTGATTTCCCATAGATTGTTCCACGTTTATGATTTTCTTATCAATGAGATCTTGGATGATGTTTTTGAGTCTCATGCAATTGTTTGTGGTGTGACCTTTGATTTTATGAAATTAGCAAAGTTTATTTTCATTATACCAAGGAGGTTTGACATCGAGTTCTTGGTAATTCTCAAAGGTAGGAGCTTGGATGAGTTTTTCGTCTATCAAATTTTTCATTATGTCCTAAAGTGGTTCCCCCAAAGTAGTGTATTTTCATTTGGGGTAAGTTTTGCGTTGGGGTGGTCCTCTTTGATCATTGAGATTATTGATGGTTGGATTGTTGTTGGGTTGGTATGTTGTGTGATGAGTGTTTTGGTGTTGTGTTTGGATTTACGGTGTGGGTGTATGTTGGCATGGACCACTAATGACCACCTTGGCATCAACAACACCATCATTAGTAACATTTTTATTTCTTGCCCACGTGCGAGGTTTATCATTGTAATTGGATGGTAGGTGGTTGTTTTGCTATTCGTGGTATGATGTTGGTTCTGTGGGTTGAGTCACAAGGGCTCTTTCGATGCTAAGTTCCTTGGGGATCAACTGATCGTATGTAGTGATGCCCTGAACCTTGAGATGAAATTCCAAATGGCCTTCAAGGTTAGTTATGATGGTGCAAACCTGTTGTTCTTCTGGCATGGTCCACTTGCTTTGATTGGCCTTGGATCGCCATCATTGAAGGAATGAAGCGAAAGATTCATTCTTTCCTTGTTTTAGAGCATATAGTTCTTCGAGACTAACATCCATTGCAATGTCACATGCGTAGTTCCTAATGAATGCATCCCTAATTTCTTGGAATGTTCTAATGCCTGAAGGTAAGCGAGAGAACCATTCTATAGCAAGGCATGCCAAGCTTCTAGGAAATAGTCGCATTAGATAAGTATCATCATATGCGACTTCCATGCAATGAACCTAGAATTCCCTAATGTGATCTTCAGGGTTTCCTATCCCATGATATTTTTCAAATTTGGGGATTTCAAATCCCTTGGGGAACGGTTTCATTTCTAGGCTCCTATCAAATGGATAGGGAGACAAGTTGCTTGGTGTTTTGGTTGTTCACCTTGATTGAAGATCGAGCACTTGTTGCGAGAGCAACCTGATTTGTTTCGTGACATCATTTTGTAGATCAGGGGGTGGGATGAAGGTGTTTTGGGGTGTTTCGATTGTGGGTTGGGTGGTTGGGTTGGTCAGTGTGTTGTTTGACGTGTTGTTGAATGGTATGTGTATGTTCTGTCGAGCTAGGTAGGCTTTGACTTTCTTTTATATGAACAACACTTGTTGTTGATCTTGCTATTGTTGTGCTAGGATTTGTGCTTCTTGTTGTTGCTCCAACAGTGCTTGTTGTTGTGCCTGCTGTTGTTCCAACAACGCTTGTTGTTGGGCTACCAATTTTGCTACTTCTTACTGCTGTTGGTATTGCTTTAATGCTTGCTGGTATGCTTGAAATTGCGCTGCTTGTCGAAGTTGTGCTTGATATTGGGCTTGTTGTGCCTGATATTGTGCTTGCACTTGAGCTTGTGCTTGTGTGGCTTGTGCTTGGGCTACTTGATGTTGTAATAAAAGTTGTGCTTGAGCAATCTTTTGTGCTTGCAATGCCTGTGCGGCTTGTTGTTGTTGTTGTTGCAATAAAGCTTGGGCTTGTTGCACTTGCAATGCAGCTTGTGCAGCTTGGGTAGCTTGAGCAACTTGTTGAGCAACTAGTTGTTCAGCTTTTTATTTCTGAACTTGTTGGTATCCTCTTTGGAAAGCAGCTTGCATTGTTGTGTCATATTGGCTTGATGTGGTGAAAGTTGGTGGTGGTGGGGGTGGTAGTGGATTTGGAATGATGTTTGTGAAGGTGGTATTGGTGTTTTACGTGATGGATGGTGCTATTTATTGGATTGGTCCTTGAGAGACCATGCTTTGTGATATTAATGGGGTGTTTGATGATGATTCCATTGCTTGTGTGTTTGTCATTTGTTGTTGTGATATCAACAAAAAATTTTGAGCGATTGGTGTAAGGCTTTGATTCATGGTTGGGATATAGGTTTGATTGATACTTGGTAGGGGAGGAAGCCCTAAACCAAGGAGTGGTGTAGATGATAATGGCAATGGTGGAAGAGGTGGAAATTTAAGGGGTATGAGTTTTTGTGAGAATGTTGTGGTGTCGAACATGCCCCCTGGTTCGAACATGTCTCCCTCTTCTTGCGAATTTGTGAGGAGAGGTGTTTGAGGTATTGCGCTAAAAAATGTTGATGATGGATCATGATGGAAAGTGAGAGGAACATTTTTCTGTGATGGGTTTTCATGTATGTTTTGTTCCAAGGTGGTGTTTGCATCCACGTTTTGATTACTAACAAGGGGGTGTTTTTGAAGTGCATTGAGAAATGCACTTCCCTTATTAACATTGGGTTGGGTTGCAGCAAATGATGTCGTGACTTGAAAAATGTTTTGCATGATGTTTTGGGATGGAGGTGTAGATGAAATGGGGATGGTGGATGAAATTGGAGGAAATGATGTCTCAACTATGGTACTCACATCAAAATCTGAAGGCAACTTGGCCCATTGTTTCGCTAGCTCAATCATGTATAACAAAGGGTTAAGTCTCATCATGATGTTGATGATTCTATGGTTTTCTGGATTTTGGAGCATTTCAGTCATTTCCTCGTGAGACATTCCAAAAGTAAGGTTCTCTCCTTGGTTTTCTTCTTGCGGATTTTGCGATGATGAGAGGGTCAAAGGATTACTTGATTCGGCGAGATTCATTTCTGCGTTTGTTTGGCTAAGATTGCTTGAAGCGGGTGTTTCTTTGTTGGCTTCCATACTCTTCTTGTATTGAGATCTAGTTAGAACCATAAAACAAGGATCAATCCTTGAGAATATGGGAGATGAATCTCTTGATTCTTTGAATCGATCTTTATCTTATGTTCCAAAGTATAAAGTTTTAGGATGCCTTGAGGATCAAAGGTGATGATATGATAATGATGTTAGGAATGGATGATATGGATGTTTTGGCTTTTGATAAATCTTGAACGAGATACTAGGCTTTTAGGACTTGGTGAATTTTGATTTGGATTTTGGATTTGAGATTTTGTCCTTGATTTCAATTTTAATTTGGATTTGGATTTTGAACAAAAAGACCCTAAGATGTTGGATGATGATCTAAGGGATAGCTTTGTTCAAAGGATGATGATTTGAATATGTGTGAGGAGAAGGATGCATCTACCCACACCTATTCAATCAAGATGATTGTTTCACTAAGCATATGAAGAAGGATTCATCTACATACACTAAGTTAGACAAGATGATTTTGATAACTTTGACTAAGCATATGCAAAAGGCTGCATCTACATATGCCTAGCGAAAGGTGATTGATAATATTTTCAAGGATTTGGTCTCAATGATTTTAATTTTGCCACAAAGCCTAGTATTAAGGATGATTTCAAGATTTTCCAAAAGGTGATGGTGAGATGATGTTTGTTTTGATGTTTTGAAGGATGGATGAAAAAGGATTTTGATATGTTTTGATCCTAAGATGAACCTTAAAGGATACACTTTGTTTACCTAGACCTAGGTATTGAAGAGCATGCAAATGCTTCCTAAAGACCTTTGTAACCAAGAAATGATTTGAACGCACATTTTTGGATTTTCAATCAATGATTTTTTGCTTTTGGGGTTATGAGTCTTCAACACATATGAAAGTTCTTTTTGCTTAGCTTTGCTTAATGTCTTTATTTTACCAAAAAAAATTTCTTCAATTAGGTTTTCAAACTAAGATGTCTAATGTCTTAATTTCTTCAAAACCCACAAGATATGATATGTGGAATGTAATGAACTTAAAGCAAGGGTTTCCTATTGTTTACTTAAGAAGACAAATTGAGATATAATCCAATATTTAGAAACCTCTAAGGATGTGAATCCCAAGGGAAAGCAATAACATATGGATTGAGTCACTTGTATTTGTCCTCAAAAGGGTTTGAAATTTGGATAGTGTCAAGTGTTTGTTTTTGAGTTTTTTTGATCAAACAATGCATTTTGTAACCCAATAATAAGTACAATCATATGGATGTGTAAGACAATATTTGTTGGATTCCCACTTGGACAAGTCCAGCTATGCTTATCTCTAGCAAATGGTTAGATGCTTGACCCCACTGGCTCCCCTCCACGGCTCATTAACATTAATCAGGGCAGCCAAGCATCAACACCCATGAAACTCCCATGGCATGCTTTCCATTTCTACTAGAAGACCATAAAAGTGTGGGGCGGCTTTAGAATGACCATTCTTGCACCAACAAATAGATTAAAGGATTTTGGAAAATTCTAGCACATGGGTTTTAGTAAGGACTTTCCGTTCATAGGAGTTGATCCAACATGGCAAGAGTCCCCTTTCGGATCTATCTTGTCAAAGTCAACCGTGTGATATTGGCATTTTTTCCAATATCCACATTTATATCCCAGCTGGAAATACTCTCGGGTTCAGAGTGTTATCGGTTGAGCCGTTCCCTTGGGTGAGTACTTTTTCCCAAAGGCAGGCCCTCTAGGATAAACACAAGTGAATGAAGAACAGTATTCGTAACTCGATCAATCCTTGTTGGCCACAAGAAAAGAGAATATATGCAACAATGCCCCCACTCACACTCGCACAAGATTTTATTCAATTTTAAGCCCAAATAGAAGTGTGGAGGTGATTGCTTTGTCTTAACCCAAAGTCATGAAAAAGGCCTTTTGATTCTCAAGATCGCTATAAAGCGCGAGAGAAGCGCATACGTCATTTTTCAATGGCTTTAGTCTAAGTAAGCCCTCACAAAAAACAAAGCTACACTTGTTCTTTTTAGATCCTCAAAGCAATATGTGAATTCGTTTTAGAGCACCAAATCACAAGTGAAAGACATTTGTTCAATTTGTTAATCCAATAAACAAAATCTAGTAAGTTGTTGATCCTATTTTTCATTTTAACCTTTGCAAGAAGAAATTGAAAGGTTCTTTTTAAGCCCAAGTTAAAACTAATGTTTTGAGAATGAAAAGATAACAAATTCCTAAAGAAGTGTTAAACAAACACTTAAGTGTTTAAAAACACTTTGATTGGACAAAATATCATCACCATACTCCTCCTTCCTTTGTTTTCGATTTCCAACCTTCAAAGAAGAAAAACAGTCAGATTCTAGAAAAACACAGAAGCAAAAAACTAGAAAACGGAAGGTAAATAGATCAAAATCACATGCTAAAAAATTAAATTCTCCCTTTTTCTGTCTCCCAGCGTTGCAGTTTGTGAAGGCATCACAACTCGTGAAGGCATCATAGTTTGTTCTCCCAGTGTCGCTCTCACAGTGCCACTTACTAGTTAGCGGTGCTCTGTGTCCAGATAGAGAGCTTGATTGTGTCACAATTTCTCCTAGCGTCACAGTTTATGTCCAGCGTCGTTATTTTCAAAAATTTCAAAAAGTCCTGCAAGTCAACGAGTCCAACAGCGGAGTTAAAAATTTAAATTTTTTGGCGGGATGAGTCCAGTAGTGTAGTTTGTGTTTTACGCGGTGCCATATAGCGACGCAGATGAGTCCACAGTGCTAAAACAATGATGTTGATGAGCCCACAATGCCAAAACAATGATGCTGACGAGTCTGCATTGGAATTTCTTGTGTGAAGAAAAATGCGGAAATTTCAAGAAAAAGTTAGAATTAATGATATCCAGCCCTCCTTCTAGCACCAAATGTGCGAACCCTTTTCCTAGTACCTACAAAACAACATGAATAAACAAGTTAGACAAGGAAATGCAAGATAAAACAAGGATTCCCCATGAAATCCATTTACAATATCAAAGTAGGAATGAAAATATTGAAGAACACAATGAAAATGAGAAAAGAAAGATTAAATCCTAATTAGAAAAGAAAACACATGATCCCATGGGGGAATTGGTGCCACTTTGATGTGAAAATTGGCCCTTTCCCAATTCCTATGATGAAATCTTGATATGTTGAAGATGATTGATCCACTTTGGTGACAAATGGTGAGAGCTCTAAGACAAAATCTCCAATAACCTAGCTAAGAACTCAAGATTGGTGAATGGAAATGGCTAAGTATTTGAACATGGTAACTTTGCTTGGATAGTGGATGGATAAATGAGGATATGAGCTCTTTATTTATAGGATTTCAAGATGGATGAAAGTCCAAATTTGAGAAATGTGGGACTAACATTCATCAAATGATATGGTGCCACTTGTCAAGCTATGAATGGATGATGGATGTGCAAGATTTGGGGTTTGTGCCAATAAATTCTAATATTTGAAATTCAAATTTGTTGAAATGACATGCAAGAGGGAAGGGAAAATGAAATAAATGCCACTTGGCTCAAGGCAAAGGACATGTAAGAAATCTTAAATGCCTTGTTGGATGTACATGTTGACTTGGAATTTTTGAATTCAAATTGAGGGAATATTCCAAAAGATGCCTTGTGAGGAAAATAGAGATTTAATAAATGAATTAAATCTATTTTCATGTGCAACTTGCATTATCTAGAGGATATGACATGAGATGAGGCTAAATTAATCAAGGATTAATTAATTTAACAAGATATTTGATGATGTGACTTATTTGACTTAGATTTATGGATTTATTTAAATCAAATAAGAGAAGAATATGATGAAAGACTAATTAAATAATGATTTTGATTTATTTAATTAAAAGGGATGGTGTTAGATTAAATCAAATAAGGTTTTAATTTATTTAATTTAATGGATGGACTTTAGAGATTTAATCAAATAAATTGATTATTTAATTAAATAGGGATAATTAGACCAGATGGATTGATTTAATTAACAAAAGAGATTGACTTGATTAGATAAAATGATTTATTTAATTAAGAGACGAATATTGATGAATTTAATTAGGTAGGGGAATTTGATTAAATGGTTAGACCGAGGGATGATTTTGGAAGAAACGATGTTAGTAAGTCAGGATCGAATGCACGATGTCAATCAGTATATTTTTGATGTCTACAGTAGGAATGAGGCAAATGATTCACCCTTTCCTTGTTTTAGAGCTGAGAGTTCTTCGAGACTAACATCCATTGCAATGTTGCATGCATAAGTTTTAATGAATGCGTCCCTAATTTCTTGAAATGTTCTAATGCCTGAAGGTAAGCGAGAGAACCATTCTATAGCGTGTCCTACCAAGCTCCTAGGAAATAGCCGCATCAGATAAGTATCATCGTATGCAACTTCCATGCAATGAACTTGGAATTCCCTGATGTGATCTTGAAGGTTTCCCATCCCTCGATATTTGTCAAATTTGGGGATTTCAAATCCCTTGGGGAGTGGTTTCATTACTAAGCTCCTATCAAATGGATAGGGACACAAGTTGCTTGGTGTTTTGGTTGTTCGCCCTGATTGAAGGTTGAGCACTTGTTGCGAGAGCAACCTGAGTTGTGTCGTCACATCATTTTGGGGATCAAGGGGTGGGATAAAAGTGTTTTGGGGTGTTTCAATCATGGGCTGGATGGGTGGGTTGGTTGGTGTGTTGTTCAATGGTATCTGTATGTTCTGGCGAGCGAGGTAGGCTTCCACCTACTTTTGTATGAACAATGCATGTTGTTGAGCTAAGATTTGCACTTGTTGTGTTTGTTGCTGTTCCAACAACACTTGTTGTTGTGCTTGCTATTGTTCCAACAATGCTTGTTGTTGAGCTGCCAATTTTGCTGCTTCTTGCTGCTCTTGGTATTACTTTAATGCTTGTTGATATGCTTGCAATTGCGTGGCTTGTCTTTGTGCAAGAAGTTGTGCTTGGTATTGGGCTTGTTATGCCTGATATTGAGCTTGCGTTTGAGCTTGCACTTGTGTGGCTTGTGCGGTTTGTGCTTGTGCTGCTTGTTGTTGTACTAGAAGTTGTGCTTGTGCGACCCTTTGTGCTTGCACTGCTTGTGCAGCTTGTGTAGCTTGAGCGACTTGTTGTTGTTGTTGCAATAATGCTTGGGCTTGTTGCGCTTGTAATGCAGCTTGTGCTACTTGGGCGGTCTGCACAACTTGAGCAACTTGCTAAGCAGCTAGTTGTTTGACTTTTTGTTTCTGAACTTATTGGTATCCTCTTTGGAAAGCAGCTTGCAATGCCGCGTCATATTGACTTGATTTGGTCGAAGTTGGAGGTGGTGGTGGATTTGGAATGGTGTTTGTGAAGGTGGTGTTGGTGTTTTGTGTGATGGATGGTGCTGTTGATGTGATTGGTCCTTGAGAGACCATGCTTTGTGATGTTAAGGGGGTGTTTGATGATGTTGCAATTGCTTGTGCATTTGTCATTTGTTGTTATGATATCAACGAAATTTTTTGAGTGTTTGGTGTAATGCTTTGATTGATGGTTGGGATGTTGTTTTGATCGATACTTGGTAAAGGGGGAAGCCATAAGCCAAAGAGTGGTGCAGATGATGATGGAAATGGTGGAAGTGGTGGAAATGTAAGGGGTGTGAGTTGTTGCGAGAATTTTGTGGTGTCAAATATGCCCCCTGGTTCGAACATATCTCCCTCTTCTTGTGAATTTGTGAGAAGAGGCATTTGAGGTGTTGCGTGAAAAAATGATCATGATGGATCATGATGGAATGTGAGAGGAACATTCTTGTGTAATGGGTTTTGGGGTATGTTTTGTTCCAAGGTGGTGTTTGCATCCAAGTTTTGATTATTAACAAGGGGGTGTGCTTGAAGAGCATTGAGGAATGTGTTTCCCTTGTTGACATTAGGTTGGGTTGGAGCAAATGATGTTGTGATTTGTGGAATGTTTTGTGTAATGTTTTGAGATGGGGGTGTAGATGAAATGGGGATGGTGGATGAGATTGGAGGAAATTATGCCTCTACTATGGTACTCATATCAAAATTCAAAGGTAACTTGGCCCCTTGTTTTGCTAGCTCAAGCATGTATAACGAAGGGTTATGTCTCATCATGATGTTGATGATTTTATGGTTGTCCATATTTTGGAGCATTTCAGTCATTTCCTCGCAAGACATTCCAAAGGTAAGGTCCTCTCCCTGGTTTTCTTCTTGTGGATTTTTCCATGATGAGAGGGTCAAAGGATTACTTGATTCGGCGGGATTCATTTTTGCGTTTGTTTGGCTAAGATCACTTGAAGTGGGTGTTTCTTTGTTGGCTTCCATACTCTTCTTGTATTGAGATCTAGTTAGAACCATAAAACAAGGATCAATTTTCGAGAATATGGGAGATGAATCTCTTGATTGTTTGGATCGATCTTTATTTTATGGCCAAAGTAGAAATTTTTTAGGATGTCTTGAGGATCAAAGGTGATGATATGATGATGATGTTTAGGGATGGATGATACAAATGTTTCTTGAATGAGATACTAGGCTTTTAGGACTTGCGGATTTTGATTTTGATTTGTTTTTGGATTTGAGATTTTGTCCTTGATTTTGATTTTGATTTTGGATTTTTGAACAAATAGACCCTAAGATGTTTGGATGATTATCTAAGGGATATATTTTGATCAAAGGATGATAATTTGAATATGTGTGAGGAGAAGGATGCATCTACCCACACCTATTCAAACAAGATGATCATTTCACTAAGTATATGAAGAAGGATTCATCTACATATACTAAGCTAGACAAGATGATTTTTGATGACTTTGACTAAGCATATGCGAAAGGATGCATCTACACATACCTAGCCAAAGGTGATTTTGATAATGTTTTCAAGGATTTAGTGTCAATGATTTGATGGTGTTTGATTTTTCCAAAAGGCCTAGCATTAAGGGATGATTTCAAGATTTTCCAAAAGGTGATGATGAGATGATTTTGTTTTGATGTTTTGGAGGATGGATGAAAAAGATTTTGATTTGTTTTTATCCTAAGATGAACCTAAAAGATACACTTTGTTTGCCTAGACCTAGGTATTGAAGAGCACACAAATGCTTCCTAAAGACCTTTGTGACCAAGAAATGATTTCACTTTAACATTCATTTTCGGATTTCTAACCAATGACTTTTGCTTTTGGGATTGTGAGTCTTCAAAAAATATGAAAGTTCATTTTTCTTTGCTTTGCTTAATGTCTTTATTTTACCAAAAATACTTTATTCGATTAGGTTTTCAAACTAAGATGTCCAATCTCTCAATTTCTTCAAACCCCACAAGATACGTTATGTGGAAATTCAATGAACTTAAGGCAAAGGGTTTTCCTATTGTTTACTTAAGGAGACAAATCGAGATATAATCCAATGTTTAGAAACCTCTAAGGATTTGAATCCCAAGGGAAAGCAATAACATATGGATTGAGTCAATTGTATTTGTCTTCGAAAGGGTTTGAATTTTGGATGAGGTTCAAGTGTTTGTTTCCATAGTGTTTTCGATCAAGCAATGCATTTTGTAACCCAAGAATAATTAAAACCCTATGGATGTGTAAGACAATATTTGTTGGATTCCCACTTGGATAAGTCTAGCTATGCTTATCTCTAGCGAATGGTTAGATGCTTGACCTCACTAGCTCCCTTCCATGACACTCACTTATACGAGGTAGCCAAGCATCAACACCCATGAAAATCCCATGGCATGTTTTCTATTTCTACTAGAAGACCGTAAAAGTGTGGGGTGGCTTCAGAACGACTGTTCTTGCACCAACAAATAGATTAAAGGATTTTGGAAAATTCTAGCACATGGGTTTTAATAAGGACTTTCCGTTCGTGGAGATTGACCCATACGACAAGAGTCCCCTTTCGGATCCATCTTGTCGGAATCAACCGCGTGATATTGGCATTTACTCCAATACCCATACTTATATACCAGTTGGAAATACTCTTGGCTTTAGAGTGTTACTGGTTGAGTTGTTCCCTTGGGTGAGTACTTTTTCCCCAAGGCAGGCCCTCTAGGATAAACAAAAGCTAATGAAGAACAATATTCGTAACTCGATCAATCCTTATTGGCAACAAGGAGAGAGAATATATGCAACAATTCCCCCACTCACACTCACACTAGATGTTGTTCAATTTTAAACCCAAATCGAAGTGTGGAGCTGATTGCTTTGTCTCACCCTAAAGTCATGAAAAAAGGCCTTTTGATTCTCAAGATCGCTATAAAGTGCAAGAGAAGCGCATACGTCCTTTTTCAATGGCTTTAGTTCAAGTAATCCCTCACGAAAAATAAAGTTACACTTGTTCTTTTTAAATCCACAAAGAAAAATGTGAGTTCTTTTTAAACACCAAAAGACAAGTGAGAGATACTTTGTTCAATTGTTAATCCATGAAACAAAATCTAGTAAGTTGTAATCCTAAAGTTTGTTTTAGCCTTTGCAAGAAGAAATTGAAGAGTTCTTTCTAAATCCAAATGAAAATTAGTGTCCTAAAGAAGAAGTGCTAACAATTTCTTAACCAAGTGTTAAGCAAACACTAAAGTGTTTAAAAACACTTTGATTTAATGAAACATCCTCCTCATGCTTCTCCTTCCTTCGATTTCAATTTCCAACCTACAAGGAAGAAAAAAACTAGTTAGATTCTAGAAAATATGAAAATTAAAAGGCAGAAAATAGAAGACACATTAATCATAAATCAAAAACACGTGCTAAAGTTAGATTTTCCCTTTTTACTATCTTCCAGCGTCACAACTCGCAACTGCATCGTAGTTTGATTTATGAGCAGTGCCCTCATAGTGCCGCTTACCAGTCAGCGTCGCTCTATGTTAGGACAAAGAGTTCAATTGCGTCGCACTTTTCACCCAGCGTCGCAGTTTCCTTCCAACTTTGCAATATTTTTTTTTTTGAAAATTCCTGCAAGTCAACGAGTCCAACGACGGAGTTTAAAATTCAAATATTTTGGCGGGACGAGTTCAGCGTTGCAGTTTTAGTTTCGAGTGGTGCCATATAGCGACGTTCAAAATTCAGCGGTGCCAAAATAGCGACATTGAGCTCCTAGTGTTAGAATTTTTTGTGTGTGAGGGAAAATGCGGAAATTTTAAGAAAAGATGAGAAAGAATGATTTCCAGCCCTCCTTCTAGCGCCAAATGTGTGAACCCCAACCTTGTTACCTGCAAAGCAAAAAGAATAAACAAGTTAGACAAGAGATTGCAAGCCAAAACAAGGATTCCCCATGAAATCCATTTACAACTTCAAACTAGGAAAGAAAATAACAAAGAACACAATGTAAATGATAAAACAAAGATTGAATCCTAATTAAATGTGCAAACTTATGATCTCATGGGGGAATTGGTGCCAATTTAATGTGAAAATTGGCCCTTTCCCAATTCCTAAGATGCAAGCTTGATATGTTGATGAATATTTGATCCACTTTGTTGATGTTGAAGAGTGCTCCAAGCTAAAATCTGCAAAAAACCTAGCAATGACTCAATGATAATGGATAAAATTCAAGAGATATTTGAGCATGGTAACTTTGCCTAGATTGTGGATGATGAAATGAGGATATGAGCTCTTTATTTATAGAATCCTAAGATGGATGAATGTCCAAATTTGAGAAATGTGGGACTAACATTCATCCAATGGTATGATGCCACTTGTCAATCTATGAATGGATGAAGGATGCGCAAGATTTGGGGTTTGTGCCAATAAATGCATAATTTTGAATTTCAAATTTGTTGAAATGACATGTAAGAGGGAAGGGAAAATGCAATAAATGCCACTTGGCTCAAGACAAAGGACATATAAGATGAATTTATTGCCTTGTTGGATGTACATGTTGACTTGGAATTTTTGAATTCAAATTGAGAGAATATTCCAAAAGATGCCTTGTGAGGAAAATAGAGATTTAATAAATGAATTAAATCTATTTTCATGTGCAACTTGCATTATCTAGAGGATGGGACATGAGATGAGATTAAATTAATCAAGGATTAATTAATTTAATGAGAAAGGTTAGATGATGTGACCTATTTGACTCAAATTTATGGATTTATTTTAAATCAAATAGGAGAGGAATGTGACAAGAGATTAATTAAATAAGGATTTTGATTTATTTAATTAAAAGAGATGGTGTTGGATTAAATCAAATAAGGTTTTAATTTATTTAATTTAATGGACAAACTTTAGAGATTTAATCAAATAAATGATTATTTAATTAAATAGGGATAATTAGATCAGATGGATTGATTTAGTTAACAAAAGAGATGACTTGATTAGATAAAATGATTTATTTAATTAAGAGAGGAATATTGATGAATTTAATTAGATAGGGGAATTTGATTAAATGGTTAGACCGGGGGATGATTTAGGAAGAAATGATGTTAGTAAGTCAGGATCAGATGCACAATGTCAATCAGTATATTTTACGTGTCTACTGTAAGGCCTCGCCTTTCTATATGATAGATATAAGTACTTTAATTGCACCATTGGTATATTTCCTTTAGTGATAATTAGTGGGGTCAAATGAATGAACAATACAACTTAGAACTATAGAGGAACATGCAATGTACATGAAACCCAATTAAGATGTTAGTATGTGGTCAGTATCATAAGACGTTTATAGGATTGTTTGGTACCAAACATTTATCTCTTGAGACTTCATCATCCAAAGTGATCGTCAAATTTGTGTGCCTTATTAATGTACCTTGTATTCGCATCTAATGAAATTGGTTGTGCATCATGTAATTGAATATATACGATAGCCCCTTTTGACAAGAGTAGAGTGTATCATGGATAAACATTAACCCAAGATGATTATTAACCCCATTATATGACTAGCTATCTTGTAATCATGTAGGAAAGAAAGGTAGCATAGATAAATTGCTATTATTGATTGAGTTTGTGATTTTATGATTCTTCAACATTGCCAAGAAAAGGTCAGCTTTATTGTAAACATTGGTCATACTATTGTGGTATGAATTCTATGAACTTAGTAAGTTTTATTGGGAATGTCACTCCCTTTACATTGTTCCCTTTAGAGCTATAATATTTTGCGTAATGGACTATCTGGTGGTAATTTAAATTGTAGGGAGAATATATTTAACTTGACAAAAAGTATATGGTTATATTATGATTAATCATGCAAATTATAATTTAACGTGTTAATAAATCTACTTCATCTTAATGGTGATCTTTGTAAGTAAAAGTGAAATTGTATAGGAAGAATGCTATTTTGATATTCAAGTGACATTTTGAATATGATGGCTAAATTTCTTAGACATATTGGATTTAAATTGGTATGTGTACAATTAGTATTATATAGTACTAACATTTAGTGATAGGAAGTTGCATTCAAATATTTGAGATTTGGGCTACAATCACCTGAGCGATCAAGGTAAGCAAATTTAATTATTGCTCAATTGATATTTTGATTTCAATATGTCATTTAAATTATTTCATTTTGGAGTATTGACAAGTATAAAAGTATGTAGGATGATAAATGGCCAATGGAAGGCGAGAGAATCACCAGGACCCTAATTATCCCACCTCTCATTTTGAAGCAATGTGTTAAGTATATGATTATGGAGTTATGTATTTTACCCTGCGTCAGTAATTGTTTTTTTTGTTACATGGGAAAAATGGGAATTCGGTGAATTTTTAAACTCCCACCCGAGTGTTTAGGGTTAGGGCTTTAAGAGGGAAAGATAAAAAGGCCATTTAGTTTTTTTAAGCGGGGGCAGGAGGAAAGTTTCACAGGTGTAAGAGGAGGAAGATGGATAGAATGCTAAATAAGAGGCAAGAATCTTATGCTTAAACTGTTGTTATTGTGATTGCAAATTTCTGCAAGAATTTTATATGTGTTGCAAGTTCCCCTTGTTGTTGTTCGAAAGTTCTTATTGTTGCAAAGGCAAGTGCTAAGGAGTAACAAACTTTAGAGTATGATGCTGGAATGAGGCTTGTAAGAAATTAGGGCCTTCCTATGGGGATAGTAATCCTTTTCTTGTGTTGTTATGCATTTTATGATTGAACCCACAATGAACCCTTGTTGTGTAGAAACCTATTGGATTGCTTTCTTCGTATCTCTAGTTGCAAAAATCTGATGTAAGGGTCCTTGGTGATTCCTCTTGGCTCGGGGGTTGGCTAGAGCCCCTGTGGTTTGATGATGCCAATATGGAAGGGTGGAGAGCTTTTCCCTCCCATTGGCTTGGCTGGTTTGAGTTGCAGGTTGTTAACTATAGTTGGAATTTCTTCAACATCTACTCAGCTGAAACAATGCTATGCATTATTAAAATAAATAGTTATCATGCATGTACTGTAGAAAGCTACAATAAAATTTGTAATATGTTAAGATGAGCAGTGTATGGAAATGCATATGTTCTATCACATGGGATTCTATGAAATTGGGTCTATACAGTATATTGGTGACCTGCAAGGAAAGGAAACTACAATAAAAGTGTAAATTTGGAAATACTTAGATGTTCTCCTAAGAACAGAAAAACAATGGGAATAAATGTATCCTCCTCTATGTACCTCTCCTTACCTCCTCAAGTGTTCATGCTGAATTTATTATTTGATTATGCAAGTAAGACTATTAGTTTTCTGGGTGAGTGAAAGCATTGATAAATCTTATGTAAAAGGGTTAAGCAGGTATACAACTACACTGCAGTTGCTCTGTTTTACTTTATCTCCATTTTGCTTCTGCAAGAAAAGTATGATTAAACACCCATTTAAATCAAAAAGATTTCAGATTCAAACAGAGGCAAATTTAGTGCATTTCATAGTTATCTAAACAAGATCTAGGGTAAAATAAAATAAAATATAAAAAAACCCCCACTGGGGCCTAGAGGAGGTTGTGGTATTTCATGGTGCTAGCCTCTGCAATTCACACCTTATGAAAGGGGATCACTCCCACATATCTGGAATTAATAAGAAAAACAAAAGATCCAAATTAAAAATGGAAGGAATTAAAGCAATGAATTAAAGGCATTAACAGAGCCAGGGCTTGCATAAAGGAGAAACTATATCCTACGTCCCCTCAGTGCATCCAAGAGACCAAGGGCATAAATTTAATAAGTAGAGGCACAATGAATAGACTACGATCTGCTTGGAAAAAAGCTTCAGTAGGGAGTAGTGCCTCTCCATAAAGCTGACAGCCCTTGAGGATGCCCCAGTGGTATGCCTCTCCTTGCATAGTCGATGTAGGGAAGGTATGGCAAGGTTGCCAAATCATGATTCATCAAACCTGCAGTACCTAAATTAAACCACCACCCCATTAGCATTGAGGCATCCCATACTCTTGTTTGGTTATTTTAAAATAATTTTATCTTCATGCCCTCCTACTGGGAGATGTCGCCGCCATGACCTGCCTGTCTTCCTGCTATGTGAAGGGAAGAATAGGAGGAAAACTTTAGGGTTGAGAGATGAGAAGGTAGGCATAGAAACTAGGGTAGATAGAAGAGGGAATTAAAATGCCATGTATGGGCTGGTAGGTGACACGTATGGGCTGAGAAAAGAGGTAAGTAGTTGTTGAAATCTTCCAATGTGCAATGAATAATTTATTTACATAAATGTTTACGGGCGTGAGGTTTAGAGATGCTAAAAGGGTGCCAACTACCATAGTAAAGTTGGTTAAAATCAGCGCTGTGCTTTATTAAAAGAAAAAATCATTTATTTTCATCTTATATCATTTTCTCAATATGTCTGATAGTGGGGTAAAGTAAATAAGAACAATTGTTCTTGAAACATTTAGTGCCAACTACCATAGTAAAGTTGGTTAAAATCAGCGTTGTGCTTTATTAAAAGACAAAATCATTTATTTTCATCTTATATCATTTTCTCTATATGTCTGATAGTGGGGTAAAGTAAATAAGAACAATTGTTCTTGAAACATTTAATATTTTTCTGGGGGGGGTTTGTTAGGCTGAACGTAGAATTAGGGCAAGCTCAAATTAAATACTTGATGCCATGTATGCCTGGGAAAAGGTTAGTGTAAAGTAGGTGTTAGAGAAGCTTTTAAATTACTGTGCATTTTAGTTAATGAAATCCATTAGTAAGCACAGGGATTAGAGGAGTTAATAAAAACAACATCAACCAAAATAAAGCATGTGATTTTATTATGACATTAAGACGTGAACAACTTTCACCCTTAAACGTTATAATTTCATCTCTTTTGAGAGGAGTCCAACTAATTTAGTCATTCGGATTAACTATAATAATGAATTCTTCTAAATGATGTCAAGACCAATGCTATCAAAAACTCCCAAGTATTTGTTCTTTGGCATGTAAAAATGAAAACAAAAATATATTATTACTTGACTTCAATCCTATATTTTTTGCATAATAATTTATGGAAGGGAAATGTTATCCTTATGTATGCACAGGATGCATCAAATGATATAATTATATCATTTGTTTAAATCCCCATATGGTCAGCTACAACAAAAATATAATATAATTTATGCTGTACATATTATTTCATTTAAATAAACAAAAAGAAATTAAGAATTCAACAGAAATAATAAACAGCATTAATAAATGACATATATTAAGAATTCAACATAAATAATAAACAACATTAATAAATGACATATATTAAGAATTCAACAGAAATAATAAACAACATTAATAAATGACATATAGTTAATTATTTTATGAGAAACATATATTAAACATAAAATAAAAGCAGCTTTATAGATTCCCAGTTAATTATTTTCTGAGCAACATATATTAAACATAAAATAAAAGCAGCTTTATAGTTTCTGTCTATTTTTTAATAATTATTTACTGATTTACCAATTCCTTGAAATGTGAGTCTAAAAGTATCTTTTATCAGAGAAATCTTAAGCTCAATTGGGAAAGCCTTTTAAACGTTAGTCTGGTACTTGACCAATAAACTAAGTCTCCAATTCAGCATTATACTTTATCACTTAAATATTAGTAAGGTGAGTATGGATAGAGAAAGTAGCAATTCAGCAATAAATTAACGTCTACTATTTGAAAAAAAAACAAAAGTCTTGGGTACTTGAAATTAGCATGCCTCCTTACAAAGAAACTTTATAAGTTTTAAAACTCTCTATATATGAAGAGAAGATGAAAAGAAAAAAGAGAGTGGGAGATTCTAAGTATGTTAAATTTATGTTGAAGAAAAGTAATTGAATAAATAAATAGGGAAATAAAGTGGGGACTTAAAATATCTAAAAGTATTTTATCTTATTGGTTAATATATTAAAAAAAAAAGAAAAAGATAGGGATTATATATACAATTATATTTAATTTATATTATACTTATATTCATATTGAGATCTATATAAACATATATTTATCTTAATATTATCAATGTTTAGATTAAAGTTAATTAATTATAAAAATAAATTGGCATTTATATTAATGAATAATATTTGTAGCAATATTATTATGATAAATAAAATATTCATGAAAATACCTGTTGTGTCAAAAGAGAAATTGTTGTTATTTTTGTCCTCTAGTCAAAATTAGGGTATGACACTCTCACTAACAAAAAAAAAAGTGTTGTGTAATGTTTTTTTTTACTCAATAAATTATGGGCATTACATCTACAACATCATTGCAAAATTGTTGTGTGTTTTTATATATGAGGGAAGAAAATTTTCAATAATAAATAGTTTTATCATATTAAAGAAGGTGATTGAAACTAACCTCTTGTATTCGTCAATGGTTCGATGGGGTCAATTTTATTGTTTTAAAAATATGCTTGTTTCATTTAGTCCTATTAAAAAACAAACAAAATAGAAATAAAGGAAGTTTTGTAGGAAAAAAATGTATAGTCATGGAAAGCTGTCAAATTGCATGCAAGGATCTAGTAGATTTGTTATAAATTTTGAATTTGTATAGAGTAATTATAATTTATAGAAGAAAGTTTTGATGTATATTATCAATGGATATAATTGGTTTGGTTTATTTTCCCCTAATTGGATGTTCAAGAAATGCATTCAAGGACTAGATCATTATTTGAATTTTTTATTTAGAGTGATTTGAAAAATACGTATAACTATTCACATAAATGGTTATTCCTACAACATATTTCAAACAAAATAGGTTTCACTATTTACATATAAAGTAGGTCACCTACATAACAAACATATGAACTATTTATTACAAAAGTACACATCAAAGACTATATCAAAATACTGTTCATAAGAGTTAACCAATGATAAAAAACCCTATATATGATTCATGTTTGTCTATTCTAATTATCATACAAATACAAAATGAATTATTCAACTATGTCTTTTGAAGATCCTTGTTCATATTGTTCATCATAAATATTTCTCTTAAGAAATAAGAAAATCCTATAACTTTCTGACATGTTTTATGAAATAATTGAGCAGTCTCTTCAATTTCATCCATTTCTTGTGGTTCAATTGCTCACACGTAAAGTGCAGCCTCATGAAGTTCTCAAATAATTTGTTTTGAATGGGCTAAAATTGATGTACACAACTTTGTAATAGGAGGTTAGAAGTATGTATTTGAATTCATTGACTCCTTGAGGGGTGGTATCTTTGTTACAAATTGTTGTGGTGGAGAAGATTCATTTATGGTTGCCATTATCTAAAAACTAAAGTAGACTAATAAATAACTAACAATTTATAAGTATACATGCCAAGATAGTTTGGAAATTTTGAGTCTAGAAATACTAACTAAACCCCTATCATTAAAATTTCTAAACTTTTAGTGGGCGGATGGGTGGGTGATTTTCCACATTTAAGGTGGCAACTTTGTCTTGAGGGGTGTGGTTGAGGTGGCGGTGTGTTGGGAAGGTAATTTGGTGGCCACTTCGGTGGAGAGAGGAAGCCTCCTCACGTTACACTAGATCGTACCACTTTGATCAAGGAGTAATCAAGAAATTGATTATGTTGGTACTCAGGATGGTTTGCGTGGGCTTAGTGGTCTTATCATGACTGACTCACATCATCTCTCTATAAACTCATTTGTCTGATCGATGGTAGGATCAAATGCTCTAGCGGATTTTAGTTTATGATGTACATCATAATAATGTAGGTGGCACATTTCCTTTCTATTTGAGAAATTGGTGAGGCCAAAGAAACTCATTCATTTTTTGATCTCTCTTGCTAGTGTAACACTTCATGGTGAAGGAAACAATGGTGGAGTATTCCAAATTCATTGTGGAAATTCCAGTGGATATGCTGGTATGTTTCAGGGTAGACACTTCGATTTCTCTTGACAGTAAGGATCTGCAAGACGCCTTCCATGTGGTCACAAACTAGTGCCTCAAGCACATTTTGCTAAACTTTTAACCTCTTACCATGGTGGTTGTGAAGATGATCCTTGGTAAAGGGAATTTGGAGTATAAAGAGAATTTTAGGACAAACACACAGATTGTATCGAGGTTTTTGGCATCAGTTCTTGATAATCGTATGTCCAAGGAAGAGGCAAGGGCATTGTTCTGTAAGCTCTTCAACAAAAACTTGCTAGTAGGCTTGGAGGAGACACTTAAGGCAACATTACCTAGAAAAGACATTTCGCAACCATGAGATTTGGACCTGTTAAAAGTCCAAGGTGAGGATATTAATATTTATCCATTCCTTCTCAATTTAAAGGGGATGCCACTAGTGAAGCATAGGATGATAGTTGCGGTCACGATAACTTTCCTGAAGAAGGTGTTCTGAATGGAGGTAGTTGGCGACTTCGAATGGGTTAGATAATTTGAAGCATTTGCAAAATCCAATGGCTTTTTGTGAGTATTGGGTGTCTCTTGTTTCCTTGTCAAGGTGTTGGGTTTGGGTTTGTTAAAATGCATAATGTCATAAACTCTATAATTTTTTGGTGTGATTTTATGGCTCAACATAAATCCATTTTTTGGGAAATTGATAGTTTTCTATGACAATAATGGTGTAAAGCTAGGGTTGGGTCTCACGTTAACTTAGTCTGTTTTGGTTCGTAGTCTAACTGAATGGTGGGATGGAATAGAAAGATGCCATTTTCGTAATACAATTTGTAAAGGGTTTTTTGTAGATTCCAGTAACAAGCGTGGTTGTGTTAGGGGAGTCAAGGTTTGGGCATAGACGACCCTGGTGGTTAAAATTGTCTAGTTCTAGTGTCAAATCCCTACAACATAGACGTTTGTAAAATATTTTTGGCAAATTAATATATTATCTCTTACGAAACAAAAAAAAATTCTAAACTTTTGTTATTTTATTAGATTTTTGAAAATAGGTTTGAAAACCCATTAGGGTAGAAAACTTACAACTAAATTGAAAGGTTATGGTATATCTTCACATAAATTCTTTCAAAAAATTAAAAATTTCAATGTAACTCTTAAATGAAAATATAAAATTAAAAAAAAGAAAGAAATTTATTAGTCACAAAATTTGCTCTTTTTAAGCTCATTAATCCCAAAACTGAGTCATTTTTTGAACAAATAAATAGATGAATTGGGGAAAGACGAGATAAAAAATTACTAATTTTTAACAAATTGTAGATAAATTTTCTTCTGAAATTACTCAAATATTTAATTACATGCTAACGTCTTTAAAACAATATTACAATCTTTATATTATTACTTGAAATTCTATTTGAAATGTAAGACTACCACCTTCAAAAAATTCTAAACTAAAATTTTTAACCATTCTTGTTGGTATGAAATCCTTAAAAGCACTTAATTATCCAACACAACACTTCTATGAAACACAATCAATAAAGAGGTTAACATACATAAACCCAAAATAGAGCACCAGGAAAAACCTAAACAACAACCTTTTAAAATCCTACAACAAAATTGAAGCAACCAAATACTTTATTCTTGCTTCATAAATCTATTCATCCAAAAACTTAACTAACATTTTTGTAGAGAGAAACAAAATATTTATTTGGAGATATAATTTTTTTTGATGTAACTCTTAAATAAAAATTAAAAATTAAAAATAATTTAGAAATTGATTAGTCACAATTGCTCTTTTTAAGCTCATTAATCCTAAAATTGAAAGTCATTTTTTTGAACAAATAAATAGATGAATTGGGGAAAGACGAGATAAAAAATTTAACAATTTTTAACAAATTGTGGATAAATTTGCTTCCCATATCACCCAAATTTTTAATTACATGCTAAAAGGTCTTTAAAACAATGTTGCAATCTTTATATTATTTACCTGAAATTCTATTTGAAATGTAAAATTGCCACCTTCATAAAATTATAAACTAAAATTTTTAACCATTCTTGTTGGTATGGAATCCTTAAAAGCACTCAATTATCCAAAATAACACTTCTATGAAATGCAATCAATAAAGAGATTAACAAATAGAACCCAAATTAGAGCAGCATGAAAAAGCTAAACTATCATGACCCTCTTTATGTTAAAATTTTAGACAGAGGAAATGGGAAGAGTACCTACCACTTGTAGAGTTTTCTTAGAACAATACCTTCCAAAATTCTTTGGGAACGACTCCTTTTGAAGGACTTTATGGTAGACCTTGTCATACACCTTTGAGTTGGGACAGTCTTGAAGACAAAATAATAATTGGTCCAGACATGTTAAAGGAAATGAAAAGAAAAACTAAGGAAATAAGGCAAAGGTTAACAGAGGCCTCTGATAGACAAAAGAGCTATACAAATAAAAATAGATTTCTAAGGGAATTTTAAGTGGGGGAAAGAGTTTTCCTAAGGGCTAAACCTCACAAAAGTTCCACAAGATTTGGGAAGAAGACAAAAATAACACCTTGCTATGTTGGGCCTTTTGAAATCTTGGAAAAGATAAATCCAGTTGCTTACCGATTGGCCTTACCTCCCTAACTAAGCCGAATCCATGATGTATTCCATGTCTCTCTTCTTAAAAAGTACATACCTGATGAAAAACATATTTTGGATTGGAATGCCTTACAGGGCGAAGAAACAGGGGGAATAACGATAGAGCCATACAAAATCTTAGAGAGGCGCCAGTACCAATTGCGCAATAGAGAAATTAATCAATGCAAAGTACAATGGGATCAATATGATGAGGGGAATGCTACATGAGAAGATACACATATGAAATGCAATAGTTATTTCCTTTCTTGTTTTGAAATTTTAAACATGAAACTTCTTATCTTGTTAGTGTGTACATCGGGACGATGCCCAAATTAAGGGGGGGAGGATGTCATGACCCTATTTATGTTAAAATTTTAGATATATTATAATTTTGTGTGGTAATATTATGTAAGTGGTTTTATACAATTAATTTGTGTGAAGAAGGTAGAGACTAAATAAAGAACAAAAAAATATTAAATTATTAAATACACACTCCTAAAAAGGAACAAATAAAAGTTAACAATATTAATAAATAAGTGTTTCATTAATAATTTCAGCACATGTTGGAGAAATGGAAAAATAAGGAATTAAATAATTTTGAATAAAAATTAAGTCATTATGTGACAAGTGTCCCCATCCTATCCTAAGGATTATTAATTAGCACAATCTATCATTATACTTAATTAATAAAATTAGCCACTTTCCTAAGTCACATTAATTAATATAATACATCATTTAATCTAATTAATCATGATTAGGGAGATGTCACTATCCTCTATAACCCATTAAATTAATTGATTAATTAATCTTCGTTATCATTTTCTCAAATTTAAAATTTATTCTAATCTCTCTCACATGTGACTTGCATGCACAAATCACTATCACCTTACAACTCATTCCCACTTACCCTTGTGTGGGAGTTCACACCATGCATGTGACCTTTCATCTTTGAACCATTTGGCTTCCCCATGTGTGCCCACACATGGTCAAACCCCCCTCTCTTACATATCATAGACATGTCATTATCAAGCCATCCTCTCTCTTACATGTCATAGACATGTCAACATCTCCTCTACCCAAGGTGTGCTCACAAATCAAAATTTATATTTTAAAATTAAAATTCTCTTGCATAGGGTTATTTGGGCTTGTTTTATTGACTTTAGGGTAAAAATGAACCCCTAGGATGAGTACCTATGGGGTGGAAGCTTATTGAGAATATAATATGACCTTTTGGACAATGTATGAACCCCTAAAAAGCCTCTTAAATACGAGTGACGAGTTTTATGGTCTTGGGGAAGGTGTGGTGACTTGTCATATCCACTTCTTCCAAGGTGAGCTCACACATATGTGAGCACCCTTGGATTTGGTCTCCCCATGCCATGTGAGCCTATTTTTAAAGCCTTCTCCTTATGACACTTGTCACAAGGTGAGGCTATCAATCCAAACCCCATCTTCTTAAACAATCCTAGCCATTGAATCAATCTTCAACCTTGGCCCTTCATTTACCTCCCCTGAAGTCTATAAATTGAGGTCATTTTTTCCCTCATAAACAACACATGAATGCTATCTTTATGCTATTACTTTGAAGAATGATAGGATTGAAGGAAGGAGAATCAAGTTGAAGAAGACACAAGGAGAAGATTTGGAATAAGAATTGTTGCAACTCCATCAACATCGAGATTCCCTTTATTTTGATTTTCTTTTAGAATAACTAATTAAATCTAGAAAATTAGTTTAAATCAAGCTATTACTCTCTTTCCTATTCTTGTTTGTGACAATCAAATTTTTAGAATCAATCTATTATTATTGTCCTTACTGTTGAAATAATGATTCAAGTAGCTCCCTCCGGGTTCCTTTTTGTACATATCCGTGTGCTGGCCTATGCGTCTCCGCGTTTCTTCGGCTTCCCGGTAGGTTTTAATCTTTCCCTTTGCACATTCCTCGCTTCGCAACTTCGGCTGGCGGCTCCCCTTTCGGCTCCTGAAATATTGCGCTGGGCGCCCACGTGTCTCGCCTATGGGGTTTTTCATTTTCTGTTGCTTTGTGTTTCCTTCGGGTTGCTAAGCCTTCCATAAAGGTTCGGTACTCCTAAGATTCATCAAGGGGCCCACATCTTGGTACGTGGCGGCATATCGCAAACTTTCCTAGCAGGGATAGAATATGCTGCTGCAGGCTGCGAAAGATTTCTATAGGCCTTCTTTATTTCCTGGCGGGACCTACCTTCGCCCACGTGTCAGCGGTTTGCAGCTTTTAAAACAGCAGCAGGGATGAGAGCACCACGGGTTGTGAAACACGGCCACGCGTCTTTCACCACCCGGTTCATACGGCCTTCCCCCATTTTCAAAGTGACCTCAGTCCCTTGAACACGTGTCACTTTTCCGCAAGCTCTCAGTCGATAGAGGAGGAGTTTTCATTCGGGCTGCGATTTGTTGCCACGTGCCTTACATTGATTATCAAGCAAGCTATGGGATGGCCGAGCGGGATAGTGTTATTAGGTGCTGCTCGTCATGGTTCTCTGAAGCGGTAGGCGGCACTTGTCGCTTCGAAGCCTGGTTGGGACCATTGCCATTATTACAAAGGGCACACCTGTAACTAATCAACTGGACGCTGTGCTCTGACTAGTTGCTCTCATAACGGCATTGGGAATATTCTTATTCGGACATCATTACAGGAGATTGTGGGATCTTTCTGTTACAACTCTCCAAGCGGTGGGATTTTTCTCTCTGGCTATATATACTCTCTCTGTCGAGGGAGAAGAGGTCCAAGATTTTTAGAAAGAATACTAGTTTTAGCAAGAGACACCAGGCCTCTCTTGCATGTTTATTCGCAAGGAACTTTCAGACTGTGCCTATTGTTCGGCCTTTCTGTTTTTCATGTTTTGATTAAACTATAAACTGTGCTTCTTATTGTCTTAAGCATTTTATTTGAGGAGACTTCTATACATTGAATTCAAACTTGCTTATCTAAATCATGTCTTAATGACTCTTCTTAGCAGTAAGAATGTATGCAATACTATTTTATGTCAATTAAATAGATTGTTCATGCTATAGCTTTAAGTTTTCCATGTTTTGGAACATAGCAATAACATTCAGGACCTTAAGTCTATAATTTATCGTGCCTATCAGTAAGCTTTGGCGCATCGCCTTAGATTAATATTTGTTTCATTATATCCGCTTCCTTTTCCCTTTCCAAAACCCATTATATAGAAGAAGCCAGCTTCTTTAAAATCTAGAGGTCACTCAGTTTGGCGCAAAGGGGGCCCCCTTGAACCGAGTTTCCCATAAGGCATTGTTACCTCGTCAATTTTTGGCGTCAACAGTTTGTACCTTTTTTCTGACACGCCCGGTGGGACCCAAACTAATGAAATTGTCTTCTAAAAGGGTGTATGAGCCATCGGCCTGTAACTAGATCCCAAACTGCAAATAACCCAGGTTTACTAGTGCCTCCATTAGGGACAGTCCAGGCCGAAAATTAGTTATTAACCGTTCCATTCCCACCACCCTTTCCTCTCACCATGTTTCCGGCCGTGAACATAAATTATGTAGCATGGGATGCTGGAAGCCCCCTGGTAGCTCCGGTAGCGCCTGCTGTTTGGGGCGCTATTCTGGTTTCGGCCCTGAAAGCTCTTCCCAAATTCACCAGAGATAACACAAAAACACCAGCAGAGCATTTACAGGATGTAGTGAATGTATGCCTGGTACACGGTATCACAGCACAGAATGTAGCCCTGAGGCTCCTTGCTGCGTCCTTCAAAGGCAAAGCTCTGGAGTGGTATCGAACACTGACTCCTAATACCATTCGCACTTGGGATGACCTCGGAGATCCATTCTATGAAAGGTTTTCAAATGACGGAGATCGTTCTTCGCTATATTATCAGTTATCCATCATCAAACGAGCACCCCAGGAGGCTCTGACGGACTTCAATGCCCAGTTTCACTCAAGTTGGTGGAGGATTCCTGTGACCATCCGCCCGACTCCAGAATTAGCGTTCATGTTTTATCTGAAGTCCATCAATCCCAACATCTCTATGATGATCAAGTCTTTGGGAGGAGCCACTTTACCAGATGCATATGCCACCGCTATCAAAGCAGAGAATCACTTGATAGACTGCGGGAAATTGCCTCCTCGACCTGTTATGCTGATATTTCCTGAGATATCGAACATAGCACAAGAGGTTGCGTCGACCAGTGCGCCAGCGACTCCCCAGTCAGCGTACTCATATACAACTGCTCCTGAAAACTTGGCCTCCACATCGGGTGCTCCCAAGAATGAGATGGGCGACCTCAAGGAGATGTTGCGGACTATGGCTAACGATATAACAACTCTCAAGCGGAACCAAGCAATGCCTCCACGGCCTGCATATCAGAACTATCAAGGTGGGCGGCCTACCTATCAGCAAAATCAATATCAGAATGCGCCTTGCACTAATTCACCGGCAGAGGCTACAAACCAAATGGTTCTGGTGCCTACACCGCTAGCAGGTGCATCACCAAGCTCTAGTAGAGAATTAACCGCGGGACAAAACAATCTTATTGATGACATCAATCCATGGTGCTTCCCTTGCAACGATGGGCATATGCCCCGAAATTGTCTGCGTGGCAACTTACAACAAAGGATAGCAGAGTAACGTAGTCAAGGTATTGCGACAGAGAACGAAGAGTACAGATATGCTCCGGCAATGGAGAATGCGGTCCTTACCGTGCAAATACAAGGAATGTCCCTAGAGCAAGAGTCCGATATTGTTCCTGATCATGTGCTCTTCTCATGGATGGAAGATGAAGAAATGGTGTTTGCAAATGACACGTCCACAGCCGAAACGCCGCAGGTAAAGTCCGACTATAACACATGCTCTAAGAGAAGATTCACCGGTGAGTCCGTTGTTTCACTTTCGGACAACCCGCAATACAAAGATGTTTCGGATCAAATTCCTGGCAGTTCGACCGTCTCTTTGTCTTCTCAACCGCGGAAGGAAATTATTATAACAAAAGCAAAGGAGCAGAAATCTCTGAGCTCCTCACCTTTTAATATGGTAGAGCAGTTGAAGAAATCATCCGCTAATGTGTCTTTATGGGACATTCTAGCTATCCCAAAACAGAAAACCATACTCCAAAAGGCGCTTCAGCAACAGATGGACCCAACACTAATCGAGCCTTCGGCAGGTACCGAGGTGGTTTATCAAATGTCACCGACTAAGGTTATCGCAAACAAAGCGAAGGAATCCCACACGCATGACGGAGGTAGGCCAAAACTTCAACCCTTCTTCTTGACCCTCATTATAGGGTAGAAACTATTACACAACACTATGATTGATTCTGGCGCTAGTACAACGGTTATGCCAAAACTGATAGCCGAAGCCTTGGGACTCAGCTACGAACCTATGAAGAAAGGGGTGATGCAGCTAGATGGAAATAAGGTTGATACTATGGGTGTCATCAAAGCACTTCCGCTAACTCTATTTGCCTGCCCAAGTATCACAGTCCCGCAAGATACAGTGATCATAGATGTTCCACCAATGTTTGGTCTTTGCCTTTCTCGAGAGTTTACTTCGAAGGTGGGCGGTTATTTGTCTTTAGATTGGTCACATCTGATACTTAGGACCAAACATGGTGCGAAGATGAAGATAGAGTCGGAGGCTCTGCATTCCAAACATGTGGTGAATGAGGCCCTGATTAACTTTGAAGCTGCACATACCTCCATCACCAAGCAGGACATGTACAATGTCGAACTGCTAGAGGAGGAGAAGGTGAACGGAGACCGAAGTGATAAGGAAGATGCTCTATTGAGTGAACATATAAACAATGATCCTTTCAGAAATTATCATGCTACCGGATTAGGCACATATGTGATTTATGATGAAGACCAAGTTCTTCCAAAGGTCGTCAAAGAACCCGACGATGACCAAGCAAGTGAGCTGTGGACATTGTATTTTGACGGAGCAAGGAGTAAAGTTGGAGCTGGAGCAGGGATATGTCTAATATCCCCACAGAATGAAAAGTTGCTGAGGTCTTTTTGATTCTAATTCGCCTGTTCAAATAATGAGGCTGAATATGAGGGGTTAGTCCAAGGCCTAAGCCTAGCGGAATGAATGGGTATCAAGCAATTGATTGTGTTCAGAGATTCAGAACTGGTAGTTAATCAGGTCCGAGGAATCTCAGCAGCAAAGAATATCTGCATGAGATCCTATCGACATTGAGTCTGGGACCTTGTAGAAAGTTTTGAAGCTTTCAACATCCTGACCATTCCTCGAGCACAGAATGGTGATGCAGATCGCATGGCGCTAATCGGTGCTCAGTTTGATCCTGTCTCCGACTTGCTTCAGAAAAAATATTCAGTGCGAGTGCTTGTTAGACCAACAATACCCGATAATGACCAAAGTTGGAAAGTCTTTGAGAGCGACGAACACATCGACTCGTTTATTCAACACTCAAGGGAATTTGCTGATCAACTCCAACCAAAGATCGCCGAGGCCTACAAAGGACAAATTATGCAGCTAAAGTCAAATAAGCTTCCGAAAGGATTGGTTACTCTAAAAAAAAATTTCGATTGTAGTGATGCCCGAAATGATAAGCAAAAATTCATGGCGAAAAAAGGTGATTATGAAAACCTTCGGGTTTCCGATGACAGGAACCTTCGGGTTAGAAAAGATGTCTCACAGTAAGATAGAGAAAGGCTTATTAGTTTCTGTGGGAAATATAGAGTAGTGGCCTGGTTCTACAATGATCTGGAAGGTTATGATCCTGGCATCATTCAACATACTATTGAGCTAACGGAAGGTGTGAAACCAATCCGACAGAAACAGCGGCCGGTCAACCCTAAAATTGAAGCCTTGATGGCACAAGAGCTAACCAAGCTCATTGAGTCACGTATTGTCTTCCCAATTAAACATAGTACTTGGGTATCAAATCTGGTACCAGTCTGAAAGAAGAATGGTGATATCCGCTTATGCGTGGATTTCCGGGACCTAAATAGAGCATCTCTGAAGGACCACTATCCATTGCCTTCTATGGAGTCGATCCTCCAAACTGTCGCGGGATCAAAAATATTCTCTCTACTGGATGGCTTCTCTGGCTATAACCAGATTCGAGTAAAAGAGGAAAATCAGCACAAGACTACGTTCACCACCAAGTGGGGGACATTTGCATATGCTAAAATGCCTTTTGGTTTATCTAATGCAGGGACAACTTTCCAGAGAGCTATGGACGTCGCATTTAACGAACTGATCAATAATATTATCCTAATCTATTTGGATGATCTTACTATGTTCTCTAAATCTAAAGATGATCATTTCGATCATTTGGAGTTGGTTTTTCAAAAGTGCCAGGAGTTCGGGATTTCCTTAAATCCGAAAAAATGTGTGTTCGGAGTACCTCAGGGTAAGCTGTTAGGACATGTTGTGTCTAAGGAAGGTATTTCGATTGACCCCGAATGAGTAAGGGCTATAAAGGAGCTTCCTCTCCCGGTAAATAAGAAAGGTGTCTAGTCTTTTCTGGGCAAAGTAAATTTCGTCAGTAAATTTATTTCCGATTTTGCGGGAATAATTAGGCCGATCACCCTAATGCTGAAAAAGGATCAAATTTTCAAGTGGACAATGGAGGCTCGGGAGGCATTTGAAAAGGTCAAGGAAGCGATCTCCTCAGCCTCGGTGTTAATTAATCCAGATCAATATAAAGATTTTATAATGTATGCCTTCAGTAGCAGGTCCAGTATCGCTACTGTTCTGACTCAAAAGGATAGAGAAGGAAAGGGAGAGCATCTAGTTGCGTTCTATTCCCGAACCTTAAAGGAATATGAGGTGAATTATAACTTCGTTGAAAGACAAGCTTTTGCAATAGTAAAGGGACTTAAAAAGTTCTGCCATCTAATTTCCTGTAACAAAGTCTTGGTATATGTCGCACATTCTAGTGTGCGGAAATACATCATGGAAGGAGAGATCATAGAAAAAAGGGCTAATTGGATCACCAAGATCCTGGAGTATGACATCGAGGTCAGGCCTACCAAGACTATTAAAGGTAGAGGACTGTGTGAGTATATGGCACAGGACGAGGAGATGCCTGCTAAAGAGGAATAGCCAGAGCTTGTCCTGATAAATGGATCAGGATCAGAGGATGATTGGCTGAAAGATAGAACAAACTTCATGTGAATTGGAAAGTATCCGCCAGTCCTCTCATCCCAAAAAAGAAGGTATTACTGGCTTCAGAATTGCGGATACGCGCTGATAGAAGGAGTTCTTTTCAAAAGGAATTTCAATGGTGTGCTCCTACGATGCGTTACTTCAGGGGAAGCACGGAGGATCCTCGATGCATTTCACAATAGCGACGAAGGTGGACATTTCTCCGCTAAAACTACCGCCATCAAGGTCCTATGGGATGGATATTACTGGCCTACGCTTTTCAATGATTCCTACACTCTGGTAAAGACTTGTAAAAAATGTCAGTTATTCTCCGACAGAAGGAAGAATTCAGGGATGCCCCTCAAACCTATCGTGGCGGATGAACCATTTGCGCAATGGGGCCTGGACTTTATCGGGATGATCAACCCGGTTTCTAGCTCCGGACATAAATGGATTTTAACAACTACAGACTACTTCACAAGGTGGGCGGAGGCTGTTCCCCTTAAGGAGGCGACGAAAGCAGAGATTGTAGACTTCCTTGAGGCTCTGGTGACAAGGTTTGGCCCTCTGAAGACAATCATTTTTGACAATGCTAGAGCATTTGTAGGCACAAAGGTATGTCACTTTGCATTAAAAAATGGCATATTCCTTAAAACATCATCAAACTACTATCCACAGGGAAATGGCCTAGCCAAGTCAACAAACAAAAGTTTAGTCCGACTCCTGAAAAAGGTTGGCTCAGAACACCAGAGGGAATGGCATAAAAATATCCAAAAAGCACTCTGGGCCAACTGCATAACTCCTAAACAAGTCCTCAAGACTTCGCCCTATGAGCTAGTATATGGGAAAGAGGCGCTGTTGCCTATCTCTATGGAGATCTCGGTGATACAGTTGTTGAAATCTCTCGAGATAGAACAAAATGATGCCATGGAGGTTCGACTTGCCGAACTATTGGAAGTACAAGAAAAAAGGGAAAATTCCCTAAAGGCAATGACAGGTCGTCAATAGGTGGTCAAACGGTGGTTTGACAAAAAGGCTTCCGACCAACGCCTAAAAAGTGGAGACTTAGTGCTAAAATATGACAGCAAGGCTGCAAAGCCAGGTCAGCACGGTAAGTTTGATAGCCGATGGGAGGGACCCTTCAAAATCATTCGGTGCATGCAACACAATGCTTTCGAGCTAGAAAATATGGAACAAGAGCCTCTAGGAATCCCGGTTAATGGGATTCACCTTAAATTGTTCCAATAAGCATCAAGCCCTACCCTATACAGTTGTAAATAACATTTTTTTTTTCTCTTTCCTATTTTTGGCCTATCCTTTTGCTAAATCAATTGACTTGCTACACATTCGCTCATCATCATTAATGGGTAAAACACCGGAGTTTCTGAAAACACAAAAATATGCTCGTAAACAGAGACAAAACATACAAGATTGGAAAACCCAGAAAAATTGCACACAGAAGCAAACAGGAGCATAGATTTCACTTAAAAAAAAGAGACGTATATATTTATATACATGTTCCTAGGTTACAAAATGGCATGGATGCCGATTTTCAAAATGTACAAGTATTAGAGCATATATATATATGATGGCCTTTTATCAGGCTTATATGGAGTAGGTGGGTTACATCAACAAGCACCAAGGCAAGGGGATCATCTATCCGCAAGAATGGCTGGCAACAACTGACGCATTTAAGGCAGTGTCCGCTTCTTCCTCGTCAACAGGCTCCTCGATGACACTGGCAGCATCATTCAGCGTAGCTATCATCGGTGGTGGATACACCAGGTTCCTGAAGTCAGTGTACCATTCTACATCGTAGAAGGGTATCGGGTTGTAGCTTCTGAACAGGAAGTGAAGGGCTTGGGTAACCCTTTGCTGGTGCTGGCCACGGGTCTGCAGGCGGAATCCGCTCAGGAATGGCAGCCAAACGACGACAGCTTCTTCTTCGATAAAGTGACGCAGGTCGCTGGCTATTGGCAGGCCTATCCCATACGCAACATGTGTAACAACCTCACCGAGCCCATTCAGGTACTTCTTCGGGAAGATTTCTTTGACCAGCTTCAAGACAAGCGGCCGAGGGACACATATGTCCAGCATGGACGCTACAAAGTGTGAACACACGTCGGTGTTCACCTGATACTTATCTTCATAGTCAACACAGTCTTTGCCCAGAACCCACTTAATGGCTACTAGAACCAGCGAGTGCTTGTTCTTCGTCATTCTCTTCAGCCTTCTAGTGGAGATCTTACCTGCAAACACCATCTGTGATTTGAAGGAGGTTAGGCGAATAGGGGTATCCATCTCTCCTAACACTATTCCTAAATCTGCTGAGTAATGCCGAAATCTGCTCACCACCTAACCTATGAAAAGACTTGCTTCAGCAGTATTCTGCTGGCCTATCACTTCTTAAACACAAAGTGTGTTTGTTCGCTATCTACTGGCCTATTTATAGAAAATTGATAAGATGTATGCCAATCCGCCTGTAAGCAACGTGATGTATATTGGCCGCAATCTCGATGGCCGAGTCTGCGTTTGTTCACGTTTTGGGCTGGTACATGCATGATAGCACGGCTCAAGGCATGCTTAATTAAATCAAGTTAATTAATTGAGCTTTAAAAAGGTGGCACTTGTTGATGAAGGGATGTATGGCCGTATGCTATGGTGTCAAATCTCACGCACATCCCAGAACCTGAGGTGATATTCGTATCTTTCTCAGGTGGTGATCATTTGCTTGGCGTAATCATTCCGGCCAGGATATTAATTACCAGTACATGCTAGCACAAGGTGAGAAGGCCAGTTGCAAGCTCAATTTCCAAGGAGATCAGGGCGTATCACACGATCTCTTGAAAGCAATGATGAAATCCGGCCACCTCGAAAAGCAATCAGCTCATCTTGCACGAGTTGTGGAGTTAACGGTACATGCCGAATTAAATGCAAGGGGCTCGCGCTCGCCTACCACCTTGAGGAAAGTTACTATTATTGCATGAAAACGCTTAATGTTTCTAAGTCTTTTTCTAAAAGCTAAGGAGTGCGCGAAGTGTTTTCTGTCTGTATATCCAGTGCAAGCGTATTCAAAGGCCAGGGAGCTTACAAGTTTTGCCGTGAAGAAAAAATGTCAGAATCTTCAGCTCAGCCAATGCAAGAAGGGATTAGCCAGGAACTGTATTCGGCTATTCGTTCTTCAGCCGAGGTTTACGTATACGAGGATGTAGCATATGCCACTCCTTGTATACCCAAGAAGGTGAAAAGAGCCAACACAGAGGAGCTGGAGAGGCCCAAAGAGTGGAATAACCCGAAAAAGGTTAGAGAAAAGTGGGCTAATATCTACGATCCAAAACTTGCCAAGAACCCTAAATCTCTTAGAGAGGCGGCTTGCGCAAGGTTATCAACGCCAGGGGCGGACTAAGCCATGGCAAGTGGAGTTTGGTTTAGCGGTCTTCCATAATACATGGTCCTATTGGTACACTATTGCCTGGAGGTGGTCGACGCAGCTGTTCAATGCTATAATTCAGAGACCCACTGCATTAAAGGTCGCAATTTAAGGGTTCATATCGGCCCAGAAGCCATTTGGCATATGTTATGTATTCCTGATCCCGGCAGAAGAAAGGAGAATATCGAGCATTTTCGCCCAAGCAAAGGGGAAAGATATGGAAAAGGATGAAAACTGGCTCTGATTTCCTATTAGAAGAGACTAATAAGAAGGGTGTTGCGTCCGCTAAGGTGTCGAGTATCCCACTATCATGTGGTTCATTCCGCGATGACCTCCAAGACCCCATATCCATGCTGACATTTGTTTGTGGCCGAGATTCTGATGAGAAGATTGAGGCCTTTGAGCTGGGCCCTGCAATATAGTTTCGCAAGCAGCGTGAACTTTTCTGGTATGATTTCGCTTAGTTCATGGTCGAAGAAATGATACAGCAAATAGAGAATTATCAGATGGAGAAGAAATTTAGATTTATTTCCTACCTGGTCCACATGTTCCTGCATCAGAATCTAGATTTCTTCGCCCGATTTATCCCACTATCAATTTTTGACGAGCAGAACAAAAGAAGGCCGGTGTCTACATGGACACCCTACCTTTCCGTAACATATGACTACTATGCCTTCGTGAACTATTTCATAGCCCCGGTCCTAAATGATTTGATCGGAGAGGGTGATATCGTTTGACTTAACACTGAGCAGACTGGATTTCTGCAAGGCTACACCCCCGCTTGTGACTGGTTCTTGGGCAAGGATTTCACGATCCTTCGAATGAGGGGCTTTATTGGTAAGCCTTTCCTACTCCCAGCTTGCATCACCGATAGAGTGCTCGCGCTGGAGGTTTTCTGGCAGGTGTGCATCATTGATTTCATGTTCTGTAGCAGCGAAAGTGTCAAGAGGAAGGGATTCTTCACTTGCCCGAAGAGTTTCAAGTCAATAACACTTGTTAAAAAATGATCACATGAGCTGCTAGGGGACAAGCTGGCACACCTGGGGTTAGTACTAGTAAATGATAAGTGGGATTACAACCCTTTCAATGACCTACCTGAGCCGCATATGAAAGTTACACATGTTCCCTGACCATACTAGGAGAAGCGGCGTAATAACCGGACCGATAAAGATGAAGATCTGGTTGAATTAGCACAAATCCCTACGCCGGATACCAGGGGCCCATGCACAAGTTCTACTTTCCAGTGGCCGTGGCCAAGGACAACCTTCCGATAGAGCACAACATGCATAACAAGTTGAAAGTGGACGAGGAATGGAGTGATGAAAAAATAAAAGCTTTCTGGAGATACCGCCAGGAAACAGGACAGTTGAAAGCTCCTTATAACTAATTGAAGGATGACCAAAAATTTGAAAGATGGTGGGATGAAGGCCATCCTAGCTCGATCTCCAGTGCTAACAGAAGTGAAGCAGAAGGCTCTAAGGAGCAGGAGGAAGAAACAGCGACATCAGTGCAGGAGGGCGATGCCTCCGGGAATGCCGCCTATGTGGGCAATAATGTGCGCTTTAACATATCAAGGGGCTCGCTTACACGCACATGGGCCGCTAAACCGGTTAGGCTAATGCCCCAGCAGAAGGATCCGATTGCCAAGGTTAGTGAGTGTCCCCCCGCGAAAAGGCAACGCACGGAAAGTGTTATCAGGACAGTTTCACATGAACCGGTCGAAGGGGAAACACCCGCTGCTAGTGAAATGCCAGAGATTGCGGGCGAGTCCCGAACGATTCCAATGCCACCGCCGACCAGTCAGCAGGTACATTTCGCTCCTCCCTCTCTTACATCTCATTCTTTCACGTCCGTCCCTGCTTAATCAGCAACTCCTGCCATTAGTCCGAGCCCTCCACCCTCTGTTTTTGGTCTGGCTTATTCCATTGGATTTGCCCAGTATTCGCAAGCCCAACCGTTTATAATTACCCCTCCGAGCATGCTAACGCCTACTACTGTCGCCCAGACTTTCCTCACCTCACTTTCTGAAAATATTCCTCCCATTGGCCCTCACTCTTTTTCTGAGATGCTTACAGATCCCTTCCCATTGCAGCAAGCCGATACCCATGCAGCGACTCTTTTTCCTCGGCCAAGAGGCCTTACGACTGAATCTCCGGTTCAGCCGTTGCAAATGTCTAACCCTGCCGATAACCCCCAGGCTAAGCTATGGAACGTACCACACTTTTTTCTGCAAACCGTCACTCTCCAGAAGAAACAAATGCGTGCGCCTATGAAAGTTACCTATCCCTACGCCCTGCCTTCTGGTGTTCCTTTCGTAGGGGGGCTGGTTTCATCACCAGCTGAGTTCATAGCACAGATAGATTGTGGGAAGGAAGCGCGCGCAAATAGAATGAGGCGATGCAGGGCAAAGGATGACAATGCCCCCGCCGAGCCGAGAGTACAGGCTTCGTATGACGAGGCCCGCCAAAAATTAAAATTTGTAACTATGTACCCAAGGATAAACAAGCCCCAGGGAGAAATGCAATCCAGAGGATTATGAAATTTATGCTGTTGGACTGGACATGAAGGTAGCCCGGCCACAAGATAAAGTTGAAATCATGGAGGAGACACATCGGGTGGTCACTTCCGACTTCCTAAAAACTGGTCGCCAGTTAAAGAAGAAGGATGAACAGCTCAAGGTAGCCAAGGACAGGGTGAGCTTTCTAGAGGCAAAGAAAAAATCCTTAGAGGCGGATATCGCCTAAATGACAGAAAGGGCGCTAACAGCAGAAAATGAGAGAAACAGGCTTCAAGGTAAAATTGCGAAGACCTAAGTAGCCGACCCAGTCTTATTAAAAGAATTGCAGAATCAAAACCAAGCAGCGCGATAGAGCCTACAGTCAATAGAGGAGGAGCTTGAACATTTTCACTTTGAGTACAGTCAGAGGCTAGCAGAGAAAGGTGAGGAGATGGAATGCCTACAAGAGCAGTATCAGCAAAAGGTACAAGAAAAAGAGGCCAAATTTTAGGGTCTGAAGACTAAGCTAGAAGACGAGCTCTGAGAGACAAAAGCTTCATTAGAAGAGCAATCGGCTAACCACTCCAGAGCTGAACAAACTTGGAATAAATAAATGAACAGCTATGCAGAGCAGTTGGCATCCGAGATAAAGAAGAAGGCAAAATTTGCCGAGGCCCTCATTTCAAGAGACGCAGAGATTTCTTCGCTTAAGGCCTCTCTGCTACCAGCCCCTGCCTAACCTGATATCATCCCACTAGTCAGGCAATTGTACATTTCTCACTGGGAGAAAATCAAAGCCTTCTGCCTAAATCTGTAGCCTACCCTCTGGTTCATCGACAAGGCATTAAAACTCAATCAGGAAGCCCATGACACAATGGAACAGTTCCCACGTTTCATCCTGGAAAAGGTTCCTGAGGCAAGGGACTTGCTAAATAAGCTATACTCGGTCTCAGATGAGATATTTGCAGGGGCGGGCATCGAAGATCGAGACACCGCAGCTCAAACGGCAAATAGATTCATTCATTGCCACTCCGATTTCCAGCGTACTAAGGCAGCATCGGCTTTTCTAAACAAAGCGCTGGATGGCATTCGAGGGAGTTTCTATGAGTTGGATAGGTTGGGATTGCCGTCTCTGTTCCTTGAGGATGACACTATTGCCACAGCTGCACAGATTACTGAGGTTATTGAACAGAAAGAGAATGATCCGGAGGCATTCAAGGAATTCGGCAGCTCCCCAACAGCAGCAGATATCAAGGCAATCATTCATCCACTCTCTCAGCTGCTTTTCCATATCCAAGCAAGCACTGGCCTGCCAGAGGTGCTGCCTCATAAAGAAGCTATTGATCTCCGCGGGCACAAGAGAATTTTCGCAGCATGGCAAAGCTGTCCGAAAATGAATGGGTGCCTTTGCAGGCTGCACTTTCCAAGCTCTAACTTCATTCGACCTATAGATGAAGGTCTGGTCTGAAGAACCAAAAAGTTTTGGGTTCTCTGTTCCTTATCCAAAACGCCCTTGTTAGTCGCCAAAAGCTGTTGAAATAATGATTCAAGCAGCTCCCTCCGGGTTCCTTTTTGTACATATCCGTGTGCTTGCCTGTGCGTCTCCGCATTTCTTCGGCTTCCCGGCAGGTTTTAATCTTTCCCTTTGCACATTCCTTGCTTCGCAACTTTGGCTGGCGGCTCCCCTTTCGACTCCTGAAATATTGCGCTGGGCACCCACGTGTCTCGCCTACGGGGTTTTTCATTTTCTGTTGCTTCGTGTTTCCTTCGGGTTGCTAAGCCTTCCATAAAGGTCCGGTACTCCTAAGATTCATCGAGGGACCCACATCTTGGTACGTGGCGGCGTATCGCAAACTTTCCTAGCAGGGATAGAATATGCTGCTACGGGCTGCGAAAGATTTCTATAGGCCTTCTTTATTTCCTGGCGGGACCTACCTTTGCCCACGTGTCAACGGTTCGCAGCTTTTAAAACAGCAGCAGGGATGAGAGCACCACGGGTTGCGAAACGCGGCCACGCGTCTTTCGCCACCCGGTTCATACGGCCTTCCCCCATTTTCAAAGTGACCTTAGTCCCTTGAACACGTGTCACTTCTCCGCAAGCTCTCGGTCGATAGAGGAGTTTTCATTCGGGCCACGATTTGTTGCCACATGCCTTACATTGATTATCAAGCAAGCTATGGGATGGCCGAGCGGGATAGTGTTATTGGGTGCTGCTCGTCATGGTTCTCTAAAGCGGTAGGTGGCACTTGTCACTTCGAAGCCTGGTTGGGACCACTGCCATTATTACAAAGGGCACACCTGTAACTGATCAACTGGATGCTGTGCTCTGACTGGTTGCTCTCATAACGGCATTGGGAATATTCTTATTCCGGCATCATTACAGGAGATTGTGGGATCTTTCTGTTACAACTCTCCAAGCGGTGGGATTTTTCTCTCCGGCTATATATACTCTCTCTGTCGAGGGAGAAGAGGTCCAAGATTTTTAGAAAGAATACTAGTTTTAGCAAGAGACACCAGACCTCTTTTGCATGTTTATTTGCAAGGAACTTTTAGAGTGTGCCTGTTGTTTGGCCTTTCTATTTTTCATGTTTTGATTAAACTGTAAACTGTGCTTCTTATTGTCTTAAGCATTTCATTTGAGGAGACTTCTATACATTGAATGCAAACTTGCTTATCTAAATCATGTCTTAATGACTCTTCTTAGCAGTAAGAATGTAAGCAATACTATTTTATGTCAATTAAATGGATTATTCATGCTATAGCTTTAAGTTTCCCACGTTTTGGAACATAGCAATAACATTCAGGCCCTTAAGTCTATGATTTATCGTGCCTATCAGTAAACTTTGGCGCATCGCCTTAGATTAATATTTGTTTCATTATATCCGCTTCCTTTTCCCTTTCCAAAACCCATTATATAGAAGAAGTCGGCTTCTTTAAAATCCGGAGGTCACTCAGTTTGGCTCAAAGGGGCCCCCCTTGAACTGAGTTTCCCATAAGGCACTGTTACCTCGTCAATTTTTGGCGTCAACACTTACCATTCTTTGTTTTTCTAAACTAATCTAGAATGAAATTAATTTTCCTATTTTTTTAATCTTTAAATCAATATATTTATAAATAAATAAATAAATAAAAATATTCTCATCTATGTTTATTTACAAAGAAATAATTTTTCTTTTAATTAAATTATTATTTTATTATAGTTAAAATAAATTAAATAAAATATATCTAAATACATATGTTTTATAATATGGGTTTTTATATTAAAGTTCTTTATAACATTTATTCTTTTAATTTAGTTAAGTCATAAATAAAATAGTTTTTTTTTAGTATAAATAAATTGATAGAATTTTCAAAAGGGGTATCAATTGGATAGATTAAATAATAAATTATTTGGTCTAATTAACAATCAAATGATGGGCTTATTCATTAAATGAATTCAAGTTATTAAAGAAATTCCATGAATTTCTTAATTTTAATAATGTTACCCTAATTTAGTAAGACAACAAATTAACTAACATCTATGATTGATGAAGATTTAGTCCAAACCATGGTTCTATGGGATAGTATTTAATTTCCCTTGAATAAAAGATAAAAATGATTACTAACTATTGTTGAATATAATAAATAAACTTAGAATATACCTCTTTTTTTCATAAAATGATGATAAACTATGAGTATGGACCTAGTTATAGAAAATTTTGAAATAGAGGAATGCCAACATGACAACACTATAACTTTATGACAACAATTACAAATCTATGATAACAATTGTGATTATTAAACATTAAATTTTAAGCTTAAATTTATGTTTCATTAAATGAGAAGCTCATTGTTTACCAAATGGTAAGTAGTAAAATTGAATTCATGCAAACAAAATACCATCTGACTTAAGGAATTAATAATATCTCTTTAATAAAATTGCTTTCTTGTTATGCCATAAACTTAACTCTTAGATTTATTGTTATTCTTCAAATAAACTCTCTCCATGCAATAAATTTATTTCCTTGGGATTCAAGGTTTATAACACAACATCATACTTATCATTTAATAGATTTGCAATAAACTTAATTCTTCAACATCACGACTATTCTTTAAATTAATTTTCTCCTCAATATGCAAGTAGATTCAATTCTTTAAAAAAAAAGGTTGATTCATTTAATTACAACAAGGTCATAGTGTATAAATCATTATGAATAAACTTTTGCAAATTAATGCAAACCTACTTTAGATAGATCATCAATCTTGAGGCATTAGTAGTATAACTTATACAATTAAAATCAAGGCTTTTATTAGATTAATACATTGTATTGGTTTATCTATCTTAAGACATTAGTGAAATAACCTATAAAATCAAGTCTTCTTTAGTTGGATTATTTATTCATGCAATTCAATCAAAATTAATAAACCTTTTGTCTTGAAACTTGATAGATTATGCCATGAAGTCTCCTTGAGTTGGAATTATTTATGCTTTCTTAGATGGATATTTATCTTGAAAATATTAGTGTTATGCAATTTAAATTAAAACTACTTTAATTAGATTACTCTACGAAATAGATTATGCAAATAGATTCAAATTTATTTTCTAGGAAATACTAACATTGCAATACAATTAGATTCATACCATCTCTGAATTAGATCACCCATCTTGAAGAATCTAACATTATGTATAAGTGTTTTTAATTCATAAATGGATTTGACTATTTTCATGATTCAATTCATTGTCACAAAAAGTTTTACTTTCATAGGACGTAAGTAGATGCGATACTTCTTTCTAGCAAATGTACTTTGAATAAATAGTTTTTCTTTTTAGTAAGTACATTTAATTTTACTTCCTTAGGAAGAAGGTATAAAGCTTTTATATTACCATTTAGTTTATGTGCACAAGCTACTTTTCTTATTGTTGATGATACATTTAATTTCCTTCTTAGATAGAAAACTTAAATAAGAGGAGGAAAACAAAAAAACCAACAACGTTTGATATTAATGGTGCCTCTAACTCATTTTTACGGGTAATGTCATCGCACTTGAGTTACTGCACTTATAGCCTAATAAAGCTGCAACAACGGTGTCTGTGGCATTGTCCCTATAAATCGTCGGGGAGTAATAAGGAATATTTTTGGAGTTAAATTCCAAGGGGTAGGAAATCCCTCTTGGATCGATAATCTAAAAAGATAATACTATAATGGACTTACATCTGCTAGTGAAAATCATAGAAAACTCCAATAGGGTTGGGGCATGTGAATTGACTTTTAATTCTTTTATCTTTGATGATTTGTTATTTAACGGGAAAGGGTGTGACTTATAGGAATTTAGGATATAGATGAATTAGGAAACAAGCAAAAGATCACCATGAATCTTTATGCTTTATATGCTCCCTTATGTGGGTAGCAACCGAAGAGAAACTATCTGGGGCAATGGCCCTAGAAAGGGTCGTGTACCCACAAAACAGTTTACATCAAACAATAGATTAAAAAATAGAACTACATATTATACGCCTTGATCCCATGCTGAAACGGTGTATGTAGGCAGTCTAGGGACAAAGTTGTTCCTAGTATACAGGTGCTTGGCAAGGGGATTTATGATTGGTTAAGAGTGTTTTCCTTGCTAGTCTTGTTAAGATACCTTGAGATAAAGAAAGATAAATTCAAATGTTAATATTGAAGTTGGAAATTACTTGTTATACTCAAAAGGAATCCCAGATGGATTCACTTGATTCCCTGAGGCTTTAGGCCAAATTCTGAGGTAGGACTCAAGCTTTTATTATTATTTCATATACTCCTAAGGATGTCGACCTTGGTGCACTCCTAGTAGAGGAGTGTAGTTGTTAGAGAGTGACTCAGGACCTGGATGGTCCCAACAAGTCTATGTCTCTGGCCAGAGCATTTTCTAACCCATGTGGTTAGATGTCTACCTTATTTGGATAGATAAATCTTGGTCCCATATGGACATTAACTTAACTCGAATGGTTAGATGCCTATCCTAGATGGATAGATGAGTCTTGGTCTCATATGGACATTAACCTAACCTGTATGGTTAGATGCCTATCCTAGATGGATAGATGCCTATCCCAGATGGATAGAAATTCCTAAGTATACAAATAATTGAGAAAGACATTAAGAGATTTACCTTGTTAAAAAAAAAAATTAATGAATTTTTGGATTAAGTGTGGGTGTCTACATAAACAACCTTTTAAAAGCCTACAAAAAAATTGAAGCAACCAAATACTTTATTCTTGCCTCATAAATTTATTCATCCAAAAGCTTAACTAACATTTTTATAGAGAGAAACAAAATATTTATTTGGAGATCTAAATTTTTTAATGTAACTCTTAAATAAAAATTAAAAATTAAAAATAATTTACAAAATGATTAGTCACAATTGCTCTTTTTAAGCCCATTAATCATAAAATTGAAAGACAATTTTTTGAACAAATAAATAGATGAATTGGGGAAAAGATGGAATAAACAATTAACTAACAAACTGTAAATAAATTTGCTTTCTTAATCATCCAAATTTTTAATTACATACTAAAAGGTCTTTAAAGCAATATTACAATATTTATATTATTTACCCAAAATTCTATTTGAAATATAAGACTACCACCTTCATAAAATTCTAAACTAAAATTTATAACTATTCTTGTTGGTATGAAATCCTTAGAAGCACTCAATTATCCAAAATAACACTTCTATGAAACACTATCAATAAAGAGGTTAACAAATAGAAAACAAAAATAGAGCTATGGATGGTGATCCTAGACCTACACAAACACAAACAAACAACACAATATTAGTCCATTATGCAAGTTAAAACCATCATTCCCCATAAGATTCATTTGAAACATGAAAACAAGAAATAAAGTGAAGAACAAAAATAAAAAAATCTATTAAATCCTATTTAAATGATCAAACTCTCAATCCCATGGGGGAATTGGTGCTATTTTGATGTGGAAAATATCCCTTTCCCAATATCTTAGTCAAGCTTGATGATGAAATTTGAAGATTGATGCTCCTTTATGAAATTTCTCCATAACCTAGCTATGAAATGATGAAAAACTATGAAAATGGATGAAAATGGATGAACTTTGCTCAAAACATGAAGATAATGATGTTGCATGAAGTTGTGGATCAAATTCCTAAGATTGTGGATCCAAAATTAGTAAAAGAGCTCTCCATTTATAGGAGAGAAGGATGGAGAAATGGGCCAAAAAGATGAATGTGGGACTAAAGATCAACCAATAGCAAAATGCCACTTGTCAACATGTTAGTGGATAGAGATGGAGCACATTTTGATGAATGTGCACATAAATGCCATTAGGTGGATATTTGAAATTGGAGAAGTGACATGTTGGAGGGAGATGAAAGAAGAGTTAAATGCCACTTGGCCCAAGAAAAGGACATGTAAGAGGCCCTTAATGCCTTGTTGGATGGACAAGTCCTTTTGGGAGGGAGAATTCAAATTTGAAGAATATTCCAACTTGATTCCCTTTTGAATAAAAATAGGAGAATTTACTAATTCAATTCAATTGATTTACTTGTGCAAGTTGCAAAATCTAGAGGATTTAATGGATTAGTGTTAGGATTAATCACGATTTGATTAATTTAGATGGAGATTAGCTGATTTGACATTTCGACTTAGATTTTTGGATTTAAACAAATCAAGATGAGAGGAATAATCAATTTAGACTTAATTAAATGAAGTTGGATTTATTTAATTAAAAGGAGATGGTGTTAGACTTAAATCACATAAAGGTTAGTTTATTAATTTAAAGGAGATGACCTTAGAAATTAATTAAATAAAATGAACTATTTAATTAAAAGACGAGAATAGGATTAATTAAAAAAAATAATTTATTTAATTAATATGAGATAATGATTTAATCAGATAAAATTGATTTATTTAATTAAAAGATGAAATATGATGAATTTAATAAAATAAAGATTATTCGATTAAATGACTAGCAAAGGAGATGATTCCAGATGAACTAGTGTTAGTAAATCAAGATTAGGTGTGCAGGATCAATCAGTATATTCTACGTGTCTACATTTTTCCCCTCTTTGAAGCAATGTACCTATTGCGTTGGTTCAAAGAATAAACTTGCCAAGATCAAAATTCATTTTTAAATTTTTTTTTTCAAATGCCCTAGCAGAAAGAAGTATACTAGTACACTTCCCCCTTGATAGATCGAGTGAAAAGTTCAATTTGAAGGTTGATCTCATGACAAAGAGGTTCAAGATGGACATATGAATGGTTATGATGATGATGCAAATGAGATGGTTTATGAGATGCTTAGAATAACCAATCTATATTATCCTAAACATCTGAAATGATAATGCAATGCATGTGAGATGGATGAGATGGATAATGTGTATGATATGAATGATATACAGTATGCTGACAATTTGTGGATGTAGGATGGATGCATTGGTGATAATGATCAACTGTCATGGTACCCTATTAGTGCGGAGAGAAGAAAGAATAAATGAGATGATGACAAGAGGATCCAACAAGCCCATGATCTGTGAGACTTTATTAGAGATGATCAATGATGATAATAATGATTCTTTCTTATCAGGAATTGGGATTTTAAAATGACTTACTTACCTTATGCTTGATAACACACATAGGCATGATGCATCAAAGTATAAAGAACCAGGATGGCACTACACCTAGTGTGATGGACTTTGACTCAACAATCAGATAGGAGTACTCATGTTCACACTTGGCATACAAAACCTTATTTAAAATTTAGTTTGGATATTCCAAACATCTCAGACCAAAAAATAGAAAGGAAATCCTTCCTATGTGGTCAACAAGACACCTAAAACGCCCTCCCTACACCCAAACAAA